>CM062294.1:336771659-337371659 GCA_031216915.1 Pictodentalium vernedei
CATCTCTTGAGGCAGATCGCAGAATGAAACAGTACACTTGACCTTAAGAGCAATGCAGACACTCAATATATGGATTGGAAAGAAAATGTAGATTCTATAAGGCCGACTTGGCTATAATTTGCCAATCCCTTATGAACTTCAAATACGCCTGATCTGTCCTCTTTTCTGGTGAAGAATTACACGAGCTATAAGTTGCATTTGATACCCCATCACACTCAGTTAAGTGGTTTTTTTAATGACCCTGGGACCGAAGACTGACTAATCATTACAGACACTTCAGGCTCTCAAGATATAGATTTTATTGAAGTATGAGCCCAAAATCAGATTTTCTTATGTAACATTCCCATGTTAACCCCTGACCCAGCGTGACGCCAAAAACTAGCCAGCAATATTCACAAAAATCACCATTCAGTTTTCATTATTTTTACATTTTTGGTTTTAAAAACATAACTTACGACTCCTCTTAGGAACAACCTCATTAAGTTTATTCATTCAAATGATGGGTCATGAGCTATGTTTTCATGCAAAAAATAAAAATAATAATTATTCAATAATTTTGCTTGCTTGTGATGTCTGCTTTTGGTGTCAGGTAAAGGGTTAACTCCTGATATGTTCAGCTTAGATCCTACCCACCGAAGCAGGCGAAGGGACCGCGTCAAGAATGAGGTAGCAATAAAACATGAAGAGTAAATATTGGCGTGTCGTTCGAGAAGTGCCCCCCCCCCCCCACCCCCACCCCCCACCCCCCACACACACACACACAAACATACAAGCTGAACTTGAGCGCATGGAGGATTAGAGCTTCGCCGATTTTGATCGCGAACTGTGCATTTCTCCCAACATGTATACTTGGTAAAAGCGATTGTGTCTTTGAAGGTAATTTAAATGCACCTCCCCCCCCCTATTCGATAAGAACAGTTGTTGTGAATAGCAAGATGCACCCCTCCCTCCCCTCCTTGTTATAACACAATGTTTTGCAGACGGGAGCCTCCCTGATCAAAACGGGCGGGGTGGATGATGTTAATGTCATCGGAAGAGTGACCGGCAATTTGAGCCTGCTCTCTGGTAAAAGCGGACGTGCATCTGAGGACGAGGCCCACTGAATAAAAACCTTCCAAACCATTGCAGGTGAGGCGTCTCGTCAAAAAAGGTCGAAAGTAGCCGGCTTAACTCGGATAAGACCACCTCGAAAAAATGGAGACTGTGTTTCAGGCATAGAACCTCACCATAAAAAGCACACTGCACATTGCAGAACGAGCCCCCCCCCCCCCCCCCCTTTCCGTTATAAGACGTGGACGGTGCAGTGAAGACGAGGTCCCCGTCCAATAAAAGTAAGACAGTTGAATGCATGCATCCCCCCCCCCCCCCCACACACACACATACACGCATATGTATTCGGTAAAAGCGATTGAGTCTTTGAAGGTAATTTAAATGCACCGCCCCCCCCCCCCCCCCCCACATTCGATAAGAACAGTTGTTGTGAATAAAAAGATGCCCCCCCCCCCCCTCTTTATAACACGATGTTTTGCAGACGAGAGCTTCCCTCATCAAAAACGGTCGGCGTGGATGATGTTAATGTTATCGGGAGAGTGACCGGCAATTTGAGCCTCCTCTCTTGTAAAAGCGGACGTGTATCTTACGACGAGGCCCACTGAATAAAAACCTTCCAAACCATTGCAGGTGAGGCATATCGTCAAAAAGGTCGAAAGTAGCCTGCTTAACTCGGATAAGAACACCCCCCCCCCCCCCCGAAAAAATGGACACTGTTTTTCAGGCATAGAACCTCACAATAAAACGCACACTGCACATTGTAGAACGAAAACCTCCCCTCCCATTCAGAAGACGTGGACGGTGCAGTGAAGACGAGGTCCCCATCCAATAAAAGTCGGACAACTGAATGCATGCACCCCTTCCCCCTCCCCTCACGCCCATGAAAACGAACCACGCATCACAGGTGAGAGGCCTCCCGTCAAATTATTCGTAGTGATCGCTTTTGCATGGTCATGACTTTCTTAGTGGCCCTGGAACTACCCCATATCTGGACTTCGTATAACAATTGGCTGTGTATTAAGGCGTAGTATAGTGTTTTCATGGCCCCATGGGGGAGAATCCTCTTGACTTTGTTAAGACTATAGTTCGCGAGTGCTATTTTGGAATAGGAAGGGATTTCATTGCAAAATTCTAGCATGGCTCAGTATGATGTCTAGATGAAAACGTCGTATTTTAGCCGTGACGGACGCTCAAGCCGCTAACCTAGTTTTATTTAGCACAGCCTACAGTTCATATTTATGAAGCGATTTCATTGTAACGTAGAAGGATAACTCGATATGATATCTAGATAAGACTGCCCTATTTTGTTCACTATAGTTCAGCCGTTACCGCCGCATGGTCATGTGACCTAGATTAATTTAGCACTGTTTGTATGAAGGGATTTCATTGTAACTTGGTAGGATAATTTGGTATGATATTTAGATGAGACTCTCCTATTTTGGTCGTAATCGGCCAACCTTGACCGCCGAGCTGTCGCGTTACCTAGATTCCTTAAGCAAAGTCTACGAGTAATATTTATGAAGGGATTTCATTGTAACTTGGTAGGATAACTCGTTTTGGAATAAGTTGACAGTAATTTAGTAATTTTGGTAGACGTACATTAACAGTGAGGGCCACGTTAACCCAGGCCTCACTTCTTTAACATAGTCTAAACCACAAATTATTCTTATTGAAAACATAGCATATAGGGAACAGAAATTAACACATTCACAACAATCATTGTCGTATTTCATAATTCTTTCATAAACATTCAATATTATCCTTTTCACCAAACACTACACACAGCCAAGCTAAGCTACAGTGTTATTGACACTTTCATTTGAACCATTCACACACATACATACACACAAACGCGATTGGTTTGCTGGTTAACGCAGCCGGAGAAAACCGCCGAGCTGTGTTAAGTAACTATTAGACTCTCCAACATTTTAACCCTGTAAAAACCGGACTGACAGTATCAGAAACCAATTATACACCCGCGTGCTGTTCTGTTGTGCTGTGTTCATTTGTACACAATGGTACCACGCACCACATGGGAAAAAGACACAAAGAACATTGTCTAAGAACACATGACAGATGATGAATGAGGATCATGGTCGAACCTTCACCGTGATCTTTCAATTTGAAACTCACTGTGCCGATTAATGAACCATTGCGATTCTCAAACTCGACTCTGAAGTTCTGTTTGTGACAGATATTCAAGATTCTGATCCACTTCGTTGAAAAAAACAAATACTTGTTGTTTAGATGTAGTCTATTTAATATTGATAAAATGCAAAACGTTTTGTGAATGACTTTGATAGAAAGCGAAAATACATATAACGTTGCCCAAATGACTCCCATATGATAAAAATACATATACAGCACGTTGCCCAAATGACGTTAAACAGGGTTGAAACTCTGGCTGATTTTCACCCAAATGAGTCAAAATCACGACAAACATGTCATTAGTTGCTTGCTATTTTAGGCCATTCTATGATCTAAAGATGTGGTCATTTTTTAAATCAGGCCAAAATGCATATTTTTTTTATTTTCTATCCTCTTGTGAATTGGGAATGGATTCAACCAGAGGCCAACGCGGATTAGCTTTCTTGCCAACGACCACAAAGCATGTTAACGTGAATCATTACTTATCTTTGAGACAACTACAGGATCTCAAGTTAAGGATTTTATTGAAATCTGGGACTGAAATGGATCCTTTCCTTGTTTGCCACCCCTGTGTACCCCAGATGTGTTCATTTATGATCCGACTCGCCGTGGTTTTCATACAATTTACTTGACAACACAAGTAATTAGCACCCTTGAGACCACTCCGGGTTCTAAAGATTATAGGCTTTTTATTGAAAGCTGGGCCTGAAATGGGATTATTCTAATTTGCCATCCACTTACCAATACCGAATGTATTTCGCCAGGGTCGGAATGGGTCTGTTTTCATACAAACAAACCCAGATTATGACAACGTCGATCATTATTTTTATTTCGAGCCCCAAATCGGCCTTTTCTCACGTGTCATACCATTGCAAACTCTGGATGTGTACAAGCCGCGTCCGAGCATGTCTGGTTTTCATCCAACTGAACCCGCCTCAATGACAATTTTGAGTCATGGTAGTTTTTGCCAGCACTGCTGACTCTCAAGATATGGGTTTAATTGGAATGTAAACCATGGCTAAGGCGGACATGGCTATATTTTGCCAACCCCCAGTGAACTTCGGATTCGCGGGATCTGTCCTGTTTTTGTAACGAACAGTCCAAATTATGAATACACATGTCATACCTTACATCTGAGACCCATTCGCACTGAGATAAGTGTCTATTCTATAGGGGCATTCCAGACTCTAAAGATAAAGATTTTTTTTTAAATCAGAGCGTAAAATCGAACGGTTCTTATTTAACATCCCCATGATGTTAACTCCGGATATGTTCAATTGGAATCCTACTCACCATAGCAGGCGAAGGGACAGTGTCAAAAATGCGATAGCAGGAAAACGGGAGAATTGGAGTGTCGTTCGAGAACTTTAGCGAATGGAGGACGAGAGCTTCACCGATTTTGACCACGAACTGTGCATTTTAGGTGAGGGCCTTTTCATCAGAACACGGACCGTACTTTCAGGCGAGGGCTTCTTCTTAACAAAGTGAAATGTAAGGTCGATAGGTAGCTAACCACGAGCGGTAAAGCCACGGTAGTAACTAGTACTTTCTTCAGAAGATGAGTATTTTACAAGCAGTGAACGCAGTTGAATGAGTTTTTGAGAGTGGACAGTGCTCTCAGCCCTCGTTAGAATGCGGAGTACTTTGTACATAGTCGGTACAAGCGATCTTTTATTTGAACGTAATTAAACGCCCCCCCCCCCCCCCCCCCCACAATCGTTCAAGTGAAAAGTGAAAACAGTTGGTGGATAGAAAAAAGCGCCACCCCTCCTCGTTCTAACACGATGCTTTGCAAACGAGGGCATCTCTCTTCAAAAACGGACGGCGTATTTGACGTTATTGGGACAGTGACTGGCAGATGAGCTTCCCCTCTGGTAAAAGCGGACCTCCATCTCTCGACGAGGCCCATTGACAAAAACCTTCCAAACCATCGTAGATGAGGCTTCTCGTATAAAAGAAAGGTCGAATGTAGCTGGCTTTCCTCGGATAAGTACCCCTCCGCCCTCCTTCCTCGCACAAATATGGGCACTGTGTACATTCAGTCATAGGTCCTCTCTGTAAAAAGCACACGACACACTACAGAACGAGGACCCCTTTATAAGACGTGACAGTGCAGTGGAGACGCGGACAGAGTTGAATGCATGCAAATACCTCCCATCGCCTCAGCCCATAAAAACGAACCACGCATTACAGGAGAGGACCCTGTCATCAAAAGCGGATCGATACAGTTCTAACTTCCCTCCCTCTCGACAAATAGTGGACTGTCCGAAAGCGTTTTGTAAGACGCGATTCCGTTAGGTAAAAAGCCCACGGGTCATTGCAAAATTACACTCTAAAATCAATTGGGTTAAAAATTAATCCACAATCAACTGTGTTGAGTGAATATGGCGCGTTTCTGTACGACCTCACTCTTCCTGATGTAACGTGGACAATGCTAACTAACCACCATGTACCAGAACAGATTTCTTCATTTATAATAAATTTATTTCTCTGTTTCTTATTGTAAAATAAAAAGTTTCGTCCAATATCATTAAGTAAAATAATTTCTTCATTTCTCAAGGTAAACAAGGAAAAAGGTTGGTGTGTTTGAATGAGGGTATGTGTATACTTGGGTGTGTTGGTGGGGGGGGGGGGAGGTATCTGTCAGTTCGTAAACCTATACTGACTGTAAGTGTAGATGTGAATTCACACTCTCTTCACTGAGTGGTGTATCCTCGACGCGGTATGAGACACGTTGACCAGATGAAATCAACTCGCCGACCAGTCTGCCAATTTAAACCCAAATCAATGTGTGAGCAAGTTCCCCGGCAGGTACTTTGACAGGTGTCTACACTTATCGGTTATATTGTGGGAAATATTTCGAGCACCACCTATCTTTAGCCATATTTTTCATGATTCTACTTTCAGTAGGAATTAATGAAGAGATGATAGCTTACGTTTGCTAAACTGCATAAAATATTTTTTGCCCTTTTACTTTGCCCTAGCACCACATCCTATCTATATTTGTTCTAGTGGATTGTTCGTTCATACTGCTTTTTAACTTAACTTGACAATGTCAAGATAAGCTATTGCCACCACGCGCGCGGAAGTCAGTCTATCTGTTCAGATTTCCTTTAGCACAGGAAACAACTCGTAGTTCTTGTCCGATCACCACGAAATTTCATATGCGAGTTCACGGTCATGTCTGGAAGAGACTTTCTCCTTTTGATGGCGATCAGGCAGACTTGTCAAATGCCCAAGCCTGTAACCCGTAAACGTTTAGTACAGTCTAAAGATCGTATTTATGAAGGGATTTCATCGAAACTCGGTAAAAAAAAATCCATGTAATGTCTTGACGACAATGTCCGATTTTGGTCGCGATCGATGAACCCTGACGGCTTCGCGGATCCGAAGCCCGAAAACCTTCAACAGAGTCTAAAGGTTGTATTTATGAAGGGGTTTCGTTGAATCTTTTAGGATGACTCCGTGTAATGTCTAGAAGAGAACGCGCCTTTGTGGTCGCGATCGGTCTACCATGATGGCTACGCGGGCTCGAAGCACGAAAATCTTTACCACACTCTACAGGTGGTATTTTTGAAGGGATTTGATTTTAACATCGCAGGATGACTCTGAAAAAAAACTGGATGAGAACGTCCTTTTTGGTTGGGTTCAGTCAACCGTGTCAGTCGCAGGGGCTCATTACCTAGATTCCTTTAGCCCAGTCAGATTGCATTTACGAAGGGATTTTCGATGCAAAATTGTGGAATGACTCAGTATAATGTCTGGATGAGAACATCCTATTTTGGCTGTGATCGATCAGCCGTGACGGCACACAGACCTATGACGTAGATTTGTTTAGCAAAGCCCACAGTTCATATTTAAGAAGCGATTTCATTTTAACTTGGACAGATAACTCGGTATAATGTTTACATGAGTCTGCTCTGTTTTGGTCAGGATCGTTCAGCTTTTATCGCCGCCTGGTCACTTGATCTAGATTCCTTTAGTACTGTCTACAGGTTGTTTTTTATGAAGGCATTCCACTGCAAGTTGGTAGGATAACATGGTACGAGCTCTTAGTGAGACTTTCCTATTTTGTTCATGATCGTCCACCCATGACCACCGAGCTGTCGCGTGAACTAGGTTCCTTTAGCAACGTCTTCAAGTTATATTTAACAAGGGATTACATTGCAACTTGGTAAGATGGCTTGTTTTGGAATAAGTTTACTGAAACTTGGTAAGTTTGGTCGCCATACATTAAATGTGAGTGCCACATTAACCCAGGCCTCACTTCTTTAGTGCAGTCTAAACTTCAAATTATTCTTATTGAAAACATAGCAAACAGGGAACAGAAATTAACATATTCTCAATTATCAAACTTCTTGTATTCCATAATCCTTTCGTAGACATTGAACCTTATCCACTTCACAAAACACAACACACAGTCTGGTTATGCTAAAGTGTCAGTGACACTTTTATTTGAACCATTGGCAAACATACATACATGTATACAAATGCGACTATTTTACTGTTTAACGCAGCCGGAGAAAACGACCGAGCTGCGGCAAGTAACTATTAGAGTCCCCAACTTTTTAACCCGTTGGATACCGGGTTGACAGCGCCAGAAGCCAGTATACCCCCGTGTACTGTTCTGTCGTGCTGAGTGCATCAGTATGCAATGGTAACACATAGTATATGGGAAAATGTTTCCAAGAACCTTGTCTAAGGACTCACGGATGGCAGATGATGAATGAGGATCATCAGCGAACTGTCACCTTGGTCTTTCAATTTTAAAATCACTCTGCACACCAATGGACCATTGTGCATCTCAAACTCGACACTGATATTCCATTTGTGACAGATATTCAAAATTTTGATCCACTTCGTACTTAAAAAAAAAAAATCCTGGTTGCTTGGATGTAGTCTATTTAAAATTGATAAAATGCAAAACGTTGCGTGAATGGCGTTCATTTAGAAAACGAACTTATCTATAACGTTGCCTAAATGACTCCAATATGATAAAAATATTTATTACACATCCAATCAACTTTAAATCCCTATTTAACGGATTGGCCGCTATGGCATAAATTATTATGTATTCAATGGGTAGTGTACAAGCCGGAACATTTTTTCCCATGCACTGTTTATAGTAGTTCCTTTCCCGTCGAGTCATCAGTTACGCTTCGAAAAGTTCCCAAATGTTGTCATACAATTATTATCGACAGTCTGTCGCATAGTGTTAAAATGAAAACGTCCAAAGCAAAATTAAGTCGGTTCACAAAAAAATTAGTTAACAAAAAATTAGATGCCAAAAAAAACCCCCAATCATTTCCAACCAGAACATTAACCCAGTCCAGTGGCCGTCTGGTTTTGTGGATCCGTTACATCCAAATTGGTCAAATTAATTTCGGTAAATCATCGTACATCTTGACATGCTTCGAACTTCTTTTAAAAATGTTTCTCCCAGCTGTTTTGCAAATCAAATTTGTACTTATATTTTTACTAACAGTAATAGCCACCAAATTGTTAGGCGTGAATGGGCACAAACCGAAGAGAAACAGCGATACGATTTTCAACAAACACTGGTTCCGAAAAGGTTTTTTTATTATTTTTTATCGATCCTTCAGCCAAAACAAACAGACTCTTCACCTTTGGGTTTAAAATTAAAATTTGTTTATTTAAATTAATTTTAATGCATGGGTTGTGTAATAAACACAGAACGCGATGTGTGTTTGAATTGGTGGATGTTTTACATAACGACACATGAGTGCGATAATGTTCTATCTGTACTTTGGCGCGAAAATGAGATATTGGTGTCATCATATTGGCCGCTCCATTCTGCGCCGGCAGATGAAAAAATATCTGGGGTTTATTGGTTCGTATTCACGCAAAACGCTATGCGAAATTATTCTATCTCCAAAAAATGCCAAAATCATGCGTGCTTAAATTTTTTATGTGCTTGCCCAATGAAACTCTTCGAATTGGATCACATGCTGAAAGCTAACGAATGACGTATGCGAATTTACAGAACGAAAGATAAATATTATTAAGATCTCAAATCGGTAATATATTGCGCCCAGTATTCACACAATGTAATCAAGTTGCTCCACAAATGTATAGTTTATATCGTGTTCTTGTAATTTAGATATATATGAATGTTAAATTTTCTGTATAACATTTATTTTGAGGCAGCACGGAGATAGAACATTTTAGCATGAACAAAATTACTAACTGCCATACACCCGTGTATGATAGAACAGTCTAGTATTGAAGACTACAGTATTTGTTTTACAAACTCGATATGTAGTTGGAACGCATCTGTTCTTAACTTCAAATATGGAGAATCTGATCGCTTGTAATTTCATAAGGAAATTTCGAATGCATGGTTGAGGATTCAAAATTGACGTGATGGTGGGTCAATAACGGCTCATACGACATTGGCAACACACAGGATCTCTGTTTGTCTACTGGGATAGGTATTGTCCACGATATTACACAGACATCCACTACCCAGGCACCCGACGCCTAAGTTTTATCGTGGATAATATTATACCCTCTTGTCCTGGGGCTTGAAAAGTGGACTTAAAAAGGAGGGGCCCGCATAGGGTGCTTACCAGCTGAATCCGCCCAGTTGGTTTGGTCCGTGGACTCACAACTGTGAGACCTGATCATACCAGAGTCGTGCAACTAAAAGAGAAGGATTTCATGGACTTCCAGAAGGCTGCGTGTCAAATGAAATTCACGAAAATCCTATTTACCCAAATAAAACATTTGGTGCTCGAGAAGGGAAAACCATTTCTTCAGCAGAGTTCATGGAAGTTTTCCTGATACGCGAAGAGCAACGACAAGTGTATGTGTGACCGCGTGATTTGCCAGGGGTCACTGTGATCGGCAAACGCCGAATTCTGACTAAGAATAAGACAACGGACATTATGCCCATGTTTATGCCGTTACTGGATAGGGAGTTCTATAAAGCAATCTTCGCATCCATAAGCTTAAAAAGTGATGTCACTAGGCCCTTTTTCGTTTTTTGGACGCGAAGATTGCTTCCATGGTACTGACATGACAATAGTGGCATTAAGGTTACAGATGTCACACAGTTAGAATTCGTGAAGATGGTCAACGAAAATGTGTTTACCAACATCTTTTCCACACATTGTTTTTTAAATAAATGTTTTCCGTTGTTCATCTACGCGATTTCTAAAAGGCAAAATGTTGATTTATCTCTTGTGTTCGATTGGGGACAAAGGCGAAATTCCTTTGTTTTTTGTTCATTTTCAATTAATGACCTGAACTTTGAGAAGGCATAGGTTAGCCTTCAAGTCTTGTTTATTTTTCTTTTTATGAGCTTGGTTGTTGGTTCATTTTTGGTTTGTTACATGCTAAAATTCAATTTTAGTGGGCATGGTTTTCGCCCTCAGAGTTGCGTTCAGTTAAACGACAATTATTCGCCGTCAGGTAAACCGACAGCCTTAGAAATTCGCCACGGCCATCGCCAATGCGATGGTAAGAGCCGTGGCTGGATGCCAGACCTCTCACCATGGCATTGCCGATTTTCACGGCGAATTTCTAGGAGTGAACCTTGTTCATAATTTTGTTTCATTTCATGTGCATGTGTTAGCATTCTAAGTAAATAGGAGTTTTTTTAATATGCTAAACTTCAGGTGAAGATGTTTTGTGCCTTCAATGTATTCGTTTAACTCCACCGCTGATAGGACACTTTTGGCTCAGACCAGTCTTGAATAGGTTACACGAACTCAAAGTACGATGTCTGATGTGACCAATCAGAACAATGCAGAAAATAATACCAACCAAAACATTAAACATTAGGATCACCACTCGTATATATAATTTTGACCACTTTGAGGACGCTTTACATTCGAAAGTTTGCCCATTAGCTTTTGGCAATACTGTTGCATCGTAATCTATTTCTATTTTCAATATTCTGATTGTTCGTGCCAGATAACCTCACATGAATTAGTGTACCGCCTAACGATTTTTAGAGTTTTATATCGTTTTCTGTATTAGACCCCATATCCTCTGGTCTGCTTTACCGTGCAGGTCACCAATGCAATACCAAATTGTGTCTATAACCTGCAGGCTCAAGATGAAACGAAAACAGTCTGAGAAGTACATTTTGCACCTGCCTGAAGAATCGAACACCTCATCTTGAACAACTGGGGCATATATAAAGTTTATACTGTGGCAAATAGAATTCAGATTGAAAGTAATCCAGGATGCGGAAATGTCTACATTGCACCATCATACGAATTCTGCTTGTGGCATTATCTTTGCCAAAATTGTCCAAAGTGAGGTGTTATATTCATCATACGCCTACTTTCGCAGATGTGTTTCTCGTTCTGAGTCCTCGGGTTAGATTCAAACTGTTACTCACTTTTTGGAGCGATGGAGTGAATTGCTCATCCATTCGATTTGATATTTCTGGATTCGATTGCCAATTACCTCTTCGGAATGCCCTTATAGAGATGATGAGCGAGATAATTCTTCCTCTAGCCTTCTAACGATACAAAACAAATAGATCACGTTTGGTAAAAAGGCGTTTCCTGAAGCCCGCATGACCCTTCTAATTAATCCTTTATTACTTCAAAATAGTAACAGCGTGACTGATCTGCGTTGTTATCGCCTAGCGCCTTTTCAACACGACTTCACTGAAGTTCCAGGGGGAACTTGGTAACTCAATAGCAACTTTGCACACCGTGGCCCACAGGATAGTTTACCGTTGACACACGGTGTACAAATTTGTAGCCTAGTTTTCAAGCTCTACTAGACTGACAGGAATGCACAATGATGGATGTCCACACAGTGAGAGTCAAAGTTCCAAATGACTCTGTATGTACTGCACATGCAGTCTTGTGCCCTTATATACGTGACAGCATCAGCGAGCACATTGTTGTTTAAGTTGTGTTAACCCTTTACCTAATGTAACGGCAAAAACCGGCCAGCGCTACCCACGAAAATCGCCATTCAATTTGTTTATAAGGCGCTCGTTCCAATGAGGAATCATAACATATGTTTTGTAAGTAAAAAATGAAACGTTTTAGTTATAGCAGGATTTGTTTCCAAGTGTCGTCTGCAACTCACATTGTTAAAGGGTTAAGAAGGTATATCAGCTGCGAATGACAGTAACTGTTATTGACCGAAGCCAGATGGTTCAGAAGGTACTGCATTGCGAGATATCCCTGCATGTCGACCAATTAGTTGAATGAAAGTAGTTTGCGTACTTTGTTTTTCTTTGTTCTTATTGAACATTTTGAAATCTTATCATCTCTTTCTGTCCTCACTAGCTTCCCCTTTACAAGGTTGGCCAAGTGTACAGCCGTTTATGGGTCGGGTAGGGGCGTAGCCAGGATTCTATAATGGGGAGGGGGGGGGGGGGGGCTAGCCATTTTACCATGATTTGGAATGTTGATGTAGGATTTCGGGGATCCTCCCCTAGTCATAACTAGGACCCTCCATCGTTACCCCCCTCCTCCCACATCCCGTCAGGGAAGTGGGAGGAAGGAGTAACGGCGAATGGTCTGAGTTAGGTAAGATAAGTGGGAGGAGGGGTTAGCGACCGGTGGGTCCTAGTTAAGACAAGTCCTCTCCCGAGAGAATGTTGCATAATTCAGCGCTCGAAGATCGCATCTGAAGCAATTGTAGCATGTAAAGCATAAAGTGGAGAGCAGCTTTGGGGCTCTAAGTTATGTGAAACTTCCACTGGGTCAATATTTTTTTTTATGGGGGGGAGCTCAAATTTTGGGGTGTACTGGTTCCCTCAGCACCCCCCCCCCCCCCCACACACACACACCCGCTACACCACGGGGGTAGGGTGCAAATGCATTTTCCTGAAGTTGGATGTCGATACCTAAGAGATTATGGTTTAGCGAGAATGCGGGGGAATCCCCGCTATCTCATCCATCAACACAACCTATAGCTATTTCCGGGTATGTACATACAGCTAAGATAATAATAAACACAATAAGGTTATTGCTTCCTATCCTTTCTATTTTCTCAGTATGTACTCGGACATTATAGCACTGAGCAAAAATGGTAAATTTGTTTAACAAATGTTCTATCTGCGTCATTCTGCAAACAGAAAAATGCTTATTACATTGGAACCGACATGCCAACTTTTATAATATAATTATCTGTAAAAACATTTGTCAAATCTACATTATTTTGAATGCCCGACCAAAATCTGGTGTGGTTTTATATGAAATGTTTCTGGGGATATATGAACTAAAGGTCAAAAACTTCAAATCCAATTTCCCACAAAAAGGTAAAATGGTAGATAGAACATTATTGCACTCATGCGTCGATAACTCGTTGGAATGGTGTAATCACATTTCGTTGAGCCTACGGCTCTCGCGAAATATGCCTACGCCATTCAAACTCGTTATGCAAAACACCCACCGATTTGGCTCGAGCGAAATATCATTACGCCATTCCAATGAGTTATGTAAGTCGCCCACCGATTCAAACACACATCGCGTTCTGTCTATATACAACACGTTGTCCAAATGACGTTTACCCGTATTTCAGATTCTGCCTGCTTTTCACCCAAACAAGTCCAAATAACGATAAAGGTGTTATTAGTTGCTATTTGGGTCACCCCGTGCTCTCAAGATGACAATCACAGGCTCTCAAGTTGAGGATTTCTTTGAAACTTGAACCTAAAATGTGACTTTCCTTGTTTGCCACCCCTGTGTACTTCGCATGTGTTCAATTTGGATCTGATCCAATGTGGTTTTCATGCAATTTACTTGATAACACACGTAATTAGCACCTGTGAGACCGCTCATGTTTCTAAAGATGATAGGTTTTTATTGAAATCTATGTACAGAAATCAGGGAACAGAAAACAACATATCGAAATTCTTGTCGTATTTCAAAATCAAAAAGAGACATTGAATATTATCCATTTCACAAAACACTACACATGCAGGCTATGCTTAAGTGTCATCGGCACTTCCATTTGAACCATTGGTACGCATACATACATACAAACGCGACTACTTTGCTCGTTAACGCAGTCGGAGAAAACAACCTAGCTGTGACAAGTAACTATCAGACTCTCCAACTTTTTAACCCGCTGGGTCCGGGGTTGACAGTGTCAGAAGCCAGGTAAACATCCGCGGGATGTTCTGTTTTGCTGTGTGCATTAGTACGCAATAGTACCACATAGTACATGGTGAAATGACACCAAGAACCTTGTCGAAGAACTCACGGATGGCAGATGATGAATGAGGATCATCAGCGACCAGTCACCGTGATCTTCCAATTTTAAAATCATTGTGCCTATCAATGAACCATTGCGCTTCTCAAACTCGACTGATATTCCATTTGTGACAGATATTCAAGATTCTGATCCACTTCGTTCTTTAAAAGAAAAACAAATACTGGTTGTTTATATGTAGTCTATTTAATATTGATAAAATGCAAAACGTTGCGTGAATGGCGTTCATTTAGAAAACGAACATATATATATGTATCTAAAGTAGCTGGCTCTCATCGGAGAGCCCCCACCCCTCGCAAAAATGGACAATGTATTTCCTCTCGGTAAAAGCGCACGATACACTGCAGAACGAGGACCTCCTTTATAAGACCGGAGGAAACCATTGAACTGGGGCGAGTAACTATCAGACTCTCCAACATTTTATTCCGGTGGAAACGGGGTTGACAGTGTCGGAAGCCAAATATATCACCGCATAGTGTACTGTCATGTGTGCGCATTAGTAAACAATGGCACCACACCTCACATGGGCAAATGACACCAAGGGTCTTGTCTAAGGCCACATTGCAGTTGAGGAATGAGGATCATGAGCGAACCGTCCTCGTAATCGTTCAATTTGAAGTTCACTGTGCTGACCAAGGAATGATTGCACTTCGCAAACTCAACTCCGCTGTTGTATTTGTGACAGATATTCAAGATTCTGATTCACTTCGCACTTTTGAAAAACAAATACTTGTTATTTAGATGTCGTCTATTTAATATTGATAATAATGCAAAACGTTGCCTGAATGGCGTTCATATAGAAAGCGAACATATATATAACGTTGCCTGAATGACTTCCATACGATAAAAATATATACAACACGTTGCCCAAATAACGTTTAACCGGATTTCAGTCTCTGTCTGCTTTTCTCCGAACAAGTCCAAATAACGATAAACATGTGATTTGTTGCCATTTGGGTCACTCCGTGCTCACAAGATGTGGTCTTTGGTTTTCATGCCAATGACCCCAAATCGTGTTCACCTGAATCATCTCTTATCTTTGAGACAACTACAGGCTCTCAAGATAAGGAGTTTATTGAAACCTGGGCCTAAAGTGGGACCTTCATTATTTGAAAGCTCACCCACGGCTCACTGCAGAATTATACTCTTAAATCAGTTAGGCTACAAATTAACCCACATCCACTGTGTTGAGTGAATACGACCCGATTTTGTACGATCCACCACCCCCTCCCTTTGATGTATTGTGGACAGTGCTAAATAACCACCCTGTAACAGACCAATCTTCTTCATTTATAATAAATTTCTCTGTTTGTTATTGTAAAATATATAGTTTCGTCCAATAGTACGTTCTTCATTTAAACTCAAGTAAACAAGGACAGATGTTGGTGTGTTTGACTGAGGGTATGTGTATGCTTGGGTAGGGCGGGTTATCTGTCGGGTCATAAACCTATACCGGTTGTATGTGTAGATGTGAAGACACTCTCTCTTCACTGAGAGGTGTATCCTCGACGCGGTATGGAGCAATTTGACCAGATGGAATTCACTCGCAGACCAGTCTACCAAATTAATCTCAAATCAATGTGTGGGCAGATTCCCCGACATTTACTCCGACAGGTGTCTGTACTTACCGGCTATATCGTGGGAAATATTTCGAGGACAATCCATCTTTAGCCATATTTTTCCTGATACCAGTTTCAGTAGGAATTGATGATGGGAAGATCGGTTACGTTTACTAAAATGTATGAAACAACTGTTCAGGTTTTTTTTGCCCTTTTACTTTGGCCTTGCATCACATCCCATCTATATTTGCTTTAGTGGATCGTAGGTTCATACGGATTTTTAGCTCAACTTGACAAAGTCAAGATAAGCTATTATTTCCATCACGCGTGTGGAAGTCTGTCAGTCTGTTTACTTTTACTTTAGCATAGGTTACACTCCACAGTTCTACTCGGATCCTCGCGAATGTTCACATGCTGGTTTAAGGTCCGGATGACAATGTCCACTTCTGGCCGTGATCGGTCAGTTGTGACGGCTGTCGGAGCCTGAAACACGAAAACATTCAGTACAGCTCCCAGGTCGAATTTATGAAGGGATTTCGTTGTAACTTGGTGGGAAAACTTCGAATGCCTAGATGAGAACGTCCACTTTTGGTCGCGACCGATCGGCCGTAACGGCTACGTGGTCCGAAGCCCGAAAACCACTCACACACCCTACAGGTAGTATTTATAAAGTGATTTTATTGTAACTTTGTACGACGATTCCTCCGTATAATGTGCAGAAGGAAGAAAACGTCCCCTTTTGGTCTCGATCGGCCCACCTTGACAGCTACGCGGGCCCGAAGCCCGAACATGTTTTCCACAGTCTACAGGTCGTTTTTACGAAGGTATTTGATTTTAACTTCGTAGGATGACTCTGTATAATGTCGAGATGAGAACTTTTTGGTCGGTTTCAGTCAACCGTGACGGCCTCATGGGGCGTTTCCTAGATTCCTTTAGCACAGTCTGCAGATTGCATTTAATAAAGCTTTGTCATTGCAAAATTGATCAGCCGTGACGTAGGATAACTTGGTATGATATTGCAAAATTGATCAGCCGTGACGTAGGATAACTTGGTATGATATCTAGATGGAACTCTCCTATTTTGGTAATGATCGGCCAACTGTGACCGCAGAGCTGTCATGTGACCTAGATTCCTTTGGCAATGTCTGCGAGTTATATTTATAAAGGAATTTCATTGGAACTTGGTAGGATGACTCTTTTTGAAATAATTTATACTCAGGCCTCACTTCTTCAGCACAGTCTAAACCTTAAATTATTCTTATTCCAAACATAGCAAACAGAGAATAGAAATTAACATATTCTCAGTTATCAGTTCTTGTATTTCATTTCATAAACAGAGAGACGAGAGCTTCACCGATTTTGATCACGAACTGTGCATTTTAGGTGAGGGTTTTTTCATCAGAACACGGACCGTACTTCTAGGCGAGGGCTTCCTCTTACCAAAGTGGAAGGTAAGGTCGAGATAGCTAACCATGAGCGGGAAAGCCACGGCAGTAACTAATACTCTCTTCAGAAGATGAGCGTCTTACTATGAGGGAGCGCAGTTGAATGAGTTTTTGAGAGTGAACAGTGCACCCAGCCCTCGTTAGAATGCGGAGTGCTTTGTACGCGAAAGCTCTCTCTTTACTGAATGGTGTATCCTCAACGCGCTATGGGCATGTTGACCAGATGAAATCCACTCGCCGACCAGTCTGCCAACTTAATCCCAGTCAATCTGTGAGCAGGTTCCTCGGCAGATACATCGACAGGTGTCTGTACTTACCGGATATATTGTGGGGAATATTTCGAGCACCACTTATCTTCAGCCATATTTTTCATGATTTCACTTTCAGTAGGAATTAATGAATGGACGATAGCTTACGCTTGCTGAAGTGCATAAAATATGTTTTCCTGTTTGTTTTGCCATTTTACTTTGGCATAGCATCCACATCCCATATAATTTGTTCTAGTGGATCGTTAGTTCATACTGCTTTATAACTGAACTTGACAATGTCAAGATAAGCTATTACCACCACTCGTACGGAAGTCAATCTGTCTGTTCAGATTTTCTTTTCCACAGTCTACACCCCGTAGTACTTGTCAGATCATCACAAAATTCCATATGTGGGTTCACGGTCAGGTCGGGGTGAGACTTCCCCTTTTTTTTGCATCAGTACGCCGTGTTAAATGCCCGAGGCTGAAACCCCAAAACTTTTAGTACAGTCCAAATCTCGTATTTATGAAGGGATTTCATCGTAACTCGGTACAAAGACCCAGTATAATGTCTAGACGAGAACGTCCTATTTTAGTCGTGATCGGTCAACCCTGACGGCTACGCGGGTCCGAAGCCCGAAGCCCGAAAAACTTTAACATAGTCTAAAGGTCGTATTTAGAAAGGGATTTCATTGAATCTTTATAGGGTGACTCCGTATGATGTCTAGACAAGAACGCGCCCTTTTGATAGCGATCGGTCCACCGTGACGGCTACAAGTCCCGAAGCCCGAAAATCTTTACCACACTCCACATGTCATATTTATGAAGGGATTATATTTTAACGTCGTAGGATGACTCTGCGTAATTACTGGAGCAGAACGTCCTGTTTGGTTGGGTTCAGTCAACCGTGACTATCGCAGAGGCGCGTTACCTAGATTTCTTTGGCCCAGTCTACAGATTGCATTTATTAAGGGAATTCCATTGAAAAATTGTAGGATGACTCAGTATAATGTCATGATCGACGCCTATGACGTAGATTTGTTAGCACAGTCTACAGTTCATATTTGTTAAGCGATTTCATGTTAACTTGGACGGATAACTCGGTATAATGTTTAGATGAGTCTGCTCTGTTTTGGTCGCGATCGGTCAGCCGTTATCCCGCCTGGTCAGTTGACCTATATTCCTTTAGTACTGTCTACAGGTTGTTTTTATGAAAGGATTCCATTGCAAGTTGGTAGAATAACGCGGTATGATCTCTAAGTGAGTCTTTCCTATTTTGGGCATGATCGGCCAACCGTGACCGCCGAGCTGTCGTGTGAACTTGATTCCTTCAGCAACGTCTTCGAGCTATATTTAACAAGGGAGTTCATTGCAACCTGGTAAAATGGCTTGTTTTGGAATAAGTTTACTGAAACTTGGTATCTTTGGTCGCCATGCATTAACTGAGTGCCACATTAACCCAGGCCTCATTTCTTTAGTACAGTCTAAACTTCGAACTATTCTTATTGGAAACATAGCATACAGGGAACAGAAATTAACATATTCTCATTTATCAAACTTCTTGTCGTATTTCATAATCAATTTATAGACAACATTATCCATTTCACAAAACACAACACAAAGTCAGGTTATGCTAAAGTGTCATTGACACTTTCATTTGAACCATTGGCACGCATACATACACACGAACGCGACTATTTTGCTGGTTAACGCAGCCGAAAAAACAACCGAGCTGCGACAAGTAACTATTAGACTCCCCAACATTTTAATCTGGTGGATACCGTGTTGAAAGTGTCAGAAGCCAGTGTACCCCGCATGCTGTTCTGTTGTGCTCTGTGCCTTAGTACGCAATTGTACCACATAGTACATGGGAAAAAGACTCCAAGAACCTTGTCTAAGGGCTCACGGATGGCAGATGATGAATGAGGATCATCAGCGAACAGTCACCGTGAGCTTTCAATTTTAAAATCACTGTGCCATCAATGAACCATTGCGCTTCACTAACTCGACTCTCATATTCCATTTGTGAAGGATATTCAAGATTCTGATCCACTTCGCACATTGAAAAAAAAACAAATACTGGTTGTTTAGATGTAGTCTATTTAAAATTGATAAAATGCAAAACGTTGTGTGAAAGGTGTTCATTTAGAAAACTAACATATATATAACGTTGCCTAAACTACTCCCATATGATAAAAATATATGCAACACGTTGCGCAAATGACGTTTAACCGGATTTCAGTCTCTGTCTGCGTTTCACCGAACAAGTAAAATAACGATAAACATGTTATTTGTTGCCATTTGGGTCACTCCGTGCTCTCAAGATGTGTTCTTTTTTTAAATCCGGCCAAAATGCATATTTTTCTTAAATTTCCCATCCTCCTGTGAATTGGGGATGCGTTAGCGAAGCACCGACTCATACTGGTTTTCATGCCAACGACCCCAAATCGTGTTCACCCGAATCATCTCTTATCTTTGAGACAATTACAGGCTCTCAAGATAAGGATTTTATTGAAACCTGGGCCTAAAGTGGGACCTTCGTTGTGTATCTCACGAGCCCCACTCAATAGAAGCCTCCGAGACAATCGCAGTTGAGGCCGCTCGTCAAAAGTATCTAAAGTAGCTGGCTCTCCTCGGAGAGCCCCCACCCCTCGCAAAAATGGACAATGTATTTCCTCTCGGTAAAAACGCACGGTACACTGCAGAACGAGGAACTCCTTTATACGACCGAGGAAACCACTGAACTGGGGCGAGTAACTATCAGACTCTCCAACATTTTATTCCGGTGGAAACGGGGTTGACAGTGTCAGAAGCCAAATATATCACCACATACTGTACTGTCATGCTCTGTGCATTAGTAAACAATGGCACCACACCTCACATGGGCAAATGACACCAAGAGCCTTGTTTAAGGCCACATTGCAGTTGAGGAATGAGGATCATGAGCGAACCGACCTCGTAATCTTTCAATTTGAAGTTCACTGTGCTGATCAAGGAACGATTGCACTTCGCAAACGCAACTCTGATGCTGTATTTGTGACAGATATTCAAGATTCTGATCCACTTCGCACTTTTAAAAAACAAATACTTGTTATTTAGATGTCGTCTATTTAATATTGATAATAATGCAAAACGTTGCCTGAATGGCGTTCATATAGAAAGCGAACATATATATAACGTTGCCTGAATGACTCCCATATGATAAAAATATATACAACACGTTGCCCAAATGACGTTTAACCGGATTTCAGTCTCTCTGTGCTTTTCTCCGAACAAGTCCAAATAACGATAAACATGTTATTTGTTGCCATTTGGGTCAATCCGTGCTCACAGGATGTGTTTTTTTTTAAATCCGGCCAAAATGCATATTTTTCTTAAATTTCCAATCCTCCTGTGAATTGTGGATGCGTTAGCGAAGCACCGACGCATACTGGTTTTCAAGCCAATGACCCCAAATCGTGTTCACCTGAATCATCTCTTATCTTTGAGACAATTACAGGCTCTCAAGATAAGGATTTTATTGAAACCTGGGCCTAAAGTGGGACCTTCGTTGTGTATCTCACGAGCCCCCCTCAATAGAAACCCCCCAGACAATCGCAGTTGAGGCCGCTCGTCAAAAGTATCTAAAGTAGCTGGCTGTCCTCGGAGAGCCCCCACCCCTCGCAAAAATGGACAATGTATTTCCTCTCGGTAAAAACGCACGGTATACTGCAGAACGAGGAACTCCTTTATAAGACCGAGGAAACCACTGAACTGGGGCGAGTAACTATCAGACTCTCCAACATTTTATTCCGATGGAAACGGGGTTGACAGTGTCGGAAACCAAATATATCACCACATACTGTACTGTCATGCTCTGTGCATTAGTAAACAATGGCACCACACCTCACATGGGCAAATTACACCAAGAGCCTTGTTTAAGGCCACACTGCAGTTGAGGAATGAGGATCATGAGCGAACCGACCTCGTAATCTTTCAATTTGAAGTTCACTGTGCTGATCAAGGAACGATTGCACTTCGCAAACGCAACTCTGATGTTGTATTTGTGACAGATATTCAAGCTTCTGATCCACTTCGCACTTTTAAAAAACAAATACTTGTTATTTAGATGTCGTCTATTTAATATTGATAATAATGCAAAACGTTGCCTGAATGGCGTTCATATAGAAAGCGAGCATATATATTACGTTGCCTGAATGACTCCCATGTGATAAAAATATATACAACACGTTGCCCAAATGACGTTTAACCGGATTTCAGTCTCTGTCTGCTTTTCTCCGAACAAGTCCAAATAACGATAAACATGTGATTTGTTGCCATTTGGGTCACTCCGTGCTCACAAGATGTGGTCTTTTTTAAATCCGGCCAAAATGCATATTTTTCTTAAATTTCCCATCCTCCTGTGAATTGTGGATGCGTTAGCGAAGCACAGACGCATACTGGTTTTCATGCCAATGACCCCAAATCGTGTTCACCTGAATCATCTCTTATCTTTGAGACAACTACAGGCTCTCAAGATAAGGAGTTTATTGAAACCTGGGCCTAAAGTGGGACCTTCATTATTTGAAAGCTCACCCACGGCTCACTGCAGAATTATACTCTTAAATCAGTTAGGCCACAAATTAACCCACACCCACTGTGTTGAGTGAATACGACCCGATTTTGTACGATCCACCACCCCCGCCCCCACCCTCCCTTTGATGTATTGTGGACAGTGCTAAATAACCACCCTGTAACAGACCAATCTTCTTCATTTATAATAAATTTCTCTGGTTGTTATTGTAAAATATATAGTTTCGTCCAATAGTACGTTCTTCATTTAAACTCAAGTAAACAAGGACAGATGTTGGTGTGTTTGACTGAGGGTATGTGTATGCTTGGGTAGGGCGGGTTATCTGTCGGGTCATAAACCTATACCGGCTGTATGTGTAGATGTGACGACACTCTCTCTTCACTTAGTGGTGTATCCTCGACGCGGTATGGAGCAATTTGACCAGATGGAATTCACTCGCAGACCAGTCTACCAAATTAATCTCAAATCAATGTGTGGGCAGATTCCCCGACATTTACTCCGACAGGTGTCTGTACTTACCGGCTATATCGTGGGAAATATTTCGAGGACGATCCATCTTTAGCTATATTTTTCCTGATACCAGTTTCAGTAGGAATTGATGATGGGAAGATCGGTTACGTTTACTAAAATGTATGAAACATCTGTTCAGGTTTTGTTGCCATTTTACTTTGGCCTTGCTCCACATCCCATCTATATTTGCTTTAGTGGATCGTAGGTTCATACGGATTTTTAGCTCAACTTGACAAAGTCAAGATAAGCTATTATTTCCATCACGCGTGTGGAAGTCTGTCAGTCTGTTTACATTTACTTTAACATAGGTTACACTCCACAGTTCTACTCGGATCCTCGCGAATGTTCACATGCTGGTTTAAGGTCCTTTCCGGATGACAATGTCCACTTCTGGCCGTGATCGGTCAGTTGTGACGGCTGTCGGAGCCTGAAACACGAAAACATTCAGTACAGCTCCCAGGTCGAATTTATGAAGGGATTTCGTTGTAACTTGGTGGGAAAACTTCGAATGTCTAGATGAGAACGTCCACTTTTGGTCGCGACCGATCGGCCGTAACGGCTACGTGGTCCGAAGCCCGAAAACCACTCACACACCCTACAGGTAGTATTTATAAAGTGATTTTATTGTAACTTTGTACGACGATTCCTCCGTATAATGTGCAGAAGGAAGAAAACGTCCCCTTTTGGTCTCTATCGGCCCACCTTGACAGCTACGCGGGCCCGAAGCCCGAACATGTTTTCCACAGTCTACAGGTCGTTTTTACGAAGGTATTTGATTTTAACTTCGTAGGATGACTCTGTATAATGTCGAGATGAGAACTTTTTGGTCGGTTTCAGTCAACTGTGACGGCCGCATGGGGCGTTTCCTAGATTCCTTTAGCTCAGTCTGCAGATTGCATTTAATAAAGCTTTGTCATTGCAAAATTGATCAGCCGTGACGTAGGATAACTTGGTATGATATTGCAAAATTGATCAGCCGTGACGTAGGATAACTTGGTATGATATCTAGATGGAACTCTCCTATTTTGGTAATGATCGGCCAACTGTGACCGCAGAGCTGTCATGTGACCTAGATTCCTTTGGCAATGTCTGCGAGTTATATTTATAAAGGAATTTCATTGGAACTTGGTAGGATGACTCTTTTTGAAATAATTTATACTCAGGCCTCACTTCTTCAGCACAGTCTAAACCTTAAATTATTCTTATTCCAAACATAGCAAGCAGAGAATAGAAATTAACATATTCTCAGTTATCAGTTCTTGTATTTCATTTCATAAACAGAGAGACGAGAGCTTCACCGATTTTGATCACGAACTGTGCATTTTAGGTGAGGGTTTTTCCATCAGAACACGGACCGTACTTCTAGGCGAGGGCTTCCTCTTACCAAAGTGGAAGGTAAGGTCGAAATAGCTAACCATGAGCGGGAAAGCCACGGCAGTAACTAATACTCTCTTCAGAAGATGAGCGTCTTACTATGAGGGAGCGCAGTTGAATGAGTTTTTGAGAGTGAACAGTGCACCCAGCCCTCGTTAGAATGCGGAGTGCTTTGTACGCGAAAGCACTCTCTTTACTGAATGGTGTATCCTCAACGCGCTATGGGCATGTTGACCAGATGAAATCCACTCGCCGACCAGTCTGCCAACTTAATCCCAAATCAATCTGTGAGCAGGTTCCTCGGCAGATACATCGACAGGTGTCTGTACTTACCGGATATATTGTGGGGAATATTTCGAGCACCACTTATCTTCAGCCATATTTTTCATGATTTCACTTTCAGTAGGAATTAATGAAGGGACGATAGCTTACGCTTGCTGAAGTGCATAAAATATGTTTTCCTGTTTGTCTTGCCATTTTACTTTGGCATAGCATCCACATCCCATATAATTTGTTCTAGTGGATCGTTAGTTCATACTGCTTTATAACTGAACTTGACAATGTCAAGATAAGCTATTACCACCACTCGTACGGAAGTCAGTCTGTCTGTCAGTCTGTTCAGATTTTCTTTTCCACAGTCTACACCCCGTAGTACTTGTCTGATCATCACAAAATTCCATATCTGGGTTCACGGTCATGTCTGGGTGAGACTTCCCCCTTTTGTTCGCATCAGTACGCCGTGTTAAATGCCCGAGGCTGAAACCCAAAAACTTTTAGTACAGTCCAAATCTCGTATTTATGAAGGGATTTCATCGTAACTCGGTACAAAGACTCAGTATATTGTCTAGACGAGAACGTCCTATTTTAGTCGTGATCGGTCAACCCTGACGGCTACGCGGGTCCGAAGCCCGAAGCCCGAAAAACTTTAACATAGTCTAAAGGTCGTATTTAGGAAGGGATTTCATTGAATCTTTATAGGGTGACTCCGTATGATGTCTAGACAAGAACGCGCCCTTTGGATAGCGATCGGTCCACCGTGACGGCTACAAGTCCCGAAGCCCGAAAATCTTTACCACACTCCACAGGTCATATTTATGAAGGGATTATATTTTATCGTCGTAGGATGACTCTGCGTAATTACTGGAGCAGAACGTCCTGTTTGGTTGGGTTCAGTCAACCGTGACTATCGCAGAGGCGCGTTACCTAGATTTCTTTGGCCCAGTCTACAGATTGCATTTATTAAGGGAATTCCATTGAAAAATTGTAGGATGACTCAGTATAATGTCATGATCGACGCCTATGACGTAGATTTGTTAGCACAGTCTACAGTTTATATTTGTTAAGCGACTTCATGTTAACTTGGACGGATAACTCGGTATAATGTTTAAATGAGTCTGCTCTGTTTTGGTCGCGATCGTTCAGCCGTTATCCCGCCTGGTCAGTTGACCTATATTCCTTTAGTACTGTCTACAGGTTGTTTTTATGAAAGGATTCCATTGCTAGTTGGTAGAATAACGCGGTATGATCTCTAAGTGAGTCTTTCCTATTTTGGGCATGATCGGCCAACCGTGACCGCCGAGCTGTCGTGTGAACTAGATTCCTTCAGCAACGTCCTCGAGCTATATTTAACAAGGGAGTCCATTGCAACCTGGTAAAATGGCTTGTTTTGGAATAAGTTTACTGAAACTTGGTAACTTTGGTCGCCATGCATTAACTGAGTGCCACATTAACCCAGGCCTCATTTCTTTAGTACAGTCTAAACTTCGAACTATTCTTATTGGAAACATAGCATACAGGGAACAGAAATTAACATATTCTCATTTATCAAACTTCTTGTCGTATTTCATAATCAATTCATAGACAACATTATCCATTTCACAAAACACAACACAAAGTCAGGTTATGCTAAAGTGTCATTGACACTTTCATTTGAACCATTGGCACGCATACATACACACGAACGCGACTATTTTGCTGGTTAACGCAGCCGAAAAAAAACAACCGAGCTGCGACATGTAACTATTAGACTCCCCAACATTTTAATCTGGTGGATACCGTGTTGAAAGTGTCAGAAGCCAGTGTACCCCGCATGCTGTTCTGTTGTGCTCTGTGCCTTAGTACGCAATGGTACCACATAGTACATGGGAAAAAAGACTCCAAGAACCTTGCCTAAGGGCTCACGGATGGCAGATGATGAATGAGGATCATCAGCGAACAGTTACGGTTACCGTGAGCTTTCAATTTTAAAATCACTGTGCCATCAATGAACCATTGCGCTTCACTAACTCGGCTCTCATATTCCATTTGTGACGGATATTCAAGATTCTGATCCACTTCGCACATTGAAAAAAAAAACAAATACTGGTTGTTTAGATGTAGTCTATTTAAAATTGATAAAATGCAAAACGTTGTGTGAAAGGCGTTCATTTAGAAAACTAACATATATATAACGTTGCCTAAACTACTCCCATATGATAAAAATATATGCAGCACGTTGCGCAAATGACGTTTAACCGGATTTCAGTCTCTGTCTGCGTTTCACCGAACAAGTAAAATAACGATAAACATGTTATTTGTTGCCATTTGGGTCAATCCGTGCTCTCAAGATGTGGTCTTTTTTTAAATCCGGCCAAAATGCATATTTTTCTTAAATTTCCCATCCTCCTGTGAATTGGGGATGCGTTAGCGAAGCACCGACTCATACTGGTTTTCATGCCAACGACCCCAAATCGTGTTCACCCGAATCATCTCCTATCTTTGAGACAATTACAGGCTCTCAAGATAAGGATTTTATTGAAACCTGGGCCTAAAGTGGGACCTTCGTTGTGTATCTCACGAGCCCCACTCAATAGAAGCCTCCGAGACAATCGCAGTTGAGGCCGCTCGTCAAAAGTATCGAAAGTAGCTGGCTCTTCTCGGAGAGCCCCCACCCCTCGCAAAAATGGACAATGTATTTCCTCTCGGTAAAAACGCACGGTACACTGCAGAACGAGGAACTCCTTTATACGACCGAGGAAACCACTGAACTGGGGCGAGTAACTATCAGACTCTCCAACATTTTATTCCGATGGAAACGGGGTTGACAGTGTCGGAAACCAAATATATCACCACATACTGTACTGTCATGCTCTGTGCATTAGTAAACAATGGCACCACACCTCACATGGGCAAATTACACCAAGAGCCTTGTTTAAGGCCACATTGCAGTTGAGGAATGAGGATCATGAGCGAACCGACCTCGTAATCTTTCAATTTGAAGTTCACTGTGCTGATCAAGGAACGATTGCACTTCGCAAACGCAACTCTGATATTGTATTTGTGACAGATATTCAAGATTCTGATCCACTTCGCACTTTTAAAAAACAAATACTTGTTATTTAGATGTTGTCTATTTAATATTGATAATAATGCAAAACGTTGCCTGAATGGCGTTCATATAGAAAGCGAACATATATATAACGTTGCCTGAATGACTCCCATATGATAAAAATATATACAACACGTTGCCCAAATGACGTTTAACCGGATTTCAGTCTCTCTGTGCTTTTCTCCGAACAAGTCCAAATAACGATAAACATGTTATTTGTTGCCATTTGGGTCACTCCGTGCTCACAAGATGTGTTTTTTTTAAATCCGGCCAAAATGCATATTTTTCTTAAATTTCCCATCCTCCTGTGAATTGTGGATGCGTTAGCGAAGCACCGACGCATACTGGTTTTCATGCCAATGACCCCAAATCGTGTTCACCTGAATCATCTCTTATCTTTGAGACAATTACAGGCTCTCAAGATAAGGATTTTATTGAAACCTGGGCCTAAAGTGGGACCTTCGATGTGTATCTCACGAGCCCCACTCAATAGAAGCCCCCCAGACAATCGCAGTTGAGGCCGCTCGTCAAAAGTATCTAAAGTAGCTGGCTGTCCTCGGAGAGCCCCCACCCCTCGCAAAAATGGACAATGTATTTCCTCTCGGTAAAAACGCACGGTACACTGCAGAACGAGGAACTCCTTTATAAGACCGAGGAAACCACTGAACTGGGGCGAGTAACTATCAGACTCTCCAACATTTTATTCCGATGGAAACGGGGTTGACAGTGTCAGAAACCAAATATATCACCACATACTGTACTGTCATGCTCTGTGCATTAGTAAACAATGGCACCACACCTCACATGGGCAAATGACACCAAGAGCCTTGTTTAAGGCGACATTGCAGTTGAGGAATGAGGATCATGAGCGAACCGACCTCGTAATCTTTCAATTTGAAGTTCACTGTGCTGATCAAGGAACGATTGCACTTCGCATACGCAACTCTGATGTTGTATTTGTGACAGATATTCAAGCTTCTGATCCACTTCGCACTTTTAAAAAACAAATACTTGTTATTTAGATGTCGTCTATTTAATATTGATAATAATGCAAAACGTTGCCTGAATGGCGTTCATATAGAAAGCGAGCATATATATTACGTTGCCTGAATGACTCCCATATGATAAAAATATATACAACACGTTGCCCAAATGACGTTTAACCGGATTTCAGTCTCTGTTTGCTTTTTTCCGAACAAGTCCAAATAACGATAAACATGTGATTTGTTGCCATTTGGGTCACTCCGTGCTCACAAGATGTGGTCTTTTTTAAATCCGGCCAAAATGCATATTTTTCTTAAATTTCCCATCCTCCTGTGAATTGTGGATGCGTTAGCGAAGCACAGACGCATACTGGTTTTCATGCCAATGACCCCAAATCGTGTTCACCTGAATCATCTCTTATCTTTGAGACAACTACAGGCTCTCAAGATAAGGAGTTTATTGAAACCTGGGCCTAAAGTGGGACCTTCATTATTTGAAAGCTCACCCACGGCTCACTGCAGAATTATACTCTTAAATCAGTTAGGCTACAAATTAACCCACATCTACTGTGTTGAGTGAATACGACCCGATTTTGTACGATCCACCACCCCCCCCCCCCTTCCCTTTGATGTATTGTGGACAGTGCTAAATAACCACCCTGTAACAGACCAATCTTCTTCATTTATAATAAATTTCTCTGTTCGTTATTGTAAAATATATAGTTTCGTCCAATAGTACGTTCTTCATTTAAACTCAAGTAAACAAGGACAGATGTTGGTGTGTTTGACTGAGGGTATGTGTATGCATGGGTAGGGCGGGTTATCTGTCGGGTCATAAACCTATACCGGTTGTATGTGTAGATGTGAAGACACTCTCTCTTCACTGAGTGATGTATCCTCGACGCGGTATGGAGCAATTTGACCAGATGGAATTCACTCGCAGACCAGTCTACCAAATTAATCTCAAATCAATGTGTGGGCAGATTCCCCGACATTTACTCCGACAGGTGTCTGTACTTACCGGCTATATCGTGGGAAATATTTCGAGGACGATCCATCTTTAGCCATATTTTTCCTGATACCAGTTTCAGTAGGAATTGATGATGGGAAGATCGGTTACGTTTACTAAAATGTATGAAACAACTGTTCAGGTTTTTTTTGGCCTTTTACTTTGGCCTTGCACCACATCGCATCTATATTTGCTTTAGTGGATCGTAGGTTCATACGGATTTTTAGCTCAACTTGACAAAGTCAAGATAAGCTATTATTTCCATCACGCGTGTGGAAGTCTGTCAGTCTGTTTACATTTACTTTAACATAGGTTACACTCCACAGTTCTACTCGGATCCTCGCGAATGTTCACATGCTGGTTTAAGGTCCTTTCCGGATGACAATGTCCACTTCTGGCCGTGATCGGTCAGTTGTGACGGCTGTCGGAGCCTGAAACACGAAAACATTCAGTACAGCTCCCAGGTCGAATTTATGAAGGGATTTCGTTGTAACTTGGTGGGAAAACTTCGAATGTCTAGATGAGAACGTCCACTTTTGGTCGCGACCGATCGGCCGTAACGGCTACGTGGTCCAAAGCCCGAAAACCACTCACACACCCTACAGGTAGTATTTATAAAGTGATTTTATTGTAACTTTGTACGACGATTCCTCCGTATAATGTGCAGAAGGAAGAAAACGTCCCCTTTTGGTCTCGATCGGCCCACCTTGACAGCTACGCGGGCCCGAAGCCCGAACATGTTTTCCACAGTCTACAGGTCGTTTTTACGAAGGTATTTGATTTTAACTTCGTAGGATGACTCTGTATAATGTCGAGATGAGAACTTTTTGGTCGGTTTCAGTCAACCGTGACGGCCTCATGGGGCGTTTCCTAGATTCCTTTAGCACAGTCTGCAGATTGCATTTAATAAAGCTTTGTCATTGCAAAATTGATCAGCCGTGACGTAGGATAACTTGGTATGATATTGCAAAATTGATCAGCCGTGACATAGGATAACTTGGTATGATATCTAGATGGAACTCTCCTATTTTGGTAATGATCGGCCAACTGTGACCGCCGAGCTGTCATGTGACCTAGATTCCTTTGGCAATGTCTGCGAGTTATATTTATAAAGGAATTTCATTGGAACTTGGTAGGATGACTCTTTTTGAAATAATTTATACTCAGGCCTCACTTCTTCAGCACAGTCTAAACCTTAAATTATTCTTATTCCAAACATAGCAAACAGAGAATAGAAATTAACATATTCTCAGTTATCAGTTCTTGTATTTCATTTCATAAACAGAGAGACGAGAGCTTCACCGATTTTGATCACGAACTGTGCATTTTAGGTGAGGGTTTTTTCATCAGAACACGACCGTACTTCTAGGCGAGGGCTTCCTCTTACCAAAGTGGAAGGTAAGGTCGAGATAGCTAACCATGAGCGGGAAAGCCACGGCAGTAACTAATACTCTCTTCAGAAGATGAGCGTCTTACTATGAGGGAGCGCAGTTGAATGAGTTTTTGAGAGTGAACAGTGCACCCAGCCCTCGTTAGAATGCGGAGTGCTTTGTGCGCGAAAGCACTCTCTTTACTGAATGGTGTATCCTCAACGCGCTATGGGCATGTTGACCAGATGAAATCCACTCGCCGACCAGTCTGCCAACTTAATCCCAAATCAATCTGTGAGCAGGTTCCTCGGCAGATACATCGACAGGTGTCTGTACTTACCGGATATATTGTGGGGAATATTTCGAGCACCACTTATCTTCAGCCATATTTTTCATGATTTCACTTTCAGTAGGAATTAATGAAGGGACGATAGCTTACGCTTGCTGAAGTGCATAAAATATGTTTTCCTGTTTGTTTTGCCATTTTACTTTGGCATAGCATCCACATCCCATATAATTTGTTCTAGTGGATCGTTAGTTCATACTGCTTTATAACTGAACTTGACAATGTCAAGATAAGCTATTACCACCACTCGTACGGAAGTCAATCTGTCTGTCAGTCTGTTCAGATTTTCTTTTCCACAGTCTACACCCCGTAGTACTTGTCAGATCATCACAAAATTCCATATGTTGGTTCACGGTCAGGTCGGGGTGAGACTTCCCCCTTTTTTTGCATCAGTACGCCGTGTTAAATGCCCGAGGCTGAAACCCAAAAACTTTTAGTACAGTCCAAATCTCGTATTTATGAAGGGACTTCATCGTAACTCGGTACAAAGACTCAGTATAATGTCTAGACGAGAACGTCATATTTTAGTCGTGATCGGTCAACCCTGACGGGTACGCGGGTCCGAAGCCCGAGGCCCGAAAAACTTTAACATAGTCTAAAGGTCGTATTTAGGAAGGGATTTCATTGAATCTTTATAGGGTGACTCCGTATGTTGTCTAGACAAGAACGCGCCCTTTTGATAGCGATCGGTCCACCGTGACGGCTACAAGTCCCGAAGCCCGAAAATCTTTACCACACTCCACAGGTCATATTTATGAAGGGATTATATTTTAACGTCGTAGGATGACTCTGCGTAATTACTGGAGCAGAACGTCCTGTTTGGTTGGGTTCAGTCAACCGTGACTATCGCAGAGGCGCGTTACCTAGATTTCTTTGGCCCAGTCTACAGATTGCATTTATTAAGGGAATTCCATTGCAAAATTGTAGGATGACTCAGTATAATGTCATGATCGACGCCTATGACGTAGATTTGTTAGCACAGTCTACAGTTCATATTTGTTAAGCGATTTCATGTTAACTTGGATGGATAACTCGGTATAATGTTTAGATGAGTCTGCTCTGTTTTGGTCGCGATCGTTCAGCCGTTATCCCGCCTGGTCAGTTGACCTATATTCCTTTAGTACTGTCTACAGGTTGTTTTTATGAAAGGATTCCATTGCAAGTTGGTAGAATAACGCGGTATGATCTCTAAGTGAGTCTTTCCTATTTTGGGCATGATCGGCCAACCGTGACCGCAGAGCTGTCGTGTGAACTAGATTCCTTCAGCAACGTCTTCGAGCTATATTTAACAAGGGAGTTCATTGCAACCTGGTAAAATGGCTTGTTTTGGAATAAGTTTACTGAAACTTGGTAACTTTGGTCGCCATGCATTAACTGAGTGCCACATTAACCCAGGCCTCATTTCTTTAGTACAGTCTAAACTTCGAACTATTCTTATTGGAAACATAGCATACAGGGAACAGAAATTAACATATTCTCATTTATCAAACTTCTTGTCGTATTTCATAATCAATTCATAGACAACATTATCCATTTCACAAAACACAACACAAAGTCAGGTTATGCTAAAGTGTCATTGACACTTTCATTTAAACCATTGGCACGCATACATACACACGAACGCGACTATTTTGCTGGTTAACGCAGCCGAAAAAACAACCGAGCTGCGACAAGTAACTATTAGACTCCCCAACATTTTAATCTGGTGGATACCGTGTTGAAAGTGTCAGAAGCCAGTGTACCCCTCATGCTGTTCTGTTGTGCTCTGTGCCTTAGTACGCAATGGTACCTCATAGTACATGGGAAAAAGACTCCAAGGACCTTGTCTAAGGGCTCACGGATGGCAGATGATGAATGAGGATCATCAGCGAACAGTCACCGTGAGCTTTCAATTTTAAAATCACTGTGCCATCAATGAACCATTGCGCTTCACTAACTCGACTCTCATATTCTATTTGTGAAGGATATTCAAGATTCTGATCCACTTCGCACATTGAAAAAAAAACAAATACTGGTTGTTTAGATGTAGTCTATTTAAAATTGATAAAATGCAAAACGTTGTGTGAAAGGCGTTCATTTAGAAAACTAACATATATATAACGTTGCCTAAACTACTCCCATATGATAAAAATATATGCAACACGTTGCGCAAATGACGTTTAACCGGATTTCAGTCTCTGTCTGCGTTTCACCGAACAAGTAAAATAACGATAAACATGTTATTTGTTGCCATTTGGGTCACTCCGTGCTCTCAAGATGTGGTCTTTTTTTAAATCCGGCCAAAATGCATATTTTTCTTAAATTTCCCATCCTCCTGTGAATTGGGGATGCGTTAGCGAAGCACCGATTCATACTGGTTTTCATGCCAACGACCCCAAATCGTGTTCACCCGAATCATCTCTTATTTTTGAGACAATTACAGGCTCTCAAGATAAGGATTTTATTGAAACCTGGGCCTAAAGTGGGACCTTCGTTGTGTATCTCACGAGCCCCACTCAATAGAAGCCTCCGAGACAATCGCAGTTGAGGCCGCTCGTCAAAAGTATCTAAAGTAGCTGGCTCTCCTCGGAGAGCCCCCACCCCTCGCAAAAATGGACAATGTATTTCCTCTCGGTAAAAAACGCACGGTACACTGCAGAACGAGGAACTCCTTTATACGACCGAGGAAACCACTGAACTGGGGCGAGTAACTATCAGACTCTCCAACATTTTATTCCGGTGGAAACGGGGTTGACAGTGTCAGAAGCCAAATATATCACCACATACTGTACTGTCATGCTCTGTGCATTAGTAAACAATGGCGCCACACCTCACATGGGCAAATGACACCAAGAGCCTTGTTTAAGGCCACATTGCAGTTGAGGAATTAGGATCGTGAGCGAACCGACCTCGTAATCTTTCAATTTGAAGTTCACTGTGCTGATCAAGGAACGATTGCACTTCGCAAACGCAACTCTGATGTTGTATTTGTGACAGATATTCAAGATTCTGATCCACTTCGCACTTTTAAAAAACAAATACTTGGTATTTAGATGTCGTCTATTTAATATTGATAATAATGCAAAACGTTGCCTGAATGGCGTTCATATAGAAAGCGAACATATATATAACGTTGCCTGAATGACTCCCATATGATAAAAATATATACAACACGTTGCCCAAATGACGTTTAACCGGATTTCAGTCTCTCTGTGCTTTTCTCCGAACAAGTCCAAATAACGATAAACATGTTATTTGTTGCCATTTGGGTCACTCCGTGCTCACAAGATGTGTTTTTTTTAAATCCGGCCAAAATGCATATTTTTCTTAAATTTCCCATCCTCCTGTGAATTGTGGATGCGTTAGCGAAGCACCGACGCATACTGGTTTTCATGCCAATGACCCCAAATCGTGTTCACCTGAATCATCTCTTATCTTTGAGACAATTACAGGCTCTCAAGATAAGGATTTTATTGAAACCTGGGCCTAAAGTGGGACCTTCGTTGTGTATCTCACGAGCCCCACTCAATAGAAGCCCCCCTGACAATCGCAGTTGAGGCCGCTCGTCAAAAGTATCTAAAGTAGCTGGCTGTCCTCGGAGAGCCCCAACCCCTCGCAAAAATGGACAATGTATTTCCTCTCGGTAAAAACGCACGGTACACTGCAGAACGAGGAACTCCTTTATAAGACCGAGGAAACCACTGAACTGGGGCGAGTAACTATCAGACTCTCCAACATTTTATTCCGATGGACACGGGGTTGACAGGTGTCAGAAACCAAATATATCACCACATACTGTACTGTCATGCTCTGTGCATTAGTAAACAATGGCACCACACCTCACATGGGCAAATGACACCAAGAGCCTTGTTTAAGGCGACATTGCAGTTGAGGAATGAGGATCATGAGCGAACCGACCTCGTAATCTTTCAATTTCACTTGAAGTTCACTGTGCTAATCAAGGAACGATTGCACTTCGCAAACGCAACTCTGATGTTGTATTTGTGACAGATATTCAAGCTTCTGATCCACTTCGCACTTTTAAAAAACAAATACTTGTTATTTAGATATCGTCTATTTAATATTGATAATAATGCAAAACGTTGCCTGAATGGCGTTCATATAGAAAGCGAGCATATATATTACGTTGCCTGAATGACTCCCATATGATAAAAATATATACAACACGTTGCCCAAATGACGTTTAACCGGATTTCAGTCTCTGTCTGCTTTTTTCCGAACAAGTCCAAGTAAAGATAAACATGTTATTTGTTGCCATTTGGGTCACTCCGTGCTCACAAGATGTGGTCTTTTTTTTAAATCCGGCCAAAATGCATGTTTTTCTAAAATTCCCCATTCTCCTGTGAATTGTGGATGTGTTAGCGGAGCGCCGACGCATACTGGTTTTCATGCCAATGACCCCAAATCGTGTTCACCTGAATCATCTCTTATCTTTGAGACAACTACAGGCTCTCAAGATAAGGATTTTATTGAAACCTGGGCCTAAAGTGGGACCTTCATTATTTGCCATCTCTGTGTTTTGCGGGCGTGTTCCATTAGGATCCGACCCGCCTTGGTTTTCATGCATTTTACTTAATAACACGTGTAATTAGCACCTTTAAAACCAATCCAGGTTCTGAAGAATATAGATTTTTATTGAAATCTAGGCCTGCCTGAAATCGAACAATTCTTATTTGCCATCCACTTACCAACACCGAATGTGTTCCGCCAAGGTCGGAATGGGCCTTGTCTTTATGCCGTCGAGCACAAATTATGATAATGATCATTATTGCAATTTCGAGCCCAAAACCTGATTTTTCCTTCTTGCCATACCCTTGCGCACTTTGGATGTGCACACGCCGCGTCCGACCATGCCTGGTTTTCATCCAAATGGACCCACCTCATGGTAAGACGAGTCATAGTTGCCTTTGGGGGCACTGCAAAGTACACCCCTCACCACCCCACCCCTAAGATGTGGGTTTAATTGGAATTCAAACCCTGAGTCAGACTTGACTATAATTTGCTAACCTTTTTGTGATATTCGGATATGTTTGATTTGTTCTGGTTTTCGTGAAGAACTGTCCAAATTATGAATACACGAGCCATTAGTTGCATTTGAGACCAATCCACACTCAAATAATTTTTCTTAAATGATTTTGGGAACCAAATAGGACTATTCATTAGAGGCAATCCAGGCTCTCGAGATAGAGAGTTTATTAAAATCCGAGCCTGCAGTTGAACTTTTCTTCCTGTTAAACACCCTTTTGTTAACACCGAATATGTTGAACTGGGATCCTACCCACATAAGTGTGTGTATGGATCGCGTCAAGAATGCGCTAGCAGGTAATCGGGGAGAGTAATTATAGGAGTGTCTTTGAAGAAGAGTCCTCCCATCCCTGCTGAACTTTGGCACACGGAGGACGAGAATGTCGCCAGTTACGCATTTCAGACCATGGACCGTATTTTGCAGTGGACGGTGGATGGCAAGGGCGATAATTAAGTACTCGCGTGAAAGCAACGGTAGTAAGTAGTACTCTCCTTAGAAGATAATTTTCTTGCTCACTGGGAGCGCGGTTGGATGAATTTTTGAGAGTGCACAATGCCCACACCCCTAGTCCACAAGCGGAGTGCTTTGCACTCGAGCAGCACTCCCTTTATCGACGATTTCAGCCGTCCTGGTAAGATCGGCAGCTGTTGGTTCCCCACAACCATCACCCCCTCCCCTCACACACGCATTTACAATCTGTAAAAGCGATCGTGCTTTCAAAGGTAATTTAAATGCAGGCCGACCTGCCCCCAGAAAATAGTGTATATCTGGACCCCCCCCCCCCCCCCCCCACACACACACACACATACACACAGTCTTCGTTAGAAGACGATGTATTCAGACGAGGTCCCCTTTCATCAAAACAGACGGCGTGGTTGAATTTATCCCCCTTCATCAAAATAGACGGCGTGGTTGAATTTATCTGGACAGTTACTTGCAGATGAACCTCCTCTCTGGTAAAAGCGGACGAGTATCTCACGAGCCCCACTCGATAGAAGCCTCCCAGACAATCGCAGTTGAGGCCGCTCGTCAAAAGTATCTAAAGTAGCTGACTCTCCTCGGAGAGCCCCCACCCTCGCAAAAATGGACAACGTGTTTCCTCTCGGTAAAAACGCACGGTACACTGCAGAACGAGGAACTCCTTTATAAGACCGAGGAAACCATTGAACTGGGGCGAGTAACTATCAGACTCTCCAACATTTTATTTCGGTGGAAACGGGGTTGACAGTGTCAGAAGCCAAATATATCACCACATACTGTACTGTCATGCTCTGTGCATTAGTAAACAATGCCACCACACCTCACATTGGCAAATGACACCAAGAGCCTTGTCTAAGGCCACATTGCAGTTGAGGAATGAGGATCATGAGCGAACCGTCCTCGTGATCTTTCAATTTGAAGTTCACTGTGCTGATCAAGGAATGATTGCACTTCGCAAATGCGACTCTGATGTTGTATTTGTGACAGATATTCAAGATTCTGATCCACTTCGCACTTTTAAAAAACAAATACTTGTTATTTAGATGTCGTCTATTTATTATTGATAATAATGCAAAACGTTGCCTGAATGACGTTCATATAGAAAGCGAACATATATATAACGTTGCCTGAATGACTCCCATATGAAAATAAATATATACAGAATGTTGCCCAAAGGACGTTTATATAGTAAACACTTTTTGACCTTTAGGCAACCAACATTAAGGCAACCGGATTTGGGCAACGCAAAATCATATATCTTTTAAAAATGCATATATTTTCAATTTTAATACACAAATGCATAATTTATTGATAAACTAGAAGTGATAAGAGATGTTTTAATAAATATAGACGTTTGTGACAAATATATTGATAAATATCTCTGAGGTTGCCCAAATGACGCAAGTTGCCCAAATGACAAGAAGTTGCCGAAATGTTGTTTACATAGTTATATATATATATATATATATATATATATATATATATATATAATAAGAACAGAATTTTTAAAAAAGAAAATATTTTTTATATATAAAATAAAAAATAAATATGAAATTAATTTAAATAACTCTCAAAAAATATATTGCGTAAAGTGTAAGAGAGTTACCGAGACGGGTAATTCTCGAGATGTACGAACTAAAGACGACAGACAGATGCTTCACGGAATTTGCAATGTGTGTGGTTCAATCAAGACTCAATTCGTCAAAAAAAAAATGAGCAGAGGCAAAGGCGTCGTGAATAAAATGATCAATAATCTACCTTTCGAAATGCATCTACCGGGTCACAGTTTCACGGGACCCAGAACGAAATTGAACAAGAGACTCAACGCCGATCTGACTCCTAAATCTTGGAGCAAACCCGTGAATAGGGTGGACGCGGCCACGTATGATCACGATCTGTGCTACGCCGGACATCCCAACACCAAGACTCGCAACGACGTCTGCGATAAAAACATGTTGGCGAAATTGAGAGGCATATCGAATCCGACCAGGAGAGAGAAGATAGAACATTCACTGGTCGGCAATCTGATCGGTACGAAACGTCGATTCGGATGGGACGTTAAAAAAAAGGTGCTTCGGAAAAGAAGAAGAAATGATTATTGACGAGTGAATTGGCTGAAGAGTTACATAAGACCATCGTGCGTAAATTTCGAAAGAGAAGGGTGTTCGTGAAGGGTCTGGATGACATTTGTTCTGCCGACTTGGTCGACATGAGGTCGTTTTCGAGGTGGAACGAGGGCGTCAATTATCTATTGACAGTCATCGGCGTGTTTTCCAAATATGGTAGGATCAGAGCTTTGAAGAATAAATCGGGACCTTGCATCGCTGAGGCTCTGAAGAGCGTGTTCGACTCGTCTTCTCGAAAACCGAATAAATTGTGGGTGGATAAGGGGAAGGAATTCTACAACAAGGACGTTCGTCGATTGGTCGACCTCTACTTGATCGAAAATGAAGAGAAAGCCAGCGTCATGGAACATTGGAATCAAACGATGAAGGAAAGATGCACAGATACTTCACAGCAAATTCAACTAAGAAATACATATGGAGATCCTGTGTCCATATCCAAACCAACAGGGGGTATTTCGATTTAGTTGTCAAAGTTAGCTCAAGTATCTATATTTTTCTTCCAGGTGTTCTGTAGATATATATATATTGTTTTAGGGCTGTATAGATGTGAATTTTAATAAAAGATAGTTATATTAGTGTTTTGTTTAGTTTCTTTATCGGATATCAGTGGCGTGTTCCCTATCTTCGCGCGGGTCATTTTCGGTGTTTTGTTTGTTTTGTTTACGAGTTCGACCGCTTTTTAAAATTCAAGCTTCTCATTCTAATTTTGGCTATGGATGGTAAGTGTTTCGTGACGCGAGAAGTTCAGACCAGCAGGGCAGAGACTGTTAGTATAGGTGTCCAGGTGGGGGGAGTGGCTGAGGCCAGCACAGGGGATGCTACTGCTAATGAGTTACCAACGGACGGCCAGCGGTCGGATGTGTGTAGGCACTGCCATATGGTGTATGTGGATGGGTGTGAGCTGGGGGAGTTGGGGATGTGTGCCATCTGCGTAGAGCTAATGCAGCTGTTAGAGGCATATGTAAAGTTGGAGGAAGAGGTGCAGGTGGTGAGGGGGAAACTGGGGAGGACAGGATAGTCTGGTGTTACCCCAGTTAGGGTGGCATTCGATGGGGGATGGAAGGTGGTGGGTAGTAGGAAGCGGACTTTTTACGTGCATAGTGGGTCTTTTGGGAATAGAAAGGTGCGTCGGGTTGAGGGTAGAGGAGAAGTAGGGGCTAGAGTGTCAAATTCCCAGGCTAGTAGTGTGAGTCGGGGGGCGAAAAGGCGTATTCTTATAGAATCGGATAGTGAGGGAGATAGCGATGACCATGTGGACTCTGTCAGGGCAGGAGTCAGAGGGAAGGTTAGGAAGGTGGTAAACGAGGACAAGGTGGTTTGTAGTGGGAGTGGGCAGAAGGTGGGGTGCAGTGTCCAAAATAGATTCAGTGTGTTAGGTAATTTCGAGAATTCTGAGGAGCAGGTTGGGTCTGAAGAGGTGGAGGTAGGCATGGGGGTTAGTGTGGCGAAGTGCAAGGTTGCGAGCCTGCCCAGTGGGGACAGAGGTGGTAGTAGGTGTAGTAGGACGGGAAAGAGGATAGGAAAGGACAGGAAGAGGCAGTTGGTGGTTGCAGGGAGTAGTATAGTGCGGGGGTTTGATAGGGTGGTGAGTGGGCCCGACAGTGTCAACAGGACCAATTTGTGCTTTCCGGGGGCTAGGGTGGAGGACCTAAGGGACAGAGTGGATGGATTAGTAAAGGGGTCAGGCCCAGACCCAGTGGTTGTTGTACACGTGGGGACCAACAACATCAGGGAGAGAAAATCAGTTCAGCTTATTGAGACTTACAAGGACTTAATAACTCAACTGAATGCCAAGAATGCACAGGTAATGGTTTCGGGGCTTCTCCCAGTACTAGGTGGTGGGGGCGAGCGTAATTCGTCGATCATTGGGACCAACGAGAGGAATTGGGGGAGTATTGTAAGGAACTTGGGATACCCTTTGTAGACAATTGGGGATCGTTTTGGGGCAGAAATGACCTATATGGAAGGGATGGTCTCCATCTTAGCCCAAGGGGTACAGAGGTTTTAGGAAGAAATATGTTGCAGGTGGTGGAGCCTTTTTTGGTATAGGGAGGGGAGGGGGGGGGGGGGGTCAGTGAAGGGGGGAATAATCACAGAAAATGTGTCACGAACCATAGGTGTAAAAAATGGGACAAGGGGGATAAGGAAAAGGGACCAAAAATCCAAATCAATAGGAATTGCTTCCCAAGGAAAGCACAGGTACACAAAGTAGGATATACAAACATACAGGGACTAGATAATAATGGGACCAGTAGGCGGAAGCCAATGAACCTTGACACCCTGAAAGTGGGTTATAGCAACATCCAGGGTCTCCACCGGAAAGTAAGTGAAATTGCTACATTGATTGAGGCAGAGGAGTTTGACGTCATGGGCTTAAGCGAAACGTGGGTAAGACACGAGGAACGGGTAGACCAAGTGAGGGGGTACGTATGGATAGGTGTAGGGCGAACGGAAGGCCAGAAAAAAGGGGGAGGGGTAGGCATGTACATTAAAGAGGATTTAAAACCATCGCTGATCACAGACCTGGAAAACATCAGCACCCCGGCTGAGGTATCGAAAGAAATTGGATGGGTAAGGATCAGTCTGAAAAACAAAAGTATTGCCCTTGGGGTTGTGTATTGGGCGGTGGAGGGAAGCAAACCCGAATGGAATGATTCGATATACTCAACACTGAGGTGCAATATCACCGAATTACAAAACAAGGGGCTCGGTATAATTCTGATGGGTGACTTTAATGGCCACATAGGTAATGATGAAGAAGGCATAGAGGGTGGGGACAATAAAGTCAACAGGAATGGAAGGAAGCTGTTGAACTTCACAAACGAGCTCGGTCTGAAGATTCTGAACAGGGACGTGAGGTGTAAGGGGAAATGGACCTGGGAGAGGAACGACAGAAAATCAATAATCGACTACATCCTCACAGATATTAATTTATGGAGGGAGGTGATAGGGGTAGAAGTGGATGATGAGGGTAAAATGGAGGTGGATTGTGATCACAATTTGATTACAGTGACGATCAGGGCCAAAAGCAAAGGAAGCTCTAAGGAGATTTGGGAACTCAAAAAAGATGCTGACTGGGCGAAGTTCAATGAAAAACTGAAACCAAAGCTTGCAACCGTACCCAAGAGAGGCAGTGTCCAGAAGATGGCCGACGTCATAGTTGCGAGCCTGGTGGAGGCAGGAAAGGAAAGTGTAGGAAAGGTCAGGGTGCCAACACGGGAACTTGGGTACAGAGTGAACGAAGAACTGAAAAGGGCCATAAAGGGAAGAAAAGCTAAATGTGCTGCATACAGGAGAAGTAGAAAACTTAAGGGGGCGGAAAGCAATGAGGCCACAGTTGCTAAGGAAGAATACCACCAAGCACGAAATAAAGTAAATAAGATTAAAGACGATAATCGGAGAGTACGAAATAGCAGTCTTATTAGGACGATAAGAACGACAGGGGGGGGGGGGGGGGGTGGGGGTGGGGGGTCGAGTTCGAACGTATTTTGGAAATGGGTGAATAAACGTAACAAAGGAAGTAACCCACAGAGTATTAAAGTAGATGGCAGAGTTACAGACGAGCAAGATCAAGTCGCATCAGAACTAGTCAAGCACTGGGAAAAGGTAAACGATAAGCGATGGGGCATGGGGAGCCCACCAGAGTGTCCGAATCAGGTCGAGGAAAACCTATCGAGCTTCGTGTGCAGCGAAATTAAAACGGGGGAGGTGCGAAAGGTGATATCAAAATTAAGGGATGGAAAAGCGGGAGGAGTGGATGAAATTCCTAACGAGTTTATCAAAAAAGGGGGAGAGGAACTCGTGAAAAGCCTAACTGCCCTATTCAATCTAGCCATAGAAAATCAAGAGGTCCCAAAGGAGTGGAGAGAAAGTAAAGTGACATTTATTCTCAAAAAGGGGAAAAAAGACGTGTTGGATAACTATCGAGGGATCTCTGTCAGTAGCAACATTGGAAAGGTTTTCTGTAAAGTCCTGTATGGGAGACTAGAGGAGGTGATTGAGGAGAAGGGTTTTTTGGGAGAAATCCAGAATGGCTTCAGGAAGGGAAGGAGAGTTACTGATCATCTTTTCACACTATCCCAAATGATAGAATCCGCGAAAGCAAAAAAGAAAAAGATGTTTATGGCCTTTTTGGATATCAAAAAGGCATACGATAGAGTATGGAGGGAAGGTTTGTGGCGCAAGCTGGAGGCTATGGGCTTAGGAGGCGAGTTTGTTAGAATTATGAAAGCATTATATAAAGATATACAGAGTGAACTTAGCCTGGGAAACATTACAACGAAACGTGTGCCTATGGAGATAGGCCTAAAACAGGGGTGTATCCTTTCGCCGATCCTGTTTGCATTGTACATCAAAGGTTTAGGAGATGAACCCCTGCGTAGCGAGGAGGGGGTAGCAATTGGGGACTTGAAGATCCCAGGGCTATTTTTTGCAGACGATATGGTTCTAGTGTCAGAAAGCGAAGAGGGGCTAACGAAAATGCTGGGAATTGTTGGGAAATATGGGAGCAAATGGAGACTCGAACTTAATGAAAGCAAGAGCAAAGTTATACCTGTGGGCCGCAAAGTGGACCCCACTCGAAGGTGGAGAGTGGGTGAGTTCTGCATTCCGGAAGGGAGCAGCAAACTTCTCAGTGTGGGAGAGATAGGTGATTACGAGTATTTGGGGGTAAATATAAACATTACAGGAAGAGGCATCTACCGGAACCACACAAATAAATTGATTCTGAAGGGGAAGCGAATCCTTAACCAAATGAAACTTATAGGGAGAAACAGTTTCAATAAGGTTTTCGTGGGGAAAACCATTTGGGAAATGGTGGGGCTGCCAAGTATAACATACGGTACGGAAGTGGTACCCCTAAACCAGACGGCCGTAAAGAGCTTGGAAATCCTGCAGAACGATGCAGGCCGATGGATAACGGGGTCGAGTAATGCCGCAGCGCTAGAAGCAATCAGGGGTGAGCTTGGGTGGATGAGGATCAAGGACAGGATATACCTGTTGAAGCTCGGTTATCTTAATTATTTGGTAAATCTCCCCGACAGCCGATGGTGTAAAGCAATGTTCCTGAGAATTTTCAACTCAAATATCAAAACGGGGTGGATGGTCCAAGTGAGGGAGCTAGTAGAGACCTACTCATTGGAGATCTCGGGCCTGGACGTTGGAGCAAACCAGGGTAAAAAAATCGTCAGAGAAAGGGTCATGGAGGATTGTAACCGTAATTGGCGAGAGGGGGTCAAATCAAAGAGGTCTTTGGGTGGCCTGCGTGATAAAGAGAAGCCAGGTTTTGAAGAGTACCTTGATGGCACCTTTGGGGGGTCACTGTTGTTCAAGCTGAGGTCGCGATCCCTGGAGCTGAGGGGAAAAATTGGGAAAGACGGTGAAAGGGAGTGCCAGATGTGTAACTTGGACATGGTGGAGACCCTGGAACACTTTCTTCTAGAATGCCCAAAGTATCAGCCTAAAAGAATGAGATTCACTGGGAGTATAATGGGGAAGTGGGATGGGAGAATGAAGGACATGTGGTTAGGGGGAGACTCAAAGGAGAGGGTTAATATGCTAATCGGAGAGATTGGGAAGAATGGGACAAGGGATATCATCAAGCAGTTCGTCTCCGAGTGTTGGGAGGAGAGGAGAAGCGTGGGAATAGGGAGGCAGTTGGGAGTACAGGGGTAACCACGGCCTTCTCGTCCGAGAACCGTGACAAATCAGCGGCTGGCTAAAGTGTTATTAATATTAATATACGCTCTGAACGGTCTGGTTGAAGATTACAACAACACGTGACACAGATCGATCAAGATGACTCCCGCGGAAGCTAGTGATCCTCGAAACGAACAACGGGTCTACGAGAATCTATATCCCGAGCTATCTAAGATCAGGAAGAAGTCTAGACCGCCGAAATTTGCGGTCGGCGATCGAGTGAGAATCTACGCTTATAAGAAGCACTTTGAAAAGGGTTACACTCCTCGATCGACCTTGGAAATCTTCGTGATAATCAGAATATTTCACACCGATCCGGTGACTTACGAAATGGAAGCTTTGGATGGCGAAGAGATCATCGGAAAGTTTTACGAACAACAATTGCAGAAGACGAAGTTTTATGCGCTCTGTTTTGATAAAGAAAACAATTTTTTTTTTATTTACTCTCTTTAACATTTTCTTGTTTACACATATATATAAAGGAGAGAAAAAATAAATAATAATAGAAAATAATTAAAACTACTTAGATAAAAAAACAAGCTAATTAATAAACAAAAAATACCTTCAAAAAATGGCAAATATACTTGATATCTCACAAAGCATAGTGAAAGATGAAAGTATTCAAGAATACGAGGTTCACGAATACGAACCGATAACAGGAACGAGTTTGAACAATGCAGGAGAGATAAGAATCAATGTCGAAACCCAAGATCTATTCGTTCATCCTAGCGAGAGTTACATAGTGGTGCAGGGATGTCTCACCAAGGGAGATGGGACCGAATACGCCGACGATGACATGGTTACTTTAGCCAATAATGGCATCATGTATCTATTCAGTAATATAAAATACTTGCTGTCCGGACAAGAGATAGAATCTGTGTTTCATCCCGGTCAGGCCACCACGATGTTTGGACTCTCGACGTATCCGGATGATTTTTCGAAATCCAGAGGACTTAATCAGTTGTGGGTGAAAGACACTGTCGGCCCTGCTAGCGCTGGTGCTGCCACGATATTCGACTACGTCGTCAAGATGTCCAGACCCAAAGGAACGTTTTCGTTCAGGATGCCTTTGAAACACATCTTCGGATTCGCAGACGATTACAACAAGATCATGTACGGATTCAAACACAATCTGACGTTGATTCGAAAGGGAAACGACGACGCGATAGTGAGATTCCCCGCGACCAAACGCGATTTTTCCGTCTCATTCATTGAACGAAAAAACCTTTCATTTACATCGGAACAAAAACTGAAACGATTTGTAAAGATTGCATAGTGTCAATTATAACACAATTTACCTCTTAAAAACTTAATTGAGTGGAACGCGATTTTTCCGTCTCATTCATTGAACGAAAACCTTTCATTTATTTACACTGAGTGCAAAATTGAAAACTCCTCAAAACTGATCTATTACGATTTACCTTAATACTCGCTATGACAAAACGTGGACGCACGATTTCCATCGGTTTTAATTTTCCAAACTCGAGTTTTTCCATCTCATTCATTGAACGAAAACCTTTCATTTACACCAGAACAAAAAATAAAACGATTTGCAAAGATTTCATAGTGTCAATTAAAACACAAATGTTCTCACTTAAAACTAACTGAGTGGAACGCAATTTTATAGTCGACTCTATTGAATGAAAAAGCTATTTATTTACACTGAGTGCAAAATTGAAAACTCCACAAAACTAATCTATTACGATTTACCTTAAAACTCGCTATGACAAAACATGGACAGACGATTTCCATCGGTTCTAATTTTCCAAACTGAAGTTTTTCCATTTTGGCTTGGAAAAAAATCCTCGATGAGTGACTTCACTTTACACCCACTTCGCGCCGTTGGCGAACATGGGGAAAACGTTTTGAGATTTTTCCCGATCTAGAATTGGCAAATCGGTTTCGTCAATCGGATCGCACCCTCGACCATCTGGAACGCGATCGCGAACGTCAGTGTCTCAGAACTCTCAAACCGCATTTTTTGATGTACCGGAAGCCGAAATTGGTTTGGAAAAATAAAATTAAAAAATCCTCGATGAGTAACTTCACTTTACACCCACTTCGCACCGTTGGCGAACGTAGAGAAAACGTTTTGAGATCGATTTTCCTGTCCAAGAACTCTCAATCGTTTTTCACCAATCGGATTGCACCCTCGACCGTCCGAAACGCGGTCGCGAACGTCGGTGTCTTAGAACTCTCAAAACGCATTTTTGATGCTGCCCTAGAACTCTCAAAGCATTTTTTGCTTGCGTTCACCAACGATAGATCGAAGGGCTGATCCGTGATGGGAAGGTCGACAAAAAATTTTTAATTTACATTTTCTTCAAATTTTCATACATTTTTGCCTTCCGAGCGATGTGTCGAATTTCACTTGTTCGCCAATTCCTGTTTGAACGGTTAAAAGTGCGATCTGGGCGGTCAAAAAACAATTGAGAGTTCTGGGACATCATGTAAAAACAACTTTTTTACACTCTGTACACGATTTAACACTGAATCCCTATGGGCGTACACGTACATGTACGTGTACGTGTACAGTTTTTTGAAAAAGTGTCCTTAAACTCTCACTTTACACCTACTCTCATGTACTTTACCCAGTGTCTTGTGATAATACTGTATGTAGAAATTTGTGCGTTATAAGCAAAACCCTACACAAATCGTTTCGGCAGAGTAGTGTATGCATAAATAAACTCCGTACATCCATTTGTCCGTATATGGTGAGTTCCATCACTAAGTCTACAAGCCGCCAGGTTGATGCATGTTCACGTTGTGTGAAAAACACTGCTCCCATATCCCAAAAGCCAGTATTGGCTTCCTGGACATGCAAACCATGGGCATGTTCGTCTAAAATATACTTAATACTATCGTTATTAATAAGAATAGTATTACATATATTTTAAACCAGAGAGACTATAAGGCACCCCTATTTAGGGACACTCTGTTACTGGCGTTTTAACAAAATATATCTGCTATATTTCTACTTCAAATGGCGTTCAATAGTATATTAACATGTTATAACTGTATTGCTATACTATATTATCGATACAATCTCTGTCTGTATCTGTATGGATACGCCATAAAGTCCCCGTTGGACTAAAACATTACGGAAGAGAGAGAGAGTGTGACCATCTTGGAAGTCTGGAAGGGAAGATTTGATTCTTCTCTATTATGCTAGCTGCTACAGCCTTTTCGCCCAAGCGGTTCCAGAAGATTGCTGTTCGCACAAAGAACGAATGTTTGTATTGGTCTGTTTTACAAGCTGGGACAATAACGATCTACTATTGGTCTTTGCTTCAATAAAAAGCCATAAACTACTTTTTGTAATTAGCCAGGTGTAGCTAAAACAGGTTTATTGATTCAAACAATATTGCATATACATTTCTGATTGCAGATAATAATAAGACAAAAACCACAGATAAACCTTTCTGGCAAAAAAGTATGGAAAATCTGCCTCCAAAGCCAATGCTAATACGGACTACAGAGAAAGCACTTGGAGCTATGCTTAAAAAAAATATATTATATATATATATATATATATATATGACCGATATTTTAGATTGTGACATTGGAAATGATGGCGGGAAATACCCGACAATTGACTCCATACAAATGTTGGAAATTGGACGTTTCAACCTACTGATTGCTCTCTCTTCACGTGCGCTTGCCATTCACACCTGATTGATTAAAGATCAATACCACCTGTCGAAAATGCTTCTTAACTGCCGCCCAAACAAAAGTTTTGCGCTATTCTACCGAAACGCGCAAAACTAATATTCCTTACTGAAGTTGACACGATGTTGGTGAGTAGACAATTGTCAATTTTTTAGCCCGGGTCTGCCGCTTTTGAGTCTGATGAATTTAAGTATAGGCATTGCTGGTATTTGTCTCCTAATCACTTTAAAGGAGAAAGTAAGGCGCCGTTTCTGCCTTCGGGTTTGTAATGAAGGTAACATTAGTTCCTCCAGCATTTTTGTAACACACCCGTCTTTTGATTTATAGTTTTTCATGATGAATCTTCTACGTGTGCTTTCTTGTTTCGTGATCGCTTTGTGTAGCCCAGATGATAGCTCCATATTCCATTATCGATCTTATGAGTGCAGTGTAGGTTGGTCTTTGGCATTCCCTTGGACATTCCCTTGGACAATGTTGGAGGTTTCTGCAGAGGAATCCGCGGGTGGAGTTTGCCTTTTTACTTCCATTGTTGATGGGTTCTTTTCATTTAAGACCTCCGGTTCTTTTAGGCCGAGATAAGGGTTAGGTAGAACGTGTTTTTAGAACTGCTAGTGTATGGCCGTTTAGGGTGTAGAATCGAGTACTTTTTCCACTCGTGCTGAAAATGTAGCATTCTTGGCTTTAAAGTACATTTCCCAGTCCGATTCCCATTTTTAGGTCATTTTGTAGGGTGGTGCGGTCCTTCTCGCTGTTTCTCGCTGTTTATTTCCCGGTACAATAGGCAGTCGTCTGCAAATATCATGACTGATGATGATGAAACGAAATGAGGCCATGAGGTCCATGAAAAATCCCTCATTGAGGGATTTTCTCATAGTCCACATGGCCTCATACGGCTAAAAAGGGGTGCCGAAGGCCAGATGTTTTCCAAAAAGGGGTGCTTAAATTGGGGGTACCACGGGATATGGCTGTTAAATACCGAGATGAGGCTAAGAGGGATAGTATATTTGACTTCATTGAGGGATTTTTTCATGGTCCTCATGGCCTCAAACGAAATGAGGCTAAAAGGGATAGTAAATTAGACCTCATTAAGGGATTTTCTCATGGCCCTCATGGCCACATATGACAAAAAGGGGATTCTTCAGAAGGTATCATCGATAGGTATCCTCAAATAATACAATACCAAGCCATAGGTATCCTCAAATACCGAAATAAGGCGAAGAGTCGTATGTGCGAGTCACTCGAACGAGCAATTGCTCGAGAGGTCATTTGCTCGATGGGATTTGAGTCGTTCGAGCAATTACTTATCAGTAACTACTCGATAGATTCTTGGGTTTAGGAATGAAATAGGCTTTTGTTATACATTACGGGAAATGAAGCAATCTGATTGGTTAATCAGCTTCCGTAAAGTGAAGTGATTGAATGATCTGGATAAATGAAACAAGAACAAGTGTTCTCGGAATAGGGTAGGAACTATTGGTATTACGTACCACCAACAGGATGACACAAAGCATTCGGTAGGTTTATACTATCAACGGCTAAGATGGGACCTACAGGGGAATATACCATCCATACTCTGCCGCCGCTCTGTACTACCAGGCATTAATCCCACCCCATAATACCGCTTAATAATATGAAGCATCAGGTGGATCAAAAGTACCAAGGGCTAATAAGAGCCCTACAGGGGTATGTTCAACCTATGCTATACTACCGTTCTAAACTACCAAGCATTACCGCCACCCCCACAATATCACTAGACCTACCATAACGTACTACCCATACCAGCCATATAATAAAAAAAGCAATCGGTTGGTTTATAGTACCAAGCACTAACAGGGGGCCTACAGGGGTATATACCGCCCATACTATACTACCGTTCTAAACTACCCGGCATTACCCCAACCCACAATACCGCTATGCCTAGCATTACATACTACCTTTACCAGTCATAGGATAACATGAAGCATTAGGTGGATAATAGTACTAAGGGCTAACATGGGACCTGTAGGGGTACAAAACGTACATCATATACTACCACACTAGGCTACCATGCATTACACCCACTCACCCCACAATAACGCCTGGTCTTACATACTACCTAGACCAGTCACATAAAGCATTAGGTCGATTAGTAGTGCCAATGGCTTTCGGGGGGGGGGGGGGGGGTGCACAGAGGTATACATCGTCCATACTATCCATACTATACTGCCGTTCTATACTACCAGGCATTACCCCACCCCCACCCTCAATACCACTTGATCTGCCATAAGGTACTACCTATATCATTCATAGAATAATACAAAGCAATCGGTTGGTTAATAATACCGAGGACTAACAGGGGACCTACAGAGGTATATACCCCCCCCCCCCCCCCCCCCCATCACTGCTTGACCTAGCTATAGCAGACATAGGATAATATGAAGTTCGATTAGTAGTTGGCCTACCAGAGGCTAACGGGGTACCTACATGGATATATACCGCTACTACCATATCACCGCCACCCCATACGATAAGTCCGACACCTCCGATCCGAACAACGTTATGTCAGATTGTATAGTGGACAACAACAGTGGTCAACATCTCTATGACGTCGCGGGCGCATCATGACGTCAATACGTTAATAGCAATGTCAACTGTTTCGCGGGGAGAACTTTCAAGAACATTCTCACCTTCCCCTTCCATTTTCCTTCACACACCCATAATATATATATATATACCCATAGCTCTGGGTGTAGATATATCACTATACATACCATAGCATACTATATATGCAGTACGTACACCATTTAACGGATCTAGATTATGATGCCGACAATTTGCACCTGCAAAAGTTGCACCGGCAAAAGGTTCCGGTTCCTATGGGAATTCAACACTAGTTGCACCGGCAAAGCTCTGGGTAATCAGGGACGAAACCTGTTGCTATACTACTAGTAGGCCTACTCTATTTGGAATATTGTCTGGACCCGATGCTTTTGCAAGATTGGTGTTTTAGGTAATTTTGCCAGTCCGTCTCAGAGGGAAATGGCCGTATGGTCTACCGGGAAAATTCCCGGTGGGGCCCCTATTGGGTGCCCCCGGGGCCTCCAAAATTGATCCAGCCCAACACCTATTGGTGTCTGAAATTTCGTGAATACGCCCAACAGGTGAAATGGATCTCATTGCATAAAATTCCGATATATTGAAATGTTCTCCATGTGGAATACACAGAGAACATTTCGATATACCAGCAGTCTAGTCTGCCATCGACCGCTCAGATGCAAGGAAACAGCGTTCTTTTAATTTGAAAAATCATATTTTTCTCCCATTGGGTCGAACTGATAGGCCCGTTGGGTGAGCTCAGATGCACGGAAACAGTGTTCTTTTAATTTGAAAAATCATATTTTTCTCCCATTGAGTCGAACTGGTAGGCCCGTTGGGTGAGCCCCCATCCCTCACGCCCTGTTGATACCATACTTGCCGAATGAGTGTTGAAGAAAGAATGCCATCGAAATGTCCTCTTTGTGAACTGCCACTGATCGCTCAGATGCAAGGAGGCAGCGTTCGTTCAGTTCGAAATATCAAAATTTTCTCCGGGGATCCTCCTTGATGCATTTCCCGCTTACTTTTCTTGGCCCAGTCCGCCCCTGCTCCGTCTTGGTTGATTTTGATGGCTGGTATGGTTTGACAGACAGGGATTGATGTTTTTGGCAGAGTAGCTGTCCTTTCCCCGATGAAAACAGTTTGATTAGGATCTGTGCCTTTTCTCGGTTCGCAAGTTGTTCTTATTCTTTAATTGTGGGTGCTATCACTGTGGGCTTTGCACAAAAAGCTTGACAAAATTCTTCTTACCAGCGTGCGACAAGAGGGGCATGGGACGGCACTTCGTCTTTAATAGTATCAATTGCGACAGAAATTAATGAGCTGACAAAGACAAAAGAAAGAAACTTGGTTTATTCAATGATAATGGCACTGAAATTATAATTAACCCGGAAGGATCATTATATTTTAATTTTTTAAGCGAAAATGTGGCACACAATTACCATGTGTCATTTGACCTTATAAAACCACCTGTGTTATTTGAGGCCCTCCACTTCGCCTCGAGCCTCTTATGAGACCTTGGGCAGTTAATTATTTCTACAGCTAATGAATCTTCATTTTCACCTAACTCGAAGAGAATGCAACGGAGTTGCTAACGGCCAGGTAGGAATTTTAACACTCCTCATAAAAGCACGGAGTCCTTATAAATAATGTTATTTATGCATTATTTTGCTCTTGAAAAAAAGACGCTTTATATTCAAATTACTCCTCAATGGTCTAGTTTCAAGATAAAGTGAACTAAGTATAATCCATGTGTCAAATTAATATATAAAAAGTGTGGTTAAGTTATCTTGCAAAAGTCAATAACTAGCTACAGGTGTAGACGCAAACGATAAATACGTTAATCAATTTCGTCATTCTTTACAAAAAATGCTTTACCCACCCAATAACTATCCAAAGCGAGCGATTTTGTAATACCTCAAAAATCGCGTAATACTCCACGAATTGGCAAAACCGATTGGCAACCAGCCGTACACTTAGCTTGCAACCAATAGTACACTGAATTCGGGTGCGACGGCAACCTGTTGTATACCGCGGTATATTTATTTAAATATCTGCTTCAATATGCATCACTCAAATACGTCGCTTACCAAGTATGCCGAATACGGTTGCATGTACTCAAACTATACTCGCCCAAAAAAGAAAGTGTGCATTGGAGAAATTGATCAAATTCCCCAAAAATAATTTCGTAGGTGTAAAGAGTGTTAACCTGTTCATGAATAAGTTATATTGAACACAAAAACAGCTTTCCCCGTTAAAATTGCATTAACGTTAAATGACGTGCTGCACCTTTGTGAAAAGACATGTTTTGATTTATCTGTGATTGAATAAAATTTCCATGAATGAAAATGATATATATCTTTTTTTAGTGTTATTTTTTAGCATGCACACTTTCTTTTTGGGGAGAGTATATTTAAAAAATGGCCCATACAACTCAGCATTTTTGTCGTTTTTCATTTTTCGTTTTTGCTTGGGTACGAAAAATTGGTGAGTACATTCGTGTTTCATCGGCTTTTTATAAAGCATTCGACATGATCACAGTCATTTCAGTATTGAAATGCTTACACTATTTACCATGGAATCGACACCAACATTGTAGAATACTTGATCAGATCCTTTCGAAATAGAAAAATGTCAAAATATCTGGCAAGTTGGAGCCAAAATTGGAATTTCGCCGTGTGAGCTCCTCGCATGTCTCCTCGCATACGATGCTACCCAGTGATGCGTAGGACCAGTAAAATCGAATGGACAAAAAAATTGCATTTGACTGTGCCGCGGGGCACCGTATGGGGAATTGATAAAATGCTGAGTCAGCATACTTTCAAAAATTAAAAAAGTCTTCACTAGTCAGAATTTTTTTTATATTTGATATACAACATCGTGATGGGAATCAGATTCGAAATTTGTTCAAATCAAGCCCCTGGTTTCATATTTGGGCTCCAAAAGGAACGCGAAATTCAACTTGGGAAAATGCCGATTCAGAATATTTACAAAAATCTTCTTTACGAGAACCACCGATCAGATTTTTTTTAATGTTTGGCATATAACATTCGTAGGGCGATCAGATTCAATTTTAATCAAACCAAGTCCCTTGATTCCTATTTGGGATCATTATGGGAGCCTGAATTTTAACTTTGTGCAATATGAGGAAAGTTCTAAACTCTTCTTCAGATTCACAAGTCATAATTATTTTGTGGCATTTAACATCCGAAGGAGTGACAGATTCAAGTTTGTTCAAATCATGTTCTTGAGTTCATATGTGGACTCTCTGTGAGAGCTTGAATTTCAGTTTAGTGCAACATGGGAAATCTTCTTTAAAAATCGTGTTCAGTTTCGCCAGTCAAAATTTTTTGATATTTGTCGATGCATCATCCTTATGGAGGTCAGATTTAAGTTTGTTCAAATCAAGTCCCTGGATCAATATTTGGACTTTTACAGGGACCCAAGATTTAATATTGTGCAATGTATGAGGGGGCCCCTTTTGGAGGGTGGGGTGGGGTTCAGATCCAAGTCTTTTCAAATCAAGTACCTGTGTTAATATCCATACCCCCTCCTCCCCCAGCCAAATATCTCATATTTGGGTTCAGTAAGGGGCCAAAATATGATATGATTGGCACTTGGCAGCGCTTGTTGTCTTGAACCACAGCAGCAATCGGTGAAATATGAATCGGCGACTAATTACGTTTAAAAATCTATAAATTTCTTTCTGAACAATCAGTGGACTCACTGTCAGGTGAGCGCTTAGGGTCCTTTGGGGTCTCTTATTTCTAGTTGTCACGGGGTCGAGACCATAGCATTTCCAACAAATTAGGGAGGTATAGTGTCGCTTCGTGTCACATCTTCATCTACCATTGACAGTTTTTTGAAAGAATGCATGGGTGTATAAAAGATGAAATGACAATTATCTTTGGCCGTTTCAGTTTTATGACCATCTGCTAAGGCAACACGCCAGTGGCAAGACTTAGGGTGCGGGAATTATGGGTCTAGTCCTATAACGTTTTGAAAAATGTTAACCTTACATACCGTGGCCTCTCAAACTCAAAATCCATCACACAAATGTATCTACTCTCACCCCTTACATACCGACCTCTCAAACTCCAAATCCATCACACAAATTTATCTACTCTCACCTCTTACATACGGTACATACCGACCTCTCAAACTCAAAATCCATCACACAAATATATCTACTCTCGCCCTGATATTTATTTCTTTGGTCATTTATTTTGTTGTAGTTAAGCAAGCTTTAGAGTACTTCAACCTTAAAAATAGTCAAGGTGTTCCAACTGGAATACACGTTAAAAATTTGAACAGGTGGAACCCTGCTCCATCACATGTCTGGATTACACACTCTTAACCCAGCACGAGGTAAAGTGAGGGGGGGGGGGGGGGGGGTATTTGTGTACTGCCATTGATGGCAGAAATGTTTTGTGTCTTCCAACTCCGTTTAACCTGGCAATACCACAGCCACACGTCAAAAAAAGTTTTTAACAAGCCTGTAAATATCTCGACAAAAGCTCTGCCTGTGTGTGAAGAGGGGGTGGGGGTGGGGGTGGGAGGAGGTCCATCTCTGTGTCTGCCTCCTGTCAACTCACACCTCCCCCTTGCTGCAACGAACCTAGGTTTTGTGCAACTGACAATACAATTCCTTACCTTGGCATGAATGTTCCACGATTTAAATTTGAATATTTCTTATATCTCGTAGAGTGCTGTATCATTTGTCGCGGCTTCAAATCCAACATTCAACAGTGAATTAAGTACTTTGATATGCGATCACCTGCTTTTAATAATATCGATGCAATGTCGACTATAATACTTCAACTTAACGACTTTCATCTGTATGTGAATTTACTCTCTGCCACTGCAGTGCCAGAACCTGGTGTATCGAGTACAGATGCTGCTAGTGTTGACAGACTAACTGTATGTACACGTGACTCGTGTTTGACAAATACCAAGAACGTTCAAAAAGAGTAAACAAATACCGTACATGTTGAAAGTACAGAGACAAAACCCTGAAGCTGCGAAATGTACCATTCGCAGTTGGCAAAGTGTTTTTTGTGGATATCTGGCCGGCTAAGCATCCCGGGTCATTAACGGCACCCCTGACTAGCCGATGGATCTTAGTGGTGGTTGGGTCGAGTTTGTTTAATCCTTACATGAAAATCATACTCTCAGGCTCATTTCTTCCCTTGGGTAGGGGGGGGGGGGGGGGGGTCTTAAAAAAATCCTCTGTGTAGGTGGAGTTTTATTGGCACAGCTTTTCACCACCAAAATTACGACACAATACGTCGTGTGAATACTACTCATGAAGAGAAGAAGAAAATTTTCTGCTCGGAACTGTTTTAATATTAGTTTTTATTTCAGGGAAGTTTTTATATATTTAGTTTTGCAAGTGTGTTTGGGGAGGATCGTAGGGTGTAATAAGGAGATTTAGTTGAGAGGTTTTGCCAATTTTGCCGTTTGTTTACCTTAGTTACCTTTTTTCGTGTGTGTTTGTTGCCCTGGTGTTTTTGTCGTTTTTGGTCATTGGATTCTGTATATTATTTGTAATCATGAATGGTAAGTGTACAACGGGTGTTCAGACGGAGGTAAGTATGGGTGTTAAGGGAGGTCTGAGGGAGGTGAGTCGAGGGGTGCAGGTGGGGGAGAGTGAGGATCCGGAGGCATGCAGACAGTGTAATATGAGGTATGGTGGTGGTCGGTCAATGGAGAGTAGTGGGGTATGTGCGAATTGCAGGGATATTTTACAGTTGTTAGAGAAGTGTGTTGGATTCGAGCGGGAGGTTGCAGAGCTGAGAGGGAGGTTGGGGAGGGCTGGTGTATCTGGAGTTACCCCGTTGAAGGTTACCTACGATGGTGAGGTTGAAGGTGGATGGAAGGTCGTTGTGGACTCAAGGAGGAAACTGAGAAGCAGGAAACGTGGGGGAATAATGCTTGATGTGGGGGGTGGAGGGATGTAACTGAGGAGGGGGGTTCTAGTAGGAAAATTCGGAAGGTGGCGTCAGGTCGGGGCTGCGTCGAGTCCGGAAGCCAGAGTCGGCGTAAGGCTGCCAAGGTTGCTAGGCGGTGTTTAGAAAACAGGTTTAGTGTTTTAGACTCTGATACCCCTGGGGACGAGAGTGAGGGGGGAAAGTGTGGGGGGTGAGGTGGTTGTTGATGATGATAGGCCAGTCGGGGTAAGGAGGGTGGTCAAGAGAAAGAGGGGGTCAGGAGCTTGCAAAACGAGAGGAGGTGCAGATGATATAGGAACTGGGGCCAGAAGAAGAAAATTAGTTGTAGCGGGGAGCAGCATTGTACGTGGGATTGACAATGTAGTTTGTGGTCCTGATAGTTCCAATCGAACAGTCTTGTGCTTTCCCGGAGCGAAGGTGGAGGATCTCAGGGACCGGGTAGATGGCATTGTGGCAGGGTCAGGACCGGAACCGGTAGTGGTGGTCCATGTGGGGACCAACAATATCAGGGAGAGAAGGTCAGTAAGTTTGGTGGAGTCGTATAGAGGCTTAGTCGGCAAACTGCTAAGTAGGAATGCAAGGGTAGTCGTATCCGGGATCCTTCCTGTCCTTGGAGGTGGGGACGAACGGAACTCAAGGATTTTGGCGCTAAATGAAGAGTTAGAGGACTACTGTGTTGATCTGGGAATTCCCTTTATCGACCATAGGGACACGTTTTGGGGCAATGGGAGCATGTACGGGCGTGACGGGCTGCATCTTAGCAGGGCGGGGAAACGGGTATTAGGGGATAAAATTCTACGGGTAGCAGAGCCTTTTTTGGAGAGGAGCGGGGTGGGAGGTCAGAGACAAGTATAACTAGAGTGGACATAGGTGGGGTGAACAAGAGTGAGGTGGACAGAATAAGTTTACCAAGACTAGCACCAGAAAACAATGGGCCCAGTAGGCGGAAGCCAATGAACCTCGGTACCCTGAAAGTGGGTTATAGCAACATCCAGGGTCTCCACCGGAAAGTAAGTGAAATTGCTACATTGATCGAGGCAGAGGAGTTTGATGTCATGGGCTTAAGCGAGACGTGGGTAAGACATGAGGAACGGATAGACCAAGTAAGCGGGTGTGTGTGGATAGGTGTAGGGCGAACGGAAGACCAGAAAAAGGGGAGAGGGATAGGCATGTACATTAAAGAGGATTTAAAACCGTCGCTGATTACAGATCTGGAAGATATCATCACCTCGGCTGATGTGTCAAAAGAAATTGGATGGGTAAAGATCAGTCTGAGAAACAAAAGTATTGCCCTTGGGATTGTGTACTGTGCGGTGGAGGGAAGTAAACCCGAGTGGAATGACTCGATATACTCAACACTAAGGTCCAATATCACTGAACTAGAAAACAGGGGGCTCGGTATAATTCTGATGGGCGACTTGAATGGACACATAGGTGACAAGGAAGAAGGCATAGAGGGTGGGGACAAGAAAGTCAACAGGAATGGAAGGAAGCTGTTGAACTTCACAAATGAGCTCGGTCTGAAGATTCTGAACAGGGACGCTAGATGTAAGGGGAAATGGACCTGGGAGAGGAACGACAGAAAATCAATAATCGACTACATTCTCACAGATATGAATTTATGGAGGGAGGTGATAAGGGTAGAAGTGGATGATGAGGGCAAAATGGAGTTGGATAGTGATCACAACTTGATTACAGTGACGATGAGGGCCAAAAACCTAGAGAAAAGGAAAGGAAGCTTCAAGGAGATTTGGGAACTCAAAAAGGATGCCGAATGGGCGAAGTTCGAAAAAAAACTGAAACCAAAGCCTGCAGCCGTACACAAGGGGGTAGTGTCCAGAAGATGGCCGACGCCATAGTTGCGAGCCTAGTGGAGGTAGGGAAGGAAAGTGTACGAAAGATTAGGGTGCCAACACGGGAACTTGGGTACAGAGTGAACGAAGAACTGAAAAGGGCCATAAAGGTTAGAAAATCTAAATATGCTGCATACAGGAGAAGTAGAAAACTCAAGGGGGTGGAAAGCAATGAGGCCATGGTAGCAAAGGAAGAATAACAACAATCACGAAATAAAGTAAACAAGATTAAAGACGACAACCGGAGAGTGCGAAATAGCAGTCTTATTAGGACGATAAGAACGACAGGGGGGTCGAGTTCGAGCGTATTTTGGAAATGGGTGAACAAACGTAACAAAGGGAATAACCAACAGACCATTAAAGTAGATGGCAGAGTTACAGAAGAGCGAGATCAAGTCGCATTAGAACTAGTCAAGCACTGGGAAAAGGTAAACGATAAGCGATGGGGCATGGGGAACCCACCGGAGTGTCCGAACCAGGTCGAGGAAAATCTCTCGGACTTCGTGTGCAGAGAAATCAAAACTGAGGAGGTGCGAAGGGTGATCTCAAAATTGAGGAATGGAAAAGCGGGAGGGGTGGACGAAATTCCTAACGAGTTTACCAAAAAAAAGGGGGGGGGGGGAGGAACTCTTGGAAAGCCTAACTGCCCTATTCAACTTAGCCATAGAAAAACAAGAGGTCCCAAAGGAGTGGAGGGAAAGTAAAGTGACATTTATTCACAAAAAGGGGGAAAAAGACGTCTTGGATAACTATCGAGGGATCTCTGTCAGCAACAACATTGGAAAAGTCTTTTGTAAAGTCCTGTATGGGAGATTAGAGGAGGTGACTGAGGAGAAGGTTTTTTTGGGGAGAAATCCAGAATGGCTTCAGGAAGGGAAGGAGAGTCACTGACCATCTTTTCACGCTATCCCAAATGATAAAATCCGCGAAAGCAAAAAAGAAAAAGATGTTCATGGCCTTTTTGGATGTTAAAAAGGCATACGATAGAGTATGGAGGGGGGGGGGGGGGGTATGTGGCGCAAGCTGGAGGCTCTGGGCTTGGGGGAGAGTTTGTTGGAATTATGAAAGCATTATATAAAAATGTACAGAGTACACTTGGCCTGGGAAACATTACAACGAAACGTGTGCCTATGGAGATAGGCCTAAAACAGGGGTGTATCCTTTCGCCGATACTGTTTGCATTGTACATCAAAGGTTTAGGAGATGAACTCCTGCGTAGCGAAGAGGGGGTAGCAGTTGGGGACTTGAAGATCCCAGGGCTATTTTTTGCAGACGATATGGTTCTAGTTTCAGAAAGCGAAGAGGGGCTAACGAAAATGTTGGGAATTACTGGGAAATATGGGAGCAAATGGAGACTCGAACTTAATGAAAGCAAGAGCAAAGTTATACCTGTGGGCCGCATAGTGGACCCCACTCGAAGGTGGAGAGTGGGTGAGTTCTGCATTCCGGAAGGGAGCAGCAAACTTCTCAATGTGGGAGAGACAGGTGATTACGAGTATTTGGGGGTAAATATAAACATTATAGGAAGAGGCATCTACCGGAACCACACAAATAAATTGATTCTGAAGGGGAAGCGAATCCTCAACCAAATGAAACTTATAGGGAGAAACAGTTTCAATAAGGTTTTCGTGGGGAAAACCATTTGGGAAATGGTGGGGCTGTCAAGTATAAGATACGGTACGAAAGTGGTACCCCTAACCCAGACGGCCGTAAAGAGCTTGGAAATCCTGCAGAACGATGCAGGCCGATGGATAACGGGGTCGAGTAATGCCGCAGCGCTAGAAGCAATCAGGGGTGAGCTTGGGTGGATAAGGATCAAGGACAGGATAGACCTGTTGAAGCTCGGTTATCTTAATTATTTGGGAAATCTCCCCGACAGCCGATGGTGTAAAGTAATGTTCCTGAGACTTTTCAGCTCAAATATCAAAACGGGGTGGATGGTCCAAGTGAGGGAGCTAGTAGAGAACTACTCATTGGAGATCTCGGACCTGGACGTTGGGGCAAACAGGGTAAAAAAATCGTCAGAGAAAGGGTCATGGAGGATTGTAACCGTAATTGGCGAGAGGGGGTCAAATCAAAGAGGTCTTTGGGTGGCCTGCGTGATAAAGAGAAGCCAGGTTTTGAAGAGTACCTTGATGGCACCTTTGGGGGTCATTGTTGTTCAAGCTGAGGTCGCGATCCCTGGAGCTGAGGGGAAAAATTGGGAAAGACGGTGAAAGGGAGTGCCAGATGTGTAACTTGGACATGGTGGAGACCCTGGAACACTTTCTTCTAGAATGCCCAAAGTATCAGTCTAAAAGAATGAGATTCACTGGGAGTATAATGGGGAAGTGGGATGGGAGAATGAAGGACATGTCGGTAGGGGGAGACTCAAAGGAGAGGGTTAATATGCTAATCGGAGAGATTGGGAAGAATGGGACAAGGGATATCATCAAGCAGTTCGTCTCCGAGTGTTGGGAGGAGAGGAGAAGCGTGGGAATAGGGAGGCAGTTGGGAGTACAGGGGTAACCATGGCCTTCTCGTCCGAGAACCGCGACAAATCAGCGGCTGGCCAAAGTGTTATTATTATTACGTTTCTCAGTAGAAGTGGCAAGGATCGCAGCGTGGCGCGAAGGTATGTGTCCCACTGAAAGTTGTTCATTGAGAACGTCAAAGGAGGAAGTACATGTGGTCGACAGAGAGGGCGAGTTTGGATACAGTAACTCACACGTAGTGTCGCGGCCGTCAACATAAGCTCTTTCCTGTCGTTATATGTAAGGAAGAGCTTTTGTTGACGGCCGCGACAGTGCGTGTGAGTTACGGTTTCCAGACTCGCCCTCTCTGTTGACCACACGTACTTCCTCCTTTGAAACTGTATTATTAGGTTTTGTTGTATATTGCATGACTGGTCAAAAAACACATTGACAATATTGTGTCAGGGAGCTACATCTTACACATCTGCGCAAGTTAGTGAATATAATTGGGCTTATTAGCTCAATAACCCATGCTAGGAGGCTATAAGATATAATTTGGAACGATATGGTACTATTATTGCAGACAGGAAGTATTTCTTATTTATCTCGGGTTTTGCTCAAAATCTGCTCTATTTTTTTTTAAAATTGTGAATGATTTGTTAGAAAAAGTGAAATAGCGGAAACGGATCAGTAATATGACTAAAAACCACACAGTTTTGTGTTGAGGATTCATTTTAGAGGGTTGAACTGGGTTGAATGGGGTGGGCCCCCCTCATGAAAAAAGAAAAACATCTTTTTCCTCTCACTCGAAGGTATATCCTACCAGCGCTATTATCAAAAGTCGACATTAAAATGTTTTGATTGATTTAATTTTAGCCTCCAAAACAGATTATTGCCCCTTATCAACACGCGTTAGGTGTGCGCGTTCCAGTGAGTGATTGTAAGCTATGTTTTTGCATACAAAAACGAAAGTGTTTTATTGTTTCACGGCACAATTTGAAAGTCAATTCATACAAATGTCATCGCCTATATGTGTTGGGTTAAAAGTTAATAAAAGGAAACAAAATGTGAATATGTCAAAATGAGAACAATAATATGAAAGGTGTGATTTTGAAATATCTGATCGTAAAACCGAGAAATTTAGGTGGTGACCCTATTATTTGGGGTTCGTGGTCATGCCCGACTTCACGCTTTTTCGAGGTTTTATCCGAAAATCTACTATGAACAAAATACTTTTTACCCATTTGGTCCCAGTTTTATCGTCATGTACAACGAAATGACGTTTCTCTTCTTTTCAATATCGTAGAATACTTTATAACATAAAATATTTATTCTACTCACTTACGCTGTCAGTAAATACGGGTATGAAATACTTTTGAACAACTACCCGTCACATCTATAATTGTATATTTAGTGAACACGAACATAGCTAAGCAGCAAAGCACACAGTGATTTATTTACTTATACATCTGCGAATGGCGAAGCCATGTGATGTCCATTTTGTCAAACCATTTTCAAGGTAATTTATGCTATATCGACAGTGTTCGCTTACTCGTACGACACGGACAAAGTCGGTCCGTAGTTTTGGTCGGTACACTGAAGGGCAGTATAGAATACAGGCGCAAGAATATAAAGCTGAGAATGTGGAAAATGATGTTTGATAACTTTTTTGACCCATCCTCTTCGCCGAACCTAAGTGGATATATAAATATAACAAAACATACAACTCCCCTTCTAGCTCAAAAAAAAAAAGAAGAAGAAAAAAAAAAAAAAAAAAGAAATAGATAAAAATAAAAGAAAGAAATCACCAAAAACCACACGAAATCACTTTATTTGGTTCGGATTTCCCAAGAATCCTCCCTTTTCCAGCCAGTAAAAGGTGCGTTCCTTGGTATAAGAGTAACTTTATTGGTTTGGATTCCTGCAGAATGCTCGTTTTTCTGCCTATCCCGATCTAGTCTGTGGCTTATTTTTCTATTCCCTGGAGGGTTTTACCTATTACTGACCCTATTCTGACTATCCTAGTGTGGCGTGGCCGAGCTATTCGCCTGTGCTGTATGAAAATGCAACAGAATGCCCGCAATATATTTAAAGAAATCTATTGGTAGAGTGGAGTTTGGGGAATAGAATTTACCTTGTATATCACAAGTGGTGATCATTGGTTATATGTTGCGCGACAAAGGGTTAACACCCTTTGAAACAGTCCATCTCTCTGTATGGGTTAACACCTGACTGATGACTAATAATGAAAAAACAATCTATTTCTCTGTATGGGTTAACACCTGGCTGATGACAGCACCTCTCGAGTCATCCGGCAATAACACTGCACTTCTTAGTTCTATGATACGGTCACCTTTCATAGGAATGGGTCACTCAGGAAAGGATTAATAGAAATAACATAATAATATTACATCCAATTCAACAATATATTTCTTTTGTTATCCCTTTTTGCACAGTAATACTATAAAGAAATTCTGACATAAAAATTGGTAAATATCAACTCTTTATGTTACGAAACACCTATGGAGTAAATTACTATTAATTAGACAGAACTGACGGAAGCGTTAATTGAATGAATTTGCTCAACTCGAAGTAAGGCTTAATAAACGGTAGTAACCCTGCACGGACGGGCAGACGAACGTACGGCAACACCGGTTGCCGCTGAACGCGAGTGAAACACTCGAACAAATATTACTCAGAGAAATATGTTCGAAATTCAACTTCGCTAATACCTTTCCCTGAGAGCCGGGCGTTAGTCATGTCAAATCTAAAACAGATTTATCAATAAACTAGACGAGCGATTCTGTATAATCACAGGCTTTTCCCAGCGTACAAAAACATTTCTCCCTTTGAAGGAATTGTATAAAATTTCAGCCCAATATCGCTTAATATGTAGGTGTGCATACCAATATTGTCCTGGATGAAGGGTTAACACAACGTTAAATGAAAAAGCCACCCAACGCATGCATAAGATTACATGAAATACTTCAAAAATCTGTTTAATTCAGAAGCCGACCCTGAAAGGTTTATTAGTAAAAGTCGCTTATTTAGTTCACTGTAATCCTAAATTTCCACGGATTTCAACTGCGAATTTGAAACCGATTTTGGAGTTCAATCTTTCAAAATTACCTGTAGAAATAAATATATCGGACAATATAAACGTGGAACAAGTGGCAAGTTCCAGTTCAGCAAAGGAAACTGCATTTGATAAATAGATGAAATTTTACAATGCATGATGTTGACAGGTCATGAGTTACTTGACGTTTACTGGCCAGGTATGGCGCTTTGTGAGGCGAATACGGTAGAGCCATAATATTGATCGTGCTGAACCTTACATGACGCCATACTTGGCAAGTAAACATCCTGACTCAGAATTTGGAGTTTGTCTGTCAGTTGGTTATAATCGAATTAAACGTGTATTCAAATTAAAGTCGATTTTCTAGAGAAATTGATGCGGGCGTGCTGTGTAGCATATGTTCATTGGGACCTTCAACTGTTTACACCCGTCCTTTACGCGATATTTACTGAATTGGTAGGCCATGGTCCAGATCAAACAAGCCAAGGCAGAGCGCCACCAAACCGCTGGAAGCAGAGAAGCCAGACGGGCCACAAAGGCACCGAAACTCACCCGCCGAGGAGACAAAGTGGGAAGGATGAGGAAGGACGGCCACAGCCAGCAGACGACCTCAGGGGCGCTAAGGCCCCGATTGTCCCAACCAAGTCCCAATAGCGAGATTTGTGGCGGGGTGGCAGTAAGGTCTACTACAACCGTGTTTCTCGGCCCCAAGCCTGAAACTTAACTGAAATCTTAACCGACAGGGGCGGCACTACCAGTGATTTATCTTGCCTGAGTGTGCTGGGCCTGCAATATGCGTAGAGAAAAATTATTGCTCACTTTTATTAATTACATCCGACCTCCAGTCCTTTACTGAGTGCTATGTGGACGGCACGCAACAGAACACTCACTTTCAACAAATGAAATGCATTGTGTACTTGGGCAAGGCAGTCAATCCCGATCGCCTACATGTGGGCGAGGTGGCGCTGAGTACTAAGGCGTGTCGCACGTCGATGGTGCACCTATCTTCAACCATTGCTCACCCTGCTTGTACGAAGTTATTTCGTTGGGGAGTGTGATAGTTGCTCGCCGCTGCTAGGTGGTTCTCTCCTGTACTCTGACTTCCTCCACACGTCAAACTTCTGGCACGACGTGGCCCTGGCTGTTGAAAGTATCGTTAAACTCCAATAAATAAATAAATAAATAAATAAATAAATAAATAAATAAATAAATAAATAAATAAATGGGAGGACAAATCGTCCCTGTACCTATTAAGTTTGGCTCTGCCAGTCGCTGTGCTACCGGGAAGAACATTCGTAACATTGGCCCGCGTCGACGCGTGTTAATGGAATTTACCTATTGGGAGTTCATATTGCGGGAGACAGATTACCACGAAGGCAGCGCCAGAAGGTTTTGAAAGGTTGCCAGCTTTGTCTAAATCTTTACTCATAAATATAAGTATAAGTCGGGTGTGAAATTCAACTCACAAACGATGGCGTAGAGATCGCATGATGGGAGGGGGGGGGGGATTAACCTTCCTCTCCCCACGAAAAAAATATCTTAAACCATCTTGTGACTTGCAACCTCCAGCCCACCTCTCCGATGCATGGATGCCCCAATACAGTACCAGTCTTCCTGCCTCACATATTTACGAATTTCAGTACCACCCCTTCCCGCGTTCGATCCACAGTTTATGGTTGCTGATGCATAATCGCATAAAATTGTTTCTAGCTTCAATGGAGAGGTGTGAATGAGAGTAGGTAGTAAAGGCCGATTCTGGGACAGCTTGTACAAGTACCGTACACGTACACGAACATGGTGCGTTTACCTCCATAGGATTCAGTGTTAAATCGCGTTCCCGTACACAAAAATGTCGTTTTTTCATGGTGTCCCAGAATCGGCTATTGTGTTTGAGGCTCAAAGATCGCACTTTTCACGTTCAAATACCCGTTGGCGAACGCGTACATTCGACACGTCGCTCAAAAAAGTGAAAAATGTACGAAATTGTACATGTACATTTTCTTAAAACTTTTTTTCGACGTTCCCATCGTGGATTAGACCTTCAATCTATCGTTGGTGAACGCGAGCAAAAAACGCTTTGCCGATTCTAAGACAGCATCAAAAAAGCTGTTTGCCGATTCTGGGACAGTGTCCCAGAATCGGCAAACCGTTTTTGAGGCTCACAATAGAGTCGACTATAAGATTGAATTCGATAAATTCTATCATAATAGACACTCATGTTTTTTGTTTCGGTGTGAATGAAAAGGTTTTCGTTCAAAAGAGTCGACTATAAAATTGAACTGTTATAATAGACATTCATGTTTTGTTTCGGTGTGAATGAAAGGTTTTCGTTTCAACGGATGACATTGAAAAATTTGAGTTTTAGAAAATTAGAATCGATGGAAAAATCGTTTGTTTGCGTTTTGTCACTGCGAATTTTGTGAAATAAATCTTAATAAAACACTTTGTAGAATGTTTCATTCCAATAAAAATAGTAAGGAAATAAAAAAGTGATTGATATATATAGGAGAGAAAAAAAAAATAAATAAAAAGTTATTTAAAAAAATAAATATATCAAATCGAATAGATAATAAAAAATACGTAAATCATGAACGCTTCCCAGACTTTTAGAGCAAGGTTTCTTTTAAAAATGCTGATGAGAGCCTACGCATTCTGTGTGAACGAACAACTAGGTCGCCTCTTGTTAGAACGATGCGTCGCATGTCGGGATCACCTAGACTTCGATCATGAGAATCATTCGTGTCTGACGATGGAAAGGGAAGATATGGTCGTCAAGTATTTCGAACCAGCGATCGAACGCATTCAAATCGACGAAGTGATCACGTTTTGGAAGAGATTACTCTTCTGTAAGGATCGAGACAAGCCCACAGTTTCGGAAGAACGGAAATTGGCGCATAGAAGTCTGACTTTAGAAGACAAGGGATGCATCATGAAATTATTGTTCAATGAAGCATACGTCCAAGTCTTCTCGTTGATATAAATAAGGGAGAATAGAAAATAAAAATAAATACACACATAAATTTTTTATCTAATATTAGAAAGAAAAAAAAAACACAAAAATGAGAACCAGAAATAAATTGTATCCGACGTTAGATGATGATGAGGATGAGAAGCCGAATGGCGTTTTGCCGACGGCACTGTCACCAGAAGAAAAAGAGAGAGGAGAGAGGTATTGCATCAATCAAATCAGTAGAATCCAATCGTATCTAACTCAAGAGAGAGATTCTCGTCATTCTCTCAAGAAGAAGTATTCGCGTTTCGTGAAATTCGTCAACGCGATTGACACGACACTCATCACGATTTCCATGGGTTTACACGCGGCCGGCATCGGATTGTTGTCGACTGCGGTCGGTATTCCAATCGTGTTAACCGTAGAAGGAGTGGCTCTCGCCGTTGGATTGTTAAGCACGCTCGGAAACTTTTTGAGTAGGAAATTATATCTGAAGGCGAGGAAACATGACAAGATTTGTGTCTTGGCCAACTCCAAGATCGACATGATATCCAAAATGATCTCGATGGCGTTGAAAGACGGTAGGATATCGGACGGAGAATACTTCACGATATTGGGTGAGAAAACGAAATATGAAGCCATGAAAGAAGCCGTGAGAATCAAGATTCGTCAGATCATCAAGGATATCAAGGACTCGCAACAACGTCTGCGATAAAAACATGTTGGCGAAATTGAGATGTATATCGAATCTGACCAGGAGAGAGAAGATAGAACGTTCGGTGGTCGGCAATTTGATCGGTGTGAAACGTCGATTTGGATGGGGCGTTCAAAAAAAAAGCGCATCCGAAAAGAAGAAGAAATGATTATTGACAAGCGAATTGGCTGAGGAGTTACACAAACCCATCGTGCTTAAATTTCGAAAGAGAAGGGTGTTCGTGAAGGGTTTGGATGATATTTGGTCTGCCGACTTGGTCGACATGAGATCGTTTTCGAGGTGGAACGAGGGTGTCAAATATCTATTGACGATCATCGACGTGTTTCCCAAATACGGTTGGATCAGTGCTTTGAAGAATAAATCGGGACCTTGCGTCGCCGAGGCTCTGAAGATCGTGTTCGACTCGTCTTCTCGAAAACCGAATAAATTGTGGGTGGATAAGGGAAAGGAATTCTACAACAAGCACGTTCATCGATTGGTCGACCTCTACTCGATCGAAAACGAAGAGAAAGCCAGCGTGGTGGAACGTTGGAATCGAACGATGAAGGAAAAGATGCATAGATACTTCATGGCGAATTCGACCAAGAAATACATATACGCTCTGAATGGTCTGGTCAAAGATTACAACAACACGTGACACAGATCGATCAAGATGACTCCCGTGGAAGCTAGCGATCCTCGAAACGAAAAACGGGTCTACGCGAATATATATCCTGTGAGATCTAAGATCAGGAAGAAGTCTAGAACGCCGAAATTTGCGGCCGGTGATCGAGTGAGAATCTACACTTATAAGAAGCACTTCGAAAAGGGTTATACTCCTCGATGGACCTCGGAAATCTTCGTGATAATCAAAATATTTCACACCGATCCGGTGACTTATGAAATCGAAGCTTTGGATGGAGAAGAGATCATCGGAAAGTTTTACGAACAACAATTGCAGAAGACGAAGTTTTGATAAAGAAAACAATTTTTTTTTTATTTACTCTCTTTAACATTTTCTTGTTTACACATATATATATATATAGGAGAGAAAAATAATAATAAAAAATAATTAAAACTATTTTTAGATAAAAAAAAGCAAGCTAATTAATAAACAAAAAACAAAAACCCTTCAAAAATGGCAAATATACTAGATATAGCACAAAGCATAGTGAAAGATGAAAGTATTCATGAATATGAGGTTCACGAATACGAACCGGTAACCGGAACAAGTTTGAACAATGCGGGAGAGATAAGAATCAATGTCGAAACTCAAGATCTATTCGTCCATCCTAGCGAGAGTTACATAGTGGTGCATGGACGTCTCACCAAGGAAGATGGGAGCGACTACGCCGACGACGACATGGTTACTCTAGCCAATAATGGCATCATGCATCTATTCAGTAATATAAAATACATACTATCCGGACAAGAGATAGAATCTGTGTTTCATCCCGGTCAGGCCACCATTATGTTCGGACTCTTGACGTATCCGGATGATTTTTCGAAATCCAGAGGACTTAATCAGTTGTGGGTGAAAGACACCGTCGGCCCTGCTAACGCCGGCGCCGCCGCGATATTCGACTACGTCGTCAAGACGTCCAGACCTAAAGGAACGTTTTCGTTCAGGATACCTTTGAAACACATCTTTGGATTCGTGGACGATTACAACAAGATCATGTACGGATTCAAACACAATCTGACGTTGATTCGAAAGGGAAATGATGATGGGATAGTGAGACTCCCCGCGACCGATGAGGGTAAGATAACTCTACACAAGATATCGTGGTTCATTCCGCATGTGGAGCCTTCGATCATGGAAAAAGCGCGCCTCTACAAGATCATAGAATCCAAGAGTAAATTACCCATGGGATTTAGAATGAGACAGTGGGTTAGCATTCCACTCTCCACGAATCACTTCGATTGGAGATTGACGGTGAAATCCGCTTCTGAGAGACAGCGTTTCATCGTGGTTGCGTTTCAGACCGATAGGGACGGGTCTCAGGAAAAGAATGTTTTGCAGTTCGATCACTGCAATTTGAGAAACATGCAAGTGTTTCTGAACGCCACGAGATATCCAGCAATCAATTACAATGCGTCGTTCAACAAGAACGATTTCTGCAGACTGTATGGTGACGCTGCTGATTTTAGAAAGAAGTATCACAGTCTAGACGAATTGATGAGCAACCCTAACATATCTCCCGGCGAATACAAGTCGATGTATCCCATGTTTGTATTCGACGTCAGTAAAGAGAATGAACGACTCAAGAGTAGCGTCTTAGACATTTAGATCAAGATGCAATTAGATAGGAACGTGCCGAGAAAATCCGAAGCCTTCGCTCTGGTCCTGTTGGACAGAGAATTACAATTCGAATCGGACGGAAATAAGATGTCGATCATTCGATGAGAGACGTGTGTGAAAAAAATTAAAAACAAATAAAAAAAAGTAATGAGTAATTATTAAAAACAAAAAAAAACAAAAAAAAAATAAATAAAAGTAATGAGATCTAGAGAGGATTGAACATCTTTCTAAATCTCATTACTTTTTTTTTTGTTTTTAATAATCACACATTATTTTTTTTAATTAATTATTTCCACGCATTCACTGTTTGTTCAAAGGATCTAGTTCGATCAGTAGACTCACCATGGAAGTGGCGGCTTCAGGATTATTGGTTTTCGTAACGAAATTAATCCTGTCTTCGGCGTTCACTTTGAGAGGAGTGCCGAACGTGCTAACATTCGCTTGTTGATTCTCAGTCTTTTCGACGCTGTATTTCTTATCGCTCTCCACTCCATTCACCATGAGATTGACGACCACTCTGTTATTCAAATCCGAGGAAGCCAGACTCATTCGAATGATTTCACCTCCTAACGGCATGGGATATCCCACCTGACCATGTTTCGATCCGCTACCTCCGTTTCCTAAAGACCACTCGGTTTTTCCCTCCTCTAACGTGCCTGTCCTCCTCAGTCCACACGGTGATCAATTGTCTAGCATATTTGACTCTTTCCACCACCGCAATCAGGGTGCAGGCATCCATCATGTTCATGGGATCTGGTAGATTCGTGAACGCGTGTCCGCCCATGTCTAGTTTACCTTCCATGATGTCGCCCTTTCTCCAGACCGAGTTGTCATCTACGTACTTCCTGCTGACTGTGCTGGAATCGAATTCAGGATCGTGATCGAGACCGAATAAATTCTCACCGTTCATGTTGATACCACCCTCCATGGTTCCACCAGATTGTTTGTTCAGATAGAGATCTCCACTTGTGATTCTACGTATTCTTGTGATCACATCATGGCAGAATCTATGTAGCCCTTGTTGACTGGTTGAGTCTGCATCCGTGTCGTCGACCTTTGACAGATTCAATATCTTGTTAAATCCCGCATTCAGATCCGATTTCATTTCTTGTCTGTCAGACTTTCTCTGTTCCAGATCTACGTAGTGTTTGGTCGCCACGTCCTTGGGATTCGTGGGAGTGGCCACGTTCGTTATCTTGTTAGAATTGGCGTTCAATTCCGAGTGCATCGTTTTCTGAACGTATCTATTTCTCAGATGTTTGCTGAATCGCGCGTGAGAGTCGTCAGCGTATTTCTTGGTCGCGGCATCGGTGGGATCTATGGGATTCGCGACGTTCACCAAACGTTTAGATTTCAGATCGAGATCGTCGGTCATGGCTTTATCCACGTAATTATCTAGCATGATTCATTCGAAATCCGTGTTCCCCCTGTCGACGTATTTTTAGTCGCAGCATCTGCGAGATCTATCGGCTCGGGACGATTGTAGAGCTTCTTATCGTTCATGTTCAAAGGTTCCTCTCGAGGTTCGTATCTCCAAACGTAACATTCGTCCAAGTTGGCAATGTCGTAACCATCACCAACTTCAAGCGTCTTCCTCTTCTTTTTGGGTTGACTTTTGTCATCACTTCTACCAAATTTATCGACTGGCATGTTGTTTTAAGATTTTTGGTTTAAAATATATTTCAAACGCAGTTTATTAAAAATGAATTATTTCACTTATTTTTATTTTTCGTTTTTATTCGATTAAAATTTTTTTATATAATTTTTTTACCTTTATATATACTATAAAAAAATCTCTCTCTAATGTAAATCATTGAGAAGGTCTTGAAACTGATCTCCTTCAGACCATCTCTTGAGAACGTAGAGACATAGGTGACCGCAAAACACTTGATCTGGCAATTGCACTCATTACGTGTTGTAACGAACCATCGATTTGTTGAAATAGTTCTTTATTTGTTTCGGCGGCGAGATTCCGTAGCTGTCGAAATAATAATTCTTCTTCTTCCCGCTCTTGAACCACGCCACCCAGTGAGTGCCTTCACCCGATAAATCGTCTAGATTTAAAATTCTGCATTCCGTTTGTCGAGGTCTTCTCTTCGGCAAGGCATTTCTGGAAAACACACCTAGAAAATCTTTGATTTTCAAATCCATTGCCGCATTGGACAGATTGATGTTGGATAGGGGTTCGTTAGGTAAGACGACACCTTCTACGGATATCTCTATTTTCTTATTCATAAATGTGTAATTTTTTTTTTTTTTAAATTTATTTATTTTATTATAATTCACTAAAATGACCTTATTTTTTCTTTTTTCTTTTTCTTTTTAAACTAACTCTCTCGACTTCCATAATCTTGAATCCGTCTAATTCCTCAACTTCCATAATCTTGAATCCGTCTAATTCCTCTTGATTTTCTGGAATCCTATCATCCTTAATCATATCTGGAATCCTATCATCCTCAATCATATGTGAAATCCTATAGTCTAAAATTAGATCCAAAGTCCAATGTCCGAGTGCTAAAGTGCTTATTTTATTGTCTAACACGAATCTCTTATCATCATCAGCCGTCAGCGAAATCTTGTTGACTATTTTGGTATACAAGTCGTGATTTTCACTTCGAATCGATTTCATAGTCTTATACACTGGACCACTTCCTAACAGACAATCTTTATACTCTTGGAAAGAGATGTTTTTCTTCACCACGCATGCTTTAACCCCTTTGCACTTCTTGATCTCTTCATCTTCTAGACGATAAGCATACAGTTTGGGTCTCAAGCCCACGAATTCGAGGATTTGTTTACAGCAGCTCTCGACCTTAAATTTACCCAACACCTTCTTGTTGTCATTTGATTGAATGTTGGACTTGTGATCGACGGGATAATTGCTCGTGTCGAACCACGCGGCCACGTCCGGAGATATATCTTGGTAGACATCTTTCATCTCTATCTCGTAAACTAAACTGTCCGTGTCGGTGAACTGTAGTTTGGCTTTATCACCAAATTTTCATTTGATGTAATCATAGTGAAACGCATACATCAATCGCTTGCTGATATCTAAGATGATCGGTCCGAGATAATATGGTTTGTCGAACTTCAGGTGCGTCTTTTGCATGTGAATGGCCACTAGATTTTCGTCGAATATGGTTCGGTGTTTGTAATTGGGTTTCACCACTAATTTTTTACCTCTTTTCTCAGACGTGATGAGTCGAACGTCGATTCTCTTCCTGATGTTTTCCATCGATTTACCGTACACGCAGTTGTTCATGAGTTTGAAGAAATCTTTTTCGAAATTGTTCTTGGCTCGAATTCTGAGATTCGTGTTGAGATCGATGTATTTTTTCATCCAAGGCTCTTCATTGAATCGAATGATGTGATGTATGTCGACTAATTTCATCCCATAATCGATGTATTGTTTCACATTCTCACTGTAGATGACATAGTTACGTTACGTTTGTTAAATAAATTGGGAATGAGTTTTTCCTCGTCTCCTTCATTCGGTTCCATTCGTTCGGGAGCCAGCAGATAATCGTTGTGTAGATAGTGTAATTCTTCCGGATAGTTCAAATCGACTTCTAAAATGCAAGGATAGTCTCTCCATTTTTGCATCTCTTCCAGTTCCATTACCCATTCAAAATTTCCAATCGGTAAAGGATGACTCATAGCCCAACCATACAGATTATTAGCGTCCCAATACTGTATGTATTTATTCGACCGTTTCGAATTGAAACCTTCTTTCATGTAGGGATTGTTAGCTTCAGAATATCTGTGGGAGATCATCGAGACACCACCTCTCGTAGCCCTTTCAAACATGATCAACATGTCAACGTCGGATAATAATTCCAATTGGACTTCGGTGGTCTTCAGCAGAGTGTTCCACACCAGACCGGGTGTGGTGAAATACCAAGCCGGATCCAGATCGTAATTTCGACGACAGACGTCTCGAAAATTTTCGAACACGTCTGCCAAGAGCAGAACATCAGTCTTCAGATAGAGATCGTGATAATCTCTCATGGTTTTCATATCGAATGATTTCCACACGTTTTTGGAGTGTTCGTAATTCTCGTCGGAAATGTCGGATTCGTATAAGTTCGAATAAAAATCTTCTTTCGAAGGTAGTGCGGTGTCGTCGAATCTCTTTAGATCACTCATGTAATCATAAGGATGGACTCCTTTCCTCAACATGACGTCTACTCATTCTCTGAAATGTTCGCTCGTGATTTTAAATTTATCCTTGCTCATGTTACTGACTAATTTTTCCAGAGCGGTTGACATGAATTTAAAACTGTCGATGAAACGTATGCCTCTATGAATGAATTTCGTTTTTTCTTCCAACATCTCTCCATCGATTACTCTTTTCTTCTCCATGAGCTTCCATTTCGTGAAGGAAATGTATCTTTCTTCGCTGTTCGCGATGCAATTTAATACTTCATGGGAGGTGCCGAGATTTTTCACGAACAGATGACTGTCATAACCTGAGAGATTGTGAAATATCACTGGATAGAAAATGACGTCTCGATATTTTAAATTACACTTGCTGTGAGCCGGACTGCGATACAGACCCATGTAATGATTGTGGTCTCTGACCTTCTTATTTTCCTCTGAATTCTCATCGAACAATTGTCTGCATATGTGACATTTGATGGCTCTGTTATTTTCGTCCTGCTGCTCTCGCATGATGATCATTTTCGCCGGTGTTTTGAATTTATCATATAACATTTGAATTTTTGATTCTAACTCTTCCACAAACCTTTGAGCCACGTCGTCATCTTCGCACTGTTTCATGTAGGTGAAGAGACCCATGTCGTATTGCGAGTCGAAAGCGCATTTCACATAAATGCAATAGCACGAAGGCATGTGTTTTTGATATCTTTCGATGTAACTTCGAAGAGCGTCGGGTTGGCAGGAACTCATTTTCACGGTGAAGCATTTGAAATCGGCGTACACGACGAATGGTACTTTTAACCTTCTATTCCGATTTTCAAACTTCACGATGGTGTTGGGTTTGGGCATTTTGATGGCGACACCTTGATTTTCGTTGCAATATTCCTGATGTTTCGCTAATGATTTTTTGCTCTGAAACATGTTCATGCAGTTGCAACATAAACATATCTTATGTTCATGTTTATTATTTTGTCTTGACAGTAATCGGCTCGGATTTTTAACCCAACAATAATGACGATTGTCACCATTCGAAATCAATAATAAAATAATCGTCTTTTCTCTTTCGAGATACGAAGTCTGTCTGAAAGGATAGATCGTTCGTTTTTCATCGTCGTATCCCAAGACGTTCACCGCTACGGTAGGATTTTGAGCCTCGAAATGTTCGATGTGTTTTAACTGCATTGGAAAAGTCACTCTGGTCCAATCGAGATTTTTAGAAGTCTCCTCATAATGAGAAACTCTCTCAGGATGGATTTTGACAGGTTATAAAGTGGAGGTGACTGCCCATTTAAAACACTGATCACCTTTATTTCTCACGTTGACCACGGTGTGTTTTTTAGCTAAGAAATATGGTAATTCCATGTAGGAAGACCCTTTCAACGAATCGTTTTCAGTTATATGAATTTCGAGTTTCAACACCTCATCGAATGTCCAATTACTACCTTCATGTTGATAATTCGAGAGAGACATCAACATCTTGTCTTTCATCTTTTCGAAAACGTCTGATAAATCTGAACCTCGAAATATGGGTTTGACGTTAGATCTGAAATATGCATTTTTTACGATGCTCTCGCCGGACTTCACATCAATTTTATTCATCACGCAATGGAGTATCATCTTAATTTTTCTTCCCACGTTCATGTGTTCGTGAAACAAATCCAATACTTTTTTCTTCATCCGTTCCATGAACAATTTTGGATCGATTTTCTTGAACGAGGGAACCACACCAAAAGTTTTAAAAATGCCTTTGAGCGCACTCTCCCATTCTACAGGCTTCGATTGGAATAGTTCCATGATGAGTTGTGCTACATATTCTTCTCCTTTCCCTTCGTCGATTGCTCAGCGAATTTCGCTCGATATATCTTGTTTGTCTAGATTCTGAAGTGCATCACTCGTTTTCGTTTTAGGTTTTTTTTTCTTTTCTTTTGAAACTTGAAGTTCTTCAACGGCTTTTCATTTAGTCGTCTTCTTATTTTTCACAACCGATGCATTTTTTGACTGTTTACGTTTATCCACTTCCGATCTTTCAATTTTTTTCTTTCCATCATTTCGCAAATAATATTCCTGTATGACTTCAATTTTTTTTTATTTAGTTCTACGATTTCTGAAATGGGGAATTTTTAATAGTTTACAAATCTCGTTTAACTGAGGTACGGTTTTCTCATTTAAATTTTCCATTTTTTTATTTGTTTGCTCCATTTGTAAGAATATTTTTTTTTTTCGAATTTTGTATTTAAATAATAATTTGTTAAAAAGTTTTAAAATTGTTTTTATATATATACGTTTTAATTCCTTCCAAAAAAATTTTTTTTGATGAAATTGATCAATTTTATGTTCCTTAACGTGAAAAAAATTGAATTAATACGAGAAAAAAGGACGTTAAATTTAAACTTTTTATTTATATATAAAGAGAAAAAACTTTTACAAAAAAAATTTTTTATATCAAAGAAAATTAAAAATTAAAAAAACTTTTTATATATATATAAAGAGTAAAAAAAAAAACAAACTTTTTTAACAAATTATTATTTAAATACAAAATTGAAAAATATATATTATTTGCAATAATTCATAAAACAAAAAGACAAATAATCGATCATGACAACAACACCTAAAAGATGCGAATTGAAATTGAAATGAGTCGAAATGTGTAAGAAATTCGGTTTTAAAATCTATAGATTACAATGACACGATTCCATCAAATTGAACGAGGTCGAGACGAAGGGCTTAGAGCGCAAATACGACAAATATAACATGCCTTTCAAATTGGACGAAGCCATGCTCGATTTGTTTTACGACTACCAAAGCAATCTACAGAAAATCGTCATCGCCAAAGATAGAGAATTCGACAAGGACGATTTGTCGTTATCCTATGGAAGTTACATATATCCAAAAATCTCACTCAAACTCGTGGACAAATCGGGTGGTGAGAGCGCATTCACCAATGTAAAAAAACTCAAAAAAGTAAAGATAAACATTCAACACATTTTTGAAAAAGGAGAAGACACGAGTGTCAACATGCTAATAACGGACTTGGAAATATAAACAATAGAGAGATTGATTTTTTAGCGAAGAAGAAGGAAAAAAAGTAATGAGATCTAGAGAGGTTGATCATCTCTAGATCTCATTACTTTTTTTTTGTTTTTTTTGGTTTTTCTTCTTCACTATTGCCCATATATTATAATAATGTTTCCTTTTTTCTCAAATTTCAGCGTCGATTCTTCTTTTCTTTTCTTTTTGTGATATGTTAAGTTTTTTTTTATAAGAACACATTTGTTTATCCAAATCATAATTATGAACGAATGTTGTGCATCTCTCGGTAACACTCGCATCATTACCATTCTCTTCAGAAGGTAGTGGTGATGGTGGAAAACGTCTCATTCTTTTAAATTTCAACCATCTATCCCGATCTTTATTTAACTCTTTTATCAGTTCTTTCCTAAGATATCCATCATTAGCATCTAATCGTTTTTCCACATCTTTTTTGCACTCTATCTCACGATATTCATCATTATCGTCTAATTGTTTTTCCACTTTTTATCCATTTATATTATTTTATACTTTCTATGATTTATATTTTATATAATTATATAATTTTTACATTATAATAACTTACTCAAAGTCGGTATATTCTTAAATGGCGAATTCTCACCAAACAACAAACCCTTGCCGAATCGCTCAACATTCCGTCCACTCTTTAGATAGAGACCATTTCCACTCAAAGAGTTGTCACCTCTAACGAGTTCTAGATACAATCCTTTACCGCTGTCGTCTACATGGACGCAACACACGGCTCCTCCCTTCTTCAAAAACAGTCCGCTGCCACCCATTAATTTCTCAACTGCCGAACTCGCGAGTCCCGAGAGAGCTCCCACGCCAAGAGTCTTTCCAAGAAAGGGTAATGCTTTTGCGGCAAAGGGTAATGCTTTTGTGGCGATTCCTGCCAAAAGCGGTAGGAAACCGCCTTTCATTCTCAAATTATATCTCAATTGAGTGGAACTCAATCTCACCATCAACCCTCTTCCATCACGAATCGCTTTCTCCATCCTTTTGATTTGACTTCTGGTCCAGGCGATCGAATCCTGACCGCCACTCGTCAGATCTTCGTGAGTGAATTTGAATCTCACCGCCTCGCCTCGAGTTGTTAACGCTCTCTTAAGTTTCTTCCTCTGTCCTGCGGATATGTTCACGTTTTTGACCACGTATTGTGTCATAATTCTTTTTTTTAAATATATTTTCTTCAATTGTTTTTTTGTTTTAATGATAATTATATAAATTAAATAATTTTTGTAAATTAATATTGCATTTATTTTATTTCGTTATTTATATATACACAATATTTATTTTTTTTTTTGCTTTTATTTTTCTCTTATGTGAAATCGTATCGTCACCCTCTCTCCGCGAAGATCTAACAGTTCACCTTTTTGATCCGTCAACGTGGTTTTGAGACTATACAACGTGTCTAAAATCACTGGTAAATAAACTAAATTTCGGGGTCGTTCCACGATCTTATAACCCGGTGACACGTTTGGAAAGAAGGAATAGATCGTCGGTTGAGCGCTACCATTCATGTAGCTTCCAGCAATCACATCCACGTTCACCAGAATGCTATTGACTGCGAGAATGTCAACCGTAATTTCAGATGCCGTGTGGCCTCGATACATCTTTCGTTCGAATCCCAGCATCTTGCCTATAGAATCGTCCATGTTGAAATCCACTCGAAAATTATCTTCCAAATCCAACATCGTCTGTAAGGTATTAGGGTTGGGAGCGAGTCTGATCTTGTTGCTTCCCTTTCCATCTGTCTTCATTTGCGTTTGAATGTAATTGTTCAAATCGTCTGTGTCGTAACTTCCTTTGGGAATTCGAATCTCCAACCAATCCACTCCGTAAGGATACTTTCGTTAAGTTATTCTTTTCAGTGACGTTGGGAAAGGAATAATAAGTCTCCAGATTCACCAACGCCATCTTGTATCTTTTCTCTCTATTCAATTCGATGGAAGGTTCGAATTTCGTCATGAATCGAGTCGAATCGCCACTCACCACGATTTGAATGGATTGTTTTGTAGCCGTATTCTCGGCTATCCGTTCTAACAATTCTCCTTGTTCGAACATTATATTTTAATTCTTTATTTTATTTTTTCAAAACTAAATTATTTGATGATTTATTATTTTCTAATTTTATTTTCGCTCTCTGTCTTATTTTCATCAGAAATATAAAACTTGTCGAATCCTCATCGATATTTTCTGCGATTAAATTCACTAGTCAAATCGATCACGACGAAATTGTAAAGCCCTCCATCCCAAACCCTCTTGCAGAATCTCCTGAATTCCACCGTGCTCATGTCATTTCATGTCGTGATCGCTGTAGATGTGATTGAGATTCTTGAGATCTTGGCGAAAGAGACATAGAAAATTAGCGTTCTCCCGTATCGTCTGTCTGGACAATCGAAAATAATTCTGTGACAGGTAGAAACAGTCCACATTGCTGTGACGACCCCTAACGTAATACGATTCGCATCGGTTCTGTCTCTCCAAAAGCAGACCGTCGAAAATCATGAGATTCTTATCTTCCGATTTCAATTCTCTAGGATCTGAAACATCGCTAGCGTTCTCATAAAATCGACACTCGATGTTCGAAGATGCATTTCTCTTCATCAATTCCATTGCCACACCATCCAAAATGGTCGAAAGAGAAGCTTCACTTTTGTCGAATTCCTCCCTACTGTCAAAGATTCTGGCTATGACGTCCTTAGGCAATCTACGATCCATGCACTCTCGAAGCAATCTGTATTCGGGTTAAAACAAGCTGTTGCCAAACACAAACAATCTGTTGTAATCCAACCAGTCGGGTCGCGACAACAAATTCATCAACAGATTGGTCTTTCCACAATTTGATTTTCCCACTATCAAGCCTCTTATGTTTTTGGGAAAGAACTCATTATTCGACCTCTTGGTCGCGGCGTCATTCCAAGACATATCTTTAATGTTCATCTTTGTTTATTTTTGTTGTTGTTATTTTAGATTTTTTCAAACACAATTTTATGTTTTATCAAACTCAGTTTTTAATATTATTATTTATTTATATTACACCGTCGCGAGTTCTCTTCAATCCAGATCCACTCGTCATTTTGGCTAAATCTCGTATGGGTACCACAACATCCTAAAAATCTTTCCAACTTTTCGGCGTTCGCTCTAACGTAGCTCGCTTCGCCGGTGGACTGATCAACTTGTCGATCAACGCGTCAGCTGCCCTCTTGCCAGCCACAGAAGCTATCCTACCACTGGCTTCGGAAGCGGCTTTCTTACCAGCATCCAAAGCCGTCTTCTTACCAACCTCAAATTCGGTCGATGCGAATTTTCTACCTGCATCACTCGTGGACGCTCGCATTGTAGAATCGACGATGCCAGAACCGCCTTGAACGTAAGTTCTAACGTATCCCCTGTTCTTTATCACCAACATATTTTTATTTTATAATATATATTTTGTTTTCACTGGTAAATCGTTTGTTGTTTGACTACTTTTATTATTCTAGTGTAAAATCTACTGTTTTTATTTTATATATTTTTGTTTGTTTCTCTCTACTTATTATATACATCAATCCTTCAATTTGTTCATCAGCCTTTTATAATGGTTTTTATTCAAAACCTTCTGTCTTAACAATTCGTCGCATATACTAACTATCTCATTATCTAATCCTGTGTTACCAGCACGTCTACTTGCCATCAACAAACTCAATCTCTGAGACAGAGCGTCAGAATCGCTCGGAAGAAAAGTGGTTTTCACCCCTTTGCCAGTCACTGATTCGACGAACTTCTTATTCATACCCCATATGGGTTTTACCTCTTTCGTCCACTTGTAACCTTTGTTGGCTTTGGGTCTCGTCTCTCTGGCATCGTTATTTCTCTTCATGGCGTGGGTCTGAACCAGAATGTCGCCGTAATTGTCGAAATCCTGTTCCGTGTAATCACTAGGTTTGTCGAAAAACAGAGAATTTTGCACAGTCCATCAGTTATTTAATACTTATTCGAACCGACGATTAAATTATCATCATCCATTTCCACTTCTGTGTCGCCCACAAAAATTCTACCATCCGAATCCTTATAAATTCCATACAACAGGTCTCTCTTACCACCATCCTCGGACGACGCGACGCTATCAGTGGTGACAGTCGAAGCTGTATCGTCGCTCTCGCTCACGTCAGTTTCGATTCTCATGGGAACGTAATCCGGTGTAGATTGAAAGGAATACTGTTTTGTAAAACTACCGGGCAACGAACCCATTCTCAAAGAACTCTCTTTTATGGGTCTCAATTCTTCAACTATCTCCTTCCTGCATCATTCCTGAACCTCCATCATGGGTTTAAATATTTTGTGGCTTCGCGTCTCAGTTCCATCTCTCCAAGACGTCTGCTTCTATCAGCCGATTGAATGCTCTTCTTGGCACGTTCATATTCATTTAAAAGCTGATCTCTATGTTTAGCATCCATCTGTAAAAACTTTTTTTTTTCGTTTTTATATTATTAATATTTCCTTTGAGTATGCTTATGTGAGTTATTTATTATTTTCAAAATTAAATGTATAATTATTTTTATGTTCTAAGTAAATAAAAATCTTCTGTCTTTAATATAATAACTAAAAATCAGTTGAGGAAAAACATTTTACATGATAAAACCTCTATAAATGCGTTTTGCCTCTGAACGCATTAAATATCGCATCACAGATTATTCACTCAGTGACGAACTGGAGAACTTTGAAAAGTTTGAAAGTTTTAGTATATAAGAAACCGGTTTCTGATTTAACGCGTTTGAGATTAATTACATCCGTTAAAAGGGTTTATTCATATCTCCGAACATTATCACGAATATATTAAAAATTAAATTTACCTCTTAAACCTAATAAAGTGGAAATGCGCTTTTATTGTCTATTATTAAAACGATCCATTGAACGAAAACCTTTCATTCACACCAGAACAAAAACATGAGTGTCAGTTTTATCTCTTAAAAATTCATCTAAGTGAAAAAGGTTTTATAATAGAATTTTTATTTAAATGAAACAATTCTACGAACTCTTTTTATTTGAATGAAACAATTCTACAAAGTATTTTATTAAGATTTATTTCACAAAATTCGCAGTGACAAAACGTAAACAAACGATTTTCCATCGATTCTAATTTTCTAAAACTCAATTTGTTTTTCAATGTCATCCGTTGAAACGAAAACCTTTCATTCACACCGAAACAAAACATGAATGTCTATTATAACAGATTCAATTTTATAGTCGACTCTTTTGAACGAAAACCTTTCATTCACACCAGAACAAAAACATGAGTGTCAGTTTTATCTCTTAAAAATTCATCTAAGTGAAAAAGGTTTTATAATAGAATTTTTATTTGAATGAAACAATTCTACGAACTATTTCTATTTGAATGAAACAATTCTACAAAGTGTCTTATTAAGATTTATTTCACAAAATTCGCAGTGACAAAACGTAAACAAACGATTTTTCCATCGATTCTAATTTTCTAAAACTCAATTTTTTCAATGTCATCCGTTGAAACGAAAACCTTTCATGCACACCGAAACAAAACATGAATGTCTATTATAACAGATTCAATTTTATAGTCGACTCATTTGAACGAAAACCTTTTCATTCACACCGAAACAAAAAACATGAGTGTCTATTATGATAGAATTTATCGAATTCAATCTTATAGTCGACTCTATTGTGAGCCTCAAAAATCGGCAAACAGCTTTTTTGATGCTGTCTTAGAATCGGCAAAGCGTTTTTTGCTCGCGTTTTAAGAAAATGTACATGTACAATTTCGTACATTTTTCACTTTTTTGAGCGACGTGTCGAATGTACGCGTTCGCCAACGGGTATTTGAACTTGAAAAGTGCGATCTTTGAGCCTCAAAAACAATAGCCGATTCTGGGACACCATGAAAAAACGACATTTTTGTGTACGTGAACGCGATTTAACACTGAATCCTATGGAGGTAAACGCGCCATGTACGTGTACGTGTACGGTACATGTACAAGCTGTCCCAGAAACGGCCTTTACTACCTACTAATGAGATACGGTTCCATTTGATAATCTACTTTGAAAAGTCAATGAGTGCTAAGTTTGTTTTTTCCTATTCTGTTATTATCATTGTGTTTATCTTCTTTAAATAATTTAATATCGTCCGATTCAAGTTTGGACTTTAGAAGATTAATTTTACTTTTAGAAATTTCAGTTGCATTCAAACTGTTAAATCCAAGTCCTTTAAGTTTTTCACTTATTGAGTCAGGGAGTTTACATTTCTTAGCTTCCACAAAAGCATCATTTAGAATGGTACCCGGGGAAGTAGTAAGCAATTTACCAGTATAACTTGCGAATCGTACTAAAGCATCTAATGTTATTGGATACTGGCCTAACTCCGCGCGTACCTCATGGTTGAAGGAATGTTTACCTACATTTAAGATCAGTTTGCAGAACTTGATATAAGCCCTTTCACTCGGTGCAGTATCTCTGTTCCTCATATTCAGTTCCGTCGACCATATTTTACTGCCGTATAATAACTTAGGCTTAATTAGTTTATCAAACAGCTTAGAAAAGACAACCACGGTTGGTGTGCATTTCTTTTTGAACGAGCTGTGTAAACTGTACAGAGCCTTGAGCTCCCTTAAGACTAAGTTCAGACTGTGCATGTTTCAGGGCGTCATTTTCCGAAAGGGTTAACCCTAGGTATGTGTAGTTTGAGGTACATTCCAGTTCTTTACCACCTATTGAAAAGTTTGGGATATTCCTTATTTTCCAGGCCTTAAAAATCATATATTTCGTCTTGTCTATGCTTATTAACAAGTTGCTTTGCTTTCAATACTCTTCTAGTCTGTTCAGACAGTTCTGTAGTCCCCGTTGTGAGTCTGAGGTCAGCACTAAGTCATCCGCAAATAGTGATTCAGTTTACGGTTGTTCAAGTTTATTGGATCACAGTCTTTATCAAAAAACCCACTGATGTCATCTATAAATATTTTAAACAATTGTCGACAACAGGGGTGGTCCAATACCCCGATTTGTTTTTATACAGTGGTGACTTGATCGATAGAGCGCTTCTATTATTCGTGAAACAGGTCCCGTGACTCCGATTCTTTTTATTTTTTCAAAAAGTATTGATCGATCCACAGTGTCGAACGCTTTCTTAAAGTCCACAAACGCAGCGTATAAGGGTTTCTTTAGCTCCTTATATTTGTTGATTGCAGACCCGAGAACAAACACACTGTCGATCGTATTACGTTTTTCTCGAAATCCAAATTGATTTTCACTAATTAAGTTATTATATTCTAAAAAATCATTAATTCTGCGGTTTATAATTTTGTTGAACAGCTTCCCCAATGTACAGCTCAGGGCGATGGCCCTGTGATTGTCAGGATTATATCTGTCTCCATTTGTATAGACTGTTGTGATAGTAGATTCACTCCAGCTATGAGGATAATGGTGTGAGTCTAATATTTGGTTGAACAATTTAACAATATCGTCAATCATGAAAGGTACCAGAATCTTCAGCATTCCATTTGACACCCGTGATCTGCACCAGGAGTCTTTTTGTTTTTCAGTTGCCGGAGAGCAGAATTTATCTCTTCCTCGGTTATATTTTCATTATTTAAAGGGTCTTTCAAATTAATGTTTGTTTTTGTAAGATGATTTTTCTCAGTTGTGACCTCTTTACAAGACAATTTTTTGAAGAAATTGACCGTTGTGTCGGGGTCAAGATCATTTGAAGGCGCTTCTTTTGATCTAAGACAGTTTACTATTTTCCAGTAAGACTTGGGGTCCGAGGATTCTAATGTGTCGAGCTGAATGTTTTTGTAAAACACTCTGGATTTGCGTTTTGTTTCTTGTTTGTACGCCTTCTTTGCGGTGAAAAAATTTGTTAACAAAGATTTGTCACTAGGTCTTTTTTTCATAGCATTAACAATTGTGATCATTTTTTGTTTAAGGAATTTGCTGGTTGAGTCAAACCACTTGCGCTTAGGTTTTTGTTTACCTTTACAATTTGGTATCAACCTACAAGCTGTCTTATTAACTGAATTTATTGCACCTGTTAAGTCATGGACTGCATCTTCTGTGCCATCCCTTGTAACTGTGTCTTCATCTTGTTGAAGTTTTGAATTTTAGACTGTATTTCAGGACTATTTATTGATTCTATTGCTTTATGTTCGCTGCCCTTTGTCCATTTCAAAGTAAATTTCGGATTCGTATAAGTGTATAATGTAGTCTTTTTGTCCCTATCTGTCATTTTAAATTCAATGTGTAACACTAACTGGCTATGGTCCGAATACTCATTTGGAGATTTAACACAAAAATATTTTACTTTCGAGAGATAATGATCAGATATCACGACGTAATCCACTATGCTCGCACCATTATGCTGATAGCTTGTGAAGTTTCCCAAGCCGTCCCCCGGACAACGCCCATTAACAATTCTAAGTTTCGCTGCCCTACATAACGACAGAAGTTGTTGTCCAAACCCATTTAGTGTTTTGTCTAGACTTTGTCTGTCTTTAGATAAATCTATTGTATAACTATCTGGTAGTGGTATATATTTGTCATTGTCATTTGTAACATAATCCGGCCTTCCCCCAGTTCTGGAGTTTAAATCTCCACCAAGAATAATCATATCCGTCGCTCGACACTTTAGTATCTCTTTTTCTATTTTTTCAAAGTTGGATGAGCTCGGATATTTTGTTTTCCAATAACTTGAATTACTTGGTGGAATGTACACTGACACAAATATAATTTTACAAGACATGTTAAACATTGCACCATCGAATTCTATCCAAATGACAATGTCATCTATCTTACAAACACGTTTAAGAAATTTAAGAAAAGCATGATATTGATTGGCAAAATAAAACCCAGTACCTCCCCGTTTATTCTTTGCATTGTACTTTGTACCTAAATTTACCCCCCCCCCCCCCTTCTGTGTCGTTCATCAACTCGACACAAATCAACACACTTGTAGCCCGGTATGTCAATATCCGTTTCATCTTGATGCCAGGTTTTTGTCAGTGTGATAAATTCGTATCGGTTAATAAGCCGCACAAAATTGGGGACATTAATGTTTGGAGTCAGCCCTCGAACATTCCAAACTGTGTAGCCTACCCTCTTTAATTTACGTTTTGCTTCTGTGCTAGTCATTGATGAAAATATTCGGTAAATTTCATTGAATTTTGATATCGGTCACTGGAGACGGTTTTGTAAACAACTTTCTCACAAATACACATACCCCCCCCCCCCCCCCCATTGTCGACGCACATAGATTTACATTATAACACACTTGCCGTTTTTTATTCACACTTATTTTTTTCTTATATAAAATATATAAATATATAACAGGAAGGCTGTTGCACAATAGTGCGCACACATGGCCATTTGAAACACTCACGCGCGCGCACGCACGCACGCACGCACGCACGCACGCACGCACGCACGCACGCACGCACGCACGCACGCACACAGACACACAGAGAAGTTTGAAATGAAATGTGTAATAACCCCAACATTATTTTGCCTAATTTTTAGCATAACTTCTAATTCTCCCCCCCCCCCCCCCCCCGCCCACACACACAAACTAATTTTCTCAAGAAAAAGATTGCTGTAAGCGAATCTGAGGGGATGCCCGTGTGCTTCGATCGCCCAATTAATTAAACATTTCGTTTGTCCATATCATTAGCCATATTAGTATTCCAAAACACAGTGATGCGTTTCATTGTGCACCTAAATGGTTGTTATACTTTCAACACTAACTGCCACTGAAAATAAAGAAATTAACGAAAATATATCAAACTTTTAACATCAATCATTGTCTGCTGTTAGCAAAACTTTTAGTACTATTAATATTATCTGCATCATCAGTTAGTGGTATAATTTACCGTCAATATATTCCATTACACCCGTCATTTGGCCTTCACACCTTTCTGAGTCTTGATATTACCTTGATAGACACGAGCTCATTGTTTATTTTTAGAGCACTTTGTGATTTTACGCTTTATAAAATTTCCTTGTTATTATTATTATTATTATTATTATTATTATTATTATTATTATTATTATTATTTGTTGTCGTAAGCGGAATAGTTCCTGTTAGAAACCACTAATGTAATGACCTCCGGATTTTTGATATTCTTCGAAAGGGTCATTGTTGTCTGGTTGGGGGTACATACACATTATGTATATACCGTTGCCCGATAAATGATTCATCATGTCTTTTATCAGCAATGTTCGAATTAATAAAATTATTTTTTAACTGGCGTTCATGTCTTCCACCTCGTGTGACTTCGGGGCGGCGTCTTGAAGAGTTTATAGCATTATGATATATGTAAGGGGTATTACTATTTGTAGCTGGCAATTGCCCCTTAATGAAACTCAGAAAGTTATTGTTGGAGTATTTTGTCTTCTGAGCCAACACCCGCACGCCTTTCTGGTTGGATGCCAGTCATCTCTGTAGAGATGTTTAATATGAACTATACTCTGAAGAATAATGTAAACAATCAAATTACTAGTAGCTGGAAACAGCTGTCCCATACTAAATATTATCTACTTTCGTAACGTAAAAATTATGAACTAGTGGGATGGTAGAGCCGGATTCTTGAAATAAAAGTCGAAGACGAGTTCTTGGGAAATTAGTGTTTATTTACAGCGACAGTACTGCAATTCCAGATACAGCAGTAACAAAGGTTCACGAACAATCAAGAGCCTCCGACTGGCACGTGAAGAATGAACCTTCTGAGGCGTAGTTACCAAATGAATGAAATGAAATGAAGTTTCTGCTCACCGAAGGCGCACAGGGACGATGTGGGGTTGAACTCCCTTGTGACCCGAATAACTTTATTTGCTTTATAACTGTATTTGCTTATAAATCCACGAGAAACGGAAGCGAGAATGATGACCCGAATGAATGAATGAACAGTTTCTGCGCGCCGAAGGCGCACAGGGACGATGTGGGATAGAAATCCCTTGCGACCCGAATAACTTTATTTGCTTTATAGCTTTATTTGGTTATAAATCCACGAGAGTCGGAAGCGAGAGCCAATAATCTTATTAAGTTTAAGTGTGCGACTGGCAGTAGGGTAGTGGGTTGAGATCCCCGAGAACCTCGAACTGGAAGATCGCTAGGAATTTTGCGTAACTACAAGAGTTTTGCTCCGTGTTTTCTTTGAGAAGTGGGCACATTTATGGTAATACTAAAACCGCAGTTTATTGGTAATTTTATAAAAAAGAGAAAGAAACCCAAACAGTCGCTGGTTTGAGAGCAGCCCCAGCATATTATCCTTAACGGTTACAAAAAGGAAAAAATCCACCAATATGTGTGTTTGAAAGCTGGGAGTCATCCATCAGCCTATAAGGGCGAGTGGATGCTGAGCCTTGGCCATCTGGTCTGCCTTCAGGGGGAACAGATGGCGGGATGATTGGAGGAAAACAAAAACAAACAAAAAACAAACACACACACACACACACACACCTACACACACCCTCACGCACACACACACCCTCTCACATACACATACCCGAAACCCCTTAAATAGGCTGTTAAATCTTTATTCAAATGTTTATTTATATAAAATGTACACTCGTCCCAGCCAGGCAAGCTTGTTTCAATCCTTGCCTGGTGTTTGGTGGTTTGTTGTGTAGGCTAATAAAAAGGTAGGTTGTACCAATTCTCCCTACTCTTCGTCTACTATTTCCATGCGTCTTCTTGATAAGGGTGTTGCAAGAAAATTTGAGAATGTTCAATTAGAAAGTTATAGGTAGAGAGAAAGATAGATATCAGCTATCGTATGTTGTGACTGTTGTGTGATTGTTGCTATGGATGGGGTGAGGGGTGGGTTTCTTCCGATTTTTTTTGTTGCTTCCTTTTTGGATTAAAAATTGTTCCTAAAAATCGTGTATAACGGTAGTAGATTTTACGACATTAGTCGACCCCAAGTGTGTTTAAGTCCATTTTTTGACCTTTTTGAATATCTGTCGAAATTTTTACGTGTTATTTTAATAATCTGCAATGGAGACTGAAGACAATAATCTAAAAATAATAAGTATGCACTAATGTTTTTTTGCTTCCTTTTATCGCTAAAGAAGATCATTTTGGGAGATTTTTCTAAGTGAACACCACTGTTTTACTCTGTAGAGAGCGAAAAAGGCTGAAAATGAACAATGTTCCGATTTTTTTTTTAAAACAACCACTATTTGTAGTCCATTGAATGTTGGAAACCCTATCGAATTTATTCCGTGAAAATTTCCCTCTATTTTTTTCTAAGTCAGGAAAATTAGTTTTTTTGTTGATATTCTAATTTAAAATCTCCGTGTATACCGACTGAGGACAGAAAACGTGCATCTGACAGTATATTAATAGCTGTCGGCATTTGTTCATTGTACCACTACTGACAGTTATCTTGTCTCAGTTAATTAATTCTCCGAGGTCAACTAATGTATTTATATATGAAAAGAGGATTATTGAATTAGTAATGCAGCCAACTCCAAGTGCTAAACTCTTCCGTAATGTCACTACTGAAGAGACAAATATCTTGCATTTACCGCAAGAATAGGTGACAAATTTACTTCTTCTGCATTGTATTTTACATGTCCATATGTTTATCAAATGCGATTTCCTTTGCAGAACTGGAACTTGTCACTTGTTCCACATTGATAATGACAGATAGATCCATTTCTACACGTAATTTTGAAAGCTTGAACTCCAAAGCCAGAGTCAAAATCACAGCTGAAGTTCGATGGAAATTTAGGGTTACAACGACCTATATGAGCGACTTTACTCAATCAAGTTTTTATGGTCGGCGTAATTTTTAGAGTCGGTCGGGTTACCCTAGACAGAGGTAATTGGGGGGGGGGGGGGGGGGGGGGGTGGTGGTAATTTTGGAACAGTCTCAAGGCAAAAATCATTGTTCTCAAACTTGAAACTCTTGAGGTAATTTATGAAAAAAAAACCATTATGCTCAGGACACCAGAGCACCCGTATAGACCTATTATGTACACAGGTGTGTTGCCCTGGAAAGGGAGTCGCTGTGGCACTGACTAGCGACAAATAATCTTCCTATATGCAAATGCAATGTATTGTGTTTGTACAGTGAAAACCGAAACCGGAACAGACATGCTATTTGATAACCGCCGATCTCCATATGGAAGTAGCCCTGGGAATGGTCAATGACATAGCAGGAAGACATGAGCTGCATGGCCGCTCATTTCCACGCCCCCTCTCCCCAAACGGCCTACAGTCGACTTATGCGACAAGCAGCAATTAATGTAGGCTACATGACTGATCAGCAGTCTATGTGCAGATAATAGGCCTATACAACATTTCATTTACAACATTAGAATTTGTTGTATCGATCCTCAATAAGTCCATAGGCCTAAATAGCCACAGCTGAGGTGTAGGCCTAACTTGTCAAGTAAAACTATATCTGGGATGGGCTCTAGGGCCATATATTCAGTCCCCTCCCTCTCAATTAGGCTTCGGTCTTTGTTAGCCAATATGTCAGCGACATCAAGTTCCCCCCCCCCTCCCTCAAGTCGCGTCATAGACTGCTACCTAGCCTAGGCCTATGCATCGTGATTTATTCAGTAAATTCAACAAGAATAAATTGAGTGTACAGTCTACTTACATTCTTTACAATTAAAAATTCCACTGCAAGAATTTATAAGTCCTTCAAAGATGACCAAAAGCAGAAAGACATAGTTGGCTTGGGCAAGCGTTATTCTAAATTGGGGTTATGCTATCGCATCATTTTGCACGTGTAGACCTATAGCCTATTAAAGTTGACTTCCTCTCAGCCTACTTATCAATTTCTGTTTAAAATCAGTTTGACGAAGAACAATCCGCATTGAAACGTATTTTCGCATGAAACCATTTCATAAACCACATGCCCAATTTATTATCCAGTATAGTGCATGGGCGAACACGTGCAAACTTTCCCCAGATCTATGGGCGCTGCCATTTTGAATAAATTAATAAGCCTATTGGCTGACATCGTCGGGGAATGTCCAGTTCACCGTTGACCCGAAGCATGCACACCACAGAGAAGTTAGTGTAAGCCTAGTACACACCCAAATTTTCCTTCTTTCTGAAACAAGCAGACATTTGGGGTGATCTAAATGTCTTCGCTGAAAGAAATTACCCATGTGAATATATCGAGGTATAGAGAAGGGCACCAGCGGTGGGTACCCTCTTATTTTTGTAACTTAGAATTGTTTTCACAAAAAACATTTGACGCAGGGTACACGGTGCATGTTACCCACGGCAACACATGGGTACCCACTTCGGGAGGACGGGGTATATGCATGTTATCGCTGATAACATGACATATAGCATACCGTAGTCCATCCCAGGCATAGGCCTATAGCTTAGTCTGCACATGTCTCATGCCAACTGTTAGTCTAAATTGATTTTGTTTTGTCCCGCACAACAGAGTGGGAAGGCCCCATACCCCTTCTCGTGTGTGCATCAATTCGCCACTAAGCACGTAGGATGATGCTTCGCATCACGATTGAGAAGAGGCGCCCCTTAAACCCAGAACCTTGGATGTCAAGTGATCATGGTTATAGTTTGGGTTTAACCGTGTTCAGGTGACAACCCCCTAGTCTTCCCAGTTTTCTGCGCGTAAACATGTTTTGACGAAAATATAATTTCTGTTCTATTTTGAACAGTTTCACCAACAAAAAGCTTCGAACTTTTCCCTGATAAGAGGAAAATGTTTTATGGGATTTTTTGGAGGGGGTGGGGGCGCAATGCCACCCCACCCACACCCTCGTATCTACGCCACTGTCTTCCACCATGCCCAATGAAATTCCTTGGATCCTTCATGATGCTCAGTGGATATATTTTATGATGACACTCACCTCGGTCGGAAAAACGCTTAGGCCTATAGGCCTATATTTCCTCTAAATGCTAGGTTATAGACAGTGCGTGGTTCGTGCAAATTATCTTCAGTTCACAATTAGATCTTTTTATTGTTCTAAACTTATTTATCAACTTTGGGTAATAATTAAGCAACCCTCCCCAATAGACAACCATTTAGCCTAGAAAATACAGGCCCAAATGGTTGCCTTGTAAATTGAGGAGAGAGAGAGAGAAACAAATAATGGGTACATAATGATGTATGAGAGAGAACAGCCTGTGTTTCAGTGTGGATGACAACTATTCCTTGGGGCTAGTTGGGCGTTAGAGAAGACGAGACCGCAACAGCGTCGACATATATAGTTGAGTTCTAAAGACGAGGGTTCCATGCTGACCTATATTTTTGTCTATAGACCTATGCTCTAAACAATCTGGGGTAGAGGCCAACTTCCTCCTTTCTCAGACTTGAAAAACGTAGCCCTATCCCCCCCCCCCCACAGGCCTACCCGAAGAAACCATAGCCTAATCTCTATAGTTTCCCCTATACGTTCAGAAATCAAACACGCCTACATAGCCTATGATCACAAAGGAATGCCTTATCAGTAAGAATATTGAGTTTTTAAATTTTACCCTAACGGTAGGCCTATATAGCCTAGCCCTCCCTGCCCCATGAACCTGTACACCTATATATGCATTCATGCCTTCGCATGAGGAGCTTCTTCGATGTTGAATTCTGTAATGGCAAATGCGCATATAATTTTGCAGTCGAAACTGACCAGGTCATTCTTCCCGAGAATCGATTTTATCTGTAGGTCTACACTTAGCCTAAATGAAAATCCTGCTTCAGGCTAGCCAACTATAGATTAGGCTATGCATAACAGCCATCGTTTGATTCGTTTCACAATGAGAATAGGCCTACGTTATAAACTAGCGTATCACACCTTAATGATTCTATAGGTCTATACCCTATACAATGCCAACATTATTGATCTCTATATAGAGAATGACACGAGGAACTGAATAGGCTGTCCACCCTCTTTATTCGAGAGCTTATAACCTATAGCCCACCTTTAGTGCTCAGACCACAGAAACTATTCAGGACGATTGGTTAATTGCTCAGAGTCCAGCACACCCCCCCGTCCCACACACACCTCCGTTGTATTAAACGACTGTAGTAAGCAAGAGGATCTCGTGGATCTAGGCCTAGGCCAATAATGTCGCCCCATGTAGGCCCTACTGCACCCATAAAATGGAAGGCTATAGAGGCCTATGGTACCCAAGTCTGACCATCGGGCCAACCACCATAGACTGAGTTGGTCAAACACATATTGGTCTATTAGTAGGACATGAGTAAAAGTTAATCTGTTGGTAGGCTTACCCACCCCTCCCCGCTTCTCATTGCCGCTGAGAGAAAATACGGCACCCCGGGGGGGGGGGGGTCAATTAGATGGTACCACCTGGGCCCCCTTGTTTCAAACCCAACTTACCAAGGACTCATGAAAATATTCACCCTTCCCCCGACCGTTATCTATTATGACTCAATTGCCTCTCAAAGACTAGATTGGGTTACACAAGAGAATGGTAAGAAGGGATATAGTTTATTTATTTATTTAACGGTATAAATCAAATACAATTACAATGTAATAACAATACTATAAATTTACAATTGATTTACACCGTTGGGAGATGACATAGCCAGGTTGGCTGTCTACCTGTCATCTCCCACCAATTTTGAACTCCAACACTGCCAACAGTTACCCCGTAAGCCTCTAGACTTGTTGATTTACGGACCTGGTGACTCCTTTATACATTTAAGGGTGGACGAGTTATCCAATAATTATTCAGAAGCAAGTAATAACAAGCTAGGGTAATTATACGGACACTGTAAAGAATAAATAATGTGTAGATATTTCAAGTCAAGACAACAGAATAACTGCACAACGTTCTGTAGAAGAGTGAAATTTTCAAACATTTTGTCTAATACCAGCGGAGAAGAAAGCAAATAGCTGAACACATCCCGCCCTTCCCCAGATCGGTCAAGAGACTATTTGTGATGAAACTAATTAGTCTAAGTACACATTTCGGGGGGGGGGGGGGGGGGGGGGGGTAACCAATGTCTTTCAGGATACACTACTCCTGTATTTACATTCCAGCATGATATGAACAATAGGTATGATAACTCTATTGTCCAGGCTGACACTCGAGGCAGTAGGGGTTGTTGCACAGAAAGCTTTTCTGATACGAAGAGAAAACTCTCTTTTAATTTCTTTTTAATTCATTTCTATTACCTGTTCCTCGCAGGGTTGGATCCAGTTCATTCCAGAGTCTGGGGAAGGCATATACCGCTAGTCTGTCCAGTGCTTTTGTTCGAATTTTCGTAATTTGAACTTGACCCGACTGTCTTGTATTTGTGTCGGAAATACTGAAAAATGTTCCGAGTGAGCCTGGGAGCTTGCCGTTTTCCAGTCAAACATGAAAAGACAAGCATGTAATTTAAACAGATAATTGACTTTTAGTATCTTATCCTTTGCGAACAATGGATCTGTGTGGGAGTTGAACCTTTTGTTATTTACTTTTCTGATCGAGTGCTTCGGTATTTTCAATACGTCCCTAATTGCCCTACAATTGCCCCATATGTGAATACCGTATATTAAATGACATTGTACAAGGGAAAAATAAAGTATTTTCATGATCTTTTGGGGTAATATTTTTTTTGCTTTATTTAAAGTAAAATTAGTCCATCTTATCATTGCGCAGATTTTTGATATGCGGGCTTGATATGATAGGGTTTCATCAATATTTATACCCAGGAAACTCAAGAATTTTTCTTCCTCATTTAACCCAACCCGCGTTATCTTTTGGTTATTTATATAAATGTTAGGATATCTCCGCTTTTGTGTTGTTTGATTTGGGTTTATAACAATATACTTTGTTTTACCAGCGTTTAATGCAAGTTGGTTTGCACAACACCATTCATGAATTTTGGTGAGTTCGAGATTGAAATTTGTGTCCACTGAATCGGTTTCGGTTTGTGGGATAGAGTCATGAACAGTAGTATCATCAGCAAAAGACAGAAGGTTCAAGGATGTCGACCGACTAATATCATTTATATACAAGAGAAACAGAACAGGTCCAAGGACAGATCCCTGTGGAACACCACATTGAATTTCAGTTAAGTTTGATTCATGTTCGCCATATTGGACATATTGTGCCCTGTTTGAAAGATAGCTTCTGAACCAATTGTAACTGGTGCCTCTGAAGCCATACCTCTCCATTTTCTTTAATAAAAAGCCATGGTTAATTGTATCGAATGCTTTTGAAAGGTCTAGAAATACCGCTAATGTACTATTTTTACTTTCCTTGTTGTTTTCTGTTCCTGTTACTTTTAGTAATTGCATAATCGGATGTATGGTGGAGTGATTTTTCCTAAACCCATATTGATTGTGATATAAAATATCGTACTTTTCCAGATAAGATGTAATTCTATTGCACATTAATTTTTCCAGTAATCTGGAAAAGACTGGTAGAATACTTATAGGCCTGTAGTTATTGAATTTACACTCATTTCCATTTTTAAAAATCGGAATCACTTTAGCTACTTTCATTCTGTCTGGAACAATGCCGCTGTTGCATGAGATATTGATAATATGAGTTAAAGCAGGGGCTGTAGCATTAATTGTATACTTGAGTAATTTTGTTGGTATACCATCACAATCTTCGGTTTTCTTCGACTTCAGTGATTTGGCAACAGCAACAACCTCATATTCAGTTGTTGGAGTGGTAAAAAAACTGTTGGGTAGGTCGTTGCCCATGAAGTCTAGGAAGCGTTTATTGGGTATGCTAATCTGTTCACTGGTGCGTTTTTCAACTTGGGCAAAGTAGTTATTAAATTGGTGTGCAATTTCGCTCGCGTCGTTTATATCTTTGTTATTTTCTGTTATAAAGAATGTTGGAAGAGCAGCGTCATTCTTTGACTTATCTAAGGCATTATTTATTATTTGCCAAGTTCTGCGTAGGTTGGTTTTGTTTTTTTCCAGAATCTTTGAATAATACATTGCTTTACTCTGTTTTTTTTAATCTTATTGAATATTCTACAATAATTTTTGCAATTTTTAATATTATTTTCCGACGGATATTTTAATTTTTTATTGTAAAATTTGATTTGTTATTTGATGACACTAAGAGTCCTTTAGTCATCCACGGATTTCTTCTCACGAATTTTTTTCTCAACCTGCTGGTTACTAGGGGAAATGTCTTTTCGTATGCCGACCGGAAAATATCCATAAAGGTATCATATGCTGCATTAGGAGAATCAGATTCGAAAACGGCGGAAAAGTCAATTTGAGAGAGAAGTGTTTCAAACTGGGGTATGCTTTCTGAGTTTATTTTCCGCGTCAAGCTTACTGCTGGAGGTTTGTCACTTTCATTATGTGTTATCAAGTGGAAAATGCCAAAGTGGTCCGAAACATCTGTAATAATGATACCTGATCGATGTGACTGGCCAAAATTATTTGTAAAGACGTGATCTATCAGTATAGCTGAATGACTCGTTACTCTGGTCGGTCTGGTGATATATGACAAGAAACCTTGACTAATCAATATATCCAAATATGAGTTCGTCTTGGCATTTATATATGATTTCAAGAGATCAATATTAAAATCACCCGTTAAATATGTCTCTTTGTGTTCCTGATTGATTTTGTCGGTTATTACATATAGTTTGTCTAAGAACAAATCAATGTCTGCCTTGGGTTGTGTATCGGGCCTATAAATTAATCCTATCAACTTCGTACATTTATGGAATTTAATTTCAATGAACAAGGATTCGAAGACATGCGGAATAAACACCGAGAGATCTCTACGAATCTTGAAGGGTATATTTTCTTTGATGTATATGCCAACACCACCTCGGCCGTCGTCTCCTTCTGGTCTATTGGAGCTGATAATGGGATGGCAGCCGTGAAGTGTATAGAAACATCCAGGCGGGATTTGAAATATCTCTGTCAGACCAATGACGTCAAAACTGTTATAGCGGCCAGTAGGTGATAACTGAGAATACAAACACACCTGTACATGTACGTGTACGTGTACACGTACATTCGTGTACACCTCCATAGGAATTAGTGTTAAAATCGTGTACCTGTACACGATTTGAACGTTTTTTAGGGTGTTTTAGAATCCACTTTGAGAATTCAAACACCACTGAATTGTATCCTAGAGTGAAAAAACGCCCGTAGTTTTACGTACACGTACATGTACCGTTTTGTGTTTGAATCGGTAAATGGGTTTCCCCATAGGATTCAGTGTTAAATTGCGAGCAAAAAAACGTTTTGTCGTTTCTAAAACATCGTCTTGCCGATTCTAATAATCCGCGTCCGTACACGATTTTAACACTGAAACCCTATGGAGGCGTACACGGAGATCCACTTGCGGACTGTAGGTCGGAAATCGACTCGTGTACAGACGTTGTGTTAGAATCCGCAAACCCACTGTCACGTTTCCCGAAGTAAGACTAACGCATGTTATTGCGAGGTAATCTTAATAAGCACTTAATGGAAATGTTTTGAATGAAGAATGTTGTCAGGGTGTTAGAATCCGCAAACCCACTGTCACGTTTTCCTGAAGTAAAAACTAACACATGTTATCGTTATGACTGAATGAGGTTTTCGTTCAAAAGAGTCAATTATAAAATATGATCTGTAAAAAATAGACATTCGTGTCTTGGTTCGATGTGACGAAGAGAAATTGAGTTTAGATATCCGTTCAAAAGAGTTGATTATAAATATGATCTGTAAAATAGACATTCGTGTTTTGTCTTGATGTAAAGAAGAAAAATTGACTTTAAGCGTCCGTTCAAAAGAGTCAATTATAAATATGATCTGTAAAAAATAGACATTCGTGTCTTGTTTCGATGTGACGAAAGGAGATTGAGTTTAGAGAAAAGAATCAGAATTCTTGTGAAGTAATCTTGATAAACGCTTAATGGAATGTTTAAACGCATTTTCCGCTCAATTAAGTTTTGAGTGGTAAAATTTTTAATATATTCGCGATAGCGATCAGAGAGATTTGAAATGAATGAGTTTCTTTAACGTTAAAATTAGAAAAAACAGTTTTCTTTTGTGTTGAAATGTTTTAACCGTCATCAAAGGGATTCTCTCTTAATTCGACACTGAGTGAATGGTTCCTTGATATGTGAATGAAATTCCTTTGACAAAACGTAAATTACTATCAAAATGCGTTAAATCAGAAACCGGTTTGTCATGTACTACTTAAGACGTATTTTAAACTCTTCCAATTCAATCGACACTGAGTTGAGATGTGAATATTTTTAGATTATTATATTAAAGACGGAAAGATTTATTAACTTAAAAACATAAAAATATAATTAAATATTTAATTTTGAAAATAATAAAACAATTAAAAACGAAAAATGTTTTTACAGATGGATTCTAGACACCAAGATCGAATTTTAGGGGAGTATGAACGTGCTAAGAAGGGCATTCAGTCGGCTGACAGAAGCAGACATCTTGGTGAGATGGAACTCAAACGTGAAGCCACAAAAATATTTAAACCCGTGACGGAGGGTCAAGAGCGAAGCAGGAAGGAGATAGTCGAAGAATTGAGACCCATAAAAGAGAGTTCTTTGAGAATGGGTTCGTTGCCTCTTAGTTTTGGAAACCGGCATTCCGTTCAATCTACACCGGATTACGTTCCCACGGAAATTCAAATGGAGACCGACACCGATACAGCTTCGACTATCACCACTGATAGCATCGCATCGTCTGATGATGATGGCGGTAAGAGAGATCTGTTGTATGGATTTTATAAGGATTCGGAGGGGAGAATTTTTGTGGGTGACACAGAAGTAGATATTGGCGATGATGAATTGATCGTTGGTTCGAACAAATACGAATTGACTGATGGACTGCGCAGATTGCTCCTTTTCGACAAGCCTAGCGATTACACGGATCAGGATTTCGACAATTACGGCGACATTCTGGTTCAGACCCACGCCATGAAGAGAAATAACGATGCCAGAGAGACGAGACCCAAAGCCAACAGAGGTTACAAGTGGACGAAAGTGGTGAAACCCATATGGGATATGAACAAGAAGTTCGTCGAATCGGTGACTGGCAAAGGGGTGAAAACCACTTTTCTTCCGACCGATTCTGACGCTCTGTCTCAGAGATTGAGTTTGTTGATGGCGAACAAACGGGCTGGTAACACAGGATTAGATAATCAGATAGTTACTATATCTGACGAATTGTTAAGACAGAAGGTTTTGAATAAAAACCATTATAAAAGGCTGATGAACGAATTGAAGGATTGATGTGTATATAATAAGTAGAGAGAAACAAACAAACAAACAAAAATAAAACAGTAAATTTTTACACTAGAATAATAAAAGTATTTAAACAACAAAACGATTTACCAGTGAAAAAACAAAATATATTATAAAAATAAAATATGTTGGTGATAAAGAACAGGGGATACGTCAGAACTTACGTTCAAGGCGGTTCTGGCATCGTCGGTTCTATAATGCGAGCGTTCACGAGCGATGCGGGTAGAAAACTCGCATCGACTGCGTTTGAGGTCGGTAAGAAGACGGCTTTGGATGCTGGTAAGAAAGCCGCTTCCAAAGCCAGTGATAGGATAGCTTCTGTGGCTGGCAAGAGGGCAGCCGACGCGTTGATCGACAAGTTGATCAGTCCGCCGGCGAAGCGAGCTGCGTTAGAGCGAACGCCAAAAAGTTGGAAAGATTTTAAGGATGCTGTGGTACCCATACAAGATTTAGCCAAAATGACGAGTGGATCTGGATTGAAGAGAACTCACGACGGTGTGATATAAATAAATAATAATATTAAAACAACTGAGTTTGAAAAAAACATAAAAAATTGTGTTTGAAAAGAATCTAAAATAACAAACAAAAAAATAAAACAAAAGATGAACATTAAAGACATGTCTTGGAACGACGCTGCGACCAAGAGGTCGAATAACGAGTTCTTTCCCAGGAGCATAAGAGGCTTGATAGTGGGAAAATCGAATTGTGGAAAGACCAATCTGTTGATGAATCTGTTGTCCCGACCCGACTGGTTGGATTACGACAGATTGTTCGTGTTTGGCAAGAGCTTGTTCAACCCGAATACAGATTGCTTCGAGAGTGCATGGATCGTAGGTTGCCCAAGGACGTCATAGCCAGAATCTTTGACAGTAGGGAGGAATTCGACAAGAGTGAAGCTCCACTTTCGACCATTTTGAACGGTGCAGCGATTGACCTATTGAAGAGAAATGCATCTTTGAACGTCGAGTGTCGATTTTATGAGAACGCTAGCGACGTTCCGGATCCTAGAGAACTGAAATCGGAAGATAAGAATCTCATGATTTTCGACGATCTGCTTTTGGAGAGACAGAACCGATGCGAATCGTATTACGTTAGGGGCCGACACAGCAACGTGGACTGTTTCTACCTGTCGCAGAATTATTTTCGATTGCCCAGACAGACGATAAGGGAGAATGCTAATTTTCTATGTCTCTTTCGCCAAGATCTCAAGAATCTCAATCACATCTACGGCGATCACGTCGCAAACGACATGAGCGCGGCGGAATTCAGGAGATTCTGCAAGAGGGTTTGGGATGGTGGACTTTACAATTTCGTCGTGATCGATTTGACAAGCGAATTTAATCGCGGAAAATATCGGTGCAGATTCGACAAGTTTTATGTTTCTGATGATAATAAGATAGAGCGTGAAAATAAAATTTAGAAAATAATAAATCTTCAAATAATTAGTTTTGAATAAAAAAAAAATAAAATTAAATATAATGTTCGAACATGGAGAATTGTTAGAACGGATAGCCGAGAATATGGCTGCAAAACAATCCATTCAAATCGTGGTGAGTGGCGATTCGACTCAATTCGCTACAAAATTCGAACCTTCCATTGCATTGAATAGAGAGAAAAGATACGAGATGGCGTTGGTGAATCTGGAGACTTATTATTCCTTTCCCAACGTCACCGAAAAGAATAACTCGTTCAAGTATTCCGACGGAGTGGATTGGTTGGAGATTCGAATTCCCAAAGGGAGTTACGACATAGACGATTTGAACAATTACATTCAGACGTGAATGAAGACGGATGGAAAGGGCAGCAACAAGATCAGACTCGCTCCCAATCCTAATACCTTACAGACGATGTTGGATTTGGAAGATAATTTTCGAGTGGATTTCAACACGGACAATTCTATAGGCAAGATGTTGGGATTCGATCGAAAGATGTATCGAGACCATGCGGCATCTGAAAATACAGTCGACATTCTTGCAGTCAATAGCATTCTGGTGAACGTAGACGTGATTGCTGGAAGCTACGTGAATGGTAGCACTCAACCGACGATCTATTCCTTCTTTCCAAACGTGTCACCGGGTTATAAGATCGTGGAGCGACCTCGAAATTTAGTTTATCTACCAGTGATTTTAGACACGTTGTATAGTCTCAAAACCACATTGACGGATCAAAATGGTGAACTGTTAGATCTTCGCAGAGAGAGGGTGACGATACGATTTCACATAAGAGAAATATAAAAGCAAAAAAAAAAATATTGTGTATATATATAGATAACAAAAATAAAATAAATGCAATATTAATTTTACAAAATTATTTTAATATAAATAATTATTATTAAACAAGAAACAATTGAAGTAAATATATTTAAAAAAAAAGAATTTTGACAGAATACATGATTAAAAACGTGAACATATCCGCAGGACAGAGGAAAAAACTTAAGAGAGCGTTAACAACTCAAGGCGAGGCGGTGAGATTCAAATTTACTCACGAAGATCTGACGAGTGGCGGTCAGGATTCGATCGCCTGGACCAGAAGTCAAATTAAAAGGATGGAGAAAGCGATTCGCGATGGAAGAGGGTTGATGGTGAGATTGAGTCCCGCTCAATTGAGATACAATTTGAGAATGAAAGGTGGTTTCCTACCGCTATTGGCAGGAATCGCCGCAAAAGCATTACCCTTCGCCGCAAAGGCGCTACCCTTTCTCGGAAAGACTCTCGGCGTGGGAGCTCTCACGGGACTCGCTAGTTCAGCAGTTGAGAAATTAATGGGTGGCAGCGGACTGTTTTTGAAGAAGGGAGGAGCCGTGTGTCGCATCCATGTAGACGACAGCAGTAAAGGATTGTATCTAGAACCCGTTAGAGGTGGCAACTCTCTGAGAGGAAATGGTCTCTATCTGAAGAGTGGACAGAACGTTGAGCAACTCGGCAAGGGTTTGTTGCTTGGTGAGAATTCGCCGTTTAAGAATATACCGATTTTGAATATGTTATTATAATATAAAATTATATGATTATATGAGATATAAATCATAGAAAGTATAAAATAATATATTTAAAATGGATAAAAAGGTGGAGAAACAATTAGACGATAATGACGAATATCGTGAGACAGAGTGCGAAAAAAAAAAAAAGATGTGGAAAAATGGTTAGACGCTAATGATGGATATATAAGGAAAGAACTGATGAAAGACATAGATAAAGCGCGGGATAGACGGTTGGAAATAAAAAGAATGAGACGCTTTCCACCGTCACCACTACCTTCTGAAGAGAATGGTAATGATGCAAGTGTTACCAAGAGATGCACAACATTCGTTCATAATTATGATTCGGATAAACAAATGTGTTGTTATAAAAACGTATCATATTACAAAAAAAAGAAAAGAAGAAGAATCGACGCTGAAATTTAAGAAAAAAGGAAACATTATTATATTATATGGGTAATAATGAAGAAGGAAAACAAAAAAAAAAGTAATGAGATCTAAAAGATCTCATTACTTTTTTTTTTCCTTTTTCTTCGCTAAAAATCAATCTCTCTATTGTTTATATTTCCAAGCCTGTTATTAGCATGTTGACACTCATGTTTTCAAGATGATCTCATCACGTTTTTTCCTTCTTCTTCGCTGAAAAATGAATCACTGTATTGTTTATATTTCCAAGTCCGTTATTAGCATGTTGACAATCGTGTATTCTCCTTTTTCTATAACGTGTTGAATGTTTATCTTTACTCTTTTGAGTTTTTTTACATCAGTGAACTTGCTCTCACCACCTGATTTGTCCACGAGTTCGCGTGAGATTTTTGGATATATGTAACTTCCATAGAACAACGTCAAATCGTCCTTGTCGAATTCTTTATCTTTAGCGATGACGATTTTCTGCAGATCGCTTTGATAGTCGTAAAACAAATCGAGCATGGCTTCATCCAATTTCAAAGTCATCTTATATCTGTCCTATTTATGCTCAAAGTCCTTCATCTCGATCTCGTTCAATTCAATGGGATCGTGTCGTTGTAATCTATAGATTTTTTTTTTTATGACCGAATTTCTTATACGTTTCGACTCGTTTCAGTTTCAATTCGCATCTTTTAGGTGTTGCTGTCATGATCGATTATTTGTTTTTTTTTGTTTTATGAATTCTTGCAAATAATGTATATTTTAAATTTTGTATTAATATAATATTCTTACAAACTCAATTTTGAGGTAAAAACAATGATCAAGTCCGAACATCCGAATTATAGTTTAGAATGTGCAAGACTTCAAACGTTTAAAAATTGGCCTTTGCATCATGCTCAAAAACCCAAAGATTTAGCTGCTGCAGGTTTCATTTATGTGGGTAAAAGTGACAGAGTTAAATGTTTTTGTTGCAACATACATTTAATGAATTGGGAACCTAACGACAGACCTTTGGTAGAACACATAAATAATACCAAAGGTTGTTGCGATTATTTGAAGAAGATCCAGTCATTGGGATTGATTAAAATTGAAGACGAAGAATGGGAAAGAAATAAAAATGAGAGTTTATTAAGGGGTATTTTACAATCCGGATACACGAAGGAACAATTGTACAATACATTGAATCACGCAAACAAGACGTTATCTCAATTCTTGACTTTAGAAGATTTGATTCGATTCATGAAAGAAGCAGACGAGTTTTAGAACGTGCAAGACTTCGAACATTTAAAAATTGGCCTTCACATCTTGCAGTTATCATCATCTATTGAGAAGGAATCGGGTGACATGAACACGCGTCTGCTTCGCGGAAATTTGTTTTGAACCTCGTGCGAGACTTCGCGTAAAAGTCATAAGAGTTCTATTTGTCTTGAACCTTCTTCTTCTTTTTTAATAGTTCGAACGACATTGTCGATTAATTTTTGTTTGCTAATAGTATTACGATTCGATTTTCTATCGCAAATCGTATCATTTTCTTTCGAAACACGTAAATATAAATTACGATTTTTTTCTTCTTGGTTTTTTGGAGAATAACAATTTATTAAACAACATCGATGTTTATGTCGAGATTCCATCGTGGATGTTGTCGTCATGATCGATTATTTAGTTTTTTTTGTTTTATGAATTCTTGCAAATAATGTATATTTCAAATTTTGTATTTTAATAATTTGTTTAAAAAGTTTTGTTTTTTCTCTTTATATATATAAATAAAAAGTTAAATTTTTAACATCCTTTTTTTTTCTTCTCATATTAATTCAATTTTTTTCACGTTAAGGAACATAAAAAAAAATTGATTAATTTCATCAAAAAATATTTTTCATATTAAAGAAAATAACAAAACTTTTTATTTAAATACAAAATTCGAAAAAAAAAAAAAAATTCTTACAAATGAAGCAAACAGATAAAAAAAAATTGGAAAATTTAAATGAGAAAACCGTACCTTAGTTAAACGAGATTTGTAAACTATTAAAAATTTCACATTTTAGAAATCATAGAACTAAATCAAAAAAGATTGAAGTCATACAGAAACATTTGCCAAACGATGGAAAGGCAAACAAAATGCTGATAGCAACGACGTCAAAAAATGTATCGGTTGTGAAAAATGAGAAGAAGAAGATAGTAAAAGGAATCGAAATGCCGACGTCGAAAAAAACTAAAAACGTTTCTATTGTGAAAAATAAGAAGACGACTAAATGAAAAGCCGTTGAAGAAGAACTTCAAGTTTCCAAAGAAAAGAAAAGAAAAACTAAAACGAAAACGAGTGATGCACTTCAGATTCTAGGCAAACGAGATATATCGAGCGAAATTCGATGAGCAATAGACGAAGGGAAAGGAAAAGAATATCTAGTGCAACTCGCCACAGAACTATTTCAATCGAAGTCCGTGGAACGGGAGAGTGCGATCAAAGGCGTTTTTAAAACTTTCGACGTGGTTCCCTCATTGATGAAAATCGATCCAAAATTGTTCATGGAACGGGTGAAGAAAAAAGTATTGGATTTGTTTTGCAAATACATGAACGTGGGACTAAAAATTAAGATGATACTCCATTGCATGATGAATAAAATCGATGTGAAGTCCGGCGAGAGCATCGTGAAAAATGCATATTTCAGATCTAACGTCGAACCCGTATTTCGAGGTTCAGATTTATCAGACGTTTTCAAAAAGATGAAAGACAAGATGTTGACGTCTCTCGTGAATTATCAACATGAAGGTAGTAATTGGACGTTCGATGAGGTGTTGAAACTCGAAATTCACATAACTAAAAACGATTTGTTGAAAGGGTCTGCCTACGTGAAATTACCGTATTTCCTAGCTAAAAAACACGCCGTGATCAACGTGAAAAATAACGATGATCAGTGTTTTAAATGGGCAGTCACCTCCGCTTTATACCCTGTCAAAACGAACCCTGATAGAGTTTCTCATTACGAGGAGACTTCTAAAAATATCGATTGGACCGGAGTGACTTTTCCAATGCAGTTAAAACACATCGAACGTTTCGAGGCTCAAAATCCCACCATAGCGGTGAATGTCTTGGGATACGACGACGAAAAACGAACGATTTATCCTCTCAGACAGACTTTGTATCTTGGAAGAGAAAATACGATTATTTTATTATTGATTTCGAACGGTGACAATCATCATTATTGTTGGGTTCCAAATCTGAGCCGATTACTGTCGAGACAAAATAATAAACATAACGGAAAGATATCTTTATGTTGCAATTGCATGAACGTGTTTCACAGCGAAGACTCGTTGGCAAAACATCAGGAATATTGCAATGAAAATCAAGGTGTCGCCGTCGAAATGCCCAAACCTAACACCATCGTGAAGTTTGAAAATCACAATAGAAGGTTAAAAGTACCATTCGTCGTGTACGCCGATTTTGAATGTTTCACCGCGAAAATGAGTTCCTGTCAACCCAACACTCTTCAAAGTTACGTCGAGAGATATCAAAAACACATACCTTCGGGCTATTGCATTTACATGAAATGCGCTTTTGACTCGCAACACGACATGGGTCCCTTCACCTACACGAAACAATATGAAGATGACGACATGGCTCAAAGGTTCGTGGAAGAGTTAGAATCAAAAATTCAAATGTTATACGACAAATTTAAAACTCCAGTAAAAATGATCATCACGCGAGAGCAGCAGGACGAAAATAACAGAGCCACCGAATGTCACATATGCAGACAATCGTTCGACAAGAATTTGAAGGAAAATAAGAAGGTCAGAGACCACGATCATTACATGGGTCTGTATTGCGGTCCGTCTCACAGCAAGTGTAATTTAAAATATCGAGACGCCGTTTTCTATCCGGTGATGTTTCACAATCTCTCAGGTTACAACAGTCATCTGTTTGTGAAAAATCTCGGCACCTCACACGAAGAATTAAATTGCACCTCAAACAGCGAAGAAAGATACATTTCCTTCACGAAATGGAAGCTCATGGAGAAGAAAAGAGTAATCAATGGAGAGACGTTGGAAGAAAAAACGAAATTCATTCGTAGAGCCATACGTTTCATCGACAGTTTTAAATTCATGTCGACCGCTCTGGAAAAATTAGTCGATAACATGAGCAAGGATAAATTTAAAATCACAAGCGAACATTTTGGAGAACGAGTAGACATCATGTTGAGGAAAGGAGTCTATCCTTACGATTACATGAATGATCTAAAGAGATTCGAAGACACCGCACTACCTTCGAAAGAAGATTTTTATTCGAAATTATACGAATCTGACATTTCCGATGAGAATTACGAACACGCTAAAAACGTGTGGAAATCATTCGATATGAAAACCATGAGAGATTATTATGATCTCTATCTGAAGACCGACGTTCTGCTCTTGGCAGACGTGTTCGAAAATTTTCGAGACGTCTGTTGTCGAAATTACAATCTGGATCCTGCTTGGTATTTCACCGCACCAGGTCTAGCGTGGGACGCTCTGTTGAAGACCACCGAAGTCCAATTGGAATTATTATCCGACGTGAACATGTTGCTCATGTTCGAAAGGGCTGCGAGAGGTGGCATCTCGATGATCTCTCACAGATATTCTGAAGCTGACAATCCCTACATGAAAGAAGGTTTCGATTCGAAACGGTCGACTAAATACATACAGTATTGGGACGCCAATAATCTGTACGGTTGGGCTATGAGTCATCTTTTACCGATTGGAAATTTCGAATGGGTAAAGGAACCAGAAGAGATGCAAAAATGGAGAGACTATCCTTGCATTTTAGAAGTCGATTTGAACTATCTGGAAGAATTACACGATCCACACAATGATTATCTGCTGGCTCCCGAACGAATGGAACCCAATGAAGGAGATGAGGAAAAATTCATTCCCAATTTATTTAACAAACGTAACTACGTCATCTACAGCGAGAATTTGAAACAGTACGTCGATTACGGGATGAAATTAGTCAACATACATCGCATCATTCGATTCGAATTCGAATTCGAATTCGAGCCTTGGATGAAAAAATACATCGATCTCAACACGAATCTCAGAATTCGAGCCGAGAACGATTTTGAAAAAGATTTCTTCAAACTCATGAACAACTGCGTGTACGGTAAATTGATGGAAAACATCAGGAAGAGAACCGACGTTCGACTCATCACATCTGAGAAAAGAGCTAAAACATTAGTGGCGAAACCCAATTACAAACACTGAACCATATTCAACGAAAATCTAGTGGACGTTCACATGCAAAAGACGCACCTGAAGTTTGACAAACCGTATTATCTCAAACCGATCATCTTAGATATCAGCAAGCGATTGATGTACGAGTTTCACTATGATTACGTCAAACGAAAATTTGGTGATAAAGCAAAACTACTGTTCACCGACACAGACAGTTTAGTTTACGAGATAGAGACGAAAGACGTCTACCGAGATATATCTCAGGACATGGTCGAGTGGTTTGACACGAGCAATTATCCCGTCGATCACCCGTCCAACATTCAATCGAACGACAACAAGAAGGTGTTGGGTAAATTTAAGGATGAGATCGGCGGTAAACATATCGTCGAATTCATGGGCTTGAGACCTAAACTGTATGCTTATCGTCTAGAAGATGATGAAGAGATTAAGAAGTGTAAAGGAGTTAAAGCATGCATGGTGAAGAAAAACATCTCTTTCCAAGAGTATAAAGATTGTCTGGTAGGAAGTGGTCCGGTGTATAAGACTATGAAATCGATTCGAAGTGAAAATCATGACTTGTATACTGAAATAGTCAACAAGATTTTGCTAATGGTCGACGACGATAAGAGATTTGTGTTAGATGATAAAATAAGCACTTTGGCACTCGGACATTGGACTGTGGATCTAATTAGAGACAATATGAATGTGGATGATTGGATTCTAGATATGATTGTGGATGATAAGATTCCAGATATGATTGTAGATGATAGGATTCCAGAAAATCAAGAAGAATTAGATGGATTCAAAATTATAGAAATCGATAGTGACATCGAGAGAGTTAGTTTAAAAAGAAAAAGAAAAAAACAAAAAAAAATAACGTCATTTTTTAGTGAATTATAATAAAATAAATAAAAAAAAATATATATACACATTACGAATAAGAAAATAAAGATATCCGTAGAAGGTGTCGTCTTACCTAACGAACCCCAATTCTTAAATTCCGAAAACGTTCGAACTAAGAGAGACAAACTACGTTTGATATCTCTTTTTGCGTCGTCTTTTTTCGCAGGTAGAGAAAAAGACGTATTTGAATATATTAGATATTTGCAGTTGTTATTCCTGTTCAAAAAATTGTCAAAAGATCAAGAGAAATACATTTACGACACAGTATCTAAAAAATTTCATTCATTAAATCACTACAAAACGATCGAATCTGTTCTACTAAAAGATGGTAATATCAGGATTTCAGAAAATCAAGAGGAATTAGACGGATTCAAGATTATGGAAATCGATAGAGATATCGAGAATGTTAGTTTAAAAAGAAAAAGAAAAAAAAAAAAATAACGTCATTTTAGTGAATTATAATAAAATAAATAAATAAAAAAAATATATACGCATTTATGAATAAGAAAATAAAGATATCCATAGAAGGTGTCGTCTTACCTAATGAACCCCTATCCAACATCGATCTGTTGAATGCGGCAAAAGATTTGAAAATCAAAGATTTTCTAGGCATGTTTTCCAGAGATGCCTTGCCAAAGAGAAGACCTCGACAATCGGAATGCAGAATTTTAAATCTAGACGATTCATCGGGTGAAGGCACTCACTGGGTGGCGTGGATAAAGAACGGGAAGAAGAAAAATTATTATTTTGACAGCTACGGAATCTCACCACTGAAAGAAATAAAGAACTATTTCAACAAATCGATGGTTCGTTACAACACGGAATGAGTGCAATCACCAGATCAGGTGTTTTGTGGTCACCTGTGTCTCTATGTTCTCAAGAGATGGTCTGAAGGAGATCGATTTCAAGACATTCTCAATGATTTACATTAGAGAGAGATTTTTTTTTATAGTATATATAAAGATAAAAAATTATTTTTAAAATTTTAATCGAATAAAAACGAAAAATAAAATAACATAGTTCATTTTTAATAAACTGCATTTTGAATATATTTTTTCTAAAACAAAAAAAAATCCCTACAACAACATGCTAGTCGATAAATTTGGTAGAAGTGACGACGAAAAAGTCAACCCAAGAAAGAAGAGGAAGACGTTCGAAGTCGACGATGGTTACGACGTTGCCAACTTGGATGAACGTTACGTTCAGAGATACGAAGCTCGAGAAGAACCTTTTGAACATGAACGATAAGAAGCTCTACAATCTTCCCGAGCCGATAGATCTCGCAGATGGTGCGACTAAAAAATACGTCAACAGGGGGAACGCCGATTTCGAACAAATCCTGCTAGATAATTACGTGGATAAAACCATGACCGACGATCTCGATATGAAATCCAAACATTTGGTGAACGTCGCGAATCCCATAGATCCCACTGATGCCGCGACCAAGAAATACGCAGACAACTCTCACGCGAGATTCAGCGAACACCTGAGAAATAGATATGTTCAGAAAACGATGCACTCGGAATTAAACGCCAGTTCTAACAAAATAACGAACGTGGCCACTCCCACGAATCCCAAGGACGTGGAGACCAAACACTACATAGATCTGGAACAGAGAAAGTCTGACAGACGAGAAATGAAATTGGATCTGAATGCGGGATTCAACAAGATATTGAATCTGCTGAAGATCAACAACACGGATGCAGACTCTGGTCAACAAGGGCTATGTAGATTCTGCCGTGATACAATCACAAGAATACCTAGAATCGCAAGTGGACGATCTCTACCTGAACAAACAATCTGGCGGAACCATGAAGGGTGGCATCAACATGAACGGTCACAATTTATTCGGTCTCGATCACGATCCCGAATTCGATTCCAGCGTGGTCAGCAGAAAGTACGTGGACGACAACTCGGTCTGGAGAAAGGGTGACATCATGGAAGGTAAACTAGACATGGGTGGACACGTGCTCACGAATCTACCGGATCCCGTGAACGTGACGGATGCCTGCACCCTGATTTCGGTGGTGGAGAAAGTCAAATATGCTAGACAATTGATCACTGTGTAGGCCGAAGAGGCCGGCACCTTAGATGAAGGAAAAGCTGAGTGGTCTTTCGGAAATGGAGGTAGCGGATCGAAACATGGTCAGGTGGGATATCCCATGCCGCTGGGAGGTGAAATCCTTCGAATGAGTCTGGCTTCCTGGATTTGAATAACAGAGCGGTCGTCAATCTCATGGTGAATGGTGTAGAGAGCGATAAGAGATACAGCGTCGAAAAGACTGAGAATCAACACGCGAATGTTAGCACGTTCGGCACGCCTCTCAAAGTGAACGCCGGAGACAGGATTAATTTCGTTACGAAAACCAATAATCCCGAAGCCGCCACTTCCGTGGTGAGTCTACTGATCGAACTAGTTCCTTTGAACAAACAGTGAATGCATGGAAAATAATGAATTAAAAAAAAATAATTTGTGATAATTAAAAAACAAAAAAAAAAAGTAATGAGATTTAGAAAGATGTTCAATCTCTCTAGATCACATTACTTTATTTAATTTTTTTTTGTTTTTTTTGTTTTTTAATAATCACACATTATTTTTTTGTTTTTTATTTTTTTCACACTCGTCTCTCATCGAATGATTGACATCTTATTTCCGTCCGATTCGAATTGTAATTCTCTATCCGACAGGACCAGGGTGAAGGCTTCAGTTTTTGTCGGAACGTTCCTATCGAATTGCATCTTGATCTGAATGTCTAAGATGCTACTCTTGAGTCGTTCACTCTGTTTACTGACATCGAATACGAACATGGGATACATCGACTTGTATTCGCCGGGAGATATGTTAGGGTTGCTCATCAATTCGTCTAGACCGTGATACTTCTTTCTAAAATCAGCGGCGTCGCCATACAGTCTGCAGAAATCGTTCTTGTTGAACAACGCATTGTAATCGATTGCTGGATATCTAGTGGCGTTTAGAAACACTTGCATGTTTCTCAAACTGCAGTGATCGAACAGCGACGCATTCTTTTCCTGAGACCCGTCCCTATCAGTCTGAAACGCAACCACGATGAAACGCGGTCTCTCGGAAGCAAATTTCACTGTCAATCTCCAATCGAAGTGATTCGTGGAGGGAGGAATGCTAGCCGTGTCGCACTGTCTCATTCTAAATCTCACGGGTAATTTACTCTTGGATTCTATGATCTTGTAGAGACGCGCTTTCTCCACGATCGAAGGCTCCACGATATCTTGTGTAGAGTTATCTTACCCGCATTGGTCGCAGTGAGTCTCTATTGCGTCGTCGTTTCCTTTTCGAATCAACATCATATTGTGTTTGAATCTGTACATGATCTTGTTGTAATCGTCCGCAAATCCGAGGATGTGTTTCAAAGGTATCCTGAATGAAAACGTTCCTTTAGGTCTGGACGTCTTGACAACGTAGTCAAATATCAAGGCGGCGCCGGCGCTAGCAGGGCCGGTGGTGTCTTTCACCCACAACTGATTAAGTCCTCTGGATTTCGAAAAATCATCAGGATACGTCAAGAGTCCGAACATTGTGGTAGCCTGACCGGGATGAAACACAGATTCTATCTCTCGTCCGGATAGCATGTATTTTATATTACTGAATAGATGCATGATGCCATTATTGGCTAGAGTAACCGTGTCGTCGTCGGCGTAGTCGCTCCCATCTTCCTTGGTGAGACATCCCTGCACCACTATGTAACTCTCTCTAGGATGTATGAATAGATCTTGAGTTTCAACGTTGATTCTTATCTCTCCCGCATTGTTCAAACTCGTTCCGGTTACCAGTTCGTATTCGTGAACCTCATATTCTTGAATACTTTCATCTTTCACTATGCTTTGTGCTATATCTAGTATATTTGTCATTTTAAAGGATTTTTAGTTTTTTGTTTATTAATTAACTTGCTTTCTTTATCTAAAAAATAGTTTTTAATTATTTTTTATTATTATTTTTTTCTCTCTTATATATATGTGTAAACAAGAAAATGTTAAAGAAAGTAAATAAAAAAAATTTTGTTTTCTTTATCAAAACTTTGTCTTCTGTAATTGTTGTTCGTAAAACTTTCTGATGATCTCTTCTCCATCCAAAGCTTCGATTTCGTAAGTCACCGGATCGGTGTGAAATATTTTGATTATCACGAAGATTTCCGAGGTCCATCGAGGAGTATAACCCTTTTCGAAGTGCTTCTTATAAGCGTAAATTCTCACTCAATCACCAACCGCAAATTTCGGCGTTCTAGACTTCTTCCTGATCTTGGATCTCTCAGGATATAGATTCGCGTAGACCTGTTTTTCGTTTCGAGGATCGCTAGCTTCCGCGGTAGGCATCTTGATCGATCTGTGTCGGGTGTTGTTGTAATCTTTAACCAGACCGTTCAGAGCGTATATGTATTTCTTGGTCGAATTCGCCGTGAAGTATCTGTGCATCTTTTCCTTCATCGTTCGATTCCAACGTTCCACCACGCTGGCTTTCTCTTCGTTTTCAATCGAGTAGAGGTCTACCACTCGATGAACGTGCTTGTTGTAGAATTCCTTTCCCTTATCCACCCACAATTTACTCGGTTTTCGAGAAGACGAGTCGAACACGCTCTTCAGAGCCTCGGCAACGCAAGGTCCTGATTTATTCTTCAAAGCTCTGATCCAACCGTATTTGGAAAACACGTCGATGATCGTCAATAGATATTTGACGCCCTCGTTCCACCTCGAAAACGATCTCATGTCGACCAAGTCGGCAGACCAAATATCATCCAGACCCTTCACGAACACCCTTCTCTTTCGAAATTTATGCACTATGGGTTTGTGTAACTCCTCGCCCAATTCGCTCGTCAATAATCGTTTCTTCTTCTTTTCAGATGCGCTTTTTTTTTTTAACGCCCCATCTGAATCGACATTTCGCACCGATCAGATTGCCGCCCAGCGAACGTTCTATCTTCTCTCTCCTGGTCGGATTCGATATGCCTCTCAATTTCCCCAACATGTTTTTATCGCAGACGTCATTGCGAGTCTTGGTGTCGGGATGTCCAGCATAGCACAGATCGTGATCATACGCGGCCGCGTCCACCCTATTCACAGCTTTGCTCCAAGATTTGGGAGTCAGATCGGCGTTGAGTCTCTTGTTCAATTTCGTTCCGTGTCCCTGAAACTGTGACCGGGCAGATGCATTTTGAAAGGTAGATTATTGGTCATTTTATTCACGATGCCTTTACCTTTGCTCGCGTTCTTTTTTTTGACGAATTGTGTCTTGACAGAACCACACACGTCGCAAATTCCGCGAAGCATCTGTCTGTCGTTTTTAGTCCGCACTTCTCGAGAATTACTCGTCTCGGTAACTCTCTTACACTTTACGCAATACATTTTTTTAAGAGTTATTTAAATTAATTTCGTTTTTTATTTTATATATAAATTTAATAATTAATTAATTCTGTTCTTATTATATATATATATTTTTTTTTCAATCGCTGCTCTTGAGTTCTATCATCTTACTGAATTCCTCCCTGGCCTCTTTCCTCCCCTTTTCCACGAGAGAATCCTTCATCTCTTCCTTGATGATCTGACAAGTCTTGATTCTCACGGCTTCTTTCATGACATCGTATTTCGTTTTCTCGCTCAATATCGCGAAGTATTCTCCGTCTGATATCCTACCGTCTTTCAACGCCATAGAGATCATTTCGGATATCGTGTCGATCTTGGAGTCAGCCAAGACGCGAATCTTGTCGTGTTTCCTCGCCTTCAGATATAATTTCCTACTCAAAAAGTTTCCGAGCGTGCTAAACAATCCGGCGGCGAGAGCCACTCCTTCTACGGTCAACACGATCGGAATGCCGACCACGGTCGACAACAATCCGATGCCGGACGCGTGTAAACCCATGGAAATCGTGATGAGTGTCGTGTCGATCGCGTTGACGAATTTCACGAAACGCGAATACTTCTTCTTGAGAGAACGATGAGAATCTCTCTCTCGAGTTAGATACTCTTGGATTCTACTGATTTGATCGATGCGATACCTCTCTCTTCTTTCTCTTTCTTCTAGCGACGGTGCCGTCGGCAAAACGTCGATTGGCTTCTCATCCTCGTTGTCCACTTACGTCGGATACAATTTATTTCTGGTTCTCATTTTTGTTTTTTTCTTTCTAATATTAGATAAAAAATTTATGTGTGTATTTATTTTTATTTTCTATTCTCCCTTATTTTATATCAACGAAAAAACTTAGACGTATGCTTCATTGAACAATAATTTCATGATGCATCCCTTATCTCGTAAAGTCAGACTTTTACGCGCCAATTTCTGTTCTTCTGAAACTGTGGGCTTGCTTTGATCCTTACAGAAGAGTAATCTCTTCCAAAACGTGATCACTTCATTGATTTGAATGCGTTCGAACGCCGGTTCGAAATACTTGACGACCATATCTTCCCTTTCCATCCACAGACACGAATGATTCTCGTGATCGAAGGCTAGGTGATCCCGGCATCCGACGCATCGTTCTAACAAGAGACGACCTAGTTGTTCGTTCACGCAGAATGCGTAGGCTCTCATCAGCATTTTTAAAAGAAACCTTACTCTAATAGTCTGAGAATCGCTCATGATTTACGTATTTTTTTATTATCTATTCGATTTGATATATTTATTTTTTTTAAATAACTATTTATTTATATTTTTTTTCTCTCCTATATATCAATAAAAACGTGACAGTGGGTTTGCGGATTCTAACACCCTGACAACATTCTTCATTCAAAACATTTCCATTAAGTGCTTATTAAGATTACCTCGCAATAACATGCGTTAGTCTTACTTCGGGAAACGCGACAGTGGGTTTGCGGATTCTAACACAACGTCTGTACACGAGTCGATTTCCGACCTAAAATCCGAAAGTGGATCTCCGTGTACGCCTCCATAGGGTTTCAGTGTTAAAATCGTGAACGGACGCGGATTATTAGAATCGGCAAGACGATGTTTTAGAAACGACGCAACGTTTTTTTACTCGCAATTTAACACTGAATCCTAAGGGGAAACCCATTTACCGATTCAAACACAAAACGGTACATGTACGTGTACGTAAAACTACGGGCGTTTTTTTCACTCTAGGATACAATTCAGTGGTGTTTGAATTCTCAAAGTGGATTCTAAAACACCCTAAAAAACGTTCAAATCGTGTACAGGTACACGATTTTAACACTAATTCCTATGGAGGTGTACACGAATGTACGTGTACACGTACACGTACATGTACAGGTGTGTTTGTATTCTCAATTATCACCTACTGCGGCCCTGTGTTTTAAAGAACATCTCGTTAAGGGTGTCCCAAATGACTGCCTTAAGGATTTGACAGTTTAAGTGAAAGACCGAAAATTGGAAGGGAACTCATCACCAGAGGATGTTTCGTTTAGTTTCTCATTAAAAATCCCTTCAAAATCATGTTCCGAATTATTCTGGACCTCGTCCAATGAGATATTATGCGCCATTATGATTGTGGTCACCAGGTCTCTTTAATTCAAACAAGCTGTGTTCTATAATTGTACGGGGGTAATTTTTGACATTCTTTAACACCAAAGTTAACCTTACTGACTGAGTCGTCATTCTGAATTGTTTGCGGTGTTGGAGTTATTAATTGAGTGATGGAGTATAACAATGAAAATGAAAACAATAACATATATACATATTTCATAATTACTTTCATAAATGACTATCTGTCTTTGTGTCTTAGGAGGAGAGTTTTATTCTTTAATGAATTTACCGTAGAGGTCAGCAGTGTCCAGTGTCTGAACGGGTCAGACAGCCCATTCATTCATTCGCGGGCTGTCGATCAATGAGTGAAGTAATAAACGGGGAGATAAGATAGAGAAAAGATAACAAGAGCACGAATCAGTAAACGGGCAACCGTTAACTAGTTCCACTTTTTTAGGGCGACGACGATATTCCGTTTGTCTTCACTCTCTCTGTGAAGTTGTCCAGTTATAAATTGACGTTATTACTTTTTAGCGGACAGTCTGCTCGTCTACGTAAAAAATAACCAGCAATTGATCACATTCACTCACTAAATCAAGCCCCATCCAACCATCTATCCATCCATCCATCCATCCATCCATCCAATCCATCCATCCATCCATCCATCCATCCATCCATCCATCCACCATCCATCCATCCACCCACCCATAGAAAACCATTCTCCCATCAACTAAGGAATGAATGAACGAATGAGCGAGCGGACGGATAAGCGAATGAATATATATATATATATATCCCTTCTTACCATTCTCTTGTGTAACCCAGTCTAGTCTTTGAGAGGCAATTAAACCGAACTTATTGTTCACGACACTTTAACTGGCATATGATAAAGCATGTGAACATAATCTAGTGCATACAGATGGTACATTGAGGATAAAAATAACTGCAAGCTGCAGCCGCACGACTGCATCTTCAAGACTATATAACCGAATTACAGAACAGCTTATTGTGGGCGGATCGACCCACGATATATCTAACTTAGACAGTTCTTGAAAGGAATATATGCTTACTAATGAATTCGGGGGCCCGCGGCCCGCCTGTCGATTCACACACTCTAGGCATTGAAAAAAGCTCGCAAACTAGCTGTCTCGGGTAGCGCGGCATCGTCCTCGCGGGACCGCCGGCCCCCGGGGTTACTACTCCGCCCCCCCCCCCCTCTCTCGATGGCCCTGCCGCTGCCCCAGTGGATTTTAGCCTAGGCATAACAAGCATCCGATGGAGATTTTGTTACCAGCAAAATTATAATTCCAAAGGTTTTGAAAAGCCCTCTGATTACATTTCTTCTGTGGTCCTCCAATTTGCCCCCCCCCCCACCACCCACCCCTTAGTAGGCTACGTTCCAGTAAAACAATAATTTGTAAATCTGAAAACTCTTGAACTGAATGCTTCTTGTTGGGGATAAAACACTCAGACATACAAGGATATCGCCCACTTCCCGGGACGTGTGTGTCTGTGTGTGGGGGGGGGGGGGGGGGGGGGCGTGGGGGGAGGGCGAGGGGCGTGGGGGGGGGGTTGCAAGCTGACAATACTAGTACTATTTCATTTAATTCTGCTTTAGCAGATTAATACCATCTCCCACCCTCACCCCCACCCCAACAGAAACGCAAATACCGTGACGTAGGTGATTCAGGCTTCGGAGATTGCGTCACAATTTAACTTTAAAACAGTGCAGTCTGTTGACCAATGCACATCAAACGAAGGCAGTTGGGCTACAGATCAGATGCTAAATAGAACTTGGGCATAATGGGGCCTAAGTCAAAGTCCGCTGTGCCCGTAATCTTATAAAATTAGTGGATACTGCCTTTCAATCTTATCAAAGAGGTACTATGAACGCTTCCGTACCGGCTGTACAGTCACACTTGTGACGACCCATAATCTCAAACACAACACACAAATCTGGTTTCAAAACGCTCGCGTGCACTTCTGTGACGTTTCATGACGTTAAATTTACCGTATTTCTTTTGACTCTTTGACCTTGAATGGTGTTGATTTTGCGTCGGTTCAAAATATTCATTTTTATGTCTTACTCGAAGAAATTTTTGTCTCGACATAAAGACTGTTAACAACTACGTCGGGACGATAACCAACATATTTATATTCTGGTTATGATGACAAACAACAACACACCACGCATCTAGCTGAAGAACTAACGTCTGAAAAGTTGGAGTTTCGAAAAATACCAGCGTCCAGTTGACTTTGGAAGTTCACATATTTGTTCTACGTGGAATAACTACAAATGTCTGGTGAGTATTTTTTTTGGAATTATCGAAGCCCTATATTTCTGTTTTAGTTTGATCAAACACTGAATTTGAATTTAGTGTAATTAGGCTCTGGAACTCTTGCGAACCTCTGGCCATCGACATTGTGCGTGTGTGTCGGTGGTTTCCTGAATTTCAAAAAGTGAATGTTTTATTTCCTCAGGTGCAGTTTGCAAGTTCACGAATGTCTGTTGGCTTTCAATACTAGATGTCGCGATCCCCAATTTACGCAAATGTACACATGATACCTTCTTTTCTTCTTGTGTTGTGGGGCCCCAAACATAGAAATTAGATAGAATGTTTTGATTTTAGAATTTAGTTGCAACTTGCACTTGAAACGAAAGTCAAAACACTGTTTGATTTTTCTATTTTGCAAACCATGTATCAAATTGTTATAAATGAAACCAATCACAGTTACACAGCATCTTCACAATTCAAATGCATTTAATTTCAAAATCTGGGAGAGTGCCAAAGCTTACTGTTCTCACAGTCACAAGTGAAGTGAAGTGTCTGTCTGTCAGTGCGACAGGAAATCGACAACAGAATGACCTGAAGTAGCCTTTGAAATGGACAACTGATGATAATGCCTTGAAATGCAAATGTCAATAAATTACACTTCAGTTTACTGTTTTTACTGCAAAGTTTAATCTTGAAAGCAACGCAATGTCAATAGTACAAGAAAGCTTTTTTATTGGACAATTACTAAATTAGGTTGAATTAAATTAATTGTTTGCCCCTTCTATTTTATCACCAAGTAATATCATCATGCGTCTTCAAAGATCATTAAAGCCCACGTCGTCCGTCATGAAGGTGGTGTTTGGGTCTTTTTATACCCCCACTTTGAAGAAAATGGGGGTATACTGGATTCCGTGCGTCTGTGCATCCGTGCGTCCATGCATCCGTGCATCCGTGTGTGAGTCCGTCCCAGAATATTCATAATTTAAGTAAATTAATATTTTCTATAATATTTGTTGGTCATAGGAATGCCCACACGAGTTATTCACTCTTCTTCCGTCCGTCCGTCGTCCTGCGTGAAGGTGGTGTTTGAGCCTCATTTTCCTAAACCATTGGTCACATTTTAATTAAATTTCATGTAAGTAGTGGTTATATAGGGGCATTTTGATTTTTATGCAAATTAGGTTTCGGCTCATGTTGATTGATTTTTTGAAAAACTTCTTCTAATTGAACCACCAGTAGCAGAGACTTGATATGTGGAATACAGAGTCCTTTTGAGGTTTAGGATCAAGTTTGTTCAAGAGAAGTTTGTGGGGCATTATTTGCCTTCGTTATGGGAGGGGCAAAAATTTTGGCCACGCCTAAAATTTCTATTTTCAGAACCGTGAGGTCGATTTGAACCAAATTTGATATGAGATGATAATGGGTCATAAGTAGTTGATTGATGTTGGGGAAATTGAGAGGCATATCGAATCCGACCAGGAGAGAGAAGATAGAACGTTCGCTGGTCGGCAATCTGATCGGTGCGAAACGTCGATTCGGATGGGGCGTTCAAAAAAAAAAGCGCATCTGAAAAGAAGAAGAAACGATTATTGACGAGCGAATTGTCCGAGGAGTTACACAAACCCATCGTGCGTAAATTTCGAAAGAGAAGGGTGTTCGTGAAGGGTTTGGATGATATTTGGTCTGCCGACTTGGTCGACATGAGATCGTTTTCGAGGTGGAACGAGGGTGTCAAATATCTATTGACGGTCATCGACGTGTTTTCCAAATACGGTTGGATCAGAGCTTTGAAGAATAAATCGGGACCTTGCATCGCCGAGGCTCTGAAGAGCGTGTTCGACTCGTCTTCTCGAAAACCGAGTAAATTGTGGGTGGATAAGGAAAAGGAATTCTACAACAAGCACGTTCATCGATTGGTCGACCTCTACTCGATCGAAAACGAAGAGAAAGCCAGCGTGGTGGAACGTTGGAATCGAACGATGAAGGAAAAGATGCACAGATACTTTACGGCGAATTCGACCAAGAAACACATATACGCTTTGAACGGTCTGGTTAAAGATTACAACAACGCGCGACACAGATCGATCAAGATGACTCCCGTGGAAGCTGGCGATCCTCGAAATGAAAAACGGGTCTACGCGAATCTATATCCTGAAAGATCTAAGATTAGGAAGAAGTCTAGAACGCCGAAATTTGTGGTCGGTGATCGAGTGAGAATCTACGCTTATAAGAAGCACTTCAAAAAGGGTTATACTCCTCGATGAACCTCGGAAATCTTCGTGATAATCAAAATATTTCACACCGATCCGGTGACTTACGAAATCGAAGCTTTGGATGGAGAAGAGATCATCGGAAAGTTTTACGAACAACAATTACAGAAGACAAAGTTTTGATAAAGAAAACAAATTTCTTTTATTTACACTTTTTAACATTTTCTTGTTTACACATATATATATATATATATATATATAGGAGAGAAAAATAATAATAAAAATAATTAAAAAATTTTAGATAAAAAAAAAGCAAGCTAATTAATAAACAAAAAAAACCCAAAATCCTTTAAAAAATGACAAATATACTAAATATAGCACAAAGCATAGTGAAAGATGAAAGTATTCAAGAATATGAGGTTCACGAATACGAACCGGTAACCGGAACGAGTTTGAACAATTGCGGGAGAGATAAGAATCAATGTCGAAACTCAAGATCTATTCATACATCCTAGCGAGAGTTACATAGTGGTGCAGGGACGTCTCACCAAGGAAGATGGGAGCGACTACGCCGACGACGACACGGTTACTCTAGCCAATAATGGCATCATGCATCTATTCAGTAATATAAAATACATGCTATCCGGACAAGAGATAGAATCTGTGTTTCATCCCGGTCAGGCCACCACGATGTTCGGACTCTTGACGTATCCTGATGATTTTTCGAAATTCAGAGGACTTAATCAGTTGTGGGTGAAAGACACCGTCGGCCCTGCTAGCGCCGGCGCCGCCTTGATATTCGACTACGTCGTCAAGACGTCCAAACCTAAAGGAATGTTTTCGTTCAGGATACCTTTGAAACACATCTTCGGATTTGCGGACGATTACAACAAGATCATGTACGGATTCAAACACAATCTGACGTTGATTCGAAAAGGAAATGACGACGCAATAGTGAGACTCACTGCGACCGACGCGGGTAAGATAACTCTACACAAGATATTGTGGTTCGTTCCGCACGTGGAGCCTTCGATCGTGGAAAAAGCGCATCTCTACAAGATCATAGAATCCAAGAGTAAATTACCCGTGGGATTTAGAATGAGACAGTGCGACACGGCTAGCATTCCTCTCTCCACGAATCACTTTGATTGGAGATTGACGGTGAAATCCGCTTCCGAGAGACCGCGTTTCAAGATGATTGCGTTTCAGACCGATAGGGACGGGTCTCAGGAAAAGAATGCGTCACTGTTCGATCACTGCCATTTGAGAAACATGCAAGTGTTTCTGAACGCCACGAGATATCCAGCAATCGATTACAATGTGTCGTTCGACAAGAACGATTTCTGCACACTGTACGGCGATGCCGTTGATTTTAGAAAGAAGTATCACGGTCTAGACGAATTGATGAGCAACCCTAACATATCTCCCGGCGAATACAAGTCGATGTATCCCATGTTCGTATTCGACATCAGTAAACAGAGTGAACAACTCAAGAGTAGTGTCTTAGATATTCAGATCAAGATGCAATTCGATAGGAACATGCCGAGAAAAACCGAAGCCTTCGCCCTGGTCCTGTCGGACAGAGAATTACAATTCGAATTGGATGGAAATAAGATGTCGATCATTCGATGAGAGATGTGTGTGAAAAAAAAATAAAAAAATAAAAAAGTAACAAATAATTATTAAAAAAAAACAAAAAAAAAAATAAAAGTAATGAGATCTAGAGAGATTGAACATCTTTCTAAATCTCATTACTTTTTTTTTGTTTTTAATAATCACATATTAATTTTTTATTTATTTTCACGCGTTCACTGTTTGTTCAAAGGATCTAGTTCGATCAGTAGGCTCACCACGGAAGTGGCAGCTTCGGGATTATTGGTTTTCGTAACAAAATTAATCCTGTCTCCAGCGTTCACTTTGAGAGGCGTGCCGAACGTGCTAACATTCGCATGTTGATTCTCAGTCTTTTCGACGCTGTATCTCTTATCACTCTCTACTCCATTCACCATGAGATTGACGACCGCTCTGTTATTCAAATCCATGGAAGCCAGACTCATTCGAATGATTTCACCTCCCAACGGCATGGGATATCCCACCTGACCATGTTGCGATCCACTACCTCCATTTCCGAAAGACCACTCAGCTTTTCCCTCCTCTAACGTGCCGCTCTCCTCGGCCCACACGGTGATCAGTTGTCTATCATATTTGACTTTCTCCACCACCGAAATCAGGGTGCAGGCGTCCATCATGTTCACGGGATCCGGTAGATTCATGAGCGCGTGTCCACCCATGTCTAGTTTACCTTCCATGATGTCGCCCTTTCTCCAGACCGAGTTGTCATCCACGTACTTCCTGCTGACCGCGCTGGAATCGAATTCGGGATCGTGACTGAGACCAAATAAATTCTCACCGTTCATGTCGATACCACCCTCCATGGTTCCGCCAGATTGTTTGTTCAAGTAGAGATTGTCCACTTGTGATTCTAGGTATTCTTGTGATCATATCACGGCAGAATCTACGTAGCCCTTGTTGACTGCGGTTGAGTCCGCATCCGTGTCGTCGATTCAATATCTTGTTGAATCCCGCATTCAGATCCGATTTCATTTCTCGTCTGTCAGACTTTCTCTGTTCCAGATCTACATAGTGTTTGGTCGCCACAGCTTTGGGATTCGTGGGAGTGGCCACGTTTGTTATCTTATTAGAATTGGCATTCAATTCCGAGTGCATCGTTTTCTGAACGTATCTATTTCTCAGGTGTTCGCTGAATCTCGCGTGAGAGTCGTCCGCATATTTCTTGGTCGCAGCATCCGTGGGATCTATGGGATTTGCGATGTTCACCAAACGTTTAGATTTCAGATCGAGATCGTCGGTCATGGTTTTATCCACGTAATTATCTAGCATGATTCGTTCGAAATCGGCGTTCCCCCTGTCGACGTATTTTTTAGTTGCAGCATCTGCGAGATCTATCAGCTCTGGAAGATTGTAGAGCTTCCTATCGTTCATGTTCAAAGGTTCCTCTCGAGGTTCATATCTCCGAACATAACGTTCATCCAAATTGGCAACGTCGTAACCATCGTCAACTTCAAGCGTCTTCCTCTTCTTTCTTAGGTTGACTTTTTCGTCGTCACTTCTACCAACTTTATCGACTGGCATGTTGTTTTGAGATTTTTTGTTTTTAAAAAATATATTTCAAACGCAGTTTATTAAAAATGAATTATTTTATTTATTTTTATTTTTCGTTTTTATTCGATTAAAATTTTTTTAATAATTTTTTTTACCTTTATATGTTATAAAAAAAAAAACTCTCTCTAATGTAAATCATTGAGAATGTCTTGAAACAGATCTGCTTCAGACCATCTCTTGAGAACATAAAGACACAGGTGGCCGCAAAACACTTGATCTGGTGATTGCACTCATTCCGTGTTGTAACGAACCATCGATTTGTTGAAATAGTTCTTTATTTCTTTCAGTGGTGAGATTCCGTAGCTGTTGAAATAATAATTCTTCTTCCCGTTCTTGAACCACACCACCCAGTGAGTGCCTTCACCCGATAAATCATCTAGATTTAAAATTCCGCATTCCGATTGTCGAGGTCTTCTCTTCGGCAAGGCATCTCTGGAAAACACGCCTAGAAAATCTTTGATTTTCAAATCCTTCACCGCATTCGACAGATCGATGTTGGATAGGGGTTCGTTAGGTAAGACGACACCTTCTACGGATATCTCTATTTTCTTATTCATAAATGCGTATATATTTTTTTTTATTTATTTTATTATAATTCACTAAAATGACGTTATTTTTTTTTTCTTTTTCTTTTTAAACTAACTCTCTCGATGTCTATCGATTTCTATAATCTCGAATCCGTCTAATTCCTCTTGATTTTCTGGAATCCTATCATCCTTACTCATATCTGGAATCCTATCATCCTTACTCATATCTGGAATCCAATCATCCACAATCATATCGTCTCTAATTAGATCCGAAATCCAATGTCCGAGTGCCAAAGTGCTTATTTTATCATCTAGCACGAATCTCTTATCGTCGTTGGCCGTCAGCAAAATCTTTTTGACTGTTTCGGTATACAAGTCATGATTTTCGCTTCGAATCGATTTCATAGTCTTATACACTGGATCACTTCCTAACAGACAATCTTTATACTCTTGGAAAGAGATGTTTTTCTTCACCACGCACGCTTTAACCCCTTTGCACTTCTTGATCTCTTCATCTTCTAGACGACAAGCATACAGTTTGGGTCTCAAGCCCACGAATTCGACGATTTGTTTACGGCCACTCTCGTCCTTAAATTTACCCAGAACCTTCTTGTTGTCATTCGATTGAATGTTGGACGGGTGATCGACAGGATAATTGCTCGTGTCGAACCATGCGGCCACGTCCAGAGATATATCTCGGTAGACGTCTTTCGTCTCTATCTCGTAAACTAAACTGTCCGTGTCGGTGAACAGTAGTTTGGCTTTATCACCAAATTTTCGTTTGACGTAATCATAGTGAAACTCGTACATCAATCGCTTGCTGATATCTAAGATGATCGGTCCGAGATAATACGGTTTGTCGAACTTCAGGTGCGTCTTTTGCATGTGAACGGCCACTAGATTTTCGTCGAATATGGTTCAGTGTTTGTAATTGGGTTTCACCACTAATTTTTTAGCTTTTTTCTCAGACGTGACAAGTCGAACGTCGGTTCTCTTCCTGATGTTTTCCATCGATTTACCATACACGCAGATGTTCATGAGTTTGAAGAAATCTTTTTCGAAATCGTTCTCAGCTCGAATTTTGAGATTCGTGTTGAGATCGATGTATTTTTTCATCCAAGGCTCTTCGTTGAATCGAATGATGCGATGTATGTAGACTAATTTCATCCTGTAATCGACGTATTGTTTCAAATTCTTACTGTAGACGATGTAGTTACGTTTGTTAAATAAATTGGGAATGAGTTTTTCCTCGTCTCCTTCGTTCGGTTCCATTCATTCGGGAGCCAGCGGATAATCATTGTGTAGATCGTGTAATTCTTCCGGATAGTTCAAATCGACTTCTAAAATGCAAGGATAGTCTCTCCATTTTTGCATCTCTTCCTGTTCCGTCACCCATTCGAAATTTCCAATCGGTAAAGGATGACTCATAGCCCAACCATACAGATTATTAGCGTCCCAATACTGCATGTATTTATTCGACCGTTTCGAATCGAAACCTTCTTTCATGTAGGGATTGTTAGCTTCAGAATATCTGTGGGAGATCGCCGAGACGCCACCTCTCGCAGCCCTTTCAAACATGAGCAACATGTTCACGTCGGATAACAATTCCAATTGGACTTTGGTGGTCTTCAACAGAGCGTCCCATGCCAGACCGAGTGCGGTGAAATACCAAGCCGGATCCAGATTGTAATTTCGATGACAGACGTCTCGAAAATTTTCGAACACGTCTGCCAAGAGCAGAACGTCAGTCTTTAGATAGAGATCATGATAATCTCTCATGGTTTTCATATCGAATGATTTCCACACGTTTTTGGCGTGTTCGTAATTCTCGTCAGAAATGTCGGATTCGTATAATTTCAAATAAAAATCTTCTTTTGAAGGTAGTGCGATGTCGTCGAATCTCTTTAGATCGTTCATGTAATCATAAGGATAGACTCCTTTCCTCTACATGACGTCTACTCGTTCTCCAAAATGTTCGCTCGTGATTTTAAATTTATCCTTGCTCATGTTATCGACTATTTTTTCCAGAGCGGTCGACATGAATTTAAAACTGTCGATGAAACGTATGGTTCTGCAAATGAATTTCGTTTTTCTTTCAACGTCTCTCCATCGATTACTCTTTTTTTCTCCATGAGCTTCCATTTCGTGAAGGAAATGTATCTTTCTTCGCTGTTCGCGATGCAATTTAATTCTTCGTGGGAAGTGCCAAGATTTTTCACGAACAGATGACTGTTGTAACCCGAGAGATTGTGAAATATCACCGGATAGAAAACAGCATCTCGATATTTTAAATTACACTTGCTGTGAGCCAGACCGCGATACAGACCCGTGTAATGATCATGGTCTCTGACCTTCTTATTTTCCTCTGAATTCTTGTCGAACGATTGTATGCATATGTGACATTCGGTGGCTCTGTTATTTTCGTCCTGCTGCTCTTGCGTGATGATCATTTTCGCTGGAGTTTTGAATTTGTCATATAACATTTGAATTTTCGATTCTAACTCTTCCACGAACCTTTGGGCCACGTCGTCGTCTTCACACTGTTTCGTGTAGGTTAAGGGACCCATGTCGTGTTGCGAGTCGAAAGCGCATTTCACGTAAATGCAGTAGCCTGAAGGTATGTGTTTTTGATATCTTTTGACGTAACTTTGAAGAGCGTTGGGTTGACAGGAACTCATTTTAGTGGTGAAACATTCCAAATCGGCGTACATGACGAATGGTACTTTTAACCTTCTATTGTGATTTTCAAACTTCACGATGGTGTTGGGTTTGGGCATTTCGTCGGCGACACCTTGATTTTCGTTGCAATATTCCTGATGTTTCGCTAACGATTTTTCGCTCTGAAACATGTTCATGCAGTTGCAACATAAACATATCTTTCCTTTATGATTATTATTTTGTCTTGACAGTAATCGGCTCGGATGTTTAACCCAACAATAATGATGATTGTCACCATTCGAAATCAATAATAAAATAATCATCTTTTCTCTTTCGAGATATGAAGTCTGTCTGAGAGGATAGATCGTTCGTTTTTCATCGTCGTATCCCAAGACGTTCACCGCTACGGTGGGATTTTGAGCCTCGAAATGTTCGATGTGTTTTAACTCTGTTGGAAAAGTCACTCCAGTCCAATCGAGATTTTTAGAAGTCTCCTCATAACAAGAAACTCTATCAGAGCTCATTTTGACAGGGTATAAAGCAGAGGTGACTGCCCATTTAAAACACTGATCATCTTTATTTCTCACGTTGACCACGGATTGTTTTTTAGCTAAGAAATACAGTAATTTCATGTAGGAAGACCCTTTCAATGAATCGTTTTCAGTTATATGAATTTCGAGTTTCAACACCTCATCGAACGTCCAATTACTACCTTCATGTTGATAATTCGTGAGAGACGTCAACATCTTGTCTTTCATCTTTTCGAAAACGTCTGATAAATCTGAACCTCGAAATACGGGTTCGACGTTAGATCTGAAATATGCATTTTTCATGATGCTCTCGCCAGACTTCACATTGATTTTATTCATCACACAATGGAGTATCATCTTAATTTTTAGTCCCACGTTCATGTGTTCGTGAAACAAATCCAATACTTATTTCTTCACCCATTCCATGAACAATTTCAGATCGATTTTCTTGAATGAGGGAACCACGTCGAAAGTTTTAAAAATGCCTTTGATCGCACTCTCCCGTTCTACGGGCTTCGATTGGAATAGTTTCGCGGCAAGTCATGCTATATATTCTTCTCCTTTCCCTTCGTTCATTGCTTGTCGAATTTCGCTCGATATATCTCGTTTGTCTAGAATCTGAAGTGCATCATTCGTTTTCGTTTTAGGTTTTTTTTTCTTTTCTTTTGAAACTTGAAGTTCTTCAACGGCTTTTCGTTTAGTCATCTTCTTATTTTTCACAATCGAAACGTTTTTGGTTTTTTTTGACGTCAACATTTCGATTCCTTTTACTATCTTTTTCTTCTTCTCATTTTTCACAACCGATGCATTTTTTTACGTCGTTGCTATCGACATTTCATTTGCCTTTTCGCCGTTTCGCAAATATTCCTGTGTGACTTCAATTTTTTTTTGACTAAGTTCTATGATTTCTGAAATGTGGAATTTTTAATAGTTTACAAATCCCGTTTAACTGAGGTACAGTTTTCCCATTTAAATTTTCCATTTTTTTATTTGTTTGCTCCATTTGTAAGAATATTTTTTTTCGAATTTTGTATTAAAATAATTTGTTAAAAAGTTTCGTTTTTTACTCTTTATATATATAAAAAAGATTTTTTTTAATTTAATTTTTTCTTTAATGTTTTCAAAACAATTTACGATTGCTTTTATTTCTTGTTCGCAAAATGAACATGTTTTCTCGTCTCTAGAATAACATTCCTTACAATAACACAAATGTGCACATGGTAGAAACAAAACATTTGCAGAGTTGTTTTTGCAAAGCAGACACATGTTCACATCACTCAACTTCTTCTCAATAGATAATAACCCGTTTGCTTCTTTCATGAATCGAATCAAATCTTCTAAAGTCGAGAATTGAGATAACGTCTTGTTTGCATAATTCAATGAATTATACAATTGTTCCTTCGTGTATCCGGATTGTAAAATACCCCTTAATAATCTCTCGTTTTTATTTCTTTCCCATTCTTCATCTTCAATTTTAATCAATCCTAATGTTTGGATCTTCTTCAAATAATCGCAACAACCTTCGGTATTATTTATGTGTTCTATCAAAGGTCTGTCATGAGGTTCCCAATTCATTAAATGTATGTTGGAACAAAAACATTTAACTTTGTCACTTTTACCCATTTAAATGAAACCTGCAGCAGCTAAATCTTCGGGTTTTTGAGCAAGATGCGAAGGCCAATTTTTAAATGTTTGAAGTCTTGCACGTTCTAAACTATAATTCTGATATTCAGATTTAATCATTGTTTTTTTACCTCAAAATTGAGTTTGTAAGAATATTTTTTTCGAATTTTGTATTTAACTGATAATTTGTTAAAAAGTTTTAAAATTGTTTATATATATGTTTTAACTTTTTATTTATATATAAAGAGAAAAAAACTTTTACAAAAAAAAAAAAATTTTCACATTAAAGAAAATTAAAATTAAAAAAACTTTTTTTTTTATATATATATAAAGAGTGAAAAAAAAAACAACTTTTTAAACAAATTATTAAAATACAAAATTTAAAATATACATTATTTGCAAGAATTCCTAAAGCAAAAAACCAAATAATTGATCATGACAACAACACCTAAAAGATGCAAATTGAATTTGAAACGAGTCGAAACGTGTAAGAAATTCGGTTTTAAAATCTATAGATTACAGCGACACGATTCCATCGAATTGAACGAGGCCCAGATGAAGGGCTTAGAGCACAAACATGACAAATATCACATGCCTTTGAAAATGGACGAAGCCACGCTCGATTTGTTTTACGAGTATCAAAGCGATCTACAGAAAATCGTCATCGCCAAAGATCGAGAATTCGACAAGGATGATTTGACGTTGTTCTATGGAAGTTACATATATCCAAATATCTCTCTCGAACCCGTGAACAAATTGGGTGGTGAGAGTGAGTTCACTGATGTAAAAAAACTCAAAAAAGTAAAGATAAACATTCAACACATTTTCGAAAAAGGAGAAGAAACGAGTGTCAACATGCTAATAATGGACTTGAAAATATAAACAATAGAGGGATTGGTTTTTAGCGAAGAAGAAGGAAAAAAAAAGTAATGAGATCATCTTTAGATCTCATTACCTTTTTTTTTTTTTTTGGTTTTCCTTCTTCACTGTTACCCATATATTATAATAACGTTTCCTTTTTTCCGATTCTTCTTTCCTTTTTTTTTGTAATATGCTACGTTTTTATAACAACACATTTGTTTATCCGAATCATAATTATGAACGAATGGTGTGCATCTCTCGGTAACACTCGCATCATTACCATTCTCTTTAGAAGATAGTGGTGACGGTGGAAAACGTCTCATTCTTTTAAATTTCAACCGCCTATCCCGATCTTTATTTAACTCTTTTATTATTCCTTTCCTAAGATATCCATCATTAGCATCTAATCGTTTTTCCACATCTTTTTCGCACTCTATCTCACGATATTCATCATTATCGTCTAATTGTTTTTCCACCTTTTTATCCATTTTATATATTATTTTATACTTTCTATGATTTATATTTATATAATTTTTTTTACATTATAATAACATATTCAAAATCGGTATATTCTTAAACGGCGAATTCTCACCAAACAACAAACCCTTGCCGAGTCGCTCAACGTTCCGTCCACTCTTCAGATAGAGACCGTTTCCACTCAAAGAGTTGTCACCTCTAACGGGTTTTAGATACAATCCTTTACCGCTGTCATGGACGCGACACACGGCTCCTCTCTTCTTCAAAAATAGTCTGTTGCCACCCATTAATTTCTCAACTCCCGAACTCGCGAGTCCCGTGAGAGCTCCCACGCCAAGAGTCTTTCCGAGAAAGGGTAATACCTTTGTGGCAAAGGGTAATGTTTTTGCGGCGATTCCTGCCAATAGCGGTAGGAAACCGCCTTTCATTCTCAAATTGTATCTCAATTGAGCGAGACTCAATCTCTCCATCAACCCTCTTCCATCACGAATTGCTTTCTCCATCCTTTTGATTTGACTTCTGGTTCAGGCGATCAAATCCTGACCGCCACTCGTCAGATCTTCGTGAGTGAATTTGAATCTCACCACCTCGCCTTGAGTTGTTAACGCTCTCTTAAGTTTCTTCCTCTGTCCTACGGATATGTTCACGTTTTTAACCACGTATTGTGTCATAATTCTTTTTTTCAAAATATACTTTCTTCAATTGTTTTTTTGTTTTAATGATAATTATATATATTAAATAATGTTTGTAAAATTAATATTGCGTTTATTTTATTCTTGTTATTTATATATATACACAATATTTTTTTTTTTGCTTTTATATTTCTCTTATGTGAAATCGTATCGTCACCCTCTCTCCGCGAAGATCTAACAGTTCACCATTTTGATCTGTCAACGTGGTTTTGAGACTATACAACGTGTCTAAAATCACTGGTAGATAAACTAAATTTTGAGGTCGCTCCACGATCTTATAACCCAGCGACACGTTTGGAAAGAAGGAATAGATCGTCGGTTGAGTGCTACCATTCACGTAGCTTCCAGCAATCACATCCACGTTCACCAGAATGCTATTGACTGTGAGAATGTCGACTTTATTTTCAGATGCCGCGTGGTCTCGATACATCTTTCGATCAAATCCCAACATCTTGCCTATAGAATCATCCGTGTTGAAATCCACTCGAAAATTATCTTCCAAATCCAACATCGTCTGTAAGGTATTAGGATTGGGAGCGAGTCTGATCTTGTTGCTTCCCTTTCCATCCATCTTCATTCGCATCTGAATGTAATTGTTCAAATCGTCTATTTCGTAACTTCCTTTGGGAATTCGAATCTCCAACCAATCCACTCCGTCGGAATACTTGAATGAGTTATTCTTTTCGGTGATGTTGGGAAAGGAATAATAAGTCTCCAGATTCACCAACGCCATCTCGTATCTTTTCTCTCTATTCAATTCGATGGAAGGTTCGAATTTCGTAGCGAATTGAGTCGAATCGCCACTCACCATGATTTGAATGGATTGTTTTGCAGCCGTATTCTCGGCTATCCATTCTAACAATTCTCCTTGTTCGAACATTATATTTTAATTTTAGTTTTATTTTTTCAAAACTAATTATTTGACGATTTATTATTTTCTAATTTTTTTATTTTCACGCTCTATCTTATTATCATCAGAAACATAAAACTTGTTGAATCTGCACCGATATTTTCCACGATTAAATTTGCTAGTCAAATCGATCACGACGAAATTGTAAAGTTTTCCATCCCAAACCCTCTTGCAGAATCTCCTGAATTCCGCCACGCTCATGTCGTTTGCGACGTGATCGCCGTAGATGTGATTGAGATTCTTGAGATCTTGGCAAAAGAGACATAGAAAATTAGCGTTCTCCCTTATCGTCTGTCTGGGCACCTCATTTTTCTTAAAATTTCATACATTTTTTTCACTCTTGAGCGATGTGTAGAATGTACACGTTCGCCAACGGATATTTCAACGTTAAATGTGTGGTCTGAGAAAACGTGGCAGTGGGTTTGCGGATTCTGTAGCACCATAAAAAACGTCAGTTCGTGTACTTGTACACGATTTTAACACTAAATCTTATGGAGGTGTACATCGATGTACGTGTACATGTACGAAATCGTGTACAAGTGCTCCCGAATCCGCCTTTTATACCTACTTAGAATGAATTTCGGTGTTAGATATTTTTTTTTTTATTTTATTAGATAATTATACCCCCACTTTCGAAGAAAATGGGGGTATACTGGATTACATGCTTCTGCCTCATTGCATAAAACTTCCAAACACCAAACAATTTACCATACCTTTTGATTTAGAAATTGTCGGAAATTGTTGAAAACTTTTAAAGAAAATGGAGGGGGTGGGAGAGGGAGGTATACTCGATTGTATTGCATCCGTCCGTCTGTGCATCGGTCCGTCCGACCGTACATCCGTACGAGAATATTCATAACTTAAGTAAATCATTATGGAATTAAATGAAACTTAGTATGCAATTAAATTGTAACATTGCCCAAGACTAGAATGAATTTTGGTGTTCTCAGATATTTTTTTTTTATTTTATTAGATAATTATACCCCCACTTTCTAAGAAAATGGGGGTATACTGGATTACATGCGTCCGTCCGTCTGTGCGTCCGTGCATCCGTCCGCCCGTGTATGAGTCCGTCCGAGAATATTCATAGCTTAAGTAAATTATTCTTTTCTATAATATTTGTTGGTCATAGGTATGCCCACACTTGGCGGTACCCCATGTGGGGGTATGCACCGGACGACAGTCCAGCTCTTGTTATCCCAAACCACTGGTCCAATTTTAATGAAATTTCACATGAGTAGTGGTTGTATAGGGGCATCTGGGCTTTTCCTAAAATTGGGTTTCTGCTCATACTGAGGGAAGGTGGGGCTCCCAATTTAAAAAAAAAAAATATTCCCACGAACCAGCAGTAGCAGAGACTTGATATTTGGTATACAGCTTCCTTTTGAGGTGTAGACTCAAGTGTGTTCAAGAGAAGTTTGATGAGCAATATTTGTCGTCGTTACAGGAGGGGGCAAGAATTTTTGCCCTACCCAAAATATCTAATTTCCAAACCGAGAGGCGGATTTGAACCAAATTTGATATGAATTATTAGTGGGTCATAAGTACTTGATTTATGCAAAAAAAAAAAAAAATTAAAATACCCCGTGGGAACCCTAGGAGCTAAAAATAGAAGCATTTTCAAATGCCCATATTTCCCAAACCACACTGAACAGAGAGCTGTTATTTGGTGCGAAGATTCCTTAGGACCAGTAGAATGGAATGATGAAAAAAGAATGCCATCGGTTATGTTGGGGTGTTCTGTAGAGGGCATCGAAAAAATGCTGAGTCCGCATATTTGCAAAAATTATTAAAAATCTTTTCTCCAAAACCAGTGGTCAGAATCTTTTGATACTTGGTTTACAGCATCCATATGGGGGTCAGATACAAGTGTGTTAAAATGAAGCCCATTGGTTCATATGTAGGCTCAATTATACTGGAGCCCATATTTTTAACTTAGAGCAACATGGGGAATATTCATTAAAAATCTTCTTCAGAACCCCCAGAATCTTTTAATGTTTGGTATACATCATTGTTATGAGGGTCAGATTCCAGATTGTTCAAACCAAGTCCCCAGGTTAATATTTGGGCTTCCTATGGAAGCCCAAATTTTAACTTAGTGCAATATGGGGGATATTTTTTTAAAATCTTCTTCAGATCTACCAGTCAGAATGCTTTCATGTTTGGTATACATCTCTAGGGGGTTCAGATTCAAGTTTGTTTATATATATATATATATATATATATATATATATATATATATATTATATGTTCCTCAATTACATACATACACATATATATATACAAAAAAAAAAGAAACAGCATTCAATTTTTTTTTCTGGACCACCTGAGAGTGTCTTTCTAGGACACTTAACAAATCTTTTAATTTTTGGTGATCCATATCATCGATTCCCTAACCTTTTTCCCAGTTACATCCCGAGGACGTAAACAATTTGCAGAACCAAAATCATTTTTTTACAAAAAAAACGTGTAAAATAATTTTTGCTCCTATCAACCGTTGCAATTTTTCAAGTCTAAACCATTGAGATACATCGTGGGATGTGTAATTTCGAACACGAAGAGTAATACCTTATCTACGATGGACATCACCCTTTTATATACCTAGCACAACGATGTACAAACTACTCGGATTTGGGCGGAAAATAGTCCAAGTCCGAAATTTCGTGCTATCCATGTTTTTCAATTCAAATTTATGAGATTTCTCGCATAATTCCTGGGACACTTTTCTGGGACAAAATCTTATAATTTTTTACTGTCCCAGAACTCCCAAGTTTACCCTACGTCTGTCCTTTGATTCAACACTATTGTGGTCACCCAATACTATAGTCTTCTATCACCTTCATAGTTGTGAACCATTACTGCCTCGTACTATTGCTATCTGCTACTACTATTCTGCACTGTTTCAACCATTACTAAGTTATGTTACTACTACAGCTCACACTGTCTATCATTACATTGCCGCTGTTACGGGACGCAGTTCATACCACTATCCTTCCACTACAGCTTGCTCGAACAACCTTTTCATACCTATTCCAGTTTCTTATAATAAGCGATCATGCCGTTACTGAAAATTCATTGCTAAGGGCTAATAGTAGATTTATGGGATACACAGAGTTTCTCCATTGCTACTCTACCGGATGACCAGACATAAGACTACCGGACTTAACATTACGTACTATCCATACCTACTACGGACAGTATAACGCTTAGGTGGATCTATAGTACTATGGACCACCACTGAACCAGCGGTAGTACATACCTTACATGGGAGCGAGGTGGCTCAGTGGTAGACTGTTGGACTTCTATGCTAGAGGTCCCGAGTTCGATTTCCATCCGGGACGACCCGCATTGTGTCCTTGGGCAAGGCACTTTATCCCGGTTGCCTACATGGGGGGCACGATGACGCCGTGTACTAAGGCGTACTGCACGTTGATGATCCACATGTCTCCAACCGCCGTAACCCTGCTTGAGCAGAGCTTGTACAGAGTTAGAATGTTGAGGAGCTGACAGTTGCTTGTCAATGCTTGGTGGTTCTCTCCTGGTACTCCGGCTTCCTCCACCCGTAAAAAACTGTCATGGTCACGATTAGCCATTGTGCATAAGTATGTGACCTTAAATACCAATAAATAAATAACATACCTTACATCCTATACTACCACACTAGATCGCCATGCATTACCTCCTCCCCACAATACTGCTTTACCAAGCATCATGCACCACCTATACCAGTTATATGATAATATAAAGCCTTGGGCAGATAGTGGTATAAAGTGATAACAGTAGACCAACAGGAGTACATAGCGTACAACATGTACTGCCACACTAGACAAGCCTGCATTACCCCCACCCATACGTCAATATACTGCTTGACCTACCATAACGTATTCCCTATACAATCACAAATACCCTAGATGGAGAGTGGTGCCAAGGGCAAACATTGAACCAGTAGGGGGTACAAACCACACAACCTATACTACCACACTAGACAACCATGCATTACTCCCCCCCCCCCCCCCCCCCCCCACAATATAGACTAGCATTACGTACTACCTATAAAATATAAGCTATGTGCCCCGCTAAAAATATCCTAGCTACGCCACTGAGTCCAATCCATTAGAAAGAGTTCCACCAAGCACGTGTATCCACCAAATTGCAACAATAACATAAGTTCTTTATCGAATTGTTTTGTTTGTATATTGTCACGTTCTTCTTGGGTGTTTTTATATCATGGGAAAAATCACTTGAAGGCCACATTTAGCGAAAAATTGTTGGAGGTCGATTTTGGTGGAAATGTTGGCGGCCGGTTTACGTAAAATTGTGGGGGTCGGTTTGGGTCAGGTGGAGGCCGGTTCGGGCGAAAATGTTGCGTGTTTAGGCATCTTCCCCACATTTGACCCAGGCACAGCGAACAAGTTCCATATTTATATGCTTACATAATTTATAGTGCCGATAATGCTAAACCTTTTTTTTATTTTAACACTGTAAATTGATGTCAAATCAAACGCAGCAATTTCAACAAATGCATAAATCAGTTTTAAAGTTCTCTTCGGTCCGTTTCCAATTCCGACTTATTTCATATGTTTACTTTCGCTTTCGCGTTGGGTGACATGGTGTCGCGGCAGATTTAAATTCCGTCATTTTTGGAGGAAAATCGTGTACTAATAAAATATGTAATCGAGAATCGTGAATCCAACACTTCACCTGTTAGATAGATAAATCATTTGTGAATAAGGGTGAAGAGACAAGAGTTAACTGCACAATATAACAACAGCAGTGACATGCATTCTTCACGTAAAATTATTATTCAGAGGATTGTTTGGTTACAATCAATTAGAGAGAGTTCCACCAAGCACATGTATCCACCAAATTGCAACAATAACATGAGTTCTTTATCGAATTGTTTTGTTTGTATATTGTCACGTTGCAATATATATTGGGTGGGTGGGGGGGGGGGGGCGGGGTGCCATAAGACACCTTCCACTTAATTGGGTCCAAACAATTTGCACACCAAATCAGCAATGCAATTGGCAGTGCTACCAGGTACTCTCCATAAAATTGCAATAAAACAATTGCACAACATGTAAGCAGCAATCACATAGATTCTTCACATGACATTTTCCCCCATATACACGCGGGTCTGTTTTGTTTATATGATCGTTTGGCTGCAATGTATTGGTGAGTGCCACTAGACACTCTCCACTAAATTGCAGCAAAACAATTGCACAACATATCTGTATCAGTGACATGAATTCTTCGCATAAAATTATTATTTAGAGGATTGTTTGGTTACAGTCCGACTCCATTAGAGAGTTCCACCAAACACTACACTACAGGATGGATATGGACACTGGTCCATTTTTGTGTATAAACATGGGTATGTAGTTTTACTAAGTCTGACATTGCACGTTTGCCTGTTAGGATCAGTTCGGATATATTGCTACAACAAATAATTGTTACCAAGATCATGGGTCGAATACCAAAGAGACCATAATAATACATAAACACAGCAAATACGTTTTCGTTCGGATTTAATACCTTGTAGCAGTGTGCACTATGCTGAGCGACGAAACAAAAGAGACCCACTCTCATTCTATATGACGATCATTATGTTGGCTTACAAGTACATGGGAAGATGCATTGTGGGTTCTGTGAGTAAGTCTAAACGTGAAAGGGAACAGCTGCCTATGTCCTGAATCTGACTGGAACGTAGTGAGAAAGAGATAAGGTAGAAGAGAGTTGATACTATTGGGATCTTGGGAAGGGATATACACAACATGGATCCTGAGGTATTTGGGGTTTGGTGTGAAAATGAATGAAAAAGACTGTTCGTGTTCTTGCTTCTCCTGAATTTGTTGTTAGGGCATATGTTTCTACGGTGGACACTGCATGTTGATGAGAAACCCGTCAAGTCGGCACTCTCATGGTTATGCTGCCTTTTATCAACAGGACAGACGAATCATCAAGAGTTAAACTGGTTTTCTCCAGTAAATCATCTGATTCCAGACCCTTTCGTTTTCTACATTTCACTAATGTATGTAGAACATTGGAAAAGTCTTTTGTAAAGTCCTGTATGGGAGATTAGAGGAGGTGATTGAGGAGAAGGGTTTTTTGGGAGAAATCCAGAATGGCTTCAGGAAGGGAAGGAGAGTCACTGACCATCTTTTCACGCTATCCCAAATAATAGAATCCGCGAAAGCAAAAAAGAAAAAAGATGTTCATGGCCTTTTTGGATGTTAAAAAGGCATACGATAGAGTATGGAGGGAGGGTATGTGGCGCAAGCTGGAGGCTCTGGGCTTGGGGGCGAGTTTGTTGGGATTATGAAAGCATTATATAAAGATGTACAGAGTGAACTTAGCCTGGGTAACATTACAACAAAACGTGTGCCTATGGAGATAGGCCTAAAACAGGGGTGTATCCTTTCGCCAATTCTTTTTGCATTGTACATCAAAGGTTTAGGAGATGAACTCCTGCATAGCGACGAGGGGGTTGCAGTTGGTGACTTGAAGATCCCAGGGCTATGTTTTGCAGACGATATGGTGCTAGTGTCAGAAAGCGAAGAGGGATTAGAGAAGATGCTGGGAATTGTTGGGAAATATGGGAGCAAATGGAGACTCGAACTTAATGAAAGCAAGAGCTAAGTTATACCTGTGGGCCGCAAAGTGGACCTCACACGAAGGTGGCGAGTGGGGGAGTTCTGCATTCCGGAAGGTAGCAGTAGACTTCTTAGTGTAGGAGAGACTAGTGACTATGAATACCTGGTGGTAAATATAAACATCACAGGAAGAGGCATCTACCGAAACCACACAAATAAATTGATTCTGAAGGGGAAGCGAATCCTTAACCAAATGAAACTTATAGGGAGAAACAGTTTCAATAAGGTTTTCGTGGGGAAAACTATTTGGGAAATGGTAGGTCTGCCAAGTATAACATACGGTACGGAAGTTGTACCCCTAAACCAGACAGCTGTTAAGAGCTTGGAAATCCTGCAGAACGATGCAGGCCGATGGATAACAGGCTCGACTAATGCCGCAGCACTAGAAGCAATCAGGGGCGAGCTTGGGTGGATGAGGATCAAGGACAGGATAGACCTATTGAAACTCGGTTATCTTAATTATTTGGTAAATCTCCCCGATAGCCGATGGTGTAAAGTAATGTTCCTGAGAACTTTCAACTCAAATATCAAGACGGGATGGATGGTCCATATGAGGGAGCTAGTAGAAAACTACTCAATGGAGATCTCGGACCTTGACGTTGGGGCAAACCATGGCAAAAAGATCGTCAGAGAAAGGGTCATGGAGGATTGTAACCGTAATTGGCGAGAGGGGGTCAAATCAAAGAGATCTTTGGGTGGCCTGCGTGATAAAGAGAAGCCTGGTTTTGAAGAGTACCTTGATGGCACCTTTGGGGGGTCACTGTTGTTCAAGCTGAGGTCGCGGTCCCTGGAGCTGAGGGGAAAAATTGGGAAAAACAGTGAAAAGGAGTGCCAATTGTGTAACGTGGGCGTGGTGGAGACCCTGGAACACTTTCTTATAGAATGCCCAAAATACCAGTCTAAAAGAACAAGATTCACGGAGAGCTTGGATACAGGGTTAACGAGGGACTGAAAAAGGCTATAAAAGAAAGGAAGGTAAAATGCGCTGCTTACAGAAGAAGTAGGAAGCTTAAAGGGGTGGTTAACAATGACACGAGACTAATGAAAGGAGAATATGAACTGGCACGGAAAAAGGTGAATGAGATAAAGAATAATAATAGGAAGGAGCGCAATTGCAGTCTTGCCAGAACAATAAAGAAAACGGGGGGTTCGAGCTCAAACGTATTTTGGAACTGGGTAAATAAACGGGGGAAAAGTAGTGTGCAGAGTATCAAAGTGGATGGGGAAAGTACAGAAGATAAAGGCCGTATCGCTTCAGAGTTAGTCAAGCACTGGGAAAAGATAAACGATAGGCGATGGGGCAGTGGGTCCCCACCAAAAAGAAATACACTGGTGGAGGAGAACCTATCCAATCGTGTATGTAGCGAAATAACGGCATAAGAAGTGCGGAACGTGGTCTCGAAATTAAAAAATGGTAAAGCGGGAGGGACTGATGAAATTCCGAACGAATTCCTCAAAAATGGAGGGGAGGCACTTATTGAAGTCCTGACAAACCTTTTCAACCTGGCTCTGCGAAAGCAAGAGGTCCCCAGAGAGTGGAGGGAAAGTAAAGTGTCGTTCATACATAAAAAGGGGGATAAGGAAGATCTAGATAACTATAGGGGGATATCAGTTAGTAGTAACATCGGAAAAGTATTCTGTAAGGTCATATACGGTAGACTAGAGGAAGTTATTGAAGAGAAAGGTTTTTTAGGAGAAATTCAAAATGGTTTCAGGAAAGGACGAAGAGTCACTGATCACCTATTTACACTCACCCAACTGATAGAATCAACAAAGGCTGAAAAGAAAAAGATGTTTCTGGCATTTCTAGATGTGAAAAAAGCGTACGACCGAGTGTGGAGGGAAGGTATGTGGCGAAAGCTCGAGGGCATCGGACTGGGGGTGACTTTGTGGGAATCATGAAAGCACTGTATACAGATGTGCAAAGCCAACTCAGTCTAGGGAGTATCACTACAAAACGAGTCCCTATGGATATAGGCCTCAAGCAGGGGTGTATCTTTTCACCGATTTTGTTTGCATTGTATGTTAAAGATTTAGGGGACGAACTAATTCAGAGTGCGGAGGGGGTAAATGTTGGAGACATAAAGATACCAGGCTTATTCTTTGCGGACGACATGGTGTTAATGTCTAGAACTGAACAGGGGCTAGAGAAACTGCTGGAAATTGTTGGTAGATATGGGAACACTTGGCGGCTCGAACTAAATGAAAATAAAAGCAAGGTAATACCCGTTGGACGCAAGGTAGATATGACGAAGAGATGGAGAGTGGGGGAGTTCTCAATCCCCGAAGGGGAAAGCAAACAAATCACTGTAGGAGAAACGGGAGAGTATGAGTATCTAGGGGTAAGTATAAATATAACGGGAAGAGGGGTGTACAGAAATTACTCAGCCAAACTGATTCTGAAGGGGAAAAGAATTCTGAACCAACTAAAACTTTTAGGGAAAAATAGTTTCAACAAGGTCTTTGTGGGGAAAACACTGTGGGAGAGGGTGGGTTTACCAAGTATAACGTATGGCACGGACGTGATTCCATTAAACCAAACCGTTATTAAGAAGCTGGAAAGTACTCAGAATGATGCCGGCAGATGGATAACAGGGTCGAGTAATGCTGCAGCTTTGGAAGCAGTAAGGGGGGAGCTTGGGTGGATGAAAATCAAGGACAGGGTAGATTTGGGAAAACTGTGTTACTTTAACTACTTGAGAAACCTGCCTGACAACCGGTGGTGCAAATTGATGCTCGATACCATTTGGAATTCTAATATAGAAACGGGGTGGTCAAAACATGTGAGGGAACTAATGGACAATTACTCTATAGAGGTCACAAACATAGAAGTAGGAATGAAAGAAGGCAAAAGGTTTGTCAAAGAGAGAGTCATGGAAGATTGCAATCGAAACTGGCGAGCAGGGGTTAGCGTGAAAAGATCACTGCAGAGGTTACAATATAAAGAAAAGCCAGCTTTTGAGAAGTACCTAGATGGCACCTTTGGAGGGTCACTGCTGTTCAAACTGAGATCAAGATCACTGGAGCTTCGGGGAAAAATTGGGAGAGATGGGGAAAAGGGATGCCAAATGTGCCACTCAGGAGTAGAGGAGACCCTGGAACATTTTCTCTTGGAATGCCCACAGTATATACCTCATAGAATAAAATTTACTGGAAGAATAATGCAGAAGTGGGGTGAAGAAACAAAGGATAGATGGCTGAAGGGGGACACGAGGGAGAGGGTAGGAATGCTTATTGAAGAAATTGAAAAAGAGGAAGAGAGGGACACTATTAAGCAGTTTATATCTGAATGCTGGGAGGAGAGGAGGGGAAGAGGGGGTGGGGTGCAGGGGGAATGATGGCCTTCTCTTATGAGGACCGCGACAAATCAGCGGCTGGCCAAAGAGTTATTATTACAGGGAGTATAATGGAGAAGTGGGATGGGAGAATGAAGGACATGTGGTTAGGGGGCGATTCAAAGGAGAGGGTTAATATACTAATCGGAGAGATTGGGAAGAATGGAGCAAGGGATGTCATCAAGCAGTTCGTCTCCGAGTGTTGGGAGGAGAGAAGGAGCGCGGGAATAGGGGGGAGGCAGTTGGTAGAACATGGGTAACCAAGGCCTTCTCATACGAGAACCGCGACAAATCAGCGGCCGGCCGAAGTGTTATTATTCTTATGTGCACTTCTTTCATTAATACATTTCATTTTCTGGAATTCCTCTGAGTCTGCTGTGGGAATATTTGTTCGAGCCATATTTAAAAATGTGTTTAAAGAGAAAATAAAAGAAAGCGTATTTTTCAACAAGTGTACAATTGTGTTTTGGTAATAACCGTATATCTCCTTTTACACGATTTCTCTGCAAAGGTTACTGCCGTCCAAACAATTAATATTGAATAAGTGAGTTGATCTCAAGCTACACTAATAATAATAACTCTTTGGCCAGCCGCTGATTTGTCGCGGTCCTCATAAGAGAAGGCCATCATTCCCCCTGCACCCCACCCCCTCTTCCCCTCCTCTCCTCCCAGCATTCAGATATAAACTGCTTAATAGTGTCCCCCACTTCCTCTTTTTCAATTTCTTCAATTAGCATTCCTACCCTCTCCCTCGTGTCCCCCTTCAGCAATCTATCCTTTGTTTCTTCACCCTACTTCTGCATTATTCTTCCAGTAAATTTTATTCTATGAGGTATATACTGTGGGCATTCCAAGAGAAAATGTTCCAGGGTCTCCACTACTCCAGAGTGGCACATTTGGCATCCCTTTTCCCCATCTCTCCTAATTTTTCCCCGAAGCTCCAGTGATCTTGATCTCAGTTTGAACAGCAGTGACCCACCAAAGGTGCCATCTGGGTACTTCTCAAAAGCTGGCTTTTCTTTATATTGTAACCCCTGCAGTGATCTTTTCACGCTAACCCCTGCTCGCCAGTTTCGATTGCAATCTTCCATGACTCTCTCTTTGACAAACCTTTTGCCTTCTTTCATTCCTACTTCTATATTTTTGACCTCTATAGAGTAATTGTCCATTAGTTCCCTCACATGTTTTGACCACCCCGTTTCTATATTAGAATTCCAAATGGTATCGAGCATCAATTTGCACCACCGGTTGTCAGGCAGGCTTCTCAAGTAGTTAAAGTAACACAGTTTTCCCAAATCTACCCTGTCCTTGATTTTCATCCACCCAAGCTCCCCCCTTACTGCTTCCAAAGCTGCAGCATTACTCGACACTGTTATCCATCTGCCGGCATCATTCTGAGTACCTCAATTGACAATGTCAAGTTAAGCAATAACTTGTCGTACATGAATTAAACTACAAATTAACTACAAATTAATCCACAGCTACCTAATATTTCGTTTGTTCTCTGTCATGAAAACAAGCCCTATAAAATCACACCAAGTACGGTTTTGATGAGAACAGCTCAGTAAAACAGTACCAATATCTGGATATTGGGACGGTTTTGAAACAGTCCCAATAACTAGATATTTGTACGATTGTCACGATACTGTAATCATAACCATTCAAAAGTAAAGATGCTGTAAAGGAGGTGTGAAAAACTTTCTAACACATGAATTATCGATAAGCTTTTCTCGACAGAGCTACAGAGTTGAGTGTGCATCGTGTCCAAATTATAATGTACTTTTTAATTTTTTGTTGCTTTTAATAACCAACAGCCCTGGTAACCTAAAAAGGACTCATGTGGAAACCTCGGAAGTGAAGCAGTGCTTGTTTGCTGTGGCAAACAAGTTCAGTTTTACTGGTAAAATAGGACCTGGTCACCAGTGCCCGGGGTAGAAGTCCCCTAAAATGGGCAGCATGGGTGTAAACGATTGGCTAAACTTGACTTTACACCTTTTGTGCGGTCACAATTAGCCATAGCTGCAGAAAAGTGACCTTAAACACCAGTAAATAAATAAATAACCTAAAAACCGCCCTTTTTCAAATATTAAGACGGCAATCAGCCATCACCACCCGCCACCCCTGAGGGAAAGCGAACCTCTTCTTCAGATAAAAAAAGAATTATTCTTCCAAATGCTTTAAAAATGAACGATTATTAAATTTATCTGCCGCACTTTCGATGAGGGATTGAATAAGTGTTCCACCCTTGAGCTGAGACATTATATTAGCGGGAGAACAAATTACGTCATGATGTGAGTTCACTTCGAAGCCACAGATCTGTTCACCTTATCTGAACTCCTGATGCGTGTCATAACTTCAATAGACTTTCTAGCAAGCAAACAATGGGTTATGCCCATTTTGTTTTTCGGGGGTAGAGCAAGCAAAAAGTGTTTTAAAATGTGGTTTTACTCGTGTCAAACTTTCTAAAATATAATTTTTTTGACTTTTGTTAACATTGAGGGCCTGTGGATTAAATCACATATATCACTATTTTGTGTACTATATGGGTAAATAATTGTACAGTTGTGCAGGTGTCCTCCAATATTTGGACTCGGCTTCGCCTCGTCCAAAATATCTCCGGACACCTGCACAACTGTACAATTATTTACCCATATTGTTCACAAAATAGTGATATATCTATTACTTATTGTGCATGTAATATATATTTGCCAGAAAGAGCACATGTTACAAGAACTGTTTTGGAAGAATGTTGGCGTTTTCGCCACCCGGAGATTTCGTCACCGGAGCCCTTTCGCCACCAACCGATTTCGCCGATGTACTAGAAGGGGGGGGGGGGGGGGGGGGGTACAACAGAAAGAAAACATATAACAGTGGTTGACATAATTTAATGTAAATTTATTCCCTTTTTATATTTTTGAAACATTAAGTATAAATATATATTGAGTCTCAAATTATATGTACAGTGGGTAACGAACAGATATAAGATACATTTTATTTACTGTTGTTATGGTTAAAATAAATTAACTAGTTAAATTAATTTTAAAATTTTAAATATCTGTTGGCAAAAGTCCTTTGGGACATAAATCTTAGCACATCCACACAGGAAAGAGCTTGTTGGAAGCAACCTCTTATATTATCTTTTTTTATTTCTGCCGCTATGGATGACCCCCGTTCCCGTGTGACGTATTAAATTCCAAGGTTCCCCGGCGTCCCTAATTGAACTTTCTACGATGGTGCCGAATTCAATTTGAAATTGCCCAACTGTTGAATGTTCTAATGCATTATTTGGGGATGGTATTCTTTTGTTTTCGAATTGGGCCAGGTCCAGTGCAGAGCTTTGTAAAAACGGGCTTGGTGGTAATTCTAGGCTTTTTCTGTGCATGCTACACGTGACCAGTCTATGTCCGCTCCATTCTTAACAGCCTCTCTATACATTGCCCGTGTAATGCCTGTCTCACATGTCCGATGCTACCACCGTCCACATCCAGTACACTGTTACGATTGCTAGAGTGGTCTTTCTTCGCTCCCAAGATGTATGCATGTATTATTCGAGTGTAATAATAATATAATAACACTTCGGCCGGCCGCTGATTTGTCGCGGTTCTCATATGAGAAGGCCTTGGTTACCCATGTTCTTCCAACTGACTCCCTATTCCCGCGCTTCTTCCCTCCTCCCAACACTCGGAGACGAACTGCTTGATGACCCCACTTGCCCAATTCTTCCCAATCTCTTCGATTAGTATATTAACCCTCTCCTTTGAGTCGCCCCCTAACCACATGTCCTTCATTCTCCCATCCCACTTCCCCATTATACTCCCCGTGAATCTTGTTCTTTTAGACTGGTATTTTGGGCATTCTATAAGAAAGTGTTCCAGGGTCTCCATCACGCCCAAGTTACACATCTTGCACTCCTTTTGACTGTTTTTCCCAATTTTTCCCCTCAGCTCCAGGGACCGCGACCTCAGCTTGAACAACAGTGACCCCCCAAAGGTGCCATCAAGGTACTCTTCAAAACCAGGCTTCCCTTTATCACGCAGGCCACCCAAAGATCTCTTTGATTTGACCCCCTCTCGCCAATTACGATTACAATCCTCCATGACCCTTTCTCTGACGATTTTTTTGCCCTGGCTTGCCCCAACGTCAAGGTCCGAGATCTCCAATGAGTAGTTTTCTACTAGCTCCCTCATATGGACCATCCATCCCGTCTTGATATTTGAGTTGAAAGTTCTCAGGAACATTACTTTACACCATCGGCTATCGGGGAGATTTACCAAATAATTAAGATAACCGAGTTTCAATAGGTCTATCCTGTCCTTGATCCTCATCCACCCAAGCTCACCCCTGATCGCTTCTAGCGCTGCGGAATTACTCGAGCCTGTTATCCATCGGCCTGCATCGTTCTGCAGGATTTCCAAGCTCTTAACAGCTGTGTGGTTTAGGGGTACAACTTCCGTACCGTATGTTATACTTGGCAGATCCACCATTTCCCAAATAGTTTTCCCCACGAAAACCTTATTGAAACTGTTTCTCCCTATAAGTTTCATTTGGTTAAGGATTCGCTTCCCCTTCAGAATCAATTTATTTGTGTGGTTTCGGTAGATGCCTCTTCCTGTGATGTTTATATTTACCACCAGGTACTCATAGTCACTAGTCTCTCCTACACTAAGAAGTCTACTGCTACCTTCCGGAATGCAGAACTCCCCCACTCTCCACCTTCGAGTGGGGTCCACTTTGCGGCCCACGGGTATAACTTAGCTCTTGCTTTCATTAAGTTCGAGTCTCCATTTCCTCCCATATTTCCCAACAATTCCCAGCATTTTTGTTAGCCCCTCTTCGCTTTCTGACACTAGCACCATATCGTCTGCAAAAAATAGCCCTGGGATCTTCAAGTCACCAACTGCAACCCCCTCGTCGCTATGCAGGCGTTCATTTCCCAAACATTAGATGTACAATGCAAAAAGAATTGGCGAAAGGATACACCCCTGTTTTAGGCCTATCTCCATAGGCACACGTTTTGTTGTTATGTTTCCCAGGCTAAGTTCACTCTGTACATCTTTATATAATGCTTTCATAATCCCAACAAACTCGCCCCAAGCCCAGAGCCTCCAGCTTGCGCCTTGTATGCATGTATTATTCGAAGACATGACGTCAATGGTAAAAAGTTCAAATGCATGCCGAATTTATAGAATGCGACTTGAAACTGTTAAAACACAATATGCACGAATATACTACTCAAAGTTTGCTAAGCACCAAGTATATCCAACTACCTGTTTTACGTTTCAGTTGAAATATTGTGATGAATAGTGTATATATTTTTTATTTAATTATATCTTAGTAGGTATAAAAGGCAGGTACCAGGACACCTGTTTGTGTACATGTACATTTGTGTACATGTACCCATAGAGTTCAGTGTTAAAATGTACACAATCTCGAAAATTATGATTTATCCTAGAATTCTCGATCGTTCGTCATTGTGTCCCAGATGGTGCGATCGGTCGTTGACTAACGCTGTTGCAGAAAATATGAAAAATTAAGATTTTGAAAAAATTAGAATCGATGAAATTTTCGACGTTCGTCATCGCCTCATAGACGCGATCGGTCGTTGACGAACGATTGAGGATTCCAGAACAGCAAAATATAAAAATTAAGACGTCGAAAAAAGAATCTACGAAAATTCTCTCAACGTTCGTAATCGCGTTCTGGACGGTGGTGGGTGCAATCCAGTTGGTGACGAACGATTGCGGATTCCAGGACAGGATGCGCGGAAGGAAATCAACCCTGGGATTCTTTCTCAACGTTCGTTGTCGCGTCCTAGACGGCGCGATCGATCGTTGACGAACGCATTGCGGCTTCCAGGACAGAAAAATATAAAAATTAAGATGTTGAAAAAATTAGAATCGTTTAAATTTTCTCGACCTTCGTCATCGCGGTCTAGACGGTGGTGGGTGCGATCCAGTCGTTGACGAACGATTGGGGATTCTAGGACAGGATGCGCGGAAGAAATCGACCCTTGAATTATCCCAACGTTCATCATCGCGTTCTAGACGGCGCGATCGATCGTTGACGAACGCGTTGGGGTTTCTGGGACAGAAAATATAAAAAAATTGAGATGTTGAAAAAACTAGAATCGATGAAATTTTCGACGTTCGTCATCGCGTTCTAGACGGCGCGATCGATCGTTGACGAACGATTAAGAGTTCTGGGACAGGAACAAAAAACAAAACAAATGAAAACTCGCGAGGCGTCGTGGGCATTCGTTGCCACCTGGTCGTTTAATAACGCGGATGTGAACGGTTAGAACAATGTACTCCAAAACTAAAAGCTCGAAGAGCTTGAAATAAGTAATCACCCAATCACTTCAAGTTCCTGACGCTAATTAACCAATCAGATTGCTTGATTCTCATAACCTGAACTTAATCACACAAAGTTATCTCCCCTTATTACAAAGAAGTCCTATTCGATTCTTATCACCGGATTATTCAAGGAGATTACGAAAAATAATATTTTTGACCCTCGTCGTGGGAGATGGGGTCACGCCCATCAGAAAATCTAAAGTTTCAAGAAGGTGGTCATGTGACCTATCAAATTGAAGGTATCGACGAGTGGAATAAGAAGCTCATAATTTTAACCCTCGTCGTGGGGGTGGGGTCACAACGAGAGCCGAAAAACGTCTTCCTTTTTACAAAGCCAGACATGTGAGTTACTAATATGAAGGGCTCGATGAATACATTACGAAAATGACATTTTTTCATTTTACGTGGGGTGGGGGTCACGCCTACCAGAAAATCGAAAGTTTCGAGAAGGTGGTCATGTGACCTATCAAATTGAAGGTATTGACGAGTGGATTAAGAAGATCGTATTTTTTAACCCTCGTCGTGGGGGTGGGGTCACGACCAGAGCCGAAAAACGTCTTCCTTTTTACAAATCCAGGCATGTGAGGTACTAATATGAATGGCTCGATGAATATATTACAAAAATGACATTTTTCATTTTACGTGGGGGTGGGGGTCACGCCTATCAGAAAATCGAAAGTTTCGAGAAGGTGGTCATGTGACCTATCAAATTGAGGATATCGACGAGTGGATTAAGAAGATCGTATTTTTAACCCTCGTCGTGGGGGGTAGGGTCATGACCATAGTCGAAAAACGTCTTCCTTTTTACAAATCCAGGCATATTGGGTACTAATATGAAGGGCTCGATGAATACATTACAATAATGACATTTTTCATTTTACTGGGGGGTGGCGGTCACGCCCATCAGAAAATCGAAAGTTTCGAGAAGGTGGTCATGTGACCTATCAAATTGAAGGTATCGACGAGTGGATTAAGAACATCATAATTTTAACCCTCGCCGTGGGGGTAGGGTCACGACCAGCGTCGAAAAACGTCTTCCTTTTTACAAATCCGGGCATGTGAGGTACTAATATGAATACATTACGAAAATGACATTTTCAACCCATGCCGTGGGGGTGGGGGGGGGGGTCACACCCATCAGAAAATCGAAAGTTTCGAGAAGATCGTCGTGTGACCTATCAAATTAAAGCTATCGACAAGGATATTATGAAAATCATATTTTTTTCCCCTTCTTCTAACGGTGGAGTTGTGACCATCTTGAAATCGAATTATTAAGAAAGGTAGTTATGGGACATATTAAATTGAAAAAAACAACAACTTGAATCTGATGCATCATTCATTTTGATATCTGTGTTCAAACAAGGAAGTATGTTTTCAATATATGATTCTTATGCTAGTTAGAGATACACTGGCATGTTAACAAGTCACGCCTTCAGATGTTTCATTCTATAATAACTCTGTTTACTGAACTATAGATTTGTCAATAAAATTATAAGTTGATCTTCTAACACGGTGCGTTTCTACATTTTGAGGATAGCCTATTTCACCATTTCCGAAGAAGTGTCAATCCAGACAAACTATTTTTTTAGGAAAAAATGGCCATGAGAAGACATTACATAACTGAACGAGTATAACCTTGACTAAATTCAAATAAAACCATTTGTCACGTGTTAGAAAAAAATTGTAAACAGTCTAAACGCACGTGTGGAAAAGTTGTTTTGTTTTGTTTTTTTACAACGGGAGTTAAAATATTTTAAGATAGGTGGTGTTATATGAATACAGCAACAACAAAAAAAACAGTGTTTACAATGTGCCAGCGTATGACTGAATGAAAATGAGAAAAAAGCTCCTTTTCTAACCACCTGCTAGTGAAGCATTACATCGGCTTACTGCGATATTTATCACAGGTGTTCAACACGTGCAAAAATCATGAAAATAGTGTATCAGACGTTTTTTTTTGCTTAGAAATTATGTATTGTTTTCGATATATATAAGAGAGAAAGGTACGCACCTTCCTGGCTTGGAACATTTCGACCTGTCTTATTCAAACTCGCAGAAAAAAACAAACTCGTGAATTTGTAGTTGCGATATTGATGTCATCCAACAGCAGCCAAGACATTAAGCTTTCACGCTGGTATACCACTTGTCCAAAACAGTTCTCTTTTAACGCTAAAACGGGTGAAATACATTTCTGGAACGACTCCCGTTTTTCCTTGATCAGACACGGTTGTTGGCGGAAAGCTGACTGGACGGTCGTTCAAAACAATTGATCAAATATATCGAACGACTCATTTTCTAACTACGATTGTCGCCATATTCTAAACGTCACCACACTAATCATACAATACGGTATTGGAACTGCACTACCCCTTGAATATTATAAATTTGCTATTTGTATTGTCTTCAACACAAATCGTAAATTCCTTCCCGCGTCACCATACTTGTACTATACCGCATCGAATTTGCATCCCCTTGCTAGATAAACCTGAACTCGTCATCCGAATGGTGTTGCGAAGTGAACCCATAGGGGTTAATTAAGCTCGCAAGCTCGGGTAAGAGCTCGAGCTCTTGAGGTTTATTTTGGGGACTCAGTGGACTCAGGTTTATTCACTGAGCCTGATATCGTTTGGTAAGGAAACACAAAATGCCAGAGCATGTGAAACCTCACAGAACTGCCAGTAATCAACACGTTTATAGTCCGATCTTACGATCTCTGATCGATAAATTTTCCCTAACATTCCGTAACAATGGTCGATAATAGAAATTAGTATAGAAAATCGTGTAAACTGTTCTCTGAAAATTGCATTCGCTTGTGCTGTATTTTCTGATTTTTTTTACAGATTGCGTTCAGGGTTCAGTTTAAAAAAAACCTTGTCAAATGGTTAGGTTCATGGGAAGTAACTCTGCAACAACTCATCCACCAAATGGTTAGGTTCAAAGGGAAGTAACTCTGTCATCCATAGGTAGAGGTTTATTACGAGGTCATCAGAGGTCATGTTACGGGTTAGGTTCAAGGGAAGTAACTCCGTTCATCCGTAGGTGGAGGTTTATTATGAGGTCATCAGGGGTCATGATACAGGTTAGGTTCAAGGGAAGCAACTCGGTAACAACTCATCCCAAAGTAGAGGTTTATTATGAGTACATCAGAGGTGATGATACAGGTTAGGTTCAAGGGAAGTAACTTCGTAACCACTCATCAGTCAAACGGTTATGTTCAAGGGAAGTAACTCTGTAACACCTCATCCATAGGTTGAGGTTTATTATGAGGTCCTCAGGAGTCATGATACAGGTTAGGTTCATCAAATGATTAGGTTCGAGGGAAGTAACTCTGTAACAACTCTTTCATCCGAACAAAATTAAAATTCGATGCACCATACTAAGAAGTGTTTGAAAAAAACATTTTTTAAGGTTAGGTTCGAGGGAAGTAACTCTAACAACTCATGCGTTCAAACAAAAATTAAAATTCGATTCACCATATTAAGAAGTGCTTGAAAAAAACTCAGTTTTAGGTTATGTTCAAGGGAAGTAACTCTGTAACAACTCATGCGTTCAAATGGTTAGGTTCGAGGGAAGTAACTTTGTATAACAACTCATCCGAGTTTATTATGAGGTCCTCAGGAGTCATGATACAGGATAGGTTCGAGGGAAGTAACTCTGTAACAACTCATTCATCCAAACAAAATTAAAATTCGATGCACCATACTAAGAAGTGCTTGAAAAAAACATTTTTAGTTTAGGTTCGAGGGAAGTAACCCTAACAACTCATCCGTTCAAACAAAAATTAAAATTCGATTCACCATATTAAGAAGTGCTTGAAAAAACCCAGTTTTTAGGTTATGTTCAAGGGAAGTAACTCTGTAATAACTCATGCGTTCAAATGGTTAGGTTCGAGGGAAGTAACTCTGTATAACAACTCATCCGATGTTTATTATGAGGTCATCAGGGGTCATGATACGGGTTAGGTTCAAGGGAGGTAAGTCTGTCATCCGTAGGTTCAAGGGAAGTAACGCTATAACACCAAGGTTTATTATTAGGTCATCGAGAGTCATGATACAGATGAGCTTTAAGGGAAGTAACGCTATCATCCGTAGATTCGGGGGAAGTAACTCTCAACTCATCCGTCAAATGATTAGGTTCAAGGGAAGTAACTCTGTAACAACTCATCCGTAGGTAGAGGTTTTATTATGAGGTAATCAGAGGTCATGATACAGGTTAGGTTCAAGGGAAGTAACTCTATCATCCGTCAAAATGGTTCGATTCAAGGGAAGTAACTCTGTAACACCGTAGGTAGAGGTAAATTATGAGTACAGAAGAGGTTATGATGAGTATATTAGAGGCCACGTTGAGGCCATCAGGGGTCATGATACAGGTTAGGTTCAAGGGAAGAAATAACTCATCTGTAGGTTCAAGGGAAGTAACTCTGTAACACCATAGGTAGAGGTTTATTATGAGGTCAGCAGGGGTCATGATATGGGTTAGGTTCGAGGACAAAGTAACAGGTTCGAGGGAAGTAACTCTGTAACACCAAGGTTTATTATGAAGTCATCAGGGTAGGTTCGAGGGAAGTAATTCTGTATAACAACTCATCCGAGGTTTTTGATGAGGTCATCAGGGGTCACGACACGGGTTAGGTTCGAGGAAAAAATAACTCTGGACAAAACAAATAAATAATATAAAGTATAATTCGTTGTATTTTTTGTTCCTTTTTCTTTAAAAAAAATTTAAAAAATTATATATATTAAAAAAATTAATAATAGAAAAAAATTAATAATGTAATTAATAATACATCAATTAAAAAAAAAAAAAATCAGTTTTTTTAACTGATAATAGTGTTGTTGTTATGACTGATAGGTTAGGGTTTTTATTACGAGTACATCAAGGTGGACAGCTCTATTCCATTCCCTCACTCGAGTCCCTTTGCGGGAAGACTTCTTTTTTTTAATTCAATTCAAGAGGTGTTAACCTCATCTGACGAACAATGTCTATGGAGAGTTTTTATCTTAGTTCGCCACAGTGCCATCACTTCTTAGCACGGATTCCCACCCCCTCCACCCCCCCCCCCCCCCATGGACAATCCTGGAGGCACTCTGACAACATTTTTTTTATTCCAAACATGTTTTTAGGATATCTTGTTTCTACTTTTCTGCTTTTCTTTTTTTAAAAAGCTAAGAAGAAAAAAAGAAAGCATTGTCCTTATAATAACACGATGTGTTACAGTATATTGCTCACCCGGATCGGACCTGGAAAAGATCAATGGGTTTTCGTGAGCGAAAGAGGAGAATTCGAAGTTCCTCTGGAAGGTAAAAATGATGAAAAATCGTTCGGTCCGTTTACCAAACACATATTCGATTTTCAAGACAGATTGGTCAAAAGCAAACGATTCTTACAACTCGAAAACGTGAGAAGCAAGAAAGATAAACTGCGTTTGATATCGTGTTTCGCGTCTTATCAAGGAGAAAATCTAAAAGACGTTTCTAGGTTCAACAAACTCTTAGTCATTATTTTGGTATAAAAAAATTAAGCAAACAGCAAGAGAAATATATATTTCCTGAAGTTATAACCGTTTCCAAAGTCCCTGGTCGTGACCCTACCCCCACGACGAGAGTTAAAAATACGATCTTCTCAATCCACTCGTCAATACCTTCAATTTGATAGGTCACTTGACCACCTTCTCGAAACTTTCGATTTTCTGATGAGCGTGACCCCACCCCTACGTAAAGTGAAAAAAATGTCATTTTCGTAATGTATTCATCGAGCCCTTCATATTAGTTAGTACCTCACATGTCTGGCTTTGTAAAAAAGAAGACGTTTTTCGGCTCTGGTCGTGACCCCACCCCACGACGAGGGTTAAAATTATGATCTTCTTAATCCACTCGTCGATACCTTCAATTTGATAGGTAACATGACCACCTTCTCGAAACTTTCGATTTTCTGATGGGCGTGATCCCCACCCCCCACGATGAGGGTTAAAATGTTATTTTTCGTAATATCCTTGAATAATCCGGTGATAAGAATCGAATAGGACTTCTTTGTAATAAGGGGAGATAACTTTGTATGATTACGTTCAGGTTATGAGAATCAAGCAATCTGATTGGTTAATTAGCGTCAGGAACATGAAGTGATTGGGTGATTACTTATTTCAAGCTCTTCGAGCTTTTAGTTTTGGAGTACATTGTTCTAACCATTTACACCCGCGTTATTAAACGATCAGTTAGCAACGAATGCCCACGACGCCTCGCGATTTTTTATTTGTTTTTTTTTGTTCCTGTCCCAGAACTCTTCACCGTTCGTCAACGATCGATCGCGCCGTCTAGAATGCGATGACGAACGTCGAAAATTTCATCGATTCTAGTTTTTGCAACATCTTATTTTTTTTTTATTTTCTGTCCCACAAACCCCATTGCATTCGTCAACGATCGATCGCGCCGTCTAGAACGCAATGATGAACGTTGGGATAATTCAAGGGTCGATTTCTTCTTCGCACCCTGTCCTAGAATCCCCAATCGTTCGTCAACGACTGGATCGCACCCACCACCGTCTAGAACGCGATGACGAACGTCGAGAAAATTTTATCGATTCTAATTTTTTCAACATCTTAATTTTTATATTTTTTGTCCTGGAAACCGCAACGCGTTCGTCAACGATCGATCGTGCCATCTAGGACGCGACGATGAACGTTGAGAAAGAATCCAGGGGTTGATTTCCTTCCGTGTATCCTGTCCTGGAATCCGCAATCGTTCATCACCGACTGGATCGCACCCACCACCATCTAGAACGCGATGACGAACGTTGAGAGAATTTTCGTAGATTATTTTTTCGACGTCTTAATTTTTATATTTTGCTGTTCTGGAATCCTCAATCGTTCGTCAAGGACCGATCGCACCGTCTAGGACGCGATGACGAACGTCGAAAATTTCATCGATTCTAATTTTTTCAAAATCTTAATTTTTCATATTTTCTGCAACAGCATTAGTCAACGACCGATCGCACCATCTAGGACACGATGATGAACGATCGAGAATTCTAAGATAAATCATAATTTTCGAGATTGTGTACATTTTAACACTGGACTCTATGGGTACATGTACACAAACATACATGTTTGTGTACATGTACACAAACAGGTGTCCTGGTACCCGCCGTTTATACCTACTTATCTTTAATGATTTAAGTACAGAAATTAAGATTTTATTTGTGTTTGACATTATTTTTTAGCTTTTGAGTACGAAAACCATGGAAAATGGATATTATTGGTAAAAGAGGATATTTTTCAATTTGCCAAAAAGTTGACGGAGCGAACTGGTATGGGTTCAATATCGAGGAAGAGACTTATCATGCTCCCAATCAGGTTGCTGGTGGTCCTTTGTAGGATTTTGTTCCATTCTTGGGCCAGCATGGCACCAAGCTCCTGGACACTTCTTGGCTGGACTGGACGTGCTGAAATTGCAAGCTGCAACTCATTCCAGACATGTTCGATTGGATTGAGGTCAGGGGATCTTGCTGGCCAGTCCATACGCCCAATCCCCTCCCTCTGTCGATACTCCCGGACAGCATGGGCAACATGAGGACGGGCATTATCGTCCATCAGAATGAGTCTATCCCCCACTGCACCTGCGTACAATCTGACGTGGATATCCAGGATCTCACCAATATACCGCAATGTAGTCAATGTACCACGTTCAAGGACACAGAGCTCTGTACGTCCATCCCTGCTGATGCCCCCACAGACCATGATTTACCCTCCACCATAGCGGTCATGCTCAGCAATGTTGGCTGCATGGAATCGCTCTCCTGGTCTTCTACATATCCCAGAAGGCCTATCTGTGTGGTCTAGGCAGTACCTTGACTTACCTGTAAAAAGGACAGGTCGCCAATCTTCTCTGGTCCATCCAACGTGGTCCATGGCCCATTCATATCGTGCCTGGCGGTGGTTCTGGGACAGCAGAATGCGAATACATGGTCTTCTCGATCGGAGACCACCTTCGTGCAACCTTGCCCGGATAGTCTGCGACGAAACATTTACCCCGGATGCATTCTGAAGGTCACTGCGAAGCTGGGTTGCTGTGGCAAAGCAGTCCCTACGGGTCTGAATGATCAAAAACCGGTCTTCAGCTGCAGATGTTGCCCTTTCTCTGCCACCACCATGCCGTCTTACTGGTGTGTCATACTGCTGAATACTCGCCCAGGCTCTGGTGATCACCGTATGGTGCACACCAAGGGATTCACCAACCTGAGGATGGGTAGCCCCTTGCTCCACCATCCCTACAGCCCGCCACATTTCTGCTTCAGACAAATGTCTTCTTACATTTGCATTTGCCATATTCAATCATTAAACCTCAAGGGTTTGTGCTGAAATGAAGACTGAATACCCTACACATGTCATGTACATGTAGACTGTACACGAAAACATCATGAAAATCAAGGGGGTACATGCTTTCCATGACTGTCACGAAAAGTCTGTATGACAAGAGAGCTAATGTAAACACTAGGGACCATCTCAATACATTCCTCAATCATATCCACCAAAAATGTCGCAAATATGTCTCAAGCAAATTTCACAATGATGTGTCAAATATTTGGTGCTTAGCGAACTTTGAGTAGTATTAGTCCGGTCGCCAGGTCATGGATGCGTGTTTTGTCGTATAAAGTTTTTTTCTCAATGGATTCTGAAAATTAAGGTATCTGACATCAACATTCAATCGGCTGACCATCTGTCAGCCTTGAGCAATCTTTTTTATAGAGCCCCAAAATTTATACCACACCCCGAATTTCAGTAAAATACCACTTTTTACTCCGATGTCATTAGATCTCACAAAAATGCGACAGAATCTTCACAATGAGATGCCAATAGCCGAAGGGTTCCGAACACATCACTTAACCATTAACTTCTCCAGAAAAAATCCGAAATGGCAGCCAATATGGCGGCCGGAAGTAGCAAATTTATGGATTTTTACCATTTTTTTCGAAATAATCTGCTATAAGTGCCCAATGACTGTCCAGGATTCATTCCTCGCGCATATAAATGATGCAAATTGATAGCTCCATGATATTTGATGACAATCAGGGGTATCAATGGTGTATATGAACGGGAAAATGATTATCAAATCTATGAAGTGAAAAAGTTGTCAAAAATAAGATTTCCTGCCATATAATACAAGAAGTCACAAAAATTGTTAGAAAACTCGGCTTGTGGTTCGTAGACTTGGAGATATCTCCCCAATTTAGTTCTCAATAAAATACCCGAATTCCCACCAAAATGACGCCGAAAGTAGTAAAATTGTGGATTTTGATATTCATAGCGAATGAAGTCTATACCACTATGCCCTGGCTGCCAACATACATTTTGCTGGACATAAAAAACTATGCAAAATTATAGTGCAATGATATTAACTACATTTTGAGGAATAATGGAAACAAATGAGGAGAAAAACCGATATCGCAGACTATGGAGTGAAAAAAATGTCAAAACTGGATTTCAACCTAATACCAGAAATCCCAAATATGGTCACATAGCCAGCCTGATGAGATGCAGAGTGAGAGATGTTTTATCTACTAAGAATTCAATCTGGAATTTATCAAGAAAAGATCAACATGGTCACCGATATCCTCATCCTCACGGTCCATCTGGATCATTAGACTGATTCACCGTGACATCAATTGCTGAAACCTTTTGTTCATTGCAACATTCAATTGTTGCATTACACTCAACGCCGATCTAACACCCAAATCTTGGAGCGAACCCGTGAATAGGGTGGACGCGGCCGCGTACGATCACGATCTGTGCTACGCCGGACATTCCGACACCAAGACTCGCAACGACGTCTGCGACAAAAACATGTTGACGAGATTGAAAGGCATATCGAATCCGACCAGGAGAGAGAAGATGGAACGTTCGCTGGTCGGCAATCTGATCGGTGCGAAACGTCGATTCGGATGGGGTGTTCAAAAAAAAAGCGCATCTGAAAAAGAGAAGAAGAAGAAACGATTATTGACGAGCGAATTGGCCGAGGAGTTACACAAACCCATAGTGCGTAAATTTCGAAAGAGAAGGGTGTTCGTGAAGGGTCTGGACGACATTTGGTCCGCCGACTTGGTCGACATGAGATCGTTTTCGAGGTGGAACGAGGGCGTCAAATATCTGTTGACGGTCATCGACGTGTTTTCCAAATACGGTTGGATCAGAGCTTTGAAGAATAAATCGGGACCTTGCGTCGCCGAGGCTCTGAAGAGCGTGTTCGACTCGTCCTCTCGAAAACCGAGTAAATTGTGGGTGGACAAGGGAAAGGAATTCTACAACAAGGACGTTCGTCGATTGGTAGACCTCTACTCGATCGAAAACGAAGAGAAAGCCAGCGTGGTGGAACGTTGGAATCGAACGATGAAGGAGAAGATGTACAGATACTTCACGGCGAATTCGACCAAGAAATACATATACGCTCTGAACGGTCTGGTGAAAGATTACAACGACACGCGACACAGATCGATCAGGATGACTCCCGCGGAAGCTAGCGATCCTCGAAACGAAAAACAGGTCTACGCGAATCTATATCCCGAGAGATCTAAGATCGGGAAGAAGAAGTCTAGAACGCCGAAATTTGCGGTCGGCGATCGAGTGAGAATCTACGCTTATAAGAAGCACTTCGAAAAGGGTTATACTCCTCGATAGACCTCGGAAATCTTCGTGATCATCAAAATATTTCACACCGATCCGGTGACTTACGAAATCGAAGCTTTGGATGGAGAAGAGATCATCGGAAAGTTTTACGAACAACAATTACAGAAGACGAAGTTTTGATGAAGAACGCAAAAAAATTTTTTTTTTATTTACTCTCTTTGACATTTTTCTTGTTTACACATATATATATAAGAGAGAAAAAAAATAAATAATAATAAAAAATAATTAAAAACTATTTTTTTTAGATAAAGAAAAGCAAGTGAATTAATAAACAAAAAAAAAATGACAAATATACTAGATATAACACAAAGCATAGTGAAAGATGTAAGTATTCAAGAATATGAGGTTCACGAATACGAACCGGTAACCGGAACGAGTTTGAACAATGCGGGAGAGATAAGAATCAACGTTGAAACTCAAGATCTATTCGTACATCCTAGCGAGAGTTACATAGTGGTGCAGGGACGTCTCACCAAGGAAGATGGGAGCGACTACGCCGACGACGACACGGTTACTCTCGCCAATAATGGCATCATGCATCTATTCAGTAACATAAAATACATGCTATCCGGACAAGAGATAGAATCTGTTTTTCATCCTGGTCAGGCCACCATGATGTTCGGACTCTTGACGTATCCTGACGATTTTTCGAAATCCAGAGGACTTCATCAGTTGTGGGTGAAAGACACTATAGGACCTGCTAGCGCCGGCGCCGCCACGATATTCGACTACGTCGTCAAGACGTCCAGACCTAAAGGAACGTTTTCGTTCAGGATACCTTTGAAACACATCTTCGGATTCGCGGACGATTACAACAAGGTCATGTACGGATTCAAACACAATCTGATGTTGATTCGAAAAGGAAACGACGACGCAATAGTGAAACTCGCCGCGACCGATGCGGGTAAGATAACTCTACACAAGATATCGTGGTTCGTTCCGCACGTGGAACCTACGACGGATGAGAAAACGCATCTCTACAAGATCATACAATCCAAGAGTAAATTATCCGTGGGATTTAGAATGAGACAGTGCGACACGGCTAGCATTCCTCCCTCCACGAATCACTTCGATTGGAGATTGACGGTAAAATCCGCTTCCGAGAGACCGTGTTTCATCGTGGTCGCGTTTCAGACCGATAGAGACGGGTCTCAGGAAAAGAATGCGTCGCTGTTCGATCACTGCCATTTGAGAAACATGCAAGTGTTTCTGAACGCCACGAGATATCCGGCAATCGATTACAACGCGTCGTTCGACAAGAACGATTTCTGCAGGCTGTACGGCGACGCCGCCGATTTCAGAAAGAAGTATCACGGTCTAGACGAATTGATGAGCAATCCCAACATATCTCCCGGCGAATACAAGTCGATGTATCCCATGTTCGTGTTCCACGTCAGTAAACAGAGCGAACGACTCAAGAGTAGCGTGTTAGACATTCAGATCAAGATGCAATTCGATAGGAACGTGCTGAGAAAAACCGAAGCCTTCGCCCTGGTCCTGTCGGACAGAGAATTACAATTCGAATTGGACGGAAATAAGATGTCGATCATTCGATGAGAGACGAGTGTGTGAAAAAAAATTAATAAACGTTAAAAATGTGGGATGTAAGATTAATTAAAAAACCAAAATCTCGAAAACAAAATGAATGTTTCTGACACGAAAACAACAAATCATCTGTTCACTTCAGATTACTATGACGTTAAAATGAAATACTTGGAAAAATGGATTCAAATTGAATATGAAGAACGTAACACAAAAAAAGGATGGAATAGTTGTGATTTTGACGAATATCGTTTAAAAGAAAAAGAAGAGTTTGATCTCATAAGATCTAATGAAGAAATTATAAAAAATACAATTTTAAAATGTCGCAAATGTAAGAAACGTCAAATAAAAATCAAATCTCAACAAACTAGATCTGGTGATGAACCAACAACCATATTCGCAAAGTGTATAAATTGTAATCATAAATGGATAGAAAATTAAAAAAAAAAAAAACTAATGAGATATAGAGAAAATCTCTCTATATCTCATTAGTTTTTTTTTTTTTTTGTTTTTTTTGTTTTTAATAATCACACATTATTTTTTTTTTAATTCATTATTTTTTCCACGCGTTCACTGTTTGTTCAAAGGATCCAGTTCGATCAGTAGACTCACCACGGAAGTGGCGACTTCGGGATTATTGGTTTTCGTGACGAAATTAATCCTGTCTCTGGCGTTCACTTTGAGAGGCGTGCCGAACGTGCTGACATTCGCGTGTTGATTCTCGGTCTTTTCGATGCTGTATCTCTTATCGCTCTCCACACCATTCACCATGAGATTGATGACCGCTCTGTTATTCAAATCCGAGGAAGCCAGACTCATTCGAAGGATTTCACCTCCAGCGGCATGGGATATCCCACCTGACCGTGTTTCGATCCGCTACCTCCATTTCCGAAAGACCACTCGGCTTTTCCCTCCTCTAAGGCGTCAGACTCTTCAGCCCACACGGTGATCAATTGTCTGGCATATTTGACTTTCTCCACCACCGAAATCAGGGTGCAGGCATCCGTCATGTGCACGGGTTCCGGTAGATTCGTGAGCGCATGTCCGCCCATGTCAAGTTTACCTTCCATGATGTCGCCCTTTCTCCAGACCGAGTTGTCATCCACGTACTTCCTGCTTACCGCGCTGGAATCGAATTCGGGAACGTGATCGAGACCGAATAAATTGTGACCGTTCATGTTGATGCCACCCTCCATGGTTCCGCCAGATTCTTTGTTCAGGTAGAGATCGTCCACTTGCGATTCTAGGTATTCTTGCGATTGTATCACAGAAGAATCCACGTAGCCCTTGTTGACTGCGGTTGAGTCCGCATCCGTGTTGTCGATCTTCGACAGATTCAATATCTTGTGGAATCTCGCATTGAGATCCGATTTCATTTCACGTCTGTCAGACTTTCTCTGTTCCAGATCTATGTAGTGTTTGGTCGCGACGTCCTTGGGATTCGTGGAAGCGGCCACGTTCGTTATCTTGTAAGAATTGGCGTTCAATTCCGAGTGCATCGTTTTTATAACGTATTTTTTTCTCAGGTGTTCGCTGAATCTCGCGTGAGAGTCGTCCACGTTTCTCTTGGTCGCGGCATCGGTGGGATCTACGGGATTCGCGACGTTCACCAAACGTTTGGATTTCAGATCCAGATCGTCGGTCATGGTTTTATCCACGTAATTATCCAGCAGGATTCGTTCGAAATCGGCGTTCCCCCTGTCGACGTATTTTTTAGTCACGGCATCTGCGAGATCTATCAGCTTGGGAAGATTGTAGAGCTTCTTATCGTTCATGTTCAGAGGTTCTTCTCGAGGTTCGTATCTCCGAACGTAACGCTCGTCCAAGTTGGCAATGTCGTAACCATCGTCGACTTCGAACATCTTCCTCTTCTTTCTCGGGTTGACTTTTTCGTCGTCACTTCTACCAAATTTATCGACTGTCATGTTGTTGTGGGATTTTTTTTTTTGTTGTTGTTTAGAAAAAAAATGTGTTCAAAACGCAGTTTATTAAAAAATGAACTATGTTATTTTATTTTTCGTTTTTTTTTATTCGATTAAAATTTTTTTAAAATAATTTTTTATCTTTATATATATACTATAAAAAAAAAAAAATCTCTCTCTAATGTAAGTTGTTGAGAATGTCTTGAAATTCATCTCCTTCAGACCATCTCTTGAGAACGTAGAGACACAGGTGACCGCAAAACACTTGATCTGGCGATTGCACTTGATCTGTGTTGTAAAGAACCATCGATTTGTTGAAATAGTTCTTTATTTCTTTCAGCGGCGAGATTCCGTAGCTGTCAAAATAATAATTCTTCTTCTTCTTCCCGTTCTTGAACCACCCCACCCAGTGAGTGCCTTCACCCGATGAATCGTCTAGATTTAAAATTCCGCATTCCGATTGTCGAGGTCTTCTCTTCGGCAAGGCATCTCTGGAAAACACTCCTAGAAAATCTTCGATTTTCAAATCTTTTGCCGCATTCAACAGATCGATGTTGGATAGGGGTTCGTTGAGTAAGACGATGCCTTCTACGGATATCTTTATTTTCTTATTCATAAATAAGTATATATATATATTTTTTTTTATTTATTTTATTATAATTCACTAAAAATGACGTTATTTTTTTTGTTTTTTTCTCTTTCTTTTTAAACCAACTCTATCGACTTCCACAATCTTGAATCCGTCGAATTCCTTGACTTCTATAATCTTGGATTCATCTAATTCTTCTTTTAAACTAACTTTCTCGATGTCACTATCGATTTCCATAATTTTATGTTCATCTAATTCCTCTTGATTTTCTGGAATCCTATCATCCACAATCGTATATGGAATCTTATCATCTACAATCATATCTGGAATCCAATCATCCACATTCATATCGTCTCTAATTAGATCCACAGTCCAATGTCCGAGTGCCAAAGTGCTTATTTTATCGTCTAACACGAATCTCTTGTCGTCGTCGGCCGTCAGCGAAATCTTGTTGACTATTTCGGTATACAGCTCGTGATTTTCGCTTCGAATCAATTTCATAGTCTTATACACCGGACCACTTCCTAACAGACAATCTTTATACTCTTGGAAAGAGATGTTTTTCTTCACCACGCACGCTTTAACTCCTTTGCACTTCTTGATCTCTTCATCATCTTCTAGGCGATAAGCATACAGATTGGGTCTCAAGCCCACAAATTCGACGATCTGTTTACCGCCGCTCTCGTCCTTAAATTTACCCAACACCTTCTTGTTGTCGTTCGATTGAATGTTGGACGGGTGATCGACGGGATAATTGCTCGTGTCGAACCACTTGGCCACGTCCGGTGATATGTCTCGGTAGACGTCTTTCGTCTCTATCTCATAAACTAAACTGTCCGTGTCGGTGAACAGTAGTTTGGCTTTGTCACCAAATTTTCGTTTGATGTAATCGTAGTGAAACTCGTACATCAATCGCTTGCTGACATCTAAGATGATCGGTCCGAGATAATATGGTTTGCCGAACTTCAGGTGCGTCTTTTGCATGCGAACGGCCACTAGATTTTGGCCGAATATGGTTCGGTGTTTGTAATTGGGTTTCGCCACTAATTTTTTAGCTCTTTTCTCAGACGTGACGAGTCGAACGTCCGTTCTCTTCCTGATGTTTTCCATCGATTTGCCGTACACGCAGTTGTTCATGAGTTTGAAGAAATCTTTTTCGAAATCGTTCTCGGCTCGGGTTCTGAGATTCGTGTTGAGATCGATGTATTTTTTCATCCAAGGCTCTTCGTCGAATCGAATGATGCGATGTATGTCGACTAATTTCATCCTGTAATCGACGTACTGTTTCAAATTCTCGCTGTGGACGACGTAGTTCTGTTTGTTAAATAAATTGGGAATGAGTTTTTCCTCGTCTCCTTCGTTCGGTTCCATTCGTTCGGGAGCTAGCAGATAATCGTTGTGCGGATCGTGTAATTCTTCCGGATAGTTCAAATTGACTTCTAAAATGCAAGGATAGTCTCTCCATTTTTGCATCTCTTCCGGTTCCTTCACCCATTCGAAATTTCCAATCGGTAAAGGATGACTCATGGCCCAACCGTACAGATTATTGGCGTCCCAATACTGTATGTATTTAGTCGACCATTTCGAATCGAAACCTTCTTTCATGTAGGGATTGTTAGCCTCAGAATGTCTGTGAGAGATCATCGAGACGCCGCCTCTCGCAGCTCTTTCGAGCATGAGCAACATGTCCATGTCGGATAATAATTCCAAATGGACTTCGGTGGTCTTCAACAGAGTGTCCCACGCCAGACTGGGTGCGGTGAAATACCAAGCGGGATCCAGATCGTAATTTCGACGACAGACGTCTCGAAAATTTTCGAACACGTCTGCCAAGAGCAGAACGTCAGTCTTCAGATAGAGATCGTGATAATCTCTCATGGTTTTCATATCGAATGATTTCCATACGTTTTTGGCGTGTTCGTAATTCTCGTCGGAAATGTCGGATTCGTATAATTTCGAATAAAAATCATCTTTCGAAGGTAGTGCGGTGTCTTCGAATCTCTTTAGATCGTTCATGTAATTGTAAGGATAGACTCCTTTCCTCAACATGACATCTACTCGTTCTCCGAAATGTTCGCTCGTGATTTTAAATTTATCCTTGCTCATGTTATCGACTAATTTTTTCAGAGCGGTCGACATGAATTTAAAAGTGTCGATGAAACGTATGCATCTATGAATGGATTTCATTTTTTCTTTCAACGTATTTCCATCGATTACTCTTTCCCTCTCCATGAGCTTCCATTTCGTGAAGGAAATGTATCTTTCCTCACTGTTCACGATGCAATTTAATTCTTCGTGCGAGGTGCCGAGATTTTTCATGAACAGATGACTGTCGTAATCCGAGAGATTGTGAAACATCACCGGATAGAAAGTGGCGTCTCGATATTTTAAATTACACTTGCTGTGAGCCGGACCGCGATACAGACCCGTGTAATGATCGGGTCTCTGACCTTCTTATTTTCCTCCTAATTCTCATCGAATGATTGTCTGCATATGTGACATTCGGTGGCTCTGTTATTTTCGTCTTGCTGCTCTCGTGTGATGATCATTTTCGCCGGAGTTTTGAATTTGTCGTATAACATTTGAATTTTCGATTCTAACTCTTCCACGAACCTTTGAGCCACGTCGTCGTCTTTGCACTGTTTCGTGTAGGTGAAGGGACCCATGTCGTGTTGCGAGTCGAAAGTGCATTTCACGTAAATGCAATAGCCCGAAGGTATGTGTTTTTGATATCTTTCGACGTAACTTTGAAGAGCGTTGGGTTGACAGGAACTCATTTTCGCGGTGAAACATTCGAAATTGGCGTACACGACGAATGGTACTTTTAACCTTCTGTTGTGATTTTCAAACTTCACGATGGTGTTGGGTTTGGGCATTTCGACGGCGACACCTTGATTTTCGTTGCAATATTCCTGATGTTTCGCTAATGATTTTTCAGTCTTAAACATGTTCATGCAGTTGCAACATAAAGATATCTTATGTCCATGATTATTATTTTGTTTCGACAGTAATCGGGTCAGATGTTTAACCCAACAATAATGACGATTGTCACCATTCGAAATCGATAATAAAATAATCGTCTTTTCTCTTCCGTGATACGAAGTCCGTCTGAGAGGATAGATCTTTTGATTTTCGTCGTCGTATCCCAGGACGTTCACCGCTATGGTGGGATTTTGAACCTCGAAACGTTCGATGTGTTTTAACTTTGTTGGAAAAGTCACTCCGGTCCAATCGAGATTTTTAGAAGTTTCCTCGTAACGAGAAACTCTATCGGCGTGTATTTCGACAGGGTATTAAGCGGAGGTGACTGCCCATTTAAAACACTGATCATCTTTATTTCTCACGTTGACCACGGCGTGTTTCTTAGTCAAGAAATACGGTAATTCCAAGTAGGAAGATCCTTTCAACAGTTCGTTTTTAGTCATGTGAATTTCGAGTTTCAACACCTCGCCGAACGTCCAATTACTACCTTCATTTTGATAATTCGCGAGAGACGTCAACATCTTGTCTTTCATCTTTTCAAAAATGTCCGATAGATCTGAACCATGAAATACGGGTTCGACGTAAGATCTGAAATATGCATTTTTCACGATGCTCTCGCCGGACTTCACATCGATTTTATTCATTATGCAATGGAGTATCATCTTAATTTTTAATCCCAAGTTCATGTATTCGCGAAACAAATCCAATACTTTTTTCTTCACCCGTTCCATGAACAATTTCGGATCTACTTTCTTCGACGAGGGAAACACGTCGAAAGTTTTAAAAATGTCTTCGATCGCACTCTCCCGTTCTACGGGTTTCGATTGGAATAGTTCTGCAACGAGTCATCTTACATATTCTTCTCCTTTCTCTTCGTCGATTGCTCGTTGAATTTCGCTCGATATATCTTGTTTGTCTTGAATCTGAAGTGCATCACTCGTTTTCGTTTTAGTTTTTCTTTTCTTTTCTTTGGAAACTTGATGTTTTTCAGCGGCTTTTCGTTTAGTTGTCTTCTTATTTTTCACAACCGACGCATCTTTTGACGTCGTTGCTATCGACATTTCATTTGCCTTTCTAGCATTTCACAAATATTCTTGTATGACTTCAATCTTTTTGCTTTAGTTCTATGCTTTCTAAAATCTGAAATTTGTAATAGACTACAAATCTCGTTTAACTGAGGTACGGTTTTCTCATTTAAATTTACCATTGTTTTATCCATTTGCTTCATTTGTAAGAATTTTTTTTTTTTTTGAATTTTGTATTAAATAATTTGTTAAAAAAGTTTTGCTTTTTTACTCTTTTTATATATATATAATAGAAAAAAAAAAGTTAAATTTTAAAATTCAATTTTTTTTTCTTTAATGTGTTTTTATTCAAAAACAATTTAAGACTGCTTTTATTTCTCACTCGCAAACCGAACACGTTTTCTCGTCTTTGGAATGACATTCTCTACAGTAACGCAGGTGTGCGCACGGTAGAAACAAGACGTTTGCGACACCTTCGCAGACCAGACACTTGGTGGTGGACGTTTTACTCGGTTTGTTTTCGACGAGTGATGATAATTCGTCTGCTTCCACCATGAATTTGATGAGATGTTCTAAAGTTATGAATTGAGACAGGGTCTTGTTCGCGATGTTTAACGCATCGTACAATTGTTCCTTGGTGTATCCGAGTTGTAACATATCCATTAATAATTTTTGGTTTTTATCTCTATCTCTCTCTTCGTCTTGGATTTTGATCAATCCTAACGTTAGGATCTTGTTTAAATAATCACAGTTGCCTTTTTTAATATTACTTATGTGTTCTAGTAAAGGTACATCGTGAGGTTCCCAATTCATCAAATGTATGTCACAACAAAAACATTTGACTTTGTCGCCTCTACTCACGTAAATGAAACCCGCGACGGCTAAATCTTCGGGTTTTTGAGCGAGATGCGAAGGCCAGTTTTTAAACGTTTGAAGTCTTGCACGTTCTAGACTATAATTCGGATGTTTGGACTTGATCATTGTTTTTACCTCAAAATTGAGTTTGTAAGAATTTTTTTTTTTAAACTTTTATTTATATATAAAGAGAAATAAAGAGAAACTTTTTTTAACAAATTATTATTTAAATACAAAATTTAAAATAAACATTATTTGTAAGAATTCATAAAAAACCAAATAATCGATCATGACAACAACAACACCTAAAAGATGCAGATTGAAATTGAAACGAGACGAAGGGTATGAGAATTTCAGTTTTAATATCTATACATTACAACCACACAATCCCATCGAATTGAATGAGGTCGAGATGGTGGACTTAGAGCGCTACTACCACAAATATCGAATGTGTTTGAAAGTGGATGAAGCCGCGCTCGATTTGTTTTATGAGTACCAAAGCGAACTGCTGATTAATATCATCGTCGCCGAAGACAGAGAATTCGACGGGGGTGATTTATTGTTGTCCTATGGAAGTTACATATATCCAATAATCTCACCCGAACTCGTGAAGAAATCGGGTGGTGAGAGCGCATTCGCCAATGAAAAAAAACTCAAAAGAGTAAAGATGAACATTCACACCATTTACGTATGTGGAAAAATGACGAATGTCAACTTGCTAATAATGGACTTGGAAATATAAACAATAGAGAGATTGAAATTAAAAAAAATTAAACTTTTTATATATATATAAAGAGAAAAAAACTTTCACTAAAAAAATTTTTACATTAAAGAAAATTAAAAAAACAACTTTTTTATATATATAAAGAGCAAAAAAATAACAAACTTTTTTTTTTAACAAATTATTATTTAAATACAAAATTTAAAATATACATTATTGCAAGAATTCGTAAAAACAAAAAAAACAAATAATCGATCATGAAGACAACAACACCTAAAAGATGCGAATTGAAATTGAAACGAGTCGAAACGTATAAGAAATTCGCTCATAAAATCTATAGATTACAACGACACGATCCCATCGAATTGAACGATGTCGAGACGAAGGGCTTAGAGCACAAATACGAGAAATATAAGATGCCTCTGAAATTGAATGAAGCCGCGCTCGATTTGATTTACGAGTACCAAAGCGATCTGCAGAACATCGTCATCGCCGAAGACAGAGAATTCGACAAGGACGATTTGTCGTTGCCCTATGGAAATTACATATTTCCAAACATCTCATTCGAACTCGTGAAGAAATTGGGCGGTGAGAGCGAGTTGACCGATGTAAAAAAACTCAAAAGAGTAAAGATAAACATTCAACACGTTTTCGAAAAAGGAGTAGACACGAGCGTCAACATGCTAATAACGGACTTGGAAATATAAACAATAGAGCGATTGATTTTTAGCGAAGAAAAAATGAAAAAAAAAAAAAAAAAAAGTAAATGAGATCTCATTTACTTTTTTTTTTTTTTTTTCCTTCTTCTTCGCTATCATCATAATATATTATAATAACGTTTCCTTTTCTCTCAAATTTCTGCGTCGATTCTTCTTTTTCTTTTTTTTTTCTTTTTCTCTGTGATGTGATACGTTCATGATAACATTTTTGTTTATCTGAATCATAATTATGAACGAATGCTGTGCATCTCTTGGTAACACTAGCATCATTATCATTCACTTCAGAAGGTAGTGGTGACCGTGGAAAGCATCGTCTCATTCCCAACCGTATATCCCGCGCTTTATCTATCTCTTTCCTTAGATATCCATCATTAGCATCTAACCATTTTTTTATTTCTTCGCTCTCTGGCTTGCGATGTTCGTCATTATCGTCAAATTCATCCAGGTGATAAATTTGTTTCTCCACCTCTTCACCCATTTTAAATATATATATTATTTTATACTTTCTATGATTTTCTATATTTTATATAATTTTTATATTTATAATAACATATTCAAAATCGGTATGTTCTTAAATGGCGAATTGTCACCAAGCAACAAACCCTTGCCGTATCGCTTGACGTTCCGTCCACTCTTCAGAAAGAGACCGTTTCCTCTCAGAGAGTTGCCACCTCTAACGGGTTCTAGATACAATCCTTTACCGCTGTCGTCTACGTGAACGCAACACACGGCTCCTCCTTTCTTCAAAAACAGTCCGTTGCCACCCATTAATTTCTCAACTCCCGAACTAGCGAGTCCTGTGAGAGCTCCCACGCCGAGAGTCTTTCCGAGAAAGGGTAGCACCTTTGCGGCGAATGGTAATGCTTTTGCGGCGATTCCTGCTAATAGCGGTAGGAAACCGCCTTTCATTCTCAAATTGTATCTCAATTGAGCGGGACCCAATCTCACCGCCAACCCTCTTCCATCGCGAATCGCTTTCTCCATCCTTTTGATTTGACTTCTAGTCCAGGTGATCGAATCCTGTCCGCCTCTCGTCAGATCTTCGTGAGTGAATTTGAATCTCACTGCCTCGCCTCGAGTTGTTAAAGCTCTCTTAAGTTTCTTCTTCTGTCCTGCGGATATGTTCACGTTTTTAACCACGTATTGTGTCATAATTCTGTTTGTTTTTTTTAAAATATATTTTACTTCAATTGTTTCTTGTTTAATAATTATATTAAAATAATTTTGTAAAAAAATTAATATTACCGTTTATTTTATTTTTGTTATCTATATATATATAATATTTTTTTTTTTTGCTTTTATATTTCTCTTATGTGAAATCGTATCGTCACTCTCTCTCCGCGAAGATCTAACAGTTCACCATTTTGATCCGTCAACGTGGTTTTGAGACTATACAATGTGTCTAAAATCACTGGTAGATAAACTAAATTTCGAGGTCGCTCCACGATCTTATAACACGGCGACACGTTTGGAAAGAAGGAATAGATCGTCGGCTGAGCGCTACCATTCACGTAGCTTCTGGCAATCATGTCTACGTTCACCAGAATGCTATTGACAGCGAGAATGTCGACCGTATTTTCAGATGCCGCGTGGCCTCGATACATCTTTCGATCGAATCCCAACATCTTGCCTATAGAATCGTCCGTGTTGAAATCCACACGAAAATTATCTTCCAAATCCAACATCGTCTGTAAGGTATTAGGATTGGGAGCGAGTCTGATCTTGTTGCTTCCCTTTCCATCTGTCTTCATTCGCGTCTGAATGTAATGGTTCAAATCATCTATGTCGTAACTCCCTTTGGGAATTCGAATCTCCAACCAATCCGTTCCGTCGGAATACTTGAACGAGTTATTATTTTCCGTGACGTTGGGAAAGGAATAATAAGTCTTCAGATTCACCAACGCCATCTCGTAACTTTTCTCTCTGTTCAATTCGATGGAAGGTTCGAATTTCGTAGCGAATCGAGTCGAATCGCCACTCACCACGATTTGAATGGATTGTTTCGCAGCCGTATTCTCGGCTATCCGTTCTAACAATTCTCCATGTCCGAACATTATATCTTAATTTTACTTTTTTTTTTTTATTATTCAAAACTAATTATTTGAAAGATTTATTATTTTTCTAATTTTTTTTTTATTTTTTCACGCTCTATCTTATTATTATTATCACCATTGGGAACATAAAACTTGTCGAATCCGCGCCGATATTTTCCGCGATTAAATTCGCTCGTCAATTCGATCACGACGAAATTGTAAAGTCCACCATCCCAAACCCTCTTGCAGAATCTCCTGAATTCGACAGCGCTCATGTCGTTCGCGACGTGATCGCCGTAGATGTGATTGAGATTCTTGAGATCTTGGCGAAAGAGACACAGAAAATTAGCGTTCTCCCTTATCGTCTGTCTGGGCAATCGAAAATAATTCTGCGACAGGAAGAAACAGTCCACGTTGCTGTGTCGACCCCTAACGTAATACGATTCGCATCGGTTCTGTCTCTCCAAAAGCAGATCGTCGAAAATCATGAGATTCTTATCTTCCGATTTCAGTTCCCTAGGATCCGGAACGTCGCTAGCGTTCTCGTAAAATCGACACTCGACGTTCGAAGATGCATTTCTCTTCGTCAGCTCCGTCGCCGCGCCGTCCAAAATGGCCGAGAGCGGAGCTCCACACTTTTCGAATTCCTCCCTACTGTCAAAGATTCTGGCTATGACGTCCTTGGGCAATCTGCGATCCATGCACTCTCGATGCAATCTGTATTCGGGTTGAAACAAGCTCTTGCCAAACACGAACAATCTGTCGTAATCCAACCAGTCGGGTCGGGACAACAGATTCATCAACAGATTGGTCTTTCCACAATTCGATTTTCCCACTATCAAACCTCTTATGCTCTTGGGAAAGTACTCGTTATTCGACCTCTTGGTCGCGGCGTCGTTCCAAGACATATCTTTAATGTTCATCTTTTGTTTTTATTTTATTTTTTTTTTGTCTGTTATTTTAGATTCTTTTCAAACACAAATTTTTTTATGTTTTTTTTCAAACTCTGTTTTTAATGTTGTTATTATTATTATTTTGTTTATATCGCACCGTCGTGAGTTCTCTTCAATCCGGATCCACTCGTCATTTTGGCTAAATCTTGTATGGGCACCACGGTATCCCTAAAATCTTTCCAACTTTTCGACGTTCGCTCTAATGCAGCTCGCTTCGCCGGCGGACTGATCAACTTGTCGATCAACGCGTCGGCTGCCCTCTTGCCAGCCGCAGAAGCTATCCTACCACTAGCTTCGGAAGCGGCTTTCTTACCAGCATCCAAAGCCGTTTTCTTACCGACCTCAAACGCGGTCGATGCGAGTTTTCTACCCGCATTGCTCGTGAACGCTCGCATTATAGAATCGACGATGCCAGAACCGCCTTGAACGTAAGTCCTGACGTATCCCCTGTTCTTTATCACCAACATATTTTATTTTTTTATAATATATTTTGTGTTTTTTTCACTGGTAAATCGTTTTGTCGTTTTTAAATACTTTTTATTATTCTAGTGTAAGAATTTACTGTTTTATTTTTTTGTTTGTTTGTTTGTTTGTTTGTTTCTCTCTCTCTACTTATTATTATTATATTCACATCAATCCTTCAATTCGTTCATCAGCCTTTTATACTGGTTTTTATTCAAAACCTTCTGTCTCAACAATTCGTCAGATATGGCAACTATCTGATTATCTAATCCCGTGTTACCAGCCCGTCTGCTCCCCATCAACAAACTCAATCTCTGATACAGAGCGTCGGGATCGCTCGGAAGAAAAGTAGTGGTTTTTTTCACCCCTTTGCCGGTCATCGATTCGACGAACTTCTTGTTCGCATTGACAGGAATGTTATCACAATTAATTAATAAGTCAGCAGAGTTTAATACGCTATGAGTGGAAGTTATGTTAATTTATAAAGTGGATGTTTAATATAATAATTTATTTAATAATTTGTTTATGCAAGGAATATTACTTCGAGTGACAAAAATGCTAGGTAGAGAAATCGCCGGGTGGCGAAAGGGCCGAGTGGCGAAAACGCTCGGTGGCGAAATCGTCGGGTGGCGAAAAGACTGGATACTTTTTGGAAATACTGAGTATGAAATATAAATTTACAATATTTTGAAACCTTCAAAGTTGCAAATATTTGCCAGAAATGCATATGTCAGAAATAGCATTGTCACATTAAAATAGAATACTCAGTATATATCCGCTGTGTATAGCAAATAATGAAAACAGGTATTACTAGTTCACAGTACAATATCAGTGTCCATTTAGTTCTTGGTGAACAGATTCAAGTCAATTTCAGTTTGCTAATCCTCACTAGTAGTAGGACATGTTCATTTCGTGCCCCATCAGATGGACCTAGGTAGTGGACCTAGGAAGTGACGTCATACCGCAATGTATTATGGGTATCACGTGTGGGGTTATCATGGTAACCCGCGTGGGTGGCCATGTTGTGACGTCATTGTCATGGTGATGGGTGATGTGAAAGCACATGCGCAACTCGTGTTGTTAGGGTGATACGCGTTTCCGTCGTCCATTTTGTATGCAGGAGGTCGCCATCTTTGTTTCTATGGTGGCACGTGGTTGCTATGATCCTGAAAGGCCTACAACAAGACGGGGGTATGTTCAGAAGGTATGTTCGATTGAATGGGAGTAGGTCGAATTACCCAAATGAGCTCGAGAATGATCGTAAATCACCGGAAAGTACCTTTTCTAACCGAAAGGGACCTGTTTAGAGTAGCACGTAGTGCTATAGACCCTTAAAAGGTCGTGCTCGATTGAAGCGGAGTACTTTTCGAGTGTAACCCGGCATGAGGTGAATCAGTGGTTTTCCCTAGATAATTACCCCCAAACGACCCGACAAACTATTTAACCGGCTTGGATTTGCCTAGAATCCTCGTTTTATCTATGTTACAAGTCTATCAGCACATGCAAAATCTGCCAATATGTGCCTGTGTGCAAGTGCACAATGTGCGCACAAGACATGCAGCACCTGCGCACATACGGATGTTTGAGGACCAGTGGGGACCAGTGGGGACCAGTGTTTGTGGACCAATGACGACCAGCGTTTAGGGACTAGTGAGGACCAGGCTTTTGGGACCAAGGCATGGGTACGTAGGTTTGTGATACCCATAATACATTGCGGTATGACGTCACTTCCTAGGTCCACCACCTAGGTCCACCACCTAGGTCCATCTGATGGGGCACGAAATAAACACGTCCTACTACTCTCACTTACCGGTTACACTGAACGTTGCCGATATAAACAAAGGAAAACATTTGTACGTCAAAATAAAAATTTACAATAATCTAAAAACATTTCACCGACTGCCATCACTTTCTGAAAAAAGTATTAAAACATTTCTTCTCCAGTTCTAACGGTGAAACAACTGAGAAAAATTGTAAACATTTGAAAAGAAAGTGATGAACGAAGTTTGATGATTGTCACGAAATTTCGTGGGGGCGCGGTGGCGTCGCGGTAACCGGTTCTCGTCAAATCACCGAAGTTAAGCAACGTCGAGCGCTGTTAGTAGTTGGATGGGAGACCATTTCAGCGACTGATTCGCACTCCCGCATTGTGTCCTTGGGCAAAGCACTTAACCCCGATTGCCTACATAGGGGCACGATGACGCTGTGTACTAAGGCGCACTGCACGTTGATGGTGCGCATGTCTTCAACCAATCTAACCCTGCCTGTGCCACGGCGCAGAGTTCAGAGTTACGATGTTGTAGAGCTGACAGCTGCTCGTCGTTGCTCGGTGGTTCTCTCCGGGTACTCCGGCTTCCTCCACCCGTAAAACTGTCACGGTCATCATTAGCCATTGTGCATAAGTATATGACCTTAAACACCAATAAATAATAAATAAATATATACACGAAATTTCGTGACTGCAATTTCAACACAATTTTTAGCGATGTGAAGTTAGTTACTTATTTGACATTTTGACATTTTGACATTTTTTATTGCATCAAAACAGGAAAAATGGCACCCACTGTAGGGTGGCACAAATGAAAACCAGTTGATTGACATGTTGCCCGTCCACATAAGGCCTTTCTTTATGGGGCAACCAAGGCCCTAAAAGTGACAACCTCCCAGGAAACCTTCTACATGGGCAAATGTGATCAAATAGATGGTGCTGTAGGGTGGCACAAATGAAGATGAGTTGATTGACATGTTGCCCGTCCACATAACGCCTTTCTTTATGGGGCGACCAAGGCCCTAAAAGTGACAACCTCCCAGAAAACCTTCTAGATGGGCAAATCTGATCAAATAAATGGTGCTGTAGGGTGGCATAAATAAAGACGAGTTAATTGACATGTTGCCCGTCCTCATAAGGCCTTTCTTTATGGGGCAACCAAGGCCCTAAAAGTGACAACCTCCCAGAAAACCTTCTAGATGGGCAAATCTGATCAAATAAGTGGTGCTGTAGGGTGGCACAAATGAAGACGAGTTGATTGACATGTTGCCTGTCCACATAAGGCCTTTCTTTATGGGGCACCCAAGGCCCTAAAAGAGACAACCACCCAGAAAACCTTCTAGATGGGCAAATCTGATCAAATAAATGGTGCTGTAGTGCGGCACAAATGAAGACGAGTTGATTGCCATGTTGCCTGTCCACATAAGGCCTTTCTTTATGGGGCACCCAAGGCCCTAAAAGAGACAACCACCCAGAAAACCTTCTAGATGGGCAAATCTGATCAAATAAATGGTGCTGTAGTGCGGCACAAATGAAGACGAGTTGATTGCCATGTTGCCTGTCCACATAAGGCCTTTCTTTATGGGGCAACCAAGGCCCTAAAAGTGACACGCTCCCAAAAAGCCTTGTAGATGGGCAAATCTGATCAAATAAATGGTGCTGTAGGGTGGCACCAATTAAGACGAGTTGATTGACATGTTGCCCGTCCACATAAAGACTTTCTTTATGGGGCAACCCAGGCCCTAAAAGTCACAACCTCCCAGAAAACCTTCTAGATGGGCAAATCTGATCAAATAAATGGTGCTGTAGGGTGGCACAAATGAAGAGGAGTTGATTGACATGTTGCCCGTCCACATAAGGCCTTTCTTAATGGGGCAACCAAGGCCCTAAAAGTGACAACCTCCCAGAAAACCTTCTAGATGGGCAAATCTGATCAAATAAATGGTGCTGTAGGGTGGCACAAATGAAGACGAGTTGATTGACTTGTTGCCCGTCCACATAAGGCCTTTCTTTATGGGGCAACCAAGGCCCTAAAAGTGACAACCTCCCAGAAAACGTTCTAGATGGGCAAATCTGATCAAATTGATGGTGCTGTATGGGGGCGCAAATGAAGACGAGTTGATTGACATGTTGCCCGTCCGCATAAGGCCTTTCCTTATGGGGCAACCAAGGCCTTAAAAGTGACAACCTCCCAGAAAACCTTCGAGATGGGCAAATCTGATCAAATAAATGATGCTGTAGGGTGGCACAAATGAAGACGAGTTCATAGACATGTTGCCCGTCCGCATAAGGCCTTTCTTTATGGGACAACCAAGGCCCTAAAAGAGACAATCTCCCAGACAAACCTTCTAGATGGGCAAATCTGAAAAATAAATGGTGCTGTAGGGTGGCACAAATGAAGACGAGTTGATTAACATGTTGCCCGTCCACAAAAGGCCTTTCTTTATGGGGCAACCAAAGCCCTAAAAGTGACAACCTCCCAGAAAACCTTCTAGATGGGCAAATCTGATCAAATAAATGGTGCTGTAGGGTGGCACAAATGAAGACGAGTTGATTGACACGTTGCCCGTCCACATAAGGCCTTTCTTTATGGGACACCCAAGGCCCTAAAAGTGACAGCCTCCCAGAAAACCTTCAAGATGGGCAAATCTGATCAAATAAATGGTGCTGTAGGGTGGCACAAATGAAGAAGAGTTGATTGACATGTTGCCCGTCCACATAAGCCCTTTCTTTATGGGGCAACCAAGGACCTAAAAGTGACAACCTCCCAGAAAACCTTCAAGATGGGCAAATCTGATCAAATAAATGGTGCTGTAGGGTGGCACAAATGACGACGAGTCGATTGACATGTTGCCCGTCCTCATAAGGCCTTTCTTTATGGGGCAACCAAGGCCCCAAGGCACAAATGAAGACGAGTTCATTGACATGTTGCCCGTCTGCATAAGGCCTTTCTTTATAGGGGCAACCAAGGCCCTAAAAGTGACAAACTCCCAGAAAACCTTTTAGATGGGCAAATCTGATCAAATAAATGGTGCTGTAGTGTGGCACAAATGAAGACGAGTTGATTGACATGTTGCCCGTCCACATAAGGCCTTTCTTTATGGGGCAACCAAGGCCCTAAAAGTGACAACCTCCAGAAAACCTTCTAGATGGGCAAATCTGATCAAATAAACGGCGCTGTAGGGTGGCACAAATAAAGACGAGTTGATTGACATGTTGCCCGTCCGCATAAGGCCTTTCTTTATGGGACAACAAGGCCCTAAAAGAGACAACCTCCAAGAAAACCTTCTAGATGGGCAAATCTGATCAAATAAATGGTGCTGTAGGGTGGCACAAATGAAGACGAGTAGGTATCGCTGGTAACAGCAAAGCAGACAGTGCGGCAAAACAGGCTTTAACAAAGCCTCTCACTGATTTTAAGATCCCTTTCAGTGATTTTAAGCCTCATATTAGTAGTTACATCAAATCTATGTGGCAGGTGGAATGGGATGGGGCAACTAATAACAATCTCCATCGCTTCCGATCAACTATTTCTGATCACTACCCATCCAGTAACCTTTGTAGAAAAGATGATGTTATTTTGACACGGTGTCATATTGGTCACACACGACTTACACATTCCTTTCTGTTAGTGGGTAATATGCGACCAGAATGTGTTCCATGTCAGCAGGTGTTGTCAGTGGAGCACATTCTCTTAAATTGTACTGATTTTAATCTTGTTAGAGGGCAATATTTTACAGTTCAATCTCTACGAGATTTATTTTACTATATGCGCCCACATAAAATAATCTCATTTTTGAAAGAAATCAACCTTTTTAATAAATTTTAAAATTGTTTTTATTCTTTTAACGTAGACTCTACAAGTTTAAATGTCAACAGGTTGATTTTATAAGTAATCTGGTTTTTATAACCTTAGTTATTACGGTTTCAACTGCACCTGATTTTAGTTTTTGTTGTGATTTTTTCATATTTTATCCAATTAATTTTAATAAATACTTGACACTTGTTGTTTAAGTAGTTTTCTCGCCACGATATAGCCTTAGCTGCTGATGTGGCGTTAAGCAACAATAAATAAATAAATAAATAAATAAATAAGGCCCTAAAAGTGACAACCTCCCAGAAAACCTTCTAGATGGGCAAATCTGATCAAATAAATGGTGCTGTACGGTGGCACAAATGAAGACGAGTCGATTGACAAGTTGCCAGTCCGCATAAGGTCTTTCTTTATGGGGCAACCAAGGCCCCAAGGCAATAATGAAGTCGAGTTGATTGACATGTTGCCCGTCTGCCTAAGGCCTTTCTTTATGGGGCAACCAAGGCCCTAAAAGTGAAAAACTCCTAGAAAACCTTCTAGATGGGCAAATCTGATCAAATATATGGTGCTGTAGGGTGGCACAAATGAAGACGAGTTGATTGATATGTTACCCGTCAGCATAAGGCCTTTCTGTATGGGACAACAAGGCCCTAAAAGTGACAACGTCCCAGAAAACCTTCTAGATGGGCAAATCAGAAAAACTAAATGGTGCTGTAGGGTGGCACAAATGAAGTCGAGTTGATTGACATGTTGCCCATCAACATAAGACCTTTCTGTATGGGGAAACCAAGGCCCTAAAAGTGACAACCTCCTAGAAAACCTTCTAGATGGGCAAATCTGATCAAATAAATGGAGCTGTAGGGTGGCACAAATGAAGCCGAGGTGATTGACATGTTGCCCGCCCACATAAGGCCTTTCTTTATGGGACAACCAAGGCCCTAAAAGTGACAACCTCCCAGAAAACCTTCTAGATGGGCACATCTGATCAAATAAATGGTGCTGTAGGTTGGCACAAATAAAGTCGAGTTGATTGACAGCTTGCCCGTCCGCATAAGGCCTTTTCTTTATGGAGCAACCAAGGCCCTAAAAGTGACAACCTCCCAGAAAACCTTCTAGATGGGCAAATCTGATCAAATAAATGGTGCAGAAGGGTGGCACAAATGAAGACAAGTCGATTGACATGTTGCCCGTCCACATAAGGCCTTTCTTTATGAAGCAACCAAGGCCCTAAAGTGACATCCTCCCAGAAAACATTCTTGATGGGCAAATCTGATCAAATAAATGGTGCTGTAGGGTGGCACAAATGAAGACGAGTTGATTGACATGTTGCCCGTCCACATAAGGCCTTTCTTTATGGACAACCAAGGTAGTAAAAGTGACAACCTCCCATTAAACCTTCTAGATGGGCAAATCTGATCAAATAAATGGTGCTGTAGGGTGGCACAAATGAAGTCGAGTTGACTGACATGTTGCCTGTCCGCATAAGGGCTTTCTTTATGGGACAACCAAGACCTTAAACGTGACAACCCCCCAGAAAACCTTCGAGATGGAAAATCTGATCAAATAAATGGTGCTGTAGGGTGGCACAAATAAAGAGGAGTTGATTGACATGTTGCCCGTCCGCATAAGGCCTTTCTTTATGGGGCAACCAAGGCCTTAAAAGTGACAACCTCCTAGAAAACCTTCTAGATTGGCAAATCTGATCAAATAAATGGTGCGGTATGGTGGCACAAATGAAGACGAGTTCATTGACTTGATGCCTGTCCACATAAGGCCTTTCTTTATGGAGGAAGCAAGGCATTAAAAGTGACAACATTCCAGAAAACCTTCTAGATGGGCAAATCTCATCAAATAAATGGTGCTGTATGGGGGACACAAATGAAGACGAGTTGATTGACATGTTGCCCGTCCGCATAAGGCCTTTCTTTATGGGGCAACCAAGGCCCTAAAAGTAACAACCTCCCAGAAAACCTTCTAGTTGGCAAATTTGATAAAATAAACGGTGTTGTATGGTGACACAAATGAAGGGGAGTTGATTGACATGTTGCCCGTCCGCATAAGGCCTTTCTTTATGCGGCATCCAAGACCTTAAAAGTGACAAACTCCCAGAAAACCTTCTAGATGGGCAAATCTGATCAAATAAATGGCGCTGTAGGGTGGCACAAATGAAGACGAGTTGATTGACATGTTGCCCGTCTGCATAAGACCATTCTTTATGGGACAACCAAGAAGCTAAAAGTGACAACCTCCCAGAAGACCTTCTAGATGGGCAAATCTGAAAAAATAAATGGTGCTGTAGGGTGGCACAAGTGAAGACGAGTTGATTAACATGTTGCCCGTCCACATAAGGCCATTTTTTATGGGGCAACCAAGGCCCTAAAAGTGACAACCTCCCAGAAAACCTTCTAGATGGGCAAATCTGATAAAATAAATGTTGCTGTAGGATGGCTCAAATGAAGACGAGTTGATTGAGATGTTGCCCGTCCGCATAAGGCCTTTCTTTATGGGGCAACCAAGGCCCTAAATGTGACAACCTCCCAGAAAACCTTCTAGATGGGCAAATCTGATCAAATAAATGGTGCTGTAGGGTGGCACAAATGAAGACGAGTTGACGGACATGTTCCCCGTCCACATAAGCCTTTTCTTTATGAGGCAACCAAGGACCTAAAAGTGGCAACCTCCCAGAAAACCTTCTAGATGGGCAAATCTGATCAAATAAATGGTGCTGTAGGGTGGCACAAATGAAGACGAGTCGATTGACATGTTGCCCGTCCGCATAAGGGCTTTCTTTATGGGACAACCAAGACCCTAAAAGTGACAACCTCCCAGAAAACCTTCTGGATGGAAAAACTGATCAAATAAATGGTGCTGTAGGGTGGCACAAATGAAGAGGAGTTGATTGACATGTTGCCCGTCCGCATAAGGCCTTTCTTTATGGGGCAGCCAAGGCTCTAAAAGTGACAACCTCCCAGAAAACCTTCTAGATGGGCAAATCTGATCAAATAAATGGTGCTGTAGGGTGGCACAAATGAAGACGAGTTGATTAACTAGTTTCCCGCCAACGTAAGGCCTTTCTTTATGGGGCAACCAAGGCCCTAAAAGTGACAAACTCTCAGAAAACCTTCTAGATGGGCAAATCTCATCAAATAAATGGTGCTGTAGGGTAGCACGAATGAAGACGAGTTGATTGACATGTTGTCCGACCACAGAAGGCCTTTCCTTATGGGGCAACCAAGGCCTTAAAAGTGACAACCTCCCAGAACACCTTCTAGTTGGCAAATTTGATAAAATAAACGGTGTTGTAGGGTGACACAAATGAAGGGGAGTTGATTGACATGTTGCCCGTCCGCATAAGTCCTTTCTTTATGGGGCATCCAAGACCTTGAAAGTGACAAACTGCCAGAAAACCTTCTAGATGGGCAAATCTGATCAAATAAATGGTGCTGTAGGGTAGCACGAATGAAGACGAGTTGATTGACATGTTGCCCGTCCGCAGAAGGCCTTTCCTTATGGGGCAACCAAGGCCTTTAAAGCGACAACCTCCCAGAAAACCTTCTAGGTGGGCAAATCTGATCAAATAAATGGTGCTGTAGGGTGGCACAAATGAAGACGAGTTGATTGACATGTTGCCCGTCTGCATAAGGCCATTCTTTATGGGACAACCAAGAAGCTAAAAGTGACAACCTCCCAGAAAACCTTCTAGATGGGCAAATCTGATAAAATAAATGTTGCTGTAGGATGGCTCAAATGAAGACGAGTTGATTGAGATGTTGCCCGTCCGCATAAGGCCTTTCTTTATGGGGCAACCAAGGCCCTAAATGTGACAACCTCCCAGAAAACCTTCTAGATGGGCAAATCTGATCAAATAAATGGTGCTGTAGGGTGGCACAAATGAAGACGAGTTGACGGACATGTTCCCCGTCCACATAAGCCTTTTCTTTATGAGGCAACCAAGGACCTAAAAGTGGCAACCTCCCAGAAAACCTTCTAGATGGGCAAATCTGATCAAATAAATGGTGCTGTAGGGTGGCACAAATGAAGACGAGTCGATTGACATGTTGCCCGTCCGCATAAGGGCTTTCTTTATGGGACAACCAAGACCCTAAAAGTGACAACCTCCCAGAAAACCTTCTGGATGGAAAAACTGATCAAATAAATGGTGCTGTAGGGTGGCACAAATGAAGAGGAGTTGATTGACATGTTGCCCGTCCGCATAAGGCCTTTCTTTATGGGGCAGCCAAGGCTCTAAAAGTGACAACCTCCCAGAAAACCTTCTAGATGGGCAAATCTGATCAAATAAATGGTGCTGTAGGGTGGCACAAATGAAGACGAGTTGATTAACTAGTTTCCTGCCAACATAAGGCCTTTCTTTATGGGGCAACCAAGGCCCTAAAAGTGACAAACTCTCAGAAAACCTTCTAGATGGGCAAATCTGATCAAATAAATGGTGCTGTAGGGTAGCACGAATGAAGACGAGTTGATTGACATGTTGTCCGACCACAGAAGGCCTTTCCTTATGGGGCAACCAAGGCCTTAAAAGTGACAACCTCCCAGAACACCTTCTAGATGGGCAAATCTGATCAAATAAATGGTGCTGTAGGGTAGCACGAATGAAGACGAGTTGATTGACATGTCGCCCGTCCACATAAGGCCTTTCCTTAGGGGGCAACCAAGGCCTTAAAAGTGACAAACTCCCAGAAAATCTTCTAGATGGGCAAATCTGATCAAATAAATGGTGCTGTATGTGAGACACAAATGAAGACGAGTTAATTGACATGTTGCCTGTCCGCATAAGGCCTTTCTTTATGGGGCAACCAAGGCCCTAAAAGTGACAACCTCCCAGAAAATCTTCCAGTTGGCAAATCTGATAAAATAAACGGTGTTGTAGGGTGGCACAAATGAAGGGGAGTTGATTGACATGTTGCCCGTCTGCATAAGGCCTTTCTTTATGGGGCAACCAAGGCCCTAAAAGTGACAAACTCCCAGAAAACCTTCTAGATGTACAAATCTGATCAAATAAATGGTGCTGTAGGGTAGCACGAATGAAGCCGAGTTGATTGACATGTTGCCCGTCCGCAGAAGGCCTTTCCTTATGGGGCAACCAAGGCCCTAAAAGCGACAACCGCCCAGAAAACCTTCTAGATGGGCAAATCTGATCAAATAAATGGTGCTGCAGGGTAGCACGAATGAAGTCGAGTTGATTGACATGTTGCCCGTCCACATAAGGCCTTTCTTAATGGGGCAATCAAGGCCTTAAAAGTGACAACCTCCCAGAAAACCTTCTAGGTGGGCAAATCTGTTCAAATAAATGGGGCTGTAGGGTGGCACAAATGAAGACGAGTTGATTGACATGTTGCCCATCTGCATAAGACCTTTCTTTATGGGACAACCAAGACCCTAAAAGTGACAACCTCCCAGAAAACCTTCTAGATGGGCAAATCTGAAAAAATAAATGGTGCTGTAGGGTGGCACAAGTGAAGACGAGTTGATTAACATGTTCCCGTCCACATAAGGCCATTCTTTATGGGGCAACCAAGGCCCTAAAAGTGACAAACTCCCAGAAAACCTTCTAGATGGGCAAATCTGATCAAATAAATGGTGCTGTAGGGTAGCACGAATGAAGACGAGTTGATTGACATGTTGCCCGTCCGCAGAAGGCCTTTCCTTATGGGGCAACCAAGGCCTTGAAAGCGATGACCGCCCAGAAAACCTTCTAGATGGGCAAATCTGATCAAATAAATGGCGGTGTAGGGTAGCACGAATGAAGTCGAGTTGATTGACATGTTGCCCGTCCACATAAGGCCTTTCTTAATGGGGAAATCAAGGCCTTAAAAGTGACAACATCCCAGAAAACCTTCTAGGTGGGCAAATCTGATCAAATAAATGGTGCTGTAGGGTGGCACAAATGAAGACGAGTTGATTGACATGTTGCCCATCTGCATAAGACCTTTCTTTATGGGACAACCAAGGCCCTAAAAGTGACAACCTCCCAGAAAACCTTCTAGATGGGCAAATCTGAAAAAATAAATGGTGCTGTAGGGTGGCACAAGTGAAGACGAGTTGATTGACATGTTGCCCGTCCGCAGAAGGTCTTTCCTTATGGGGCAACCAAGGCCTTAAAAGCGACAACCGCCCAGAAAACCTTTTAGATGGGCAAATCTGATCAAATAAATGGTGCTGTAGGGTAGCACGAATGAAGTCGAGTTGATTGACATGTTGCCCGTCCACATAAGGTCTTTCTTAATGGGGCAATCAAGGCCTTAAAAGTGACAACCTCCCAGAAAACCTTCTAGGTGGGCAAATCTGATCAAATAAATGGTGCTGTAGGGTGGCACAAATGAAGACGAGTTGATTGACATGTTGCCCATCTGCATAAGACCTTTCTTTATGGGACAACCAAGACCCTAAAAGTGACAACCTCCCAGAAAACCTTCTAGATGGGCAAATCTGAAAAAATAAATGGTGCTGTAGGGTGGCACAAGTGAAGACGAGTTGATTAACATGTTGCCCGTCCACATAAGGCCATTCTTTATGGGGAAACCAAGGACCTAAAAGTAACAACCTCCCAGAAAACCTTCTAGATGGGCAAATCTGATCAAATAAATGTTGCTGTAGGATGGCGCAAATGAAGACGAGTTCATTGAGATGTTGCCCGTCCGCATAAGGCCTTTCTTTATGGGGCAACCAAGGCCCTAAATGTGACAATCTCCCAGAAAACCTTCTAGATGGGCAAATCTGATCAAATAAATGGTGCTGTAGGGTGGCACAAATGAAGACGAGTTGATTGACATGTTCCCCGTCCACATAAGCCTTTTCTTGATGAGGCAACCAAGGACCTAAAAGTGACAACCTCCCAGAAAACCTTCTAGATGGGCAAATCTGATCAAATAAATGGTGCTGTAGGGTGGCACAAATGAAGACGAGTCGATTGACATGTTGCGCGTCCGCATAAGGCCTTTCTTTATGGGGCAACCAAGGCCCCAAGGCACAAATGAAGTCGAGTTGATTGACATGTTGCCCATCTGCATAAGGCCTTTCTTTATGGGGCAACCAAGGCCCTAATAGTGACAAACTCCCACAGAACCTTCTAGGTGGGCAAATCTGATCAAATAAATGGTGCTGTAGGTTGGCGCAAATGAAGTCGAGTTGATTGACAGCTTGCCCGTCCGCATAAGGCCTTTCTTTATGGGGCAACCAAGGCCCTAAACGTGACAACCTCCCAGAAAACCTTCTAGATCGGCAAATCTGATCAATTAAATGGTGCTGTAGGGTGGCACAAATGAAGACAAGTTGATTGACATGTTTCCCGTCCACATAAGGCCCTTCTTTATGAGGCCACCAAGATCCTAAAAGTGACATCCTCCCAGAAAACATTCTACATGGGCAAATCTGATCAAATAAATGGTGCTGTAGGGTGGCACAAATGAAGACGAGTTGATTGACATGTTGCCCGTCCACATAAGGCCTTTCTTTTTGGGGCAACCAAGGTCCTAAAAGTGACAACCTCCCATTAAACCTTCTAGATGGGCAAATCTGATCAAATAAATGGTGCTGTAGGGTAGCACGAATGAAGACGAGTTGACTGACATGTTGCCCGTCCACATAAGGCCTTTCCTTATGGGGCAACCAAGGCCTTTAATGTAACAACCTCCCAGAAAACCTTCTAGATGGAGAAATCTGATCAAATAAATGGTGCTGTAGGGTGGCACTAATGAAGACGAGTTGATTGACATGTTGCCCGTCAGCACAAGGCCTTTCTTTATGGGACAACCAAGACACTAAACGTGACAACCTCCCAGAAAACCTTCTAGATGGGCAAATCTGAAAAAATAGATGGTGCTGTAGGGTGGCACAAGTGAAGACGAGTTGATTAACATGTTGCCCGTCCAAAAAAGACCATTCTTTATGGGGCAATCAAGGCCCTAAAAGTGACAACCTCTCAGAAAACCTTCTAGATTGGCAAATCTCGTCAAATAAATGTTGCTGTAGGGTGGCTCAAATGAAGACGAGTTGATTGACATGTTGCCCGTCCACATAAGGCCTTTCTTTATGGGGCAACCAAGGTCCTAAAAGTGACAACCTCCCATAAAACTTCTAGATGGGCAAATCTGATCAAATAAATGGTGCTGTAGGGTGGCACAAATGAAGACGAGTTGATTGACATGTTGCCCGTCCGCATAAGGCCTTTCTTTATGGGACAACCAAGGCCCTTAAAGTGACAAACTCCCAGAAAACCTTCTAGATGGGCAAATCTGATCAAATAAATGGTGCTGTAGGGTAGCACGAATGAAGACGAGTTGATTGACATGTCGCCCGTCCACATAAGGCCTTTCCTAAGGGGGCAACCAAGGCCTTAAAAGTGACAAACTCCCAGAAAACCTTCTAGATGGGCAAAGCTGATCAAATAAATGGTGCTGTATGGAAGACACAAATGAAGACGAGTTGATTGACATGTTGCCCGTCCGCATAAGGCCTTTCTTTATGGGGCAACCAAGGCCCTAAAAGTGACAACCTCCCAGAAAATCTTCTAGTTGGCAAATCTGATAAAATAAACGGTGTTGTGGGGTGGCAGAAATGAAGGGGAGTTGATTGACATGTTGCCCGTCCGCATAAGGCCTTTCGTTATGGGGCATCCAAGGCCCTAAAAGTGACAAACTCCCAGAAAACCTTCTAGATGGGCAAATCTGATCAAATAAATGGTGCTGTAGGGTAGCACGAATGAAGACGAGTTGATTGACATGTTGCCCGTCCGCATAAGGCCTTTCCTTATGGGGCAACCAAGGCCTTAAAAGCGACAACCTCCCAGAAAACCTTCTAGATGGGCAAATCTGATCAAATAAATGGTGCTGTAGGGTAGCACATATGAGGACGAGGTGATTGACATGTTGCCTGTCCACATACGGCCTTTCCTTATGGGCAACCAAGGCCTTAAAAGTGACAACCTCCCAGAAAACCTTCTAGGTGGGCAAATCTGCTCAAATAAATGGTGCTGTAGGGTGGCACAAATGAAGACGACTTGATTGACATGTTGCCTGTCCGCATAAGGCCTTTCTTTATGGAGCTACCAAGGCCCTTAAAGTGAAAACCTCCCCGAAAACCTTCTAGATGGACAAATCTGATCAAATAAATGATGCTATTGGTTAACTCGTGTTTAAAGCGAGTTTATCGGCGATATTAATGCAAATTTATCCGCGAGGTTATCGCGACTTTATCCGCATTGGTAGCGAGAGTTAATTCGCCAGGTTAACGCGAGTTTATCGCCAGTTTATCCGTGAGGTTAGCGCGAGTTTATCCGAGAGGCTAACGCGAGGTTAACGCAATCTTAACGCGAGTTTGGCAGGAGTTTATCCGCGAGGTTGACACGAGATTAACGCTAGTTGACCCGCGAGGATAATCGATGTTAATCCGCACCGATGGCGGGAGTTTGATACGAGGTTACCCACGAGTTTAACCTTCTAGATGGGCAAATCTGATCAAATAAATGGTGCTGTAGGGTGGCACAAATGAAGACGAGTTGATTGACGTGTTGCCCGTCCACATAAGGCCTTTCTTTATGGGGCAACCAAGGCCCTAAAAGTGACAACCTCCCAGAAAACCTTCTAGATGGGCAAATCTGATCAAATAAATGGTGCTGTAGGGTGGCACAAATAACGACAAGTTGATTGACATGTTGCCCGTCTGCATAAGGCCTTTCTTTATGGGGCAACCAAGGCCCTAAAAGTGACAACCTCCCAGAAAACCTTCTAGATGGACAAATCTGATCAAATAAATGGTGATGTACGGTAGCACAAATGAAGACGAGTTGATTGACATGTTGCCCGTCCACATAAGGCCTTTGTGTATGGAGCAACCAAGGCCCTTAAAGTGACAACCTCCCAGAAAACCTTCTAGATGGACAAATCTGATCAAATAAAAGGTGCTATAGGTTAACTCGAGTTTAAAGCGAGTATATCGGCGATATTAATGCTAATTTATCCGCGAGGTTATCGCAACTTTATCCGCGTTGTTAGCGAGATTTAATTCGCCAGGTTAAGGCGAGTTTATCGCCAGTTTATCCGTGAGGTTAGCGCGAGGTTAACGCAATCTTAACGCGAGTTTGACAGGAGTTTATCCGCGAGGTTGACTCGAGATTAACGCTAGTTGACCCGCGAGGATAACGGATGTTAATCCGCACGGTTAGCGGGAGTTTGATACGAGGTTACCCACGAGTTTAACGGGAGTTGTGCGCGAGTTTATCGCAAGGTAACTCGAGTTTGACAGCAGTTTATCCGCTAGGCTATCACGAGTTTGTAAAGTAAACGCGATTTCATACGCGAGGTTAACGCGAGTTTAATGCGCATTTTACGCAAGTTGATCCACAAGGTTGACGCGACATTAACGCTCGTGACCTTGTGGATAAACTCGCGTTAAACACGTGCTAACATCACGGATACTCTCGCATTATCCTCGCGTCAACCTCGCACTAAGAACGCGAATAAACGCCCGTTAAACTCGCATTCACCTCTCGGATGCACTCGCGTTAACCTCGAGTTAACGTCACTTTAAACTCGCGTAAACCTAGCGGATAAACTCGCGTTAATCTCGCGATTAAACTCGCGTTAGCGTCGCACATAAGCCCGCGCTAATCTCGCATATGAACACAAGCTAACCACGCGATTTAACTCGCATTAATATTGCATTAATCCCGGGGGTAAACGCACGTTAACCTCGCGGATTAAGTAGCGTTAAACTTGCGTTAAACTCGCCTTAACATCGGGATAAATTCGCGTTAAACTCGCGGGTAAACACACGTTAGCATAGCGAATTTACTCACTTTAAAGTTGTGTTACACTCGCGTTAACCTTGCGTTAACCTCGCGTTAACCTCGCAGATAAACATGCGTTAACTTCTCAGATTAATTCCCGTTGAAATCGAGTTAACCTTGATTTACATTCAGTTTAACCTAGCGGTTAGACTCCCGTTAATCTCGCGGATAAACTCGTGTTAAGCTAGCGTTAGGGACGCGCATAAACTCGTGGTCACCTCGTTAACTCTAGTTAATCTCGCGTTAACTGCGGCGATAAACTCGTGTAAAACTCACGAACAAACACACGTTAAATTCGTGTTAACCTCGATGATTAACTCGCGGATAAACTCGCGATAACAACGCATGTAAACTCACGATAACCTCGTGCGTAAATTCGTGTTAACTTCGCCGATAAACTCGCGTTAAACACGAGTTAACCTCGCGGATGAACTCGCGTTAACGTCGCGCATAGATTCGCGCCAAACTCGCGTTAACCTCGTGAATAAAAGAACGTTAAATTCGCGCTAATAACGCGAATGAACTCGCAATAACCTTTCGCACAAACTCGTATTAATACCGCGGATAAAGTCGCGTTACTCTGGCGGAAAAACTCGCGATACTGTCGCGCATAAACGCGCGCTGACCGCGCCGATAAACACAAGTTAACCTCGCGGATTAACTCGCGTTAAACTCGCGTAAAGATCGTGTTAATCTAGCTGATAAACTTACGTTAAACTCGTGGATGAACACGCGCCAAATCGCGTTAACTTCCCGCATAAACGCCCGTTAAACTGGAGTTAACCTCGCGGATAAATTCGTAGTAACCTCGCGAATAAACTCACGTTAATCTCGCGTTGACATCGCGGCTATACTCGCGCCAAACTCGCGATAACCTAGCGGTTAAACTCGTCTCAGACTCGCGTTAACATCTCGTTTAACTCGCGTTGACAAACCAGGTAAATTGGTGGTAACTTCGCCGTAAACTCGCGTTAACATCGCCGATAAACTTGCGTTAAACTCGAGTTAACCCCGTGGATAAACTCGCGTTAACCTCGCGGATTAACTGTCTCTAACTACACTGTCTCTATAAACACGTAATAACCTCGCGGACAAATTCGCTTTAAATTCGCGTTCACCTTGCGTTTAATTTGCGCTTACAACGTGGATAAACTCGCGATAACTCTGCCAATAAACTCGCATTAATAAACACGCACTGACCTCACGGATACTCTCGCGTCAAACTCGCGCTCACAATGCGGATAAACTGCTGTTAAACTCAAGTTTATCTCACGGATGAACTCATAGAGCTCTGTCAAACAAGATATAATAAAATAAATGCCTGTATTGGATGTAGTGAGGCCAAAAAGGTTGATAAATAAGGGGAAATTGGTGCATGTCACACAGCATGTCACAGTAATTTTTTCGACATATTACAAAAATGTATATACAATTAACAGGAGTTTACTCTTCAACCCATATGCAATTAACGATCAAATCTGTACTGAAGATATGGTAAATGGTTTTGTGTTTGAAAATTATATTCAATTAACAGGGATATACAATTAAGAGATATCCAATTAAGTGGGCTCGACTGTATATCAACATATCAGCTAATATATACCATCATTTGTGTTTCAAACCTTTAAGATGATGTTGTACATCACACTCTTAACATAAATACATCAGGAGGCTTTATATGTGAGAATATTGGGCTTAATCTGGGAAAATGTCACACGTTAGTAGGAATGTAGCAAACATCTGAGAATAATGAAAGAACAATTCAAATGAAAATTTGTTCCCGTATATGTGCACCTGCTCTGGCCAAGCAAGCCTGATAATTAACAGCTTGTCATTTGTAGATTGGGACCCACAGCAGCCCACAGAGGTTTAAATTGGTGGCACCAGTTTAAGAACATTATGAAACCCCCTAAAGTAGGCTGTGCTTACTAAGTTTATAAGTTTATTTTGGATTTTAATGGGAGAGTGAGGGGTGGGTGTCTGAGAACGGTAGTAGAAAATTTGCACGTTGGGGTGGGTGGGTGTAAAAAGGAGCTGAATAAAAAATAGGACGTCACGTCTTGCAAATTTTTAGTGCCCCCCACCTCCCCCCCCCCCCCCGGTTAAACTCGAGTTAACCTCCCGGATAAACTCACGCTAAATAATATCCTTGCGCATAAACTCGCATTACTATTCCGGATAAACTCGCGTTAAACGCGCGCTAACCTCACGGAAAAAAAAAACGCGTTAATCTCGAGTTAACATCGCGGGTTAACTCTCGCTAACAACGCGCATAAACTCGCGATAACCTCGAGGACAAATTCGCGTTAAACTCGGGCTAACCTCGCGTTTTACTCGCGCTAACAACGTGCATAAACTCGTAATAACCTCGCGCATAACCTCGCGTTAACATCGCCGATAAACGCGCGTAAAACACGAGGTAACCTCGCGGATAAACTCGTGACAACCTCGCGTGTGAACTCGCGCCAAACTCGCGTAATCTTCGCAGATAAACTCGTGATAACCTCGCGTTAACATCGCCGATAAACTTGCGTAAAACTCATGTCAACCTCGTATATAAACTCGCGTTAACCTCACGGATATACTACCGCCAAACTCGCGGACGACCACGCATTAAATTCGCGTCAAACTCGCGTTAACATCGCGGATAAACTCGCATTTAACTCGATTAAACTGGCGTCAAACTGGCGTTAACCTTACGAATAGACTCGCGTTAACCTCGTGAACAGATTCCTATTAAACATGTATTAATCTCGCGGATAAACTCCAGTTAACCACAAGTATTACCTCGCGTTAGACACAGCACGCGTTAAACACGCGTTAAACAAGTGTTAAACACGGGTTAATCACGTGGATAAACTCGAATTAAAGTCGTGTTATCCATGCTGATGAACTCGAGTATAAACTCTCGTTAACCGCACGGATCAACACGCGTTGACATCGCGGATTAACTCGCGTTAATCTCGTGTTAAACTCGGGGATATACTCGGGGAGTCAATCTGCTGGGTTAACGCAAGTTATCCCCTATGTCAATACGGGCAATATGTCAATCAACTCGTCTTCATTTGTGCCACCCCATCGCACTATCCATTTGATCAGATTTGCCCATCTAGGTTTCGTGGGAGGTTGTCACATTCAGGGCCTTGATTGCCCCATAAAGAAAGACCTTATGCGGATGGGCAACATGTCAATCAACTCCTCTTCATTTGTGCCACCCTATAGAACCATTCATTTAATCAGATTTGCCCATCTAGAAGGTTTTCTGGGAGGTTGTCACTTTTAGGGCCTTGGTTGCCCCATAAAGAAAGGACTTATGTAGACGGGCAACATGCCAATCAACTCGACTTCATTTGTGCCACCCTACAGCACCATTTGTTTGAACAGATTTGCCCATCTAGAAGGTTTTCTGGGAGTTTGTCAGTTTAAGGGCCTTGGTTGCCCCATGAAGAAAGGCCTTATGCAGACGGGCAACATGTCAATCAACTCGTCTTCATTTGTGCCATTCTACAGCACCATTTATTTGATCAGATTTGCCCATCTAGAAGATTTTCTGGGAGGTTGTCAATTTCAGGGGCTTGGTTGCCCCATAAAGGAAGGCCTTATGCGGACGGGCAACATGTCAATCAACTCGCCTTCATTTGTGCCACCCTACTGCACCATTTATTTGATCAGATTTGCCCATCTAGAAGGTTTTCTGGGAGTTGACACTTTTAGGGCCTTGGTTGCCCCATAAAGAAAGGCCTTATTCGGGCGCGCAACATGTCAATCAACTCGTCTTCATTTGTGCCTCCCTACAGCATCCTTTATTTGATTAGATTTGCCCATCTAGAAGGTTTTCTGGGAGGTTGTCACTTTTTGGGCCTTGGTTGCCCCATAAAGTAAGGCATTATGCAGACGGGCAACATGTCAGTCAACTCGTCTTCATTTGTGTCACCCTACAACACCATTTATTTGATTAGATTTGCCCATCTAGAAGGTTTTCTGGGAGGTTGTCACATTTAGGACCTTGGTTCCCCATAAAGAAAGGCCTTATGCGGACGGGCAACATGTCAATCAACTTGACTTCATTTGTGCCACCCTATAGCACCATTTATTTGATCAGATTTGCACACCTAGAATATTTTCGGGGAGGTAGTCACATTTAGGGCCTTGGTTGCCCCATAAAGAAAGGCCTTATGTTGACGGTCAACATGTCAATCAACTCGTCTTCATTTGTGCCACCCTACATCACCATTTACTCGATCAGATTTGCTCATCTATAAGGTTTTCTGGGAGGTTGTCACTTTTAGGGCTTTGGTTGCCCCAAAAACAAAGTCCTTATGTGGACTGGCAACATGTCAATCAACTCGTCTTCATTTGCGCCTCCCTACAGCACCATTTATTTGATCAGATTTGCCCATCTCGAAGGTTTTCTGGGAGTTTGTCAGTTTTAGGGCCTTGGTTGCCCCATAAAGAAAGGTCTTATGCAGACGGGCAACATGTCAATCAACTCGTCTTCATTTGTGCCACCCTACTGCACCATTTATTTGATCCGATTTGCCCATCTGGAAGGTTTTCTTGGAGGTTGCCACTTTTAGGGCCGTGGTTGCCCCATAAAGAAAGGCCTTATGTGGACGGGCAACATGGCAATCTACTCCTCTTTATTTGCGCCACCCTACAGCACCATCTATTTGATCAGATTCGCCCATCTAGAAGGTTTACTGGGAGTTTGTCACTTTTAGGGCCTTGGTTGCCCTAAAAAGAAAGGCCTTATGTGGACTGGCAACATGTCAATCAACTGGTCTTCATTCGTGCCACCCTACACCACCATTTACTCGATCAGATTTGCTCATCTATAAGGTTTTCTGGGAGGTTGTCACTTTTAGGGCTTTGGTTGCCCCAAAAACAAAGTCCTTATGTGGACTGGCAACATGTCAATCAACTCGTCTTCATTTGCGCCTCCCTACAGCACCATTTATTTGATCAGATTTGCCCATCTGGAAGGTTTTCTGGGAGTTTGTCAGTTTTAGGGCCTTGGTTGCCCCATAAAGAAAGGTCTTATGCAGACGGGCAACATGTCAATCAACTCGTCTTCATTTGTGCCACCCTATAGCACCATTTATTTGATCAGACTTGCACACCTAGAATATTTTCGGGGAGGTAGTCACATTTAGGGCCTTGATTGCCCTATAAAGAAAGGCCTTATGTGGACTGGCAACATGTCAATCAACTGGTCTTCATTCGTGCCACCCTACATCACCATTTACTCGATCAGATTTGCTCATCTATAAGGTTTTCTGGGAGGTTGTCACATTTAGGTCCTTGGTTGCCCCATAAAGAAAGGCCTTATGCGGTTGGGCAACATGTCAATCAACTTAACTTCATTTGTGCCACCCTATAGCACCATTTATATGATCAGATTTGCACACCTAGAATATTTCCCGGGAGGTATTCACATTTAGGGCCTTGGTTGCCCCATAAAGAAAGGCCTTATGCGGACGGGAAACATGTCAATCAACTCGTCTTCATTTGTGCCACCCTACAGCACCATTTATTAGATCAGATTTGCCCATGTAGAACGTTTTCTGGGAGGTTGTCACTTTTAGGGCCTTGGTGGCCCCATAAAGAAAGGCCTTATGTGGAAGGGGAACTTGTCAATCAACTCGTCTTCATTTGTGCCACCCTACTGCTCCATTTATTTGATCCAGTTTGCCCATCTAGAAGGTTTTCTTGGAGGTTGCCACTTTTAGGCCCTTGGTTGCCCCATAAAGAAAGGCCTTATGTGGACGGGCAACGTGGCAATCTACTCGTCTTTATTTGTGCCACCTGCAGCACCATTTATTTGATCAGATTTGCCCTTATAGAAGGTTTTCTGGGAAGTTGTCACTTTTAGGGCCTTGGTTGCCCCATAAAGAAAGGCCTTATCTGGAAGGGCAACATGTCAGTCAACTCGTCCTCATTTGTGCCACCCTACATCACCATTTATTTGATCAGATTTGCCCATCTAGAAGGTTTTCTGGGAATTTTGACACTTTTAGGGCCTTGGTTGCCCCATAAAGAAAGGCCAGATGAGGACGGGCAACATGTCATTCAACTCGTCTTCATTTGTGCCACCCTAGAGAACCATTTATTTGATCACATTTGCCCATCTCGAAGGTTTTCTGGGAGGTTGTCACTTTTAGGGACTTGGTTGCCCCATAAAGAAAGGTTTACGGGGACGGGCAACATGTCATTCAACTCGTCTTCATTTCTGCCACCCTAGAGCACATTTATTTGATTCGATTTGCCCATCTATAAGATTTTCTGAGAGGTTGTCGCTTTTGGGGCTTTGGTTGCCCCAAAAAGAAAGGCCTTATGTGGACGGGCAACATGTCAATCAACTCGTCTTCATTTGTGCCACCCAACAGCACCATTTATTTGATCAGATTTGCCCATCAGTAAGGTTTTCTGGGAGGTTGTCACTTCTAGGGCCTTGGTTGCCCCATAAAGAAAGGCCTTATGTGGACGGGCGACATGTCAATCAGCATGTCTTCGTTTGTGCCACCCTACAGCACCATTTATTTGATCAGATTTGCCCATCTAGAAGGTTTCCTGAAAGGTTGTCACTTTTAGGGCCTTGGTTGCCACATAAAGAAAGGCCTTATGCGGACGGGCAACATGTCAATCAACTTAACTTCATATGTGCCACCCTATAGTACAGTTTATTTGATCAGATTTGCACACTTAGATTATTTTCCGGGAGGTAGTCACATTTAGGGCCTTGGTTGCCCCATAGAGAAAGGCCTTATGTGGACGGTCAACATGTCAATCAACTCGTCTTCATTTGTGCCACCCTACATCACCATTTACTCGATCAGATTTGCTCATCTATAAGGTTTTCTGGGAGGTTGTAACTTTTAGGGCTTTGGTTGCCCCAAAAACAAAATCCTTATGTGGACTGCAACATTTCAATCAACTCGTCTTCATTCGCGCCTCCCTACAGCACCATTTATTTGATCAGATTTGCCCATCTGGAAGGTTTTCTGGGAGTTTGTCAGTTTTAGAGCCTTGGTTGCCCCATAAAGAACAGTCTTATGCAGACGGGCAACATGTCAATCAACTCGTCTTCATTTGTGCCACCCTACTGCACCATTTATTTGATCCGATTTGCCCATCTGGAAGGTTTTCTTGGAGGTTGCCACTTTTAGGGCCGTGGTTGCCCCATAAAGAAAGGCCTAATGTGGACAGGCAACATGGCAATCTACTCCTCTTTATTTGCGCCACCCTACAGCACCATCTATTTGATCAGATTTGCCCATCTAGAAGGTTTACTGGGAGTTTGTCACTTTTAGGGCCTTGGTTGCCCCAAAAAGAAAGGCCTTATGTGGACTGGCAACATGTCAATCAACTGGCCTTCATTCGTGCCACCCTACATCACCATTTACTCGATCAGATTCGCTCATCTATAAGGTTTTCTGGGAGGTTGTCACTTTTAGGGCTTTGGTTGCCCCAAAAACAAAGTCCTTATGTGGACTGGCAACATGTCAATCAACTCGTCTTCATTTGCGCTTCCCTACAGCACCATTTATTTGATCAGATTTGCCCATCTGGAAGGTTTTCTGGGAGTTTGTCAGTTTTAGGGCCTTGGTTGCCCCATAAAGAAAGGTCTTATGCAGACGGGCAACATGTAAATCAACTCGTCTTCATTTGTGCCACCCTACAGCACCATTTATTTGATCAGATTTACCCATCTCGAAGGTTTTCTGGGAGGTTGACACTTTTAGGGCCTTGGTTGCCCCATAAAGAAAGGCCTTATGCGGACAGGCAACATGTCAATCAACTCGTCTTCATTTGTGCCACCCTACAGCACCCTTTATTTCATCAGATTTGCACATCTAGGAGGTTTTCTGGAGGTTGTCACTTTCAGGGCCTTGGTTGCCCCATAATGAAAGGCCTTATGTGGACGGGCAACATGTCAATGAATTAGTGTTGATTTGTGCCACCCTACAGCACCATTTATTTGATCAGATTTGCCCTTCCAGAAGGTTTTCTGGGAGGTTGTCACTTTTAGGGCCTTGGTTGCCCCAAAGAAAGGCCTTATGCAGACGGGCAACATGTCAGTCAACTCGTCTTCATTTGTCCCACCCTACAGCACCATTTATTTGATCAGATTTGCCCATCTAGAAGGTTTTGTGGAAGGTTGTAACATTTAGGTCCTTGGTTGCCCCATAAAGAAAGGCCTTATGCGGACGGGCAACATGTTAATCAACTTAACTTCATTTGTGCCACCCTATAGCACAGTTTATTTGATCAGATTTGCACACTTAGAATATTTTCCGGGAGGTAGTCACATTTAGGGCCTTGGTTGCCCCCTAAGGAAAGGTCTTATGTGGACGGGCAACATGTCAATCAACTCGTATTCATTTGTGCCACCCTACAGCACCATTTATTTGATCAGATTTGCCCATGTAGAACGTTTTCTGGGAGGTTATCACTTTTAGGGCCTTGGTTACCCCATAAACAAAGGCCGTATGTGGACGGACAACATGTCAATCAACTCGTCTTCATTTGTGCCACCCTACTGCACGATTTATTTGATCCGATTTGCCCATCTGGAAGGTTTTCTTGGAGGTTGCCACTTTTAGTGCCGTGGTTGCCCCATAAAGAAAGGCCTTATGTGGACGGGCTACATGGCAATCTACTCCCCTTTACTTGCGCCACCCGACAGCACCATCTATTTGATCAGATTTGCCCATCTAGAAGATTTTCTGGGAGTTTGTCACTTTTAGGGCCTTGGTTGCCCCAAAAAGAAAGGCCTTGTGTAGACGGGCAACATGTCAATCAACAAGTCTTCATTTCTGCCACCCTAGAGCACCATTTATTTGATCAGATTTGCCCAGCTAGAAGGTTTTCTGGGAGGTTGTTAGTTTAAGGGCCTTGGTTGCCCCAAAAAGAAAGGCCTTATGCGGGCAGGCGACATGTCAATCAACTCGTCTTCATTTGTGCCACCCTACAGCACCATTTATTTGATCAGATTTGCCCATCTAGAAGGTATGGTAGGAGGTTGTCACTTTTAGGGCCTTGGTTGCCCCATAAAGAAAGGCCTTACGTGGACGGGCAACATGTCAATCAACAAGTCTTCATTTGTGCCACCCTACAGCACCATTTATTTGATCAGATTTGCCCATCTGAAAGGTTTTCTGGGAGTTTGTTAGTTTAAGGGGCTTGGTTGCCCCATAAAGAAAGGACTTATGTAGACGGGCAACACGTCAATCGACTCGACTTCATTTGTGCCACCCTACAGCACCATTTGTTTGAACAGATTTGGCCATCTAGAAGGTTTTCTGGAAGTTTGTCAGTTTAAGGGCCTTGGTTGCCCCATGAAGAAAGGTCTTATGCAGACGGGCAACATGTCAATCAACTCGTCTTCATTTGTGCCACTATACAGCACCATTTATTTGTTCAGATTTGCCCATCTAGAAGATTTTCTGGGAGGTTGTCAATTTCAGGGTCTTGGTTGCCCCATAAAGGAAGGCCTTATGCGGACGGGCAACATGTCAATCAACTCGCCTTCATTTGTGCCACCCTACTGCACCATTTATTTGATCAGATTTGCCCATCTAGAAGGTTTTCTGGGAGTTGACACTTTTAGGGCCTTGGTTGCCCCATAAAGTAAGGCCTTATGCAGACGGGCAACATGTCAGTGAACTCGTCTTCATTTGTGTCACCCTACAACACCATTTATTTGATCAGATTTGCCCATCTAGAAGGTTTTCTGGGAGGTTGTCACATTTAGGGCCTTGGTTCCCCATAAAGAAAGGCCTTATGCGGACGGGCAACATGTCAGTCAACTTGACTTCATTTGTGCCACCCTATAGCGCCATTTATTTGATCAGATTTGCACACCTAGAATATTTTCCGGGAGGTAGTCACATATAGGGCCTTGGTTGCCCCATAAAGAAAGGCCTTATGTGGACGGTCAACATGTCAATCAACTCGTCTTTATTTGTGCCACCCTACATCACCATTTACTCGTTCAGATTTGCTCATCTATAAGGTTTTCTGGGAGGTTGTCACTTTTAGGGCTTTGGTTGCCCCAAAAACAAAGTCCTTATGTGGACTGGAAACATGTCAATCAACTCGTCTTCATTTGCGCCTCCCTACAGCACCATTTATTTGATCAGATTTGCCCATCTGGAAGGTTTTCTGGGAGTTTGTCAGTTATAGGGTCTTGGTTGCCCCATAAAGAAAGGTCTTATGCAGACGGGCAACATGTCAATCAACTCGTCTTCATTTGTGCCACCCTACTGCACCATTTATTTGACCGATTTGCCCATCTGGAAGGTTTTCATGGAGGTTGCCACTTTTAGGGCCGTGGTTGCCTCATAAAGAAAGGCCTTATGTGGACGGGCAACTTGTCAATCTACTCCTCTTTATTTGCGCCACCCAACAGCACCATCTATTTGATCAGATTTGCCCATCTAGAAGGTTTACTGGGAGTTTGTCACTTTTAGGGCCTTGGTTGCCCCATAAAGAAAGGTCTTATGCAGACGGGCAACATGTCAATCAACTCGTCTTCATTTGTGCCACCCTACAGCACCATTTATTTGATCAGATTTACCCATCTCGAAGGTTTTCTGGGAGGTTGACACTTTTAGGGCCTTGGTTGCCCCATAAAGAAAGGCCTTATGCAGACATGCAACATGTCAATCAACTCGTCTTCATTTGTGCCACCCTACAGCACCCTTTATTTGATCAGATTTGCACATCTAGAAGGTTTTCTGGAGGTTGTCACTTTCAGGGCCTTGTTTGCCCCATAAAGAAAGGCCTTTAGTGGACGGGCAACATGTCAATGAATTAGTCTTGATTTGTGCCACCCTACAGCACCATTTTTTGATCAGATTTGCCCTTCCAGAAGGTTTTCTGGGTGGTTGTCACTTTTAGGGTCTTGGTTGCCCCAAAGAAAGGCCTTATGCAGACGGGCAACATGTCAGTCAACTCGTCTTCATTTGTCCCACCCTACAGCACCATTTATTTGATCAGATTTGCCCATCTAGAAGGTTTTCTGGGAGGTTGTAACATTTAGGTCCTTGGTTGCCCCATAAAGAAAGGCCTTATGCGGACGGGCAACATGTCAATCAACTTAACTTCATTTGTGCCACCCTATAGCACAGTTTATTTGATCAGATTTGCACACTTAGAATATTTTCTGGGAGGTAGTCACATTTAGGGCCATGGTTGCCCCGTATAGAAAGGTCTTATGTGGACGGGCAACATGTCGATCAACTCGTATTCATTTGTGCCACCCTACAGCACCATTTATTTGATCCGATTTGCACATGTAGAAGGTTTTCTGGGAGGTTATCACTTTTAGGGCCTTGGTTACCCCATAAAGAAAGGCCTATGTGGACGGGCAACATGTCAATCAACTCCTCTTCATTTGTGCCACCCTACTGCACCATTTATTTGATCCGATTTGCCCATCTGGAAGGTTTTCTTGGAGGTTGCCACTTTTAGGGCCGTGGTTGGCCCATAAAGAAAGGCCTTATGTGGACGGGCAACATGGCAATCTACTCCTCTTTATTTGCGCCACCCTACAGCACCATCTATTTGATCAGATTTGCCCATCTAGAAGGTTTACTGGGAGTTTGTCACTCTTAGGGACTTGGTTGCCCTAAAAAGAAAGGCCTTATGTGGATTGGCAACATGTCAATCAACTGGTCTTCATTCGTGCCACCCTACATCACCATTTACTCGATCAGATTTGCTATGTGGACGGGCAACATGTCAATCAACTCCTCTTCATTTGTGCCACCCTACTGCACCATTTATTTGATCCGATTTGCCCATCTGGAAGGTTTTCTTGGAGGTTGCCACTTTTAGGGCCGTGGTTGGCCCATAAAGAAAGGCCTTATGTGGACGGGCAACATGGCAATCTACTCCTCTTTATTTGCGCCACCCTACAGCACCATCTATTTGATCAGATTTGCCCATCTAGAAGGTTTACTGGGAGTTTGTCACTCTTAGGGACTTGGTTGCCCTAAAAAGAAAGGCCTTATGTGGATTGGCAACATGTCAATCAACTGGTCTTCATTCGTGCCACCCTACATCACCATTTACTCGATCAGATTTGCCCATCTGGAAGGTTTTCTGGGAGTTTGCCAGTTTTAGGGCCTTGATTGCCCCATAAAGAAAGGGCTTATGCAGACGGGCAACATGTCTATCAACTTGTCTTCATTTGTGCCACCCTACAGCACCATTTATTTGATCCGATTTGCCCATCTGGAAGGTTTTCTGGGAGTTTGTCAGATTTAGGACCTTGGTTGCCCCATAAAGAAAGGCCTTATCCAGACGGGCAACATGTCAATCAACTTGACTTCATTTGTGCCACCCTATAGCACCATTTATTTGATCAGAATTGCACACCTAGAATATTTTCCAGGAGGTAGTCACATTTAGGGCCTTGGTTGCCCCATAAAGAAAGGCCTTATGTGGACTGGCAACATGTCATTCAACTTGTCTTCATTCGTGCCACCCTACATCACCATTTACTCGATCAGATTTGCTCATCTATAAGGTTTTCTGGGAGGTTGTCACTTTTAGGGCTTTGGTTGCCCCAAAAAGAAAGTCCTTATGTGGACTGGCAACATGTCAATCAACTCGGCTTCATTTGCACCTCCCTACAGCACCACTTATTTGATCAGATTTGCCCATCTGGAAGGTTTTCTGGGAGTTTGTCAGTTTTAGGGCCTTGGATGCCCCATAAAGAAAGGCCTTATGTGGACGGGCAATATGTCAATGAATTCGTCTTGATTTGTGCCACCCTACAGCACCATTTATTTGATCAGATTTGCCCTTCCAGAAGGTTTTCTGGGAGGTTGTCACTTTTAGGGCCTTGGTTGCCCCAAAGAAAGGCCTTATGCAGACGGGCAACATGTCAATCAACTCGTCTTCATTTGTGCCACCCTACAGCACCATTTATTTGATCAGATTTACCCATCTCGAAGGTTTTCTGGGAGGTTGACACTTTTAGGGCCTTGGCTGCCCCATAAAAAGGCCTTATGCGTACGGGCAACATGTCAATCAACACGTCCTCATTTGTGCCACCCTACAGCACCCTTTATTTGATCAGATTTGCCCATCTAGAAGGTTTTCTGGAGGTTGTTACTTTCAGGGCCTTGGTTGCCCCATAAAGAAAGGCCTTATGTGGACGGGCAATATGTCAATGAATTCGTCTTGATTTGTGCCACCCTACAGCACCATTTATTTGATCAGATTTGCCCTTCCAGAAGGTTTTCTGGGAGGTTGTCACTTTTAGGGCCTTGGTTGCCCCAAAGAAAGGCCTTATGCAGACGGGCAACATGTCAGTCAACTCGTCTTCATTTGTCCCACCCTACAGCACCATTTATTTGATCAGATTTGCCCATCTAGAAGGTTTTCTGGGAGGTTGTCACATTTAGGTCCTTGGTTGCCCCATAAAGAAAGGCCTTATGCGGACGGGCAACATATCAATCAACTTAACTACATTTGTGCCACACTATAGCACCCTTTATTTGATCAGATTTGCACACCTAGAATATTTCCCGGGAGGTATTCACATTTAGGGTCTTGGTTGCCCCATAAAGGAAGGCCTTATGCGGACGGGAAACATGTCAATCTCAACTCGTCTTCATTTGTGCCGCCCTACAGCACCATTTATTAGATCAGATTTGCCCATGTAGAACGTTTTCTGGGAGGTTGTCACTTTTAGGGCCTTGGTGGCCCCATAAAGAAAGGCCTTATGTGGACGGGAAACTTGTCAATCATCTCGTCTTCATTTGTGCCACCCTATTGCTCCATTTATTTGATCCGATTTGCCCATCTAGAATGTTTTCTTTGAGGTTGCCACTTTTAGGGCCTTGGTTGCCCCATAAAGAAAGGCCTTATGTGGACGGGCAACGTGGCAATCTACTCGTCTTTATTTGTGCCATCCTGCAGCACCATTTATTTGATCAGATTTTCCCTTATAGAAGTTTTTCTGGGAGGTTGTCACTTTTAGGGCCTTGGTTGCCCCATAAAGAAAGGCCTTATGTGGACGGGCAACATGTCAATCAACTCGTCCTCATTTGTGCCACCCTACATCACCATTTATTTTATCATATTTGCCCATCTAGAAGGTTTTCTGGGAATTTTGACACTTTTAGGGCCTTGGTAGCCCCATAAAGAAAGGCCTTATGTGGACGGGCAACATATCAATCAACTCGTCTTCATTTGTGCCACCCTAGAGAACCATTTATTTGATCACATTTGCCCATCTCGAAGGTTTTCTGGGAGGTTGTCACTTTTAGGGACTTGGTTGCCCCATAAAGAAAGGCTTACGGGGACGGGCAACATGTCATTCAACTCGTCTTCATTTCTGCCACCCTACAGCACATTTATTTGATTCGATTTGCCCATCTATAAGGTTTTCTGGGAGGTTGTCACTTTTAGGGCTTTGGTTGCCCCAAAAAGAAAGGCCTTATGTGGACTGGCAACATGTCAATCAATTCGTCTTCATTTGTTCCACCCAACAGCACCATTTATTTGATCAAATTTGCCCATCAGTAAGGTTTTCTGGGAGGTTGTCACTTCTAGGGCCTTGGTTGCCCCATAAAGAAAGGCCTTATGTGGACGGGCGACATGTCAATCAGCATGTCTTCGTTTGTGCCACCCTACAGCACCATTTATTTGATCAGATTTGCCCATCTGGAAGGTTTTCTGGGAGTTTGTTAGTTTAAGGGCCTTGGTTGCCCCATAAAGAAAGGACTTATGTAGACGGGCAACATGTCAATCGACTCGACTTCATTTGTGCCACCCTACAGCACCATTTGTTTGAACAGATTTGCCCATCTAGAAGGTTTTCTGGGAGTTTATCAGTTTAAGGGCCTTGGTTGCCCCATGAAGAAAGGCCTTATGCAGACGGGCAACATGTCAATCAACTCGTCTTCATTTGTGCCACTCTACAGCACCATTTATTTGATCAGAATTGCCCATCTAGAAGATTTTCTTGGAGGTTGTCAATTTCAGGGTCTTGGTTGCCCCATAAAGGAAGGCCTTATGCGGACGGGCAACATGTCAATCAACTCGCCTTCATTTGTGCCACCCTACTGCACCATTTATTTGATCAGATTTGCCCATCTAGAAGGTTTTCAGGGAGTTGACACTTTTAGGGCCTTGGTTGCCCCATAAAGTAAAGCCTTATGCAGACGGGCAACATGTCAGTGAACTCGTCTTCATTTGTGTCACCCTACAACACCATTTATTTGATCAGATTTGCCCATCTAGAAGGTTTTCTGGGAGTTTGTCACATTTAGGGCCTTGGTTCCCCATAAAGAAAGGCCTTATGCGGACGGGCAACATGTCAATCAACTTGACTTCATTTGTGCCACCCTATAGCACCATTTATTTGATCAGATTTGCACACCTAGAATATTTTCCGGGAGGTAGTCACATTTAGGGCCTTGGTTGCCCCATAAAGAAAGGCCTTATGTGGACAGTCAACATGTCAATCAACTCGTCTTCATTTGTGCCACCCTACATCACCATTTACTCGTTCAGATTTGCTCATCTATAAGGTTTTCTGGGAGGTTGTCACTTTTAGGGCTTTGGTTGCCCCAAAAACAAAGTCCTTATGTGGACTGGCAACATGTCAATCAACTCGTCTTCATTTGCGCCTCCCTACAGCAGCATTTATTTGATCAGATTTGCCCATCTGGAAGGTTTCCTGGGAGTTTGTCAGTTCTAGGGCCTTGGTTGCCCCAAAAGGAAAGGTCTTATGCAGACGGGCAACATGTCAATCAACTCGTCTTCATTTGTGCCACCCTACTGCACCATTTATTTGATCCGATTTGCCCATCTGGAAGGTTTTCTTGGATGTTGCCACTTTTAGGGCCGTGGTTGCCCCATAAAGAAAGGCCTTATGTGGACGGGCAACATGGCAATCTACTCCTCTTTATTTGCGCCACCCAACAGCACCATCTATTTCATCAGATTTGCCCATCTAGAAGGTTTACTGGGAGTTTGTCACTTTTAGGGCCTTGGTTGCCCCATAAAGAAAGGTCTTATGCAGACGGGCAACATGTCAATCAACTCGTCTTCATTTGTGCCACCCTACAGCACCATTTATTTGATCAGATTTACCCATCTCGAAGGTTTTCTGGGAGGTTGACGCTTTTAGGGCCTTGGTTGCCCCATAAAGAAAGGCCTTATGCGGACGGGCAACATGTCAATCAACTCGGCTTCATTTGCACCTCCCTACAGCACCACTTATTTGATCAGATTTGCCCATCTGGAAGGTTTTCTGGGAGTTTGTCAGTTTTAGGGCCTTGGATGCCCCATACAGAAAGGCCTTATGTGGACGGGCAATATGTCAATGAATTCGTCTTGATTTGTGCCACCCTACAGCACCATTTATTTGATCAGATTTGCCCTTCCAGAAGGTTTTCTGGGAGGTTGTCACTTTTAGGGCCTTGGTTGCCCCAAAGAAAGGCCTTATGCAGACGGGCAACATGTCAATCAACTCGTCTTCATTTGTGCCACCCTACAGCACCATTTATTTGATCAGATTTACCCATCTCGAAGGTTTTCTGGGAGGTTGACACTTTTAGGGCCTTGGCTGCCCCATAAAAAGGCCTTATGCGTACGGGCAACATGTCAATCAACACGTCCTCATTTGTGCCACCCTACAGCACCCTTTATTTGATCAGATTTGCCCATCTAGAAGGTTTTCTGGAGGTTGTTACTTTCAGGGCCTTGGTTGCCCCATAAAGAAAGGCCTTATGTGGACGGGCAATATGTCAATGAATTCGTCTTGATTTGTGCCACCCTACAGCACCATTTATTTGATCAGATTTGCCCTTCCAGAAGGTTTTCTGGGAGGTTGTCACTTTTAGGGCCTTGGTTGCCCCAAAGAAAGGCCTTATGCAGACGGGCAACATGTCAGTCAACTCGTCTTCATTTGTCCCACCCTACAGCACCATTTATTTGATCAGATTTGCCCATCTAGAAGGTTTTCTGGGAGGTTGTCACATTTAGGTCCTTGGTTGCCCCATAAAGAAAGGCCTTATGCGGACGGGCAACATATCAATCAACTTAACTACATTTGTGCCACACTATAGCACCCTTTATTTGATCAGATTTGCACACCTAGAATATTTCCCGGGAGGTATTCACATTTAGGGCCTTGGTTGCCCCATAAAGGAAGGCCTTATGCGGACGGGAAACATGTCAATCTCAACTCGTCTTCATTTGTGCCGCCCTACAGCACCATTTATTAGATCAGATTTGCCCATGTAGAACGTTTTCTGGGAGGTTGTCACTTTTAGGGCCTTGGTGGCCCTATAAAGAAAGGCCTTATGTGGACGGGGAACTTGTCAATCATCTCGTCTTCATTTGTGCCACCCTATTGCTCCATTTATTTGATCCGATTTGCCCATCTAGAATGTTTTCTTTGAGGTTGCCACTTTTAGGGCCTTGGTTGCCCCATAAAGAAAGGCCTTATGTGGACGGGCAACGTGGCAATCTACTCGTCTTTATTTGTGCCATCCTGCAGCACCATTTATTTGATCAGATTTTCCCTTATAGAAGTTTTTCTGGGAGGTTGTCACTTTTAGGGCCTTGGTTGCCCCATAAAGAAAGGCCTTATGTGGACGGGCAACATGTCAATCAACTCGTCCTCATTTGTGCCACCCTACATCACCATTTATTTTATCATATTTGCCCATCTAGAAGGTTTTCTGGGAATTTTGACACTTTTAGGGCCTTGGTAGCCCCATAAAGAAAGGCCTTATGTGGACGGGCAACATATCAATCAACTCGTCTTCATTTGTGCCACCCTAGAGAACCATTTATTTGATCACATTTGCCCATCTCGAAGGTTTTCTGGGAGGTTGTCACTTTTAGGGACTTGGTTGCCCCATAAAGAAAGGCTTACGGGGACGGGCAACATGTCATTCAACTCGTCTTCATTTCTGCCACCCTACAGCACATTTATTTGATTCGATTTGCCCATCTATAAGGTTTTCTGGGAGGTTGTCACTTTTAGGGCTTTGGTTGCCCCAAAAAGAAAGGCCTTATGTGGACTGGCAACATGTCAATCAATTCGTCTTCATTTGTTCCACCCAACAGCACCATTTATTTGATCAAATTTGCCCATCAGTAAGGTTTTCTGGGAGGTTGTCACTTCTAGGGCCTTGGTTGCCCCATAAAGAAAGGCCTTATGTGGACGGGCGACATGTCAATCAGCATGTCTTCGTTTGTGCCACCCTACAGCACCATTTATTTGATCAGATTTGCCCATCTGGAAGGTTTTCTGGGAGTTTGTTAGTTTAAGGGCCTTGGTTGCCCCATAAAGAAAGGACTTATGTAGACGGGCAACATGTCAATCGACTCGACTTCATTTGTGCCACCCTACAGCACCATTTGTTTGAACAGATTTGCCCATCTAGAAGGTTTTCTGGGAGTTTATCAGTTTAAGGGCCTTGGTTGCCCCATGAAGAAAGGCCTTATGCAGACGGGCAACATGTCAATCAACTCGTCTTCATTTGTGCCACTCTACAGCACCATTTATTTGATCAGAATTGCCCATCTAGAAGATTTTCTTGGAGGTTGTCAATTTCAGGGTCTTGGTTGCCCCATAAAGGAAGGCCTTATGCGGACGGGCAACATGTCAATCAACTCGCCTTCATTTGTGCCACCCTACTGCACCATTTATTTGATCAGATTTGCCCATCTAGAAGGTTTTCAGGGAGTTGACACTTTTAGGGCCTTGGTTGCCCCATAAAGTAAAGCCTTATGCAGACGGGCAACATGTCAGTGAACTCGTCTTCATTTGTGTCACCCTACAACACCATTTATTTGATCAGATTTGCCCATCTAGAAGGTTTTCTGGGAGTTTGTCACATTTAGGGCCTTGGTTCCCCATAAAGAAAGGCCTTATGCGGACGGGCAACATGTCAATCAACTTGACTTCATTTGTGCCACCCTATAGCACCATTTATTTGATCAGATTTGCACACCTAGAATATTTTCCGGGAGGTAGTCACATTTAGGGCCTTGGTTGCCCCATAAAGAAAGGCCTTATGTGGACAGTCAACATGTCAATCAACTCGTCTTCATTTGTGCCACCCTACATCACCATTTACTCGTTCAGATTTGCTCATCTATAAGGTTTTCTGGGAGGTTGTCACTTTTAGGGCTTTGGTTGCCCCAAAAACAAAGTCCTTATGTGGACTGGCAACATGTCAATCAACTCGTCTTCATTTGCGCCTCCCTACAGCAGCATTTATTTGATCAGATTTGCCCATCTGGAAGGTTTCCTGGGAGTTTGTCAGTTCTAGGGCCTTGGTTGCCCCAAAAGGAAAGGTCTTATGCAGACGGGCAACATGTCAATCAACTCGTCTTCATTTGTGCCACCCTACTGCACCATTTATTTGATCCGATTTGCCCATCTGGAAGGTTTTCTTGGATGTTGCCACTTTTAGGGCCGTGGTTGCCCCATAAAGAAAGGCCTTATGTGGACGGGCAACATGGCAATCTACTCCTCTTTATTTGCGCCACCCAACAGCACCATCTATTTCATCAGATTTGCCCATCTAGAAGGTTTACTGGGAGTTTGTCACTTTTAGGGCCTTGGTTGCCCCATAAAGAAAGGTCTTATGCAGACGGGCAACATGTCAATCAACTCGTCTTCATTTGTGCCACCCTACAGCACCATTTATTTGATCAGATTTACCCATCTCGAAGGTTTTCTGGGAGGTTGACGCTTTTAGGGCCTTGGTTGCCCCATAAAGAAAGGCCTTATGCGGACAGGCAACATGGCAATCAACTCGTCTTCATTTGTGCCACCCTACAGCACCCTTTATTTGATCAGATTTGCACACCTAGAAGGTTTTCTGGAGGTTGTCACTTTCAGGGCCTTGGTTGCCCCATAAAGAAAGGCCTTATGTGGACGGGCAACATGTCAATGAATTAGTCTTGATTTGTGCCACCCTACAGCACCATTTATTTGATCAGATTTGCCCATCTAGAAGGTTTTCTGGGAGGTTGTAACATTTAGGTCCTTGGTTGCCCCATTAAGAAAGGCCTTATGCGGACGGGCAACATGTCAATCAACTTAAATTCATTTGTGCCACCCTATAGCACAGTTTATTTGATCAGATTTGCACACTTAGAATATTTTTCTGGGTGGTAGTCACATTTAGGGCCTTGGTTGCCCCCTATAGAAAGGTCTTATGTGGACGGGCAACATGTCAATCAACTCGTATTCATTTGTGCCACCCTACAGCACCATTTCTTTGATCCGATTTGCACATGTAGAAGGTTTTCTGGGAGCTTATCACTTTTAGGGCCTTGATTACCCCATAAAGAAAGGCCGTATGTGGACGGGCAACATGTCAATCAACTCCTCTTCATTTGTGCCACCCTACTGCACCATTTATTTGATCCAATTTGCCCATCTGGAAGGTTTTCTTGGAGGTTGCCACTTTTAGGGCCGTGGTTGCCCCATAAAGAAAGGCCTTATGTGGACGGGCAACATGGCAATCTACTCCTCTTTATTTGCGCCACCCTACAGCACCATCTATTTGATCAGATTTGCCCATCTAGAAGGTTTACTGGGAGTTTGTCACTTTTAGGGCCTTGGTTGCCCTAAAAAGAAAGGCCTTATGTGGACTGGCAACATGTCAATCAACTGGACTTCATTCGTGCCACCCTACATCACCATTTACTCGATCAGAGTTGCTCATCTATAAGGTTTTCTGGGAGGTTGTCACTTTTAGGGCTTTGGTTGCCCCAAAAACAAAGTCCTTATGTGGACTGGCAACATGTCAATCAACTCGTCTTCATTTGCGCCTCTCTACAGCACCATTTATTTGATCAGATTTGCCCATCTGGAAGGTTTTCTGGGAGTTTGTCAGTTTTAGGGCCTTGGTTGCCCCATAAAGAAAGGGCTTATGCAGACGGGCAACATGTCAATCAACTCGTCTTCATTTGTGCCACCCTACAGCACCATTTATTTGATCCGATTTGCCCATCTGGACGGTTTTCTGGGAGTTTGTCAGATTTAGGGCCTTGGTTGCCCCATAAAGAAAGGCCTTATCCAGACGGGCAACATGTCAATCAACTTGACTTCATTTGTGCCACCCTATAGCACAATTTATTTGATCAGAATTGCACACCTAGAATATTTTCCAGGAGGTAGTCACATTTAGGGCCTTGATTGCCCCATAAAGAAAGGCCGTATGTGGACTGGCAACATGTCATTCAACTTGTCTTCATTCGTGCCACCCTACATCACCATTTACTCGATCAGATTTGCTCATCTATAAGGTTCTCTGGGAGGTTGTCACTTTTAGGGCTTTGGTTGCCCCAAAAAGAAAGTCCTTATGTGGACTGGCAACATGTCAATCAACTCGTCTTCATTTGCGCCTCCCTACAGCACCATTTATTTGATCAGATTTGCCCATCTGGAAGGTTTTCTGGGAGTTTGTCAGTTTTAGGGCCTTGGATGCCCCATAAAGAAAGGTCTTATGCAGAAGGGCAACATGTCAATCAACTCGTCTTCATTTGTGCCACCCTATAGCACCATTTATTTGATCAGATTTGCCCGTCTAGAAGGTTTTCTGGGAGGTTATCACTTTGAGGGCCTTTGTTGCCCCATAAGGAAAGGCCTTATGCGGACGGGCAACATGTCAATCAACTCGTCTTCATTTGTGCCACCCTGCAGCACCATTTATTTGATCAAATTTGCCCATCTAGATGGGTTTCTGGGAGGATGTCATTTTTAGGGCCTTGGTTGCCCCTTAAAGAGAGGCCTTATGTGGACGGGCTACATGCCAATCAACTCGTCTTCATTTGCCCCATCATACAGCACCATCTATTTGATCAGATTTGCCCATCTCGAACGTTTTCTGGCAGGTTGTCACTTTTTGGGCCTTGGTTGCCCCATAAAAAAAGGCCTTATGCGGACGAGAAACATGTCAATCAACTCATCTTCATTTTTGCCACCCTACAGCACAATTTATTTGATCAGATTTGCCCATCTAGAAGGTTTTCTGGGAGGTTGTCACTTTTGGGGCCTTGGTTGCCCCATAAAGAAAGGACTTATGCGGATGGGCAACATGTCAATCAACTCGTCTTCATTTGTGCCACCCTACAGCACCATTTGTTTGATCAGATTTTCCCATCTAGAAGGTTTTCTGGGAGGTTGTCACTTTTAGGGCCTTGGTTGCCCTATAAAGGAAGGCCTTATGTGGACGGGCAACATGTCAATCAACTCGTCTTCATTTGTGCCACCCTACAGCACCATTTTTTGATCAGATTTGCCCATCTAGAAGGTTTTCTGGGAGGTTGTTACTTTTAGGGCCTTCGTTGCCCCCTAAAGAAAGGCCCTATGCGGACAGGCAACATGTCAATCATCTCGTCTTCATTTTTGCCACCCTACAGCACCATTTATTTGATCAGATTTTCCCATCTATAAGGTTTTCTGGGAGGTTGTCACTTTCAGGGCCTCGGTTGCCCCATAAAGAAAGGCCCTATGCGGGCGGGCAACATGTCAATCAACTCGTCTTCATTTGTGCCACCCTACAGCAACATTTATTTGATCAGATTTGCCCATCTAGAAGGTTTTCTGGGAGGTTGTCACTTTTAGGGCCTTGATTGCCCCATAAAGAAAGGCCTTATGTGGACGGGCAACATGTCAATCAACTCGTCTTCATTTGTGCCACCCTGCAGCAGGTGCCATTTTTCCTGTTTTGATGCAATAAAAAATGTCAAAATTTCAAAATGTCAAATAAGTAACTAACTTCACATCGCTACAATTTTTTAAAAAATCAAGGGTATCCCCGAAATTTTTTCGTCGACGACGCCAAATGCAGTAATTTTCCTACATGATAATGTCACACTGAAGATCCAGACCTTCTAGTACAACAATATCACTAAAACGTACATGGGTAAGTTGCTCTTCTTGACTTTTCTCTTGAGCCGATAGTGCCATCTCTCGATGTCACTGTTGATTCTGATAGCACGTTGGAAGATGCCCCCAGGTGGCTGATCGACTGAGCTCTATTAATCATTTTTTTAATAACACTTAATAACAAAACGTCTGTCAAAACAATGTTTGTACACTTGTGGAACTCATGATTCAGTTGTGAAAAGACATTGTTGTGGAAAGTCATTAAAAATTGTGAAGTCGTTAACATGAAAAAATGACAAGTTGAATTTCCATCGAATTTCCATTGAATTTCCAATATCCAAATTTGAATATCAATTGGATATTCAAATCACGTGATCCCGACCGTTTGCGACAATGAAATTTTATATGTGGTGTTTATTGGGGATAGTGAGCATGCGTGCCAAATTATAGCCCAATCGGCCTATAAACAAGGGTAGTTTTTCTGAAAGCTGACCCTCGAAAAATTTGCGTGAAAATTTCTAAGTCCGAACAGTGTCTGAAAAATAGGGGAAAAGTCGGAATTTGATCCAAATTGAAATGGGAGAGCACGAATGACGTCTAAAGAACACCGTTAACATGAAAAAATGACAAGTTGAATTTCCAAAAACCAAATTTGAATATCAGTTGGATATTCAAATCACGTGATCCCGACCGTTTGCGACAATGAAATTTTATATGTGGTGTTTATTGGGGATAGTGAGCATGCGTGTCAAATTATAGCCCAATCGGCCCATAAACAAGGGTAGTTTGTCTGAAACCTGACCCTCAAAAAATTTGCGTGAAAATTTCCAAGTCCGAACAGTGTCTGAAAAATAGGGGGAAACTCGGAATTTGATCCAAATTGAAATGGGAGAGCACGAATCACGTCTAAAGAACACCGTTAACATGAAAAAATGACAAGTTGAATTTCCATCGTATTTCCATTGAATTTCCAATGACCAAATTTGAATATCAATTGGATATTCAAATCACGTGATCCCGACCGTTTGCGACAATGGAATTTTATATGTGGTGTTTATTGGGGATAATGAGCATGCGTGCCAAATTATAGCCCAATTGGCCCATAAACAAGGGTAGTTTGTCTGAAAGCTGACCCTCAAAAAATTTGCGTGAAAATTTCCAAGTCCGAACAGTGTCTGAAAAATAGGGGAAAAGTCAGAATTTGATCCAAATTGAAATGGGAGAGCACAAATCACGTCTAAAGAACACCGTTAACATGAAAAAATGACAAGTTGAATTTCCATCGAATTTCCAATAACCAAATTTGAATATCAATTGGATATTCAAATCACGTGATCCCGACCGTTTGCGACAATGAAATTTTATATGTGGTGTTTATTGGGGATAGTGAGCATGCGTGCCAAATTATAGCCCAATCGGCCCATAAACAAGGGGAAAAGTCGGAATTTGATCCAAATGGAAATGGGAGAGCACGAATCACGTCTAAAGAACACCGTTAACATGAAAAAATGACAAGTTAAATTTCCATCGAATTTCCAATTTCCAATTTCGTCCTAACTTCACGGACCTATCAATTTGGACTCCTATGTCTTTTCCTTTTTTAATTACTTCTAGTGTAATTCTCTGTCCCTCATCATTTCTCATTGTGTATACAGGTTTGGTGGTAATCTTTCTTTTGTTTTTATGGTTAGTACCTTACATTTGTCCTGGAGAAAATTTCAGGAGTCATGTGTTGCTCCAATCTACTAATGAGTCCAGGTAATTTTATATATCTTTATTGCTGTTATGGGATGTTATTTCTTGGAAGACTTTTGTATCATCAGCAAACATGTAGACCTCCGAGCTCACATTTTTTGGTAGATCATTAATATAAATCACAAAAAGTACTGGTCCCAGTACAGATCCTTGGGGAATACCACTAGTTACTGCCTGCCAATCTGAGTAGGAGCCATTTATGTGGACTCTTTGTCTTCTCATATTTAGAAAGTCTTCGACCCATTTGCAAATCTTTTCATTTAATCTTAAGCTTCTGAGTTTACCAACGAGTTTTGCATGAGTTTGCCTATGAGGAACTTTGTCAAATGCTTTCATAAAGTCCATATATATGGAATGGATTTCCCCTCCGTGGTCCAGAATTTCGGTCCATGTGTGTAGAACATTTAGTAACTGTAATGACGTTGATCTTCCTGTACGAATCCGAATTGTTTCTTGCTCAAGAGATCATTTCCTTCTAAGTGGTTGATGATTTGTCTTCTGACAATTTTCTCCAGTAGTTTACATAGTACGCTGGTTAGGCTGACTGGTCTATAATTAAATGGTAGGTTTTTCTTTCCTTTCTTATTTGTCGGCTCTTCCAGTCATGTGGAACTCCGCCAGATGTTAATGATGCACTGAAGATTATAGCTAGAGGTGTATCTATAAAATCAGAGAGCTCTTTTAGAATTTTAGGATGGACTCCATCTGGTCCTGGGGCTTTTGATAGGTCTTTTTTTAAGAGTCCTCGCTTCCTCAGTAGTAATTATAGCATCCGGGGTTTCGTTAATGTTGGCAACTTCCAGCTTTGGATAGTCTCCCGTTAGCTTTTCGGTGAAGACGCTGCTAAAAAAAAGTTAGCTAAAGCTTCAGCTTTTTCTTTCTCACTTCATGCGATTATCGTCTCACCTTTTGCGTTAGTTGTCACCAGTTCAGCAATTCCTGTCTTGACTTTTCTTTTTGAATTAATGTAATTCCAAAACCGTTTGCTGTTCGATTTCATTGATTCTGCTATTATTCTCTCATTTTTGTCTCATTCCTTACGAGTTTCTTAACTTTGTTGCGAGCCCTACAGTACTCCTTGTACCGAGATTCGCCCTTGTTCTCGAGGTATCTTGTCCACAGTCTGTGCTTCCTTTTAGTGCTCTTGGTTGCTTCTTTGTTTATTGTGAAAGTTCTTTTCATACCGTGTTTTGAATTTTTAGGCACATATTTTTCGATCACCGAGGAAAAGATATCCATAAAAAATTTCCAACATGTCTTCTACTCCCTTGCCTGTGAGTAGGTCACTCCAATCACGGTTTAGAGCATATCTAATCTCACTGATCTTTTGGAATAATTTAATCCTGTTACTGTTTCTTTCGTGTAGTCCAAGTAGCATGTGAATTCGAATTTAATAACAGAGTGATCACTAGCACACAGCATTTTTTGAACAACTGGTCTTATTTTCTCATTACCGTGTTCACTCCTTTATTTTATTCCTCAAATTTCATATTTCATCGACTCGTTTTTAATTACTTCGTGGAAGATAATGATCTTTTTTAAAATACATACTTTTCACCGCCACGATAAAGCCTTAGCTGCTGATGTTGGATAAAGCACCAATAAATAAATAGACGAATGCATTTTAATGACACCAATTTATTATTGTATTGTTTCATACTTTCACCTAAAAACTGCTAAAAATGCAAATATTGCACAGAATAACTCATGTTAGCGGCCGATAACGCAACCGAAGAGAAACGCAACAACACCATCCATTATTCTGAATAAATAACTTGAGAATAAAATTATATAATTGAACTGCGCATGACACACTAGGCTGGTGAATTCTGAATATTTTCGGAATGGCCTACGGAAACGTACCCCTTGTCAGCGCCATGGAGATAATGGGTATGCAGAGAAATCGGCCCATTGCGAACACGGCCCCCAAACAATTTCGGAGAAGTTGGCCCACGAGAGAAGTTGGCCCCGTAAACTACAGGAGAACTCGGCCCATAGGAGAAGTCGGCCCCAACAATTTGGGAAAAGTCGGCCCACGAGAGAAGTCGGCCCCACAAACTACGTGACTACTTCCAATGGTCTTGGGACCTGCTCTCGGCCATTTGATGAAATAAAATGCTGAGAAAAATCTCCCTCCCTATAATAAGAGTAGCGTTTAGCTCAGCATTTTATTTCGTCCAATGGCCGAGAGCAGGTGCCGTTGGTCTTGCAGGACATTGGTCGAGTTCACTTTCTGCAGGGTGTGGCGGATATGGTTGGGGGGGGGGGAGATTAGGATGCTTCGATGGATGTTGGCAAAACCTAAAATGGCTTCTTTCTTTTGGGTTGGTGGGTTTTGTGAGATCCTTTCAAAGGGCAAAAATGACAACATAACAGGGTTTTTTCAATATTTAATTAAGATAAACGTAGCAGGTTATCGGTGACAATTATTTACTGAAATTTCGATACACTCAATGTAGTCTTGTTTTGTTTTACCGTTGAAAATACCAGTACGGAACATTAATTGCTAGAAAGCCCAAAGAGCTTTCTAGGAACTGATGTTAGGTGGTGGTATTATCAGTGATAAAAAAAACAAGACAGCGTTATCCCCTATTATTTACTGAAATTTCGATACACTATTTCTGTATTTCGCCGTAATGTCGATCCACAAGTTCACCACTGAAATGATACATTCGATGTAGTCTTGGTTTTTTACCATTGAAAATACCAGTACGGAACATTAATTGCTAGAAAGCCCAAAGAGCTTTCTAGGAAGTGATGTTAGGTGGTGGTATTATCAGTGATAAAAAAACAAGACAGCGTTATCACCTATTATTTACTGAAATTTCGATACACTCTTTCTGTATTTCGCTGTAATGTCGATCCTTAAGTACCCCACTGAGATGTATGAAAAAATGTAGTCTTGTTTTTTTACCATTGAAAATACCAGAACGTAACATTAATTGCTAGAAAGCCCAAAGAGCTTTCTAGGAACTGATGTTAGGTAGTGGCATTATCAGTGATAAAAAAACAAGACTTCGTTATCACCTATTATTTACTGAAATTTCGATACACTCTTGTCTCACTGGATATATTTAAAGGGTAGCAGGAGCAGTTAGGTTGGCCACCTTTTTCAGAAGTTGACTAGTTGTACGTTCATCATGGCGGTAAAGTCGCCCGAGTTGAAAGAGTTTGCCCGGCACAATCTGTTTTTGTTTTCGTTGAATACGTCTAAGTTTCTCTTCTTGTACATGCTGATATTGAATTGGAACAAGTGAACCTTCCTTATGCGGCAATGATACAAGTTTGTAAAATGACAAATTGACTTGATGGGCCCTGACATTTAGGCGATGATGCCAACCTTCGACGTCATTGTTTGTTCGGATGGCCTTCTTATAAACACACCAGTCGGGTGAAGACCAGGGACTCTAAGAAAGCCATGTATTTTGAATGTATTCAGTTAGTAGTCGCAATTGATCTGTGGTACAAGATTGTATTTGATGAAACATAGGCTCTATATGCTTATTTGGTATGTATGGAAGGGCAAACAGATTTTTTATGTATTCATGAACCGGTCCATTAGAACGATATGCAACCGCTAGCCCTAGATCCTGAACTTTTCTCCAAAGTGCCTGGCCCCAATGGCAGCCGTGTATAATTACATCTGGGAAGACTACATATGCTGTGCGCCATATGCCACGCTCAAAGTCATTTGTGATCTTGTTGATTTGATTGTCGGGAATGAGTTCACTGATGCGTTCGAAAAGGGCTTTGTAGTCTTTGGTACGGTGACGTGGCATTAATGCAAAAGCAAGGGGTACTTGTTTGGCGTGTTCGTCGTTTTCATCTCCAACAAATGCATGCCAGCTAAAAAACTGGTAAAATGGTGGTCGAACTACCTTGAAGGTAGCATCACAGTAGATTGATGTAGCATTACTCAAAAGTTGTAATTGATCTGGCGTCGAGAACAGAATATGCCGAGCCCCATCTAAATTGATATCAGCTTGAAGGAAATTGCTCGGTAACCAATCAGTTGCTAAGTCGAATGCTATATCTTTCGGTTCTGTGGAGCGGCCTTTTTGGCGTTGATAGTTGCGTTGATAGTTGCTGCTTCGAGCTAGATTTGACGGTTTCGGACGATTAGTTGTTGGTTGTTCGAGCTGAATATCTGCCGCAAACACATCTTCCACCAGTGAAGGGGCAGAACGAAATATATCACCCATCGCAAGATGGTGAACTTTCTTGACAATCTTAATTTTTGAAGACAACCCAGGCTGACCTGAATGGTTGTGGCTTTGTGGCCCAGGTGTAAAGCTCCCACGAATTTGTTTTACAGTAGCTTTACATGAATGTTCTTATTTCTGACAGAGCTGTGCCATATTGGACGTCTGGATTTCTTAGTGTATGAGTAGCAGTGACTGTCTATTAAAATTTTGGCTGACCGCTTTGAACAGTTGGAAATAATCTCATGTTATTGTATCTGATTGGCAAAGCAAATTCTGTGATATCAGGAATCCGAGGAACAAGTGGGGCTTGTTCAGGTTGACGAATTGCCCGTGGATCAGTGAAAGATGTTGGTATATTAAAATAATTTACCAATGGTTGTTCAGAATCGGAGTGTTGAGCTTGAACCTCGGGTTGCTGTATTTCACCAGTTTGCTGAGATTGCAGAAATGGTTGTGCCTCGTCTGACTGTTGGTTATGTGTGTGCCTGGTGGATGCCTCTGGTGCATCTTGGCGCTGGGTAGCGTCTATGAAATCTGCCGACAGTCTTGTAGATCCTGTTACTAGTAGAGAAAGATCGTCGGAGAGCAGTTCTGTGAGGGTACATTGTGGGCAGGTCCATGGGAATGTTATTTGATCTTCTTTCAATTGCTGGTACTGATGATCTGTTATGTTTATACCACATTTGATATGACACCATTTCTTGCAGTGGTCACAATCAATAGCTCTGCTGTTGTTCGTAATTCCTTTAGCACACTGAATGCAAGAATGAGTCGGAGGCATTTTCCCAGTGTTTGTTAGACAGTGTGATTATGACGCCATGAATGAATGAATGAATGAATGTAAGGTTTTAGCGCGCCGAAGGCGCGCAGGGACGATGTGGGATTTACAAATCCCTTGCGACCCGGTTAACCTTATTTTTTTTCCCTTGGATCACACAGGCCTAGCTTTCCTATTGCCCAAAATGGAGTCTGAGGGGGTTATGCACGTGGTTAGAATACCCGGCAGTTTACACGCTGCATGTCCCAATATTTATAAGATGATCGAAGAAAGTGTAGTTTTTGTAATTCAGCTTCGGTTTCCCTTGATAGTGAAAAAGTGCGAAAAACACATAAAAGAATCAAAATGCAAATGTGGCAATACCTGTAATTACTAATCATACATATACGTCTTTAATTGAAAAACCGTGGGTGGCAAATCTAATCGCAAAATAAACATTTCTCAAATGATACAAAAACATCCATTTTGGACTGCCCGTCACACCTTTTCCTGAGTTATTACTCTAACAACAATATTATAATCATGACATGTTGTCACAAACAGAGCCCCTCTATCGGTTTTTACAACAATAACACTCCCATTGCATCTTTTAAAAAGTAGGCTATATGTGATCAGAAATGTCACATCGCCACTTCACAGTTCAGTTGTCATTGAGTTGAGACCAGTTGACAGTTTTTAACCAGACGAGGTCCCGAGAAAGTGATTCTAAGGATCATATCATCATTTTTATCTGATCGAAAAATCAAAGTGAGAGTCAACCGCGAAGTGTCAGCCGAGGTAAAACTCGAAGCGGGCACTCCACAGGGTTCGGTCCTCAGCCCGCTTCTATTTATAATATATGTGAATGACATTGACAAACTAGGGAAGAACCATGTTGAGCTATCTCAATTCTCAGACGACAAAGGAATGTGGACGGCCAGTAAGTCTGGAAACATAATACAAAACCGCCTGCAGGATACCATCCGCGACCTGCAAGACTGGTGCGCTCTGTGGCGCATCAAGCTAAATGCCACGAAAACACAAAGAATCACATTCTATAAAAAACAAAGGAAAAAGCCTGTCCCTAATATTGAGCTTAAGCTTTACGATCATAAACTTGAAGCTAGTAATGAGGCAAAGTTTCTGGGATTCAACCTGGATAGCAGTCTCAATCTAAACAATCACATAAACTCAGTCACCGTCAAAGCCACTAAACGCATCAATTTCCTGAAAATGATCAGAGGTAAAAATTGGGGAGCCAATAAAGAAATTCTCCTCAATCTTTACAAATCATATATACGCCCAGTACTAGAGTATGGGGCCATAATAACAAGTGACCTGAATAAAACCAACATTGAAAAACTACAACGGGTCCAAAATCATGCCTTGCGCGTGGCTCTGCGCAAGCCCACGTGGACATCGATAAAACAACTTCACGAGATAGCAAAAATAGACACTATAGCAATGCGCTTAAAAGATCTTCAAAGCAAAACTCTAAATAGACTTCAAGACAGCGAATTAATAATAGAACTCAATGCGCATCGCGTCCTCAATAGGAAAACTAAATAATCTGGGGCATGTCTATCGAAAGGGTTAAAGATTACATCATTGTGATGGGGTGAGCCAGTTATTCTGTGACCTAAATTTAGAACTGGCTGCGGGTGACACGATACGCACGAAAGCTTGCCTCTGTTACCAGTGGGAGTTGCAAACAGCGAGGAAAATCTCCACCTGCTGCCGGGTCTCCCCTCCTTGAGATATAAATCTCGGGGAAAAAATGCTGGCTTCCCCATCCAAAAGGACGGAAAAGGTGTAAATTAAAAACTGAATTGCTCTAATTTCCAGCTCTCTATCTTTTCTCCCTCCTCTATCTCATCAGACACACCACCAAACTGAATGACATACTATGAGGGATTGAAACAATCCTCAAGCAAAGATGTGCAGAAAACCTAACAAGACCAAGGCAAGGATTGAAACAATCTTGCCAGCAAACAGCCCTTTTAAGGGCTTTTTTTTTTTTTTTTTTTTTTTTTTTTTTCTTTTTTTTTTTTTTTTTTTTTTTTTTTTGGGGGGGGGGGTGGAGGTCATTTGGAATTCCCGAAGGATAACCAGATACCTCAAAATCACATACGGCATCCTATCTCCCAGAAGGCTTGATGGATGACTCCCGGTTTTTTTCAAACTAAACTGTTGGAGCTTTCTCCATTCCTTTTTTGTAACCGCTATGGTCATATACCGGGGCCGCTACCAAACCGGCGTTGCTGTTTGGTTTTCTTTTTTCCTTTTCCCTTAAAATTGCCATCGCACAACATTATATTCTGGCTCGCCACCATGGTGGGACTCAAACCTCTACCATCGCCAAGCTGGAACCGAATAGAGCCCACTCTCCAATAGTCTTAATGGCTTTGAGGGTTTGGTCTTTGACAATCTATCACTCCAATGCAAACTGCCAGGAATTCTAACCGCGTGCATACCCCTTCAGACCCCATTTGAGGCAATAGGAAAGCTAGGCCTGTGTGATCCAAGATCCAAGTGAAATAAAATAAGGCTAACCGGGTCGCAAGGGATTTGTAAATCCCACATCGTCCCTGCGCGCCTTCGGCGCGCTAAAACCTTTCATTCATTCGAAAGTGATTCTCATCATATCTCAGAGAAAGCCAAGAGTAAACTATATAACACACACGCACCTTGTCTGACTTAAATTCCTAAACTTCTCAAAATAACTAAAACTAAACTAACTAAATTAACCATGACTAGCATCAATACCAACACTAGCAGCATCATAAAGCCAGTCAACTTCACCACAAATGGAAAAAGGAAGGAAGAGACCTGGGAGGAAAAGAAAGAGAGGGAGAGGGAGGATAGAACGCAAGGAGAGAGAGAAGGAGAGAGCAGCTCGTAGAGAATCTATCACTGGAGCACATAAGGTAAGTTTTAGTGGAAATACCAAGGGGGCGGGGGCGGGGGGGGGGGGGGGTCCCAATATGACATGATACAAAAATTTATGGAGGATAGAGAGAAGGAAAGAGCCGAAATTCGGGAAGATAGAATTAGGGAGAGGGAGGAATGGCGGCTGAGGTATGCTGAAATGGAAAGAAAGCATGCCCAGCAGGAGGATACCATTGATAAACTAACCAGAGAAATGGCCGAGGAGAGAATAGCTGCCAACGAGAGGTTTATCGATTTGACAAACCAAATCAGTGCCCTGTCAGCCCAACTGGGCTTGCAAAAACCACCAAATGCACCAGACAGCTGTGTTGCATTGGAGGTTACTGCACTGAGGGATGCTCCAGCAGCCACTGTGGCGTCTGTTGGGTCTCCACCTTGCAGCCCAATCCAAATTGTAGCAATTGCCGAGGTTCATGCTGAGGCAGAGGCCTTGGATAATTCTCTGGATAATTCCTTTATAAGAGAGATTCTACCCACCGATCTCCAGGTGGTTACTCCTGAGGGACCTGTCCCTGAAGAGTCATCATCTGGTCGGGGGGACACAGGCTCTACCAATGCAGCACTCAAGGATCCAGCTGATCCCTGCTCTCTGGGCACTATCTGCCCAGATAAAAATTTAGATATAATGCTCGCCACACCGCTGGTCAGTACTCCTAGCAGCACTCTGACCCCGTCCCGCAACAAAGGCAAAAGAAAGAATTCAAAAGACCTAGAGAGTGAGTTGGTGGAGGTGGTGGACGGACAGGGCTTTTACCACACCGTTGACCGGCAGGTCAAGAAAGTAAGGAACTGCCCTCCACCCACCACCTCCCTCACCCAAAGCACTCCATCATACTAACAATGAGCTCAACCTAACCAGCCAGGGCCCCCCTCACTCATGGAGACACCCTGGACAACAGTGGTTAAAAGAAAGAAGGCAAAAACTAGTATGATAGCCAACAGCCAAAGCCAAAAGGGGGGGGGGGGCAAAATTCAAACACCACCACCAATAGTACCAACAGTACAAAAAAACAAAACAAACGGCAGCAGGGAGGGCAGTGGTAACAACTCGCCCAACCTCACTGCGGTTATAACTAGGGTCCACCCCGATACACCCAGTGGAACCATAAACCTCCGCCTTAATAACTGCAAATGGGAGATATTCCACTCCAGAGCCACGGGCAAGGCCACGTGGAAAATTAAAGTCACCTGTCCCAACAAGGAAACCAAAATAAAAATAATCAAAAATGGGATCCACATCAATGGCAGGTGGCACGCTGGGGAGGAATACAATACCTCCCCAACGCCCATACAGTGCCACAAATGCCAAAAGTTCGGGCATATAGCAAACAAATGTAGAGGGAATCTAACCTGCATGATTGCGGAGAATCACATCTCACCAAGTCATGCAGGTTAAAATCCCCCTCTTGCCCCAACTGTAAAGGAAGTCACCCCAGCAGCTACCGGGGGTGTCCTCATTTCAAAAAAGTAAAAACTGCCATCGAGCTGAAAAACCTTAATCTCATCAAGCCTGACAATAATAATAATAACTCTTTGGCCAGCCGCTGATTTGTCGCGGTCCTCATAAGAGAAGGCCATCATTCCCCCTGCACCCCACCCCCTCTTCCCCTCCTCTCCTACCAGCATTCAGATATAAACTGCTTAATAGTGTCCCTCACTTCCTCTTTTTCAATTTCTTCAATAAGCATTCCTACCCTCTCCCTCGTGTCCCCCTTCAGCCATCTATCCTTTGTTTCTTCACCCCACTTCTACATTATTCTTCCAGTAAATTTTATTCTATGAGGTATATACTGTGGGCATTCCAAGAGAAAATGTTCCAGGGTCTCCACTACTCCAGAGTGGCACATTTGGCATCCCTTTTCCCCATCTCTCTCAATTTTTCCCCGAAGCTCCAGTGATCTTGATCTCAGTTTGAACAGCAGTGACCCTCCAAAGGTGCCATCTAGGTACTTCTCAAAAGCTGGCTTTTCTTTATATTGTAACCCCTGCAGTGATCTTTTCACGCTAACCCCTGCTCGCCAGTTTCGATTGCAATCTTCCATGACTCTCTCTTTGACAAACCTTTTGCCTTCTTTCATTCCTACTTCTATGTTTGTGACCTCTATAGAGTAATTGTCTATTAGTTCCCTCACATGTTTTGACCACCCCGTTTCTATATTAGAATTCCAAATGGTATCGAGCATCAATTTGCACCACCGGTTGTCAGGCAGGTTTCTCAAGTAGTTAAAGTAACACAGTTTTCCCAAATCTACCCTGTCCTTGATTTTCATCCACCCAAGCTTCCCCTTACTGCTTCCAAAGCTGCAGCATTACTCGACCCTGTTATCCATCTGCCGGCATCATTCTGAGTACTTTCCAACTTCTTAATAGCGGTTTGGTTTAATGGAATCACGTCCGTGCCATACGTTATACTTGGTAAACCCACCCTCTCCCACAGTGTTTTCCCCACAAAGACCTTGTTGAAACTATTTTTCCCTAAAAGTTTTAGTTGGTTCAGAATTCTTTTCCCCTTCAGAATCAGTTTGGCTGAGTAATTTCTGTACACCCCTCTTCCCGTTATATTTATGCTTACCCCTAGATACTCATACTCTCCCGTTTCTCCTACAGTGATTTGTTTGCTTTCCCCTTCGGGGATTGAGAACTCCCCCACTCTCCATCTCTTCGTCATATCTACCTTGCGTCCAACGGGTATTACCTTGCTTTTATTTTCATTTAGTTCGAGCCGCCAAGTGTTCCCATATCTACCAACAATTTCCAGCAATTTCTCTAGCCCCTGTTCAGTTCTAGACATTAACACCATGTCGTCCGCAAAGAATAAGCCTGGTATCTTTATGTCTCCAACATTTACCCCCTCCGCACTCTGAATTAGTTCGTCTCCTAAATCTTTAACATACAATGCAAACAAAATCGGTGAAAAGATACACCCCTGCTTGAGGCCTATATCCATAGGGACTCGTTTTGTAGTGATACTCCCTAGACTGAGTTGGCTTTGCACATCTGTATACAGTGCTTTCATGATTCCCACAAAGTCACCCCCCAGTCCGATGCCCTCGAGCTTTCGCCACATACCTTCCCTCCACACTCGGTCGTACGCTTTTTTCACATCTAGAAATGCCAGAAACATCTTTTTCTTTTCAGCCTTTGTTGATTCTATCAGTTGGGTGAGTGTAAATAGGTGATCAGTGACTCTTCGTCCTTTCCTGAAACCATTTTGAATTTCTCCTAAAAAACCTTTCTCTTCAATAACTTCCTCTAGTCTACCGTATATGACCTTACAGAATACTTTTCCGATGTTACTACTAACTGATATCCCCCTATAGTTATCTAGAACTTCCTTATCCCCCTTTTTATGTATGAACGACACCTTACTTTCCCTCCACTCTCTGGGGACCTCTTGCTTTCGCAGAGCCAGGTTGAAAAGGTTTGTCAGGACTTCAATAAGTGCCTCCCCTCCATTTTTGAGGAATTCGTTCGGAATTTCATCAGTCCCTCCCGCTTTACCATTTTTTAATTTCGAGACCACGTTCCGCACTTCTTCTGCCGTTATTTCGCTACATACACGATTGGATAGGTTCTCCTCCACCAGTGTATTTCTTTTTGGTGGGGACCCACTGCCCCATCGCCTATCGTATATAATCAATTATTGTTTTCTTATCGTTCCTCTCCCAGGTCCATTTACCCTTACATTTCGCATCCCTGTTCAGGATCTTTAAACCAAGCTCTTTTGATAGGTCCAACATCTTCCTCCCATTCGTGTTAATTTTCCTATCATCTCCCTGTATGCCCTCCTCCTTATCCCCGATGTGCCCATTGAAGTCCCCCATTAGGACAATACTGAACCCTCTGCTTTCAAGCTCTGTGATATTCGATCTAAGAGTTGTATATATTGAATCGTCCCACTCGGGCTTACTTCCCTCCACTGCTAAGTATACAACACCAACGGCAACACTCCTGCTTCCTAACTTGATTTTTGCCCAGACTATTTCGTTGGATACTGGAATCTGAGTCCTTGCTTCTGTGAGATCTGTAATCAATGAGGGCTGTAATTCCTCTTTAGCGTAGATGCCAACACCCCCACCCCGTTTCTGACCCTCAGTTCGCCCAGCTCCTATCCACACGCAACCCTTCATCTGATCAACCCGCTCATCCCGTCGTATCTACGTCTCACTTAGACCCATTATATCGAAGTCTCCTTCGTCCATCATTGTTGATATTTCGCTTACTTTCTTGTGCAGACCCTGGATGTTGCAGTACCCAAACTTAATGAATCTTTGTTTTTTTTTTGTCATCACTGGCACATTATTATAACCCTGGTATGTCCCTGTGTTGTGCATGTTTGTTGTTCTTCCTATGTTCCCAGCATTTGTGCCCCTCTGGGTTATCGGCTGTGGTCCCCTACCCCCCTTTTCTCCAAAAAAGGCCCAGCCACCTGTAATTTTTTTTGGCCCAACAGGTCTGTACCCATCCTACTTAAATGCAATCCGTCTCGCCCATACAACTCTCCTTGTCCCCAGAATGAATCCCAGTCTTTGCAGTGCTCTTCCAGCTCCTCGTTTAGTGCCATAATCCGCGAGTTCCTCTCATTCCCACGACCCATAACGGGGAGCACCCCTAAAACGATGATCCGAGCATTCCAGCTAAGTAGCTTACTAATTAGGTCCTTGTATGTGTCCACCAAACGAACTGATTTCCTCTCCCTGATGTTATTGGACCCCACATGTAATACCACTACCGGATCAGGCCCCGACCCAGCTACAATACCGTCCACTCTATCCCTCAGGTCCTCCACTTTAGCCCCCGGAAAGCACAGAACTGTTCTATTTTTACTGTCCGAACCACAGACAACCTTGTCGATCCCCCGAACTATGCTACTTCCCGCAACCACCAACTTACTTTTGGCCCTCGCCCTATTTATCTCCTCTAGTCTCCTATTGTTTACAGCGTCCTCTTCCTCTCCAACAGCCCCACTCGGAATCAATATCGGTATCGGTATCTTTAACCTAGGATTACTCCTATCCTTGTCCCTCCGTCTCTTTACAGGCCCTGAACTACCTGGACTACTCCCCTGGTCTTCTCCCGGATCCCTCCTCCTTTTTCCTGACCTAGACCCCAAGCTACTATCTGTTGCAACTACCACCATCTCCTCCTCTGTCTCTTCCGAATCGAGCACATCAAATCTGTTTCTGGTGTTGCACTCCCCACTGCCTTTGGACTTTACACCCCTATCTACCTGCTTCTCTGACCCCCCTTTCCTACCACTTTTGATAGTCCACGCCAAACGCTTTACAGCATTGCTCCGGCCTGGGTCCCCCTCATCTGTCCTACGTACTTTTCTAGCAGCCCCCACCTCATCACCTACCTCATTCATATCAAAGGTTCTACCCCCATGTTTCCTCTTGGAACCACCGACAACCACCCATCCTTCTCGGAAAGCTACTTTCACAGGCGTAACTCCAGACAGCCCCGCCCTACCAAGTTTTCCCTTCAGCTCAGCAATCTCCCCCTCAAACTTAACAATTGTCTCAAGTAGGCGGAGGATTTCCTGACAGTTTGCACATACCTCTCCATATCCCATCGAACGACAGTCCCCATACATCATAGAACACTGTTTACAAACTTCAAGCCCAATATCGCCATCGGTGGCCCCACCATCCCGGCTCTGATCGACACCCCCAGTGACCTCTGTCTGCACACCAATACTTACCCCGTTGGCACCGTTGACCTGGACCGCGATATTACACGTATTTACCTCCATACTTACCTCCGTCTGAACAGACTTGCTCGCCATCATCAAGACAAAATTACGCGATCGGACAGGGAAAACTGTAAACTGTAAACACGCGACAAAAGGCAACACGACGAACCGTTCGACAACTTAGCGCTCACAGTTTTATTTAAGACCTCCTAACTTTGTCCCAGTTACTATACTAAACTAACTCCCCACAAAGTTGAATAAAATAACCTGAAAATGAAATATATATGATTAGTAAACAATAAAAATACTTAATTTCGATTTGTAACCAAGGAGACTTCTTCTGTATACTTGCGGATCGAATCCATCCATGCGTCCTCTCCACATACCGTCTGCTCCCTCATCGCCGGATCCCTTTATTCAGTATCAAGCAAACACGCTAAAACCAATCTGTCCGACATCTGCCAGGATGTCAGCCGATCGGCGTCCCGACTTTTCAAGACGCATATTTCAGAATCACTAATCAAAGCCGCTATCAGCTCAGACTAAAGCACCTGTCCAAACCTATATCTAAAGCACCGCTACTAACTCCCAACCCCCGTCATGAATAAGCTACAAATAGCCGTGTGGAACGCTAGAAGCATTAATAACAAAAAACTTCAAATGAACCAATACTTCGAAGATACAGACATTATCTGCATCTGCGAAAGTTGGCTTCAACCCAGCAAAAATTTTTCAGTTAGAGGGTTCAGCACTATTAGAAGAGACCGACAAATCACCAAAGGTGGCGGCGTCGCTCTTCTAATAAAGCAGAACATCAAAACTAAAACAATAAAAACCAATCACCTCGATGCAGAGGTGATTGCAACTGAAATCACTGTCGACAACAAAAACATCGCGATTGTTTGTTTTTTATAACGACCCAAACAAAATTGTTTCTGACACTGTCTTTGAATTCTTTACGAGGAAATACAAACACTGCATTTTCCTCGGCGACTTCAATGCCAAACACCTGTACTTTGGCTGTAACAAAACCACCCCTAACGGTGAAGCCCTCCTTGAAATCACAAAAAAGCATAACCTTCATGTGGTTATGAATGACAGCTCTGCAACTTATATCAGTAATAACCCATTATTCTCATCTGAGATCCTCGATCTAATTATCGCCAGTGACTCCCTGATAAATCACATCGATGACCACTGGGTCGGCGATGACGACTTAGGCAGCGATCACCTCCCGGTCCATGCCTCACTGCAGCTAGGAAATGGCCCACTCAGGTACCCCCCCCCCCCCCCCCACTCTCCGCAGAAATTTTAGAAAAATTAATTGGAACCTCTATCGTGACATCATCGATGTCAAACTCACAAACTCTCCCCCCCCCCCCCCCCCCCCCCCCCCCCCCCCCATCCAATGCAGCGGAACTCGAAACCCAATGCGAGGGCATAGAAAAAATCATTAACTCAACCCTAAACGAAATATTCCCAAAAGAAGAAGTACGCCCCTGGAGAAATACTATCTCGGGCGACACACTCTCACTAATCAAAATTAAACGGAAAGCTCTTTGCGCTCTTAAAACCGAAACTGACCCCGGTAAGAAAGCTGACCTCAAAAAACATACAACCGCCTTCATGGCGAGGTCAAAAAAGCCCTCCAAGCTGAAAAACAAGCCAACTGGGAAAAGGCAACAGCCGATCTAAACGGAGTCCAGGATGCCAAAAAATTCGGTGACTCTTTCAAAACCCCAACTGGGCAAAAAAACAAAAGCCGCAAAGCCGCAGGAAAACCTCTTAAGAAGGAAGACGGTTCCTTCACGCGCACCGACAAAGACAAGGCCGACACCTTTGCCGACCTCCTAAGAAAAACCCATCGCCCGCATCAAAGGTGCGGGCAACGATGACGCCGCCATAAACGCCATTGATGACTTCATCAATGCACACCCTGATATCTACTGTTATAGCCCCCATATAGATATTTATTTCTGCATTTTCTGACTGGTCTGACTCATTTGCACTGAGTGACCTTTGTTTACATCTTTGTTGCACTAATATATTGTACACATAGCTGTTGATTGTTTAAGTAGGTCAGGGGCCTTGTTTACTTGGATTGTGACAGAATCACCTGGAGACTGATAGAAACTGTTAGAATTTTCATCTTCTGGAACATTCTATCTGGTTACTATATAAAGGTTTGTCAACAGAATTCAAAAACTCACTTTTAGAAAGCATTTCAGAAAGACTCACTTCTGTTGTTTCCATTGGAGATTATTATTGTTTCAGAACAGTGCATTTATTATAGAAGCAGTGCTTCTTTGAGAATTTGGAAGATTGATTCCAAAAGAGACTTTTGCTGAGAATTTGTTCGTCTTGGAAAAGAGAATTTATACTTTCTGTGAAACAGAATAATATTTTGTGAAAAGCCAGGATTCTACTGATTATTTGGAAATTACTTGTGGCGCCAATACGTCTTGGATTTTTACACCATTTGAATTTAGTGGAGCATTTTGGCATATTTTATTGGAGACTGCTGAAATTTTTAAGTGAAAATTTTATTACAAATCTACGGGATACTGTTTCTGAAGAGCCATTCTTGGATTTAATACTACATTTACCAGCTGGTAACTTTCTTCAGAAGATACTTCACCACTGGATTACTGGATTCTGTCAAACTGTACTTTGGACTAATTCTATAATTGATAAGTACCACTGTTTTTATTTTCTGTAAACCAATTAGTGTAAAAGATCTTTGTATCATTTTTTTTAATTAAATTTCAGAACAGATAAATTCATAGTTTTTGTTGCTGATTCTCAGATTTCTTTCTGTTACCAATATCAATAATATTTCCACACCGTAACACTACCGTGACCCCAAATTCGATAACGAGCCAGAAGACGGGGATGACGATGACCTCGTCATCCCCATCACTAATGACGAAATCATCAACGTCATAAAAAATGCAAAAATTCTTCCTCACCCGGCGAAGACGAAGTAAGCTACAAAATTCTAAAACAAAGCCCATACTCCCTAATCGAAAAACTAAACAAACTGTTCAACGCATGCCTCACCCATGGCTACTTTCCCAAATGTTGGAAAAAAGCCATTGGTGTCATGATACCAAAACCGGACAAGGACCCCTCCGATCCAGCCAGCTACCGCCCAATCAGCCTACTCAGCTGCATTGGTAAGACATTCGAACGAATCCTTACCAATCGGCTCAGAGGGCACCTTGAAGACAGCGATTTTTTTAAATAAATGGCAAAGAGCCTATAGAAACCACAAAGAAGGCATCGAACATGTCTACCGACTAGTTACCCAAATGAAGGCCGCTATCAACAATCAGCAAATAGGCGCGGCAGTCCTGCTAGACGTCGAAAAAGCATTTGACTCCGTCTGGCACAATGGAATGCGCTACAAATTATCAAAAATGAAACTCCCCAAGAAACTGCTCAGATTACTATCCTCTTTCTTAAATGATCGCGAAATTAAAGTCAGAGTGAACAATGAAATGTCTGACAGTGTCCCCCTTGAAGCAGGCACCCCCAAGGATTCGTCCTAAGCCCCCTCCTTTACATCTTCTATGTAAATGACCTTAACGCGCTCTCGATGACCTAGAACAATGGTGTGCCAAATGGAGAATTAAGCTAAACGCCAATAAAACCCAACGAATCACCTTTACACGCAAGAAAAATAAACGTGATTTTGACCAAAAACTTATGGATAACACCCTCCCAGAATGCAAAGAGGCGAAATTCCTGGGCATCACCATTGATCAAAAATTGTCCTTTAACAAGCACACCGACGAATTGGCGAAAAAAGCCACCAAACGCATTAACTTACTGAAAATGCTTAAGGGAACTTCATGGGGGGGGGGGGGGGGGGGGGCAACCAGTCCACCCTATTCAAACTATTAGACCGGTACACACCAAATGGGAACTTACATTTTTTCCTGTCAAACTTTTCTCTGAACTTTTTCATAGAAGTATTTATTCTAATTAAAATAAAAGAGGGGGCCACCTAAAAAAATGCCCATAATTAAAATTAGGGGCCGAAATAGAAAACACCATAAATACGGCCAGTCTGCTCCGCCATACTACAAAATCTACAAAATAGCACATGGGAGAGAACTCCAGTTTATTGTGAAATGATTTTTAAATTTATCAGCAAAATGTGAATTAGGCCTAATATTACCTTTGAAATTAGCATCGAGAAGCCGAAGCCATGGTATGTAATGCTTCCTGATTTGTGATGAAGCTCATTCTCCCAAAATCCCGCTTTAGAAATCGAATTCAATCAAATAAATCCCCAAATGAAACGAGCGACCTTTCCCCCCAAATTGTCCTAATTTACGACGCTGCATTTTGCATGCAATCAACACGGCCGATTCTATTTGCAATTACACACCATAAACTCCGAACAAATTGGTTCACAAACAAATCCGCAGTGTTGGAGTCACCATCTTAACCGATTACAACAGCGAGTTTATCAATTGCTGACTTCGTATATCTCTGATATTTTTTTTTGAAAACAGCGGACACCAAACTCTCCACGTTCGATTTTTCTGTAAAAGTACGGAAGCCCGTTTCGGTATGAATCCGGCCTTTTCACAAAAGTTAATAACAAATGTGACGATATAATTATAAACTCCTTTTCTCCTTCTTTTCTCATGAATTATATTATCGGTTTTAAAAAGAATTGTTTCTGTTTCAATTGAATGTATGTTTATTCAAATAAATTTGTTCAATAATTTGAAAGTTAGTTTTTTTTGTTGTTACTGAGTAACAAATTTTAGTTGTGTTTATTTTTTGATAGGTGCACATGTTTTTGCCGGCCTATCAGTCTTCTGTTTTCGATTTTTGCTTCCGTTTTTCGTTGAAAATAGTTCTTTTCACTTTGAACATTCTGTTGACCTCGTTTTTGTAGTTGTCAGTGGCGTAGCTGTGGGGGGGGGGGGGGGGGGATGCAATCCCGATAAAATGTTTGATATCGTCTGTCGGACGTTTTTCCGATTTCTTCCTTGGAATGTTGTTTTTAAGATCAGTTTTGGTTTTGTTTGCCTGTTTATCTGCCTACTGGTGACTTTACAATTTACATTTACCCCATCTGTCGAACGATGAGAATTCCCTTCTGATAACTGAAGTTGTCATAAAGTCATCGGTTGAACTACAACATTTGGAAACTTACGCATGGACCGTATCGGGTACGGTTGAACTAAATACAGAGCAGAATTAGAAAATTTGAGACTTTCTGTTCAAAAACATGTATTTTTCGGCATTCAACATAATCGAGAGGATTTTCACCCCGAAAGCGACCAGAATGCTCCACTTGATAGCACATTCAAAATTGTTCAAGGGGTGGGATCCCCCCCCCCCCCCCACACACACACACACACACATATGCTCGTGCCTGTATGGAACTCACAGCAGATGCCTTCGGCATATGCGAGTTGTGATCATGAAATAGCCTACTTTGTCGGAGAAGTATAAGCTCTGCACCCCCGCTAAAATATCCTTGCTACGCCACTGGTAGTTCAGTTCTCAATATCTCCTCCATTTAATTTGACTCCGGGCTACTTTCTGTATTTCAGTGTTGCGAAGCAGCCGTTTCTCTCTTGTGGCGATGTCCAGAGAAGAAGATGCATTCTTTGCGATAATCCATTTGACGATAATTCGGACGGAAACTCTCTCCGTGTTGATGCAATTGACTCTTTCAAATCTCTTGGTGATAGATGGTCTGTGTTACCGGAAAATGTTTGCAGGAATAACCAGTACGTTGCCTTTAGAACATTTACCAAGCGACTTCAACAGACTGGCGATGCTTATTTATTTGCACACGATTCCTGTAAGATCACTTTCCGGAATTGAATACGAAGAAAAGAGACACAACAAATAGCATTAGTATCAAGTGTCAAAGCAACCACAAATGAATTGAACTCAACAGAAACTCCAACCAAACTTGTTAGATCCGAAACAAGACAGAAACGAGTGTGCTTCGTGTGCAACGAATCATCAAACATCGATCTGCAGCCGTTCAATGATGGTGGTCTCGGGCGATGTTCGGAGATAGGTTCTGCTACAAAGATTTCAAATCAAATGGTCTTAAAACTGAAAGACGTTGGTGACAAATTTTACACAGCTGCCAAAAGACTGGATGTGTTGTTAAGTGGTGGTTCTCGTGACATTTTTGCGACGGATGTGTATTACCACAAACTGTGCTATGCAAGATTCACATATAAATACATTCCATCGACTGAACATGTCCAGAGAAAAAACAACGGGAGTGATATACTCGATGAATTTCTAGATATGGTCGCGAAGCGAGTTATTCGAGATAAAGATGCATTTTTCCTCAGCGAATTAGTGCATGATGCACACTAACTGTGCGAAGAACGTGGTATTTCTGAAGTTACATACACCCTTAGATATTCATTTAGGTTGAAAGATGCAATCAAGATTAAGTTTGATGATCAGGTTGACTTTTTCGTTTCCGGGCGACACACGATGGTGTATTCGCGAGATGTCAACCCACTCACTTATTCAATTGCAACTCTGGAAGGTCGTGGTATGCGAGAAGATGATCTAGTGATGTGCTTTGCCAAGCTGATTAGACGGAAGATTGCCCAATGCGGAAGAACTAAACACTGGCCACCATCACCGCAACAGTTCATTGAATCATTAGACAACAACAAACCCATCAGCCCGATTTTTAATGCAATATCGTGGTCTATAAATCCACAACGTAAACTCAACAAGTTTGGTTTCGCTGATGCTCCCAATGCAGCCCAGGCGGAACGTATATCGGCAATCGCACACAGCTGGGAGATGATAGTTGGTGATGAAAAATCTCCGTTGAATGCTGCTTTGAGTTTAACTCTTCATCGTGTTTCGGGAAGCAGAGAGGCTACTATGCTACTGCACCATAGTGGGATGGGCATTTCATACACCGACGTAAGGCTACTAAACAACACATGGGCGCGAACACTCAGTGAAAATGATCCATTGTTACCACCAGGTTTCACCAAAGGCCAATCTGTGCATGTTACATTTGACAATTCAGATGGGAGACAACAAACACTCACTGGGGCGCATACAACACACCATACGACAGGTACTATGTTCCAGCAGATAATACCCAATAAAAGAGCTACCCCTCCAGGACCGACAGTTCTGGAGAATTCTCAAACCAAAATCACACCAACGCCAAAATTACATTCGTCCTACAAAATTCCGAAGAAACGAGCTCAGCCCCCACCATTTCCAGAATTCTCTGACAGCTTCAAGGAAACTGATGTACTTGACATTTCTTTCAATCGGGATGTTGCGTTTGTTCTTCTTGGTGTGCAGGGTGATGAATGTGTTTCTAAACATTTGCCCGATGTTGATTGCGAAACACTTGATCCAGTTGGGTCGTGGACCGCTTTCATGAAACAAGTGACCAGTGCACAAACTCACCCATGTAAGCTAGAATACCTACCAGTGATACCTTTCCCACCAAATGACAGTGTAGTGAAATATTATTTGGATCACATGTTGCAGATAATTGAGGAACTTGAACTGGAACACATTTTTGTTCACGCGGATGAAGCCATCAATTGCAAGCTTCTCACTATATCGTGGCTCGAAGCTGGACGCTACGACAAGATTATTCCATTGATGGGTGGATTTCACACACTTATGATGTATCAGAAAATCCTATACAAAAAATACGGATGTCTTGGCTTCCGGGAATGGTGGGTTGATTCTGGTGTTATTGCAGAAGGCTCTGTCGACCAGGCTATAGAGGGTCGTCATTACTACAGAAGTATGCGTTTACACAAGCAGACTTTCGAGGCACTTCTGAGAAAACGACTCAACAGTGATGATATTTGCGTCGGTGAACTGCTCCAAATTTCATTGGCAGCCCTGAGACAGCATCCTGGTCCAGAAACTCTTGCCACAGTTCTAAATTCGACAGAGTTTCAAGATATATGCAAGCTTGTGACAAATGTGACAGGCACTGAATCTGAAATGGTTGTCGGGTATCTCAACGATGTTTCAGTTATGCTATCTATGATCAGCGCCGTGCGCGAAAATTGTATCGAAAGACACATGGCTGCTGAGAGATCAGTTCTTCCAATGTGTTTCGCGTTCGGCCACATTCACTACACTCGATATCTAACATTTCAACATGTTCGACTGGAACAAATGAAAGTGAATGACGACCCAGTGTGGCGGGATTTGCGTGATCGAGGTTTCGGTGAATCGAGATCTGGTGATCCATTCTCTGCAATACACGGCGATCTGATCACGGAGACAACAATCAACAGAGAGGTTAAGGTGAGGGGAGGGCCCATGCAAGGTGGTTACAGCACGGATGAGAGAGCTGTTGACACATTTATTAGAACCAGTCACATCATGGCCAAAATACGATCAGCAGTTAAAAAGAAATTGAGCGTACTCACTTCAACCACACATAAAGAGTCTACAAGCAAAGCCAGAAAACACCACGAGAAGATGGTTTCGAGTTTAATCTGCCAGTTGGCGTCTTATTTCGATCCCTTCCAAAATGGACCTGCTCGAAACCTCACTACTGGAACAGAAATAGATGAGGAGATTGTGAAAGGCCTGCTTGGTTCCACATCGTCAGGTGACACACTGTTCGAAGAATTTGTGAACAAGAGACTTAAGGAGACAGGAGATGACAGACAAAGTATATTTGATAAGATCCCGAAATCTAAAATAAAAACTGGACTGGAAAAGAAGAAGAAGGATCCCAAAGTTATTAATGTTCTGAAAGAAGATCGACAGGCTTTTGGTTCCCTGGTAGGAAAAGCGATGTCTCCAAAGGAAGCACACAGCTACCCCCTAACATCAATACCACTGGCGTTAGCAACACCCGAGGGGGACATAAGACAAGGGTCGAAAGCATCTTTACGAAACTTCATGATTGGAGAGGCTGGGGCCTGGTTATCTGATCCCCCTGAAAATGCTCACTGGTTGATTGATGGAATGGCAATTATGAATAGGACTTCACCTGAAGACACATGGAGGAAATTTGGTATCTCTTTCCTCTCAGCATGTCAGCCATCTAAGTCTTTTCATCCTTTATCCTTGTCCATTATTTTTGATTCTTATGCAACAGAAACAACCAAACAGCTCACACAGTCGCGGAGAGGGGCTGCGGGGCGGAAGGTAATTATCAACAGCCAAGACCAAACAATGCCACGGGGAAAAGATTGGACCAGTTTCCTCCACACTCCTGAAAATAAAACCGAATTAATATCATTCATTGTCAGGTTCGCCATGAGTGAGGAAATGCGTAGTAAAATGTTAATACCTACTGTTATTACAAGAGAAGAAGAAACGTGGCTACTAACCAATGAGGAGACCGAAAAGTTGAAAAACTGCAACCATCACGAAGCTGACACAAGATTAATAATGGAGGCCGCTAAAATAGAAGGACCAGTTGTTGTCGGAGCTACAGATACTGATGTATTTATCCTTCTGACATGGGCATATTCTCATATAAAATCAAAGTCGACATGGTTTATGCAAGTTGACTACAACAGGTACGTTAATATAACTACAGTCCTACAGTCTGCAGCTTTTATGAACACGATATCTGCGAAATACTGCCTGCATACCATAGCATCACAGGATGTGACACTACCTCATATCCATACAAAGTTGGAAAGGTCAAACCATTCAAAAAAATGGTTACGCATAAGAAGGAACATTTACTTCGTGGGCTCGGATCACCAGAATTTTCAGGCAGTGATACGACAGATGCCAAACGATTTCTACAGACAGTCATGTACAGCGGGCGTCCCAATGAAGACTTCGTTGAAACAAGAATCAGGATGTATGACAGGCAAACAGTTAAGTCTAGTGCCAGCCTGTGTCCCGATGAACATAGTGCAGCTCAACATCTCAAGAGAAGTGACCTGCAATGCTCGATATGGCGACAGACATTGAGTCAGGATATTAAATATCCGGCATTCAACAACAGGGGTTGGAAAGACGAAGACGATAAAATCGTTCCAGTTTGGTTTCTGTGCCCACAACTACCACCGCATCTGACCAACCAAGCAGAGTCTCATCCTTTGAATGTGAGCAACCACATACCATCACCAGAATGCACCTTCAGCTCTAGCGAGAATCAGCCACCTAAGAAGAGGAGGAAAGTTGCTTTGTCCTCTCCTCAGCCAACTGATGAGTCAGCCGTGTCCAGCAGCAGTGAAGATGAATCGGACATAAATTCGGACCAAAATACAAACTCCAGTGACAATAATTCCTGTCTTTCTGATTGGTCTGATGAATTTTAGAGATCATGAGTGTACAAACGTACATCAGACGATCAAACAAAAATAGAAAGTTAATGTTTATAAAATGCATTTACTTCAATATCATTGAATATCCATAGGCCCAGGCAATAAGCAAATCTCACTAGATTTTGCTATTTTGGGTTCTCGTGGTATCCATTTTGAATTTGTATCGGCCATGTTGAATAGCCTAATGGAGGCAGTGGGGTGGAGTAATTAAATAAGGAAGCATCAGGGCTATATCCTGTTAACAAAACATCATTATTGCTCTATTAGTCGTTATTCAAGTGGTTATGACAGACACATTTGCTACAAAAGCTTAAATGTGGCTTTTTGAATGCTACGTGGGATTTGGTAGTCATTTTGAATTTCATAAATTGGGTATCCAAGGACGAAAACATTAAATACTGAAAACTAATGGTAATGAAAACGTTTCTAAAATAAATTAATGATAATAATGATCAGTATACATCAGGGCATAAAATTTGTCCAGTATCCCGCGACTCTAACATGATTCTCGCGAAATAAATTCGCACGAATCCATTTAGGCCATATAACACGAAATTCGGCAAACACTTGCTGGATGTTTCTGGGGAGATCACGAAAGAGGTTGTTAACATTTCCACCCATGGTTTACCACATGCTTCACACTTTCTTGAGTTTGGTATCAAACTCAAGAAAATGTGAATAGACAGTTTCTCATAATTGTGGATATATTATGCGGATAAGTCCCCATCTCGTTTACACCAGTAATTTTCGGATATCATGTCGGCCATCTTGGATTTTGGCGGCCATTTTGAATTTTGGGCTTTTTCTAGGGTGGCCCCCAATTTTATTTCCATAAGGACACCCTATTCTATCGAAAACCGTTGAGAAACCTTTGATAGAAAAAAAATGTAAGTCCCCATCTCGTGTACACCGCTAATTTTCGGATATCATGTCGGCCATCTTGGATTTTGGCGGCCATTTTGAATTTTGGGCTTTTTCTATGGTGGCCCCCAATTTTATTTCCATAAGGACACCCTATTCTATCGAAAACCGTTGAGAAACCTTTGACAGGAAAAAATGTAAGTTCCCATCTCGTGTGCACCGGTCTATATACAAAGCCTTTGTGCGCCCAGTACTCGAATACGGTGCAATCATACTAACTGACCTCAACCAAACTAATATGGGAAAACTCCAGAAGGTCCAAAATCACGCGCTTAGAGTTGCCCTCCGCGCCCCATGGGACACACCCATCAAAACACTCCACGACAGGGCCGATATCCCCACCATTAAAGACCGCCTAGCCACCCTGGCCGCGAAATATCATGACCGGTTAGTCGACAGCGAACTAATCTCCGAACTTGGAGCAATTTGCGAAAGCCGACAAAAGCCCAAAAATTGCAATCAAAACTAAGACCGCTCGAATAAAACTAGGGAACGAGAAGGTGAACTAACAGGCAGAAAAACAGCTTAACTGTGGCCTTCTACCAGAAAGGGCTGGCTTCACCGACTCAAGTAAAATTACATCAGGATTAAATATTGTTAAAAACTAAATAAATAGGGAATGAGAAGGTGAATAAACAGGAAGAAAAAACAGCTTAACTGTAGCCTTCTACCAGAAAGGGCTGCCTTCACCGAAGCAAATAAAAATTACATCAGGATTAAATACTGTTATAAAAACTAAATAATAAATAGGGAACGAGAAAGTGAATAAACAGGCAGAAAAACAGCTTAACTGTGGCCTCCTTCCAGAAAGGGCTGCCTTCACCGACTCAACTAAAAATTACATCAGGATTAAATACTGTTATGAAAACTAAATAATAAATAGGGAACGAGAAGGTGAATAAACAGGCAGAAAAACAGCTTAACTGTGGCCTTCTACCAGAAAGGGCTGCCTTCACCGACTCAGCTTAAGATTAAACCTTAAGATTGAACAAGATGTGCTACTTTTATCTTTACAATTTACATACTTTAATGAAAACTAATTCTACCTTCTTCTTTTAAGCAGGTACACAGAAGATGCTTTTTGACCAGCACCCCAATAACCGCTACAGACAGTCTAACCGTTATGGAAACAGTCACCCCCATGGTTCCTGTACATCCTCCACTCCATCCCTAAAAGTGGTCGACCACTTTAAGGGAGGCGAGCGTTGGTCCTGCGTCCCGCCTCGGCCCCCTTTTGTAAGCGCATCTTTTTGTCCCAACCCATTAGGATTACAATGCAGGCCTGCCCCCGAACCAGGGAAGTTCGGGTCTTTTTCTTGGTGGTCCCCGAAAGGGGTCGTTGTTGTTTCCTTCAAAGACATCCTATCAAACAGAGACAGCCTGAGGCAGATTATACTTGCCAGTGATGGCCAACACTTAAAATCATCTCCGAAGTGGCAGACTATACTTGCCCGAAAATCTAGATAGACTGCACCCTCGGGGAGAGGTAGTATCTTTGTGAGAGGACCCAACCTCTCACACTGGTCCTCACCCGAGGGTTCAACCGACATCTGTCAAAGAGACCTTCACGCCGCAACCGGTGACACCTGCCGAGTACCTGAACCTGTTCCTCCTTCAACACGAGTAGACATGTGGAAATTAATCATTTACAGCCAATGAGGGTCGAAAGGGGCTTGCTCCCCATACCGTCCCTGCGTGCCTTCGGCGTGTTAAACCATTCCATTCGACATCGCCATCATCTCTCTAACAATCCTAGCAATCCTGACACAGCAGTTTCAGGAGCTAGTCCACTTACCCCTCGCTCCCCTCCCAAGGAGATCCCGGTGGTGGCGGATATACACCCAATGCCTGTCAATATAGGGGTTAGTGTAGGGGATGCTGGTGTGTCTCCAACCTTAGCATCAACTTCAATCATTACCACCCCCTCATCTCATTCCAGTCCCTCCTAAGGGAAAGCTCTAGAGACTGCTACAACGCCTTGTGAGCCCACCTTAAACACAAATAGCCAAGGTAATCAGGATAGGCAAATCCTGAGTGAACCTGCCGCTAAAAAATCAAAAACCGCAGACAACACCATCAAAAGGGTCTGGGAGTCCAGGGGCCCAGGCATCGGTTGAGGACAAAAGCCCAAGAACCTATGCCCAGGTCGCTAGATCTCAGTAAAAATAACCCAGGGGTCTCAAGTAGCCAATTTAATCCCAGAGACCCTCTAAACACGGATAGCTATATCCCTGATCTGACTCTAAGCCAGATAACAGATACGCCAGTCATTATTGATGATCTTAGTCAAAACAAAAATCTTGTGGGTGTGTGCCCTTCTGCCGGTGGGGTGACTAGCAACTCCCTTGGCGGAGCGGAAACGCCTCACAAAAGAAAAAATAATTATGAGGACTCTGACTTTGAGCTGCAGGAGACAACAAACGCGGAGGGTTTCTCTGTTATGACCTCTAGGAGGGCAAAAGACCAGAGAAATCACCAGCCTAATGTGTCCTCCTGCAGTCAGATCTCAGTAGCAAATGACAGACCCACAATTAACTAAAATGAAATTAATCAAAATACCATCAACAAGGAACAGCGCGCTCCTAGCACACCCAGTCCCACACCTCTCATGAGCATGGACTTCTCCGCGGCGAGCAAAAAGAATGCCGGCGGCCTAGAAAAAACAAGGAACGAGGTTAAGAAAGTTGGCAGCCAGCCCCCCCCCCCCCACCCCCTACACAAAAATTAAAAGTACTGCCCTCTATTGTTGTTATTACAAGGGTTCATCCCGATACTCCCGCAGAAGCCATCACAAAAGGAGTCCAAAACTGTAATTGGGAACGATTCACGTCAAGAGCCACGGGCAACAACACGTGGAAGTTAAAAATAACTTGCCCAGATCCCGAGATCAAAAAAAGAATACTCACTAATGGGGTCACCATCAACGGAAGAAAGCATGTGGCGGAGGAGTACCGATCCACTCCCTCACCTGTGCAATGCCACAAGTGTCAAAAATTTGGGCACGTCGCCAACAGATGCAAGGGGGCCCTGACCTGCATGAAATGTGGAGAAAACCATCTCTCCAAGGCATGCAGGTCAAAGTCCCTCTCTTGTCCTAACTGCAAGGGTCCCCACACAAGCAACTACCGGGGGTGTCCCCACTTCAAAAAGGTGAAAACAAACATAGAACTGAAAAATCTCAACTTAAAAAAACCGACAACGCTTCCTCACTCTACACAATATGCTCCCTAGTCGCGTGAGCACTCTACTCTGTTCTAAATAAACATGTCAACACCAATCTGTCCGACATCTGTCAGGATGTCAGCCATTCAGCGTCCAGGTTATTTAAAACCCAAATCTCAGAAACTCTAATCAAAGCCGCCATTAACATCAACTAAAGCCATCATCCATGAAATAAACAAAACGCCGCAAAAATTTAACGCCCATCATGAATAAGTTACAAATAGCCGTGTGGAATGCTCGAAGCGTTAATAATAAAAAAAACTTCAAATGAGCCGATTTTCGAAGAAACAGACATTATCTGTATCTGTGGAAGTTGGCTACACCCCGACAAAAATTTTTCACTATGTGGGTTCAGCACTATTAGAAGAGACCGACAAATCTCAAAAGGAGGCGGCGTTGCTCTTCTAATAAAGCAGAACATCTAAACTAAAACCGTAAAAACTAATCACCTCGATGCAGAGGTGATTGCTACTGAAATCACAGCCGACAATAAAAACATCGCGATTGTTTGTTATTATAATGACCCAAGCAAAACTGTTTCTGATACCGTCTTTGAATTTTTTATGAAGAAATACAAACACTGCATCTTCTTCGACGACTTCAATGCCAAACACCTGTACTTTGGCTGCAACAAAACCAGCCCCAACGGTGAAGCTCTCCTCGAAATCACAAAAAAACGTAACCTACATATGGCTATTCCCATCCGAAATCCTCGATCTTATTATCGCCAGCGACTCCCTGATAAATCACATCGACGACCGATGACCTAGGCAGCGACCACCTCCCGGTCCATGCCTCAATCCAACTAGGCAATGGCCCACTCAGGTACCCCCCCCCCACCCCACTCTCCGCAGGAATTTTAGGAAAATCAATTGGAACCTCTACCGCGACATCATTGATGTCAAACTCACAAACACCTCCCCATCAAATGCAACTGAACTTGAAACCCAATGCGAAGGCATAGAAAAAATGATCAACTCAACCCTAAATGAAATATGCCCAAAAGATGTGCGCCCCTGGAGAAATACTGTTGCGAAGTGAGCCCACAGGGGTTAAGTAAGCTTGTCAGCTCGGGTAAGAGCTCGGGCTCTTGGGGTTTTATTGAGACAGTCAATAGACTCGAGATTATTTGATTTGTTTAACAGATTTTGAACAGAATTAAACATGATAACGAAATTACATGGAATTGCATGAAACTGGAGACCAGAGTACAGGCGTACTCTGTGGGTACACGCCAGATGTTCTGTTGACAATATCAGGCATAAGTTTGCAAGTCATTTTTGTCAACAAGTAGTAACATTTGAGGATTTGTTGACAGATGGGACAATAACATTCGGCAGTATTACTGGGATGTTGGTGTTCGAACTGTCTAACAAATCATAATGTGTACCTGGTGAAACTCCCCATTGAACTGGGGACGTTGAGTTGCATTTTTGCATCAGTCACCGGGACATTACGCCGGTTAACTGGTGCCCGGCGGAATACTATTTGCGAGCCGACATTCCATGGACTGCATGCAGACTGACCGACAGACTGCATGGCTGTATAAGAGTCTACAAAATGGCGACCGCCACGTCAGGGGACTTTCCCTAAGTTACCCTGAGGTCAGGGAGAAACTGCTGACGGTCGTCAAGTATTGCATCAGAAATTTGGTGGCTATAAGCACCAATGTCTGACTGCTTAGACAAGATGTCTCTGGGCTCCTGATGAATGCTGAACTACTCCACTAGAAGTAACCTGGATGCCGCCGCAGTGTTTAAGGTATGAACTTTGTTGTTAAAATCATATATCTATTTGATTCCAACCAAAGACAACGACAGATAGTCGTACTGTAAATAGTTCGTTTAATAAAATAGAAGATAATTTGGAACTGGTCTCTGTTGTGCTATACAAGACAAGTTCATGAAGTTACTGAACCCAGAACCTGGGGCATGTGTCTGCTATCGTCTGAAGGAGTCCCAAACGATCACAGGCTGGTGGGACCTCATAGAACTACCAGTAATCACAACATGGAAAAATCAAACTTGACGATCATAGATCGATAAACTTTTCCTTTTATTCCGCAACAGACGAATATTTATATTGGTGCCGTGTCTGCAGATTTTGCAAAAATCAGTGACCATAACCCGTCCAGTACCCGTGTGCAGTGACGTACCAGTAGCCAGCGAATCAACCAAGCTCTAAGAGCTCAACAAGTTCCAACAACTGTACAGGTAACAGACCGTGCGCAGTGGTGGAAACAAATACAGTGTTGAAACAAAAACATGCAGTGGTGGAAAACAAAAACGTGTCATAAGTAATAGTGCATGATAGTACGAATTGTGTAGTACTCGTGAAAAAGTGTCAATTCCTGGAAGGAGGAACGTGGTGGAACAACATTCGACAAACAGCCAGAACAGTCAACAAACTGTAAGTGTAACATTTTTGATATTTTACATATATTATCAGCAGAAAAATGGATGAGGTAGCAATTAGGCAAATGGCAGAGGCTACTGCAAGCCAGCAACTTCAGGAAATGCATCAACAACTGGACGATGTGACTGCACGTCACCAGAGGCTGTTGGAAGCTGAAAGGGCTTCCTTGCAAGAACAAATGCAAAAACATGAATGTGATTTAACCGAGCAAAACGCGAACCAGGCAAAGTATTTCAGGAAAAAACTCAAACCCTGAATTTTCAGATCACTGAATTACAAATACAGCTTGCAAACATGAAAACGAGGGAGAACAGTAAACGCGAGATTACTGAGCTCGATTTAAGCCAAGCAAACAGTGACACAGCCGCTCAGGCTATCACGAAAATGCACAGAACCATTCTGGCTAGTAGCAGAAATGCTGCTACCACAGCTCACGTGATGCAAACTCAGGCCCTCCACGCCCATATCCGCAGGTTTGACGGTAACCCAAAGAATTATCGCGCGTGGATTAAAAGCTTGGTCCTGTATTGGACAACTAATAATATTCCTCCGTCACAAAGAAAATTTATTGCTGCTCAAACTAGCGACTATGTAGTCAGTGATTTTATTTTACGGCAAATTGAACGAAATCCCGAGATAGGGTGGGAAGAGCTCCAGAAGGAACTCAAGGGGAGATATTCTGAAATCATTGATAAGAGTATGGCGAGAAGCTATTTGCCATATGAAGCAAGAGAAAAATGAGACCATAGTGTTTGTTGACAAATGATTACTCGATCTCGCCAAAGACATGTATGGAAAACAAATCGATGGGGAATCCGAACAGAATGTTGGCGGATTATTTCACTGACGGGTTATGTCAGCCTGACATGCAGTTAAAATTAAGGAAAGGACCCCGAGATGCTCGACAAGGCCATGTCAAGGCAATATTCGAAGCAGGGGTAAAACATAAGCATAAAGCTCGGGGAGAGGCAAGAGGCCTACAAAAATACGAATATCCAAAAAAGGGATGACAGCCCCAGGAATGTAGGTGTCTCCATGGAAGTTGATGCGACGCGATGGAAAAATCACATGCATTTAGCGACTACAGGGAGTCAAAATTATCAAATGCAAAAGCCGTATAGGCAGGGTCAACAATATAGGCAAGGTCAACCGAGATACCACAATCAACAATATCAAAACAAAACGTTTGTTCAGCAGAGGGTTAATCAATACCCCAGACCCATTGGCCATCTCTGTGGGAGACCAGGCCAAACGCGATTGTAGGGTGAAAATCGCGCAACAAGTGAGAACATTAGAGGTGCAGGCCCAACAACAACAAATGCGCACCGACGACGCAGGACAGACTAGATTCAGTCGAGGAGCTTGTTTTCGCTGTGGTCAGGTAGGGCACTATGCAGCCTTTTGCAGGGTTAATTTAAATGAGTAAAACTCGATCCTTGTAGGGTAAAGGGTCAGGTCTCAATCAATACAGTCACCCTAAGAAAAGGTCAAAAGTGTAAGGAGATAATAAAACCAGATTCAAAATATTCTGTTCACAATTGCAAAAGGCAGTATTCAAATAATTACCCCAGTGTTATTTATGATCCATATTCAGATAAATCCAGTAAATCCAGTTCTGTGAAGCAATCAGAAAATAATGTTCATAGAAATCAGAATTGGGTAAAACACATTTAACACAAAATAATACATGTAATTATTTACATAACAAAGAATACAGTAGAAATAGTAGAAAAGTGGGACAGATAAATAACTCACTGGGAGTCAAAAGTTTAAAACCAGTGTCACCCTCAGGACACTCAAGTTCACCAACTGTAAAATCTGAAAAATTAATATATACTAATAGACAAAATAGTGAAATTAATGGAAAGAGGCATGTTAGAAACCCAGGACCTAGAAACAGGCAACCTATAAAACAGGGACTCAATGTCTAACAAATAGTAATCCCTACTGTAAATCAAGGAAAATTGGTATACTGTAAAAGGTGTAATACTGAGGAACATAATATTAACACCTGTAAGGTGAAATTAAGAACTATTCCTTTAACTAATAGACAACAAGTTAAGAAAGTAAGGAAGGAAACTAAGCCTAACAGTAAAACAAAGAAAGTGTCAAACTCTAGTGTAAATGTTAACCCCAAAACTAGTAAAACAAAAACAGTTAACCCTGTTCTAGAGTCAATTTCTGAGCCAATTGCTAGAACAGGGAGGGATCCCACCCCAAGTGTAAAGATAGATCCAATTGAAATGAGTCCCCTTAGGACAGACCATGAGTGTGAAAAATGTGGAAGTGAGAATCATTATACCTGGTGTTGTGAAGGTTTTAAAATGTGTGACAGGTGCCTACAATGGAGGCAGGGCACACATTTTACAAAAGATTGTACCCAAATTTTACCGGAAAAACATTTCAGTCCAATAGAACTGGCAAATATGAAGAAAAATAATTATTATTATGAAAGATATCCCAGAAACCATCCACTGAACAGGGAAAATCAAAATCAGAGTTGTTAGAGAATCAAAAACCAGTAACAGAGATAAAATCTCAGGGGAATACCCCTGGAAATCAGAAACGGAAACAGGAAGTAAACATTCAGACTAAACTGAAACCAAAACAGGGAAAAGTTCAGCAGAATGCAAAACAGAAAGTAAATGGGAAATTTAATGGTAAACAGGAAGTGAAACCAAAACTTCATCAAAATTCTGAAATTACTAAAAATGGAACAGGAAGTCAACCAAAACAACTTCTTACTGCAACAGGAAGTAGAACTAAACACCCAAAACAGACTTCACAAACATTAAATGTTAATTATGGACTGGCTTCTTTGGATAGTGTCATGATTAACATAGGGAAGCAATGAGTGAGAGCTTTATTAGATTCAGGAGCTCAAACTTCTTGCATTAGCACAAAATTTTGGACAAATTTGAGGCACAGGCGAAGGTTACTGGGAGATAGAAACACTTTACCTCGAATTGAGGGAGTGACTGGAACTGATGTTAGACCCAGGGGTCTAGTGAAACTTTATTTTTCGATCAATGGAATTTCTCAGGTGCATGAATTCTTAGTCTTAGATGAACTTAATCGAAGTGTATTACTTGGTTTAGATTGGATCAATGATAATAGAGTGAACATTTACTTTGAACTTAGAAAATTGAAATTACAGGGACAGCTTATACCTATAGTGAAAGACTTACATGTTAGTTGTTTGACTCGATTGGTAAAGCAAATTGAACTTAAACCTCAGACCACTTGTGTCTGTACAGCGAAGGCCCGCTCAACTTTTGACTCTGATTATTTAGAACATCATGGTTTAAAGCAAGGTTACATAGCTGAACAACCAGGTTTACTTGTTAGTAATAGTGTAGTGAGTAACATTGAAGGACATATTCCTGTGATGTTAGTGAATAGCACTAACAAACGCTATACTTTAAAGAAGGGCTGTATTGTGGGAAAGATAGAACCTGTAGTACAGGATAAAAACTTAGTAGAAATGGAAAAAGTTTTTTGAAAATTAAATTCAGATGGGCCAAAACAAGAGAAAACACTTGATGAAAAAGATATCAAGGTGTCGTGTCAGCTGATAAAAGGGACATAACTCTAAAATTAATTAATGAGAATCGAGATTTATTTGCTCAAAGTGATAAGGACTTAACCCAAACAGACACAGTCACCATGAACATTGATACAGGTGACACGAAGCCAGTTAAAAGTCGACCATATAGGGTACCACTTACAAAACGAAAAATTATGGATGATGCAATCCAGGAGATGCTTGATACTGCCATAATCTGATGCTCAAACAGTGCTTCCCTTGCCTCTTAGTGGACAAGAAAGATGGCTCTAAACGCTTCTGCGTGGATTTCCGCTGGCTGAATCAAGTTACCAGAACTATGTGTTGGCCACTCCCTCTGATTGATGATATTTTTACTCTACTTAATGGTTGTAAATACTTTACGACACTTGACATTAAGTCTGGTTATTGGCAAGTCAAGATGAGTGAAGCCGATAGACCTAAGACTGCATTCACGTGTCATAAAGGATTATATGAGTTCAATGTCATGGCGTTTGGCTTTGTCAATGCGCCCTCAGAATTCCAGCAGCTAATGACAATAGTCCTGCAAGGACTAGAGGACTTTTCACTTGCATATTTGGACGATATTTTGATTTTTAGTAAAGATAAAAAGTCACATATTGAACATACTCAGCAAATATTTAATCGACTGAGACAACACAAGTTAAAACTAAAAGCTAAAAAGTGTACCTTCTTTGAGAGTGGAACAGCCTATCTTGGCTTTGTCATAAGTCAAGATGGTATCAAACCTGAACCCACAAAGGTTGAGGTCATAAGAAAATTAGTACCTCCAAAAACTGTGACCGAGGTTAGAAGTTTCATGGGGATGGTTTCTTTCTATCGAAAATTTATATCCAATTTTAGCGAAATAGCACAGCCATTGATAGGACTGACTAAAAAGCATGCTAGATTTCATTAGAAAGAGACCCATCAAAAATCTTTTGAATACCTGAAGGAGAGCTTGACACAGGTAGCACATCTTTCATATCCCAACCCACGAAAACCTTACGTCTTATATACGAATGCTTCTCATTCGTGCATGGGGGCAGTATTAACTCAACCTTGTGAAGGTGAGGAAGGTCAAATTCCAGGTGTACCAGATGAGAAACCAACTGTATTTTTGTCACACAAATTAGGTGATGCCCAACAGAAATGGTCAACTTTTGAAAAGGAAGCTTTTGCTATATCTTATGCATTGGATAAATTCGACAATAATGTGCATGGAGCCCAGTTTGTTATTTAAACAGACCATGCTCCATTACAATACATGTTGAAACTACCCCAAAATAATGCAAAAGTTCAAAGGTGGGCATTAAAAATAGCTAGTTATAATTGTAAAATAGAATATTTACCTGGAAAACAAAACACCTGTGCTGACTTACTGTCAAGGCTACCTGAAGGAATTTGCAGATCCAGATTACCAGATGGACCAAGTAGAGACTGAGAAAACACTAAGGGTAGGAGTAATAAATAGTGATAGAATTAACCCTAAGCAATATGCATATGTTACCATTGAACAACAAGGTTCCCCTATGGAACCTGAGGAAATAAATTATAAAGATCTAGACATGAAAGTAGAGCAAGAAAAAGATGCTTGGCTAATGGAAGTACAGAAGAAATACTTAAGTGATAATACCCCAGCTAACATAAGTAGTAGGTACTTGATGATAAGGGGAATATTATACTATATAAGTGCTATACATAGACAATACCATGATGACCTAGGACATTTGGGAATAGATAAAGTGTACTGGAATATTAGTAGGAAATATTATTGGCCTGGTTTATACAAAAACATATACCAATATGTTGAAAAATGCCATACGTATAGGGCAAGAAACACAAAAAGAGTTACATTACCTATGCAAGAAGCAGATAGACCACCTTATCCATTTGCTAAGATTGCTTTGGATATGAGTGGACCTTTTCCAACTACCTTATCGGGAAATAAGTACATAGTTACTTTCATTGATCTGTACTCAGGTTGGCCTGACGCATTTCCAGTACCTGATAAATTAGCAGAAACAGTTGCAAATTTGTTGATCGATCAAATTTTTCCAAGATTTGGTTGTCCACTTGAACTATTAACTGATAATGGTTCAGAGAACTGTAATAAGGAGATATTTGACTGAACAATTAAAGATTCATCATGTGAAAACATCTTACTATCACCCCCAATCCAATCGGAAGGTCGAACGTTTCCATCGGACTTTGAATGATGTTTTGGCAAAAATGTCTCACAAGGAATTGGAGACCTGGGACTTATTCTTGAATCAATCATTGGCAGCTATCAGATTTAATTGAAGCGAGTCCTCCGGGTTCCCGCCCTATTATTTGTTATATGCTAGAGATGTGGTTCTCCCATTGGACACAGTTTTAAAACCCAGACAAAAATATGTGGGAGAAGAAGACCACAAAATAGCTTTACAAGAACAACATAAAGCATTTGTGAGACAACAAAAGTGAGTAGAAAAACAGAAACATCTTGGAGACGTAAAAGCAAAACAAATTACATTCAATGTGGGAGATCCCGTCATGTACAGGGATGTAGACAAAAGGGAAAATTAGAACAGAAATGGGAGTACCCATTTTGAGTAATTGAAAAGACTGAACCTGGAAGCTACAGGATCAGAGATCAAATGACAGGTAGACTCATTAAATGTCATGGGGAAAATCTAAGTTTGGCTCCACAAGAGTGGGAAATGCCTGAACTGGTGAGAGCAAAACCCCAAGCAGAGAAAGAAAGCAGTAGTAGTAGTGACGAGGAGGAGCCTATACCTGTGGCTCCTTTAATCTGAGAAAAACAACAAGTCAGACAAAACTCATCTTCTGAAGAGGAAGGAGTACCTATGGAAGAGTAGTAGGTAATAAAGGCGGATTCAAGGACAGAATTTACAAAACGTGTACATGTACACGTACATGTACGTGTACCATCATAGGGATTCAGTGTTAAATCATGTACAGTGTGCAAAAAATGTCGTTTTTTCATGGTGTCCCAGAATCCACAATTGTTTTGAGGCTCACAGATCACACTTTTGATGTTCAAACACCCATTGGCGAACGTGTAGATTCGACACATCGCTAAAAAGTGAAAAAATGTATGAAATTTGAAGAAAATGTAAATTTAAAAAATTTTCTCGATGTTCACATCGCGGATCAGACCTTCGATCTATCATTGGTGAATGCGAGCAAAACACGTTTTGCAGCTTCTAGGACAGCATCAAAAAAGCAGTTTGTGGATTCTGGGACACTGACGTTCGTCAACGGTTGTTTGAACGATTAAAAGTGCGATCCGATCGGCGAAACCCATTTGCGGATTCTAGGACAGGGAAAATTGACCTCAAAACCTTTTCTTGACGTTCGCCAATGGTGAAAAGTGAGAGTAAAGCATAGTTACTCATCGAGGATTTTTTTAAAAACTGATTTCAACCTCCGGTACATCGAAAAAAAGCGGTTTACGGGTTCTGGGACACCACCAGTTTGCGATCGTGTTTTGGATGGTATAGGGTGCGATACGATCGGCGAAAAACTCATCATGCCAATTCACCTCGCGAGTTTTGTGAGGTGAATCGTGATAGAATCGGTTTTGGCGAGAGGAAATAAAAAAGTGATTGATATATATAGGAGAGAAAAAATATATAAATAAATAGTTATTTTAAAAAATAAACATCGAATCGAATAGATAATAAAAATACATAAATCATGAACGCTTCTCAGACTATTAGAGCAAGGTTTCTTTTAAACATGCTGATGAGAGCATACGCAATCTGTGTGAACGAAGAACTACGTCGCCTCTTGTTAGAACGATGCGTTGGATGTCAGGATCATCTAGACTTTGATCACGGGGATCATTCGTGTCTGATGATGGAAAGGGAAGATATGGTCATGAAGTATTTCGAACCAGCGTTCGAATCAATGAAGTGATCATGCTTTGAAGGAGATTAGTCATCTGTAAGGATCGAGACAAGCCCACAGTTTTGGAAGAACTGAAATTAGCGCGTAGAAGTCTGACTTTAGAAGACAAGGGATGCATCATGAAATTATTGCTGAAGGAAGCATACGTCTAAGTTTTCTCGTTGATATAAATAAGGGAGAATAGAAAATAAAAATAAATACACACATAAATTTTTTATTTAATATTAGAAAGAAAAAAAAACACAAAAATGAGAACAAGAAAGAAATTGTATCCAACGTTAGATGACGACGAGGATGAGAAGCCGAATGGTGTTTTGCCAATGGCACCATCGCTAGAAGAAAAAGAAAGAGGAGAGAGGTATTGCATCGATCAAATCAGTAGAATCCAATTGTATCTGACTCAAGAGAGAGATTCTCGCCATTCTCTCAAGAAGAAGTATTCACGTTTCCTGAAATTCGTCAACGCGGTCGACATGACACTCATCAAGATTTCCATGGGTTTACACATGGCCGGCATTGGATTGTTGTCAACCGCAGTCGGTATTCTGATCGTGTTGACCATAGAAGGTTTAGAATTGTTTAGCACGCTCGGAAACTTTTTGAGTAGGAAATTATATCTGAAAGCTATGAAACACGAAAAGATTTGCGTCTTGGCAGACTCCAAGATTGACACGATATCCAAAATGATCTCGATGGCATTGAAAGACGGTAGGATATCAGATGGAGAATACTTCACGATATTGGGCAAGGAAACGAAATACGATGCCATGAAAGAAGCCGTGAGAATCAAGACTCATCAGATCATCAAGGAAGAGATGAAGGATTCTCTAGTGGAAAGGGGGAGGAAAGAGTCCAGGGAGGAATTCGGTAAGTTGATAGAACTCAAGAGCAGCGATTGAAAAAAAAATATATATAATAAGAACAGAATTTTTAAAAAAGAAATATTAAATTTATATATAAAATAAAAATGAAATTAATTTAAATAACTCTCAAAAAATGTATTGCGTAAAGTGTAAGAGAGTTACCGAGATGAGTAATTCTCGAGAAGTACGAACTAAAAATGACAGACAGATGCTTCGTGGAATTTGCGACGTGTGTGGTTCGATCAAAACTCAATTCATCAAAAAAGAAGAACACGAGCAGAGGCAAAGGCATCGTGAATAAAATGATCAATAATCTACCTTTCGAAATGCATCTGCCGGGTCACAGTTTCACAGGTCCCGGAACGAAATTGAACAAGAGACTCAATGCCGATCTGACTCCTAAATCTTGGAGCAAACCCATGAATAGGGTGGATGAGGCCACATATGATCACGATCTGTGCTATGCCAGACATCCCAACACCAAGACTCGCAATGACATCTGCGATAAAAACATGTTGGCGAAATTGAGAGGTATATCGAATCCGACCAGGAGAGAGAAGACAGAACGTTCGCTGGTCGGCAATCTGATTGGTGCAAAACGTTGATTCGGATGGGGCATTCAAAAAAAGCGCATCGGAAAAGAAGAAAAAATGATTATTGATGAGCGAATTGGCCGAGGAGTTACACAAACCCATCATGTGTAAATTTCGAAAGAGAAGTGTGTTTGTGAAGGGTTTGGATGACCTTTGGTCTGCTGACTTGGTCGACATGAGATCGTTTTCGAGGTGGAACGAGGGTGTCAAATATCTATTGATGGTTATTGACGTGTTTTCCAAATACCGTTGGATCAGAGCTTTGAAGAATAAATCGGGACCTTGCATCGCTGAGGCTCTAAAGAGCGTGTTCGACTTGTCTTCTCGAAAACCGAATAAATTGTGGGTGGACAAGGGAAAGGAATTCTACAACAAGCACGTTCATTGATTAGTCGACCTCTACTCGATTAAAAACGAAGAGAAAGCCAGCACGGTGAAATGTTGGAATCAAAAGATGAAGGAAAAGATGCACAGATACTTCACGGCGAATTCGACTAAGAAATACATATACGCTCTGAATGGTCTGGTCAAAGATTACAACAACACGCGACACAGATCGATCAAGATGACTCCCATGGAAGCTAGCGATCCTCGAAACGAAAAACGGGTCTACACGAATCTATATCCTGAGAGATCTAAGATCAGGAAGAAGTTTAGAACGCCGAAATTTGTGGTCGGCGATCAAGTGAGAATCTATGCTTATAAGAAGCACTTCAAAAAGGGTGATACTCCTCGATGGACCTCGGAAATCTTCGTGATAATCAAAATATTTCACACCAATCCGGTGACTTACGAAATCGAAGCTTTGGATGGAGAAGAGATCATCGGAAAGTTTTATGAACAACAATTGCAGAAGACGAAGTTTTAATAAGAAAACAAATTTTTTTTATTTACTCTCTTTAACATTTTCTTGTTTACATATATATATAGGAGAGAAAAATAATAATAAAAAATAATTAAAACTATTTTTAGATAAAAAAGCAAGCTAATTAATAAACAAAAAACAAAAACCCTTCAAAAATGGCAAACATACTAGATATTGCACAAAGCATAGTGAAAGATGAAAGTATTCAAGAATATGAGGTTCACGAATATGAACCAATAACCGGAACGAGTTTGAACAATGCAGAAGAGATAAAAATCAATGTCGAAAGCCAAGATCTATTCGTTCATCCTAGCGAGAGTTACATAGTGGTGCAGGGACGTCTCACCAAGGAAGATGTGACCGACTATGCCGACAACGACACGGTTACTCTAGCTAATAATGGCATCATGCATCTATTCAGTATTATAAAATACTTGCTATCCGGACAAGAGATAGAATCTGTGTTTCATCCCGGTCAGGCCACCATGATGTTCAGACTCTTGACGTATCCGGATGATTTTTCGAAATCCAGAGGACTTAATCAGTTGTGGATGAAAGACACCATCGGCCCTGCTAGCGCCGGCACCATCGCGATATTTGACTACGTCGTCAAGACGACCAGACCTAAAGGAACGTTTTCATTCAGGATACCTTTGAAACACATCTTCGGATCCGCAGACGATTACAAAAAGATCATGTATGGTGGATTCAAACACAATCTGACGTTGATTCGAAAAGGAAACGATGGCACAATAGTGAGACTCACTGCGACCAATGCGGGTAAGATAACTCTACACAAGATATCGTGGTTCGTTCCACACATGGAGCCTTTGATCATGGAAAAAAATGCATCTCTACAAGATCATAGAATCCAAGAGTAAATTACCCGTGGGATTTAGAATGAGACAGTGTGACACGGCTAGCATTCCACTCTCCATGAATCACTTCGATTGGAGATTGATGGTGAAATCCGCTTCTGAGATACCGCATTTCATCGTGGTTGCGTTTCAGACTGATAGGGATGGGTCTCAGGAAAAGAATGCATCGCTGTTCGATCACTGCAATTTGAGAAACATGCAAGTGTTTCTGAATGCCACGAGATATCCAGCAATCGATTACAATGCGTCGTTCGACAAGAACAATTTCTGCAGACTGTACGGCGATGCTGCTGATTTTAGAAAGAAGTATCACGGTCTAGATGAATTGATGAGCAACCCTAATATATCTCCCAGCAAATACAAGTCGATGTATCCCATGTTCGTATTTGACGTTAGTAAACAGAGTGAATGACTCAAGAGTAGCGTCTTAGACATTCAGATCAAGATGCAATTCGATAGAAATGTGCTGAGAAAAACCGAAGCCTTTGCCCTGGTCCTGTCGGACAGAGAATTACAATTCGAATCGGATGGAAATAAGATGTCGATCATTCAATGAGAGACGTGTGTGAAAAAAATAATAAAAAAAAATAAAAAAGTAATGAGTAATTATTAAAAAACAAAAGAAAAAAAACAAAAAAATATAAAAGTAAGGAGATCTAGAGAGATTGAACATCTTTCTAAATCTCATTACTTTTTTTTTTGTTTTTAATAATCACTCATTATTTTTTAATTAATTATTTTCATGCGTTCACTGTTTGTTCAAAGGATCTAGTTTGATCAGTAGGCTCACCATGGAAGTGGTGGCTTCGGGATTATTGGTTTTCATAACGAAATTAATCCTGTCTCCGGCGTTCACTTTGAGAGGCGTGCCGAACGTGTTAACATTCGCGTGTTGATTCTCAGTCTTTTCAATGCTGTATCTCTTATCGCTCTCTACTCCATTCACTGCGAGATTGACGACCGCTCTGTTATTTAAATCCATGGAAACCAGACCCATTCGTATGATTTCACCTCCTAACGGCATGGGATATCCCACCTGACCATGTTGCGATCCGCTACCTCCATTTCCGAAAGACCACTCGACTTTTCCCTCCTCTAATGTGCCGACCTCCTCAGCCCACATGATGATCAATTGTCTAGCGTATTTGACTTTTTCCACCACTGAAATCAGGGTGCAGGCATCCGACATGTGCACAGGATCCGGTAGATTCGTGAGCGCATGTCCGCCCATGTCTAGTTTACCTTCCATGATCTCGGCCTTTCTCCAGACTAAGTTGTCATCCACGTACTTCCTGCTGACTGCGCTGGAATCGAATTCGGGATCGTGATTGAGACCGAATAAATTGTGACTGTTCATGCTGATGCCACCCTCCATGGTTCCGCCAGATTGTTTGTTCAGGTAGAGATCATCCACTTGCGATTCTACATATTCTTGTGATCATATCACGACAGAATCTACATAGCCCTTGTTGACCGCAGTCGAGTCCGCATCCACGTCATTGACCTTTGACAGATTCAATATCTTGTTGAATCCCGCATTCAGATCCGATTTCATTTCTCATCTGTCAGACTTTCTCTGTTCCAGATCTATGTAGTGTTTGGTCGCCACGTCCTTGGGATTCGTGGGAGTGGCCACGTTCGTTATCTTATTAGAATTGGCATTCAATTCTGAGTGCATCGTTTTCTGAATGTATCTACTTCTCAGGTGCTTGTGCGTGAGAGTCGTCCGCGTATTTCTTGGTCGCGGCATCGGTGGAATCTATGTGATTTGCAACATTCACCAAACGTTTAGATTTCAGATCGAGATCCTCGGTCATGGCTTTATCCACATAAATTATCTAGCATGATTCGTTCAAAATCCGCGTTCCCCCTGTCGACATATTTTTTAGTCGCAGCATCTGCGAGATCTATTGGCTCGGGAAGATTGTAGAGCTTCTTATCGTTCATGTTCAAAGGTTCCTCTCGAGGTTCATATCTCCGAACATAACGTTCGTCCAAGTTGGCAACGTCGTAACCATCACCGACTTCGAGCGTCTTCCTCTTCTATTTGGGTTGACTTTCGTCGTCACTTCTACCAAATTTATCAACTGGCATCTTGTTTTGAGGTTTTTGTTTTAAAATATATTTCAAACGCAGTTTATTAAAAATGAATTATTTCACTTATTTTTATTTTTCGTTTTTATTCGATTAAATTTTTTAAAATAATTTTTTACCTTTATATATACTATAAAAAAATCTCTCTCTAATGTAAATCATTGAGAATGTCTTGAAACCGATCTCCTTCAGACCATCTCTTGAGAATGTAGAGACACAGGTGACTGCAAAACACTTGATCTGGCGATTGCACTCGTTCCGTGTTGTAACGAACCATCGATTTGTTGAAATAGTTCTTTATTTCTTTCGGCGGTGAGATTCCGTAGCTGTCGAAATAATAATTCTTCTTCTTCCCGTTCTTGAACCATGCCACCCAGTGAGTGCCTTCACATGATAAATCACCTAGATTTAAAATTCCTCATTCCGATTGTCGAGGTCTTCTCTTAAGCAAGGCATCTCTGGAAGACATGCCTAGAAAATCTTTGATTTTCAAATCCTTCACCGCATTCGACAGATGGATGTTGGATAGGGGTTCATTAGGTAAGGTGACACCTTCTACGGATATCTCTATTTTCTTATTCATAAATGTGTATATTTTTTTTTAAATTTATTTATTTATTATAATTCACTAAAATGACGTTATTTTTTTTACATTTTTCCTTTTCTTTTTAAACTAACTCTCTCGATATCTTTATCGACTTCCATAATCTTGAATCCGTCTAATTCCTCTTGATTTTCTGGAATCCTATCATCCTAAATCATATCTAGAATCCGATCATCTAAAATTATATCCAAAGTCCAATGTCCAAGTGCCAAAGTGCTTATTTTATTGTCTAACACGAATCTCTTATCGTCGTTGGCCGTCAGCGAAATCTTGTTGACTATTTCAGTATACAAGTCATGATTTTCGCTTCGAATTGATTTCATAGCCTTATACACTGGACCACTTCCTAACAGACAATCTTTATACTCTCGAAAAGAGATGTTTTTCTTCACCACGAACGCTTTAACCCCTTTGCACTTCTTGATCTCTTCATCTTCTAGATGATAAGCATACAGTTTGGGTCTCAAGCCCACGAATTCGACGATTTGTTTACCGCCACTCTCGTCCTTAAATTTACCCAACACCTGCTTGTTGTCGTTCGATTGAATGTTGGACGGGTGATCGATGGGATAATTGCTCGTGTCCAACCACGCAGCTACATCCGGAGATATATCTCGGTAGACATCTTTCGTCTCTATCTCGTAAACTAAACTGTCTGTGTCGGTGAACAGTAGTTTGGCTTTGTCACCAAATTTTCATTTGACGTAATTATAGTGAAACTCATACATCAATCGCTTGCTGATATCTAAGATGATCAGTCCGAGATAATACGGTTTGTCGAGCTTCAGGTGCGTCTTTTGCATGTGAACGGCCACTAGATTTTCATCGAATATGGTTCAGTGTTTGTAATTGGGTTTTGCCACTAATTTTTTAGCTTTTTTCTCAGACGTAACGAGTCGAATGTCGGTTCTCTTCCTGATGTTTTCCATTGATTTGTCATACATGCAGTTGTTCATGAGTTTGAAGAAATCTTTTTTGAAATCATTCTCGGCTCGAATTCTGAGATTCGTGTTGAGATCAATGTATTTTTTCACCCAAGGCTCTTTGTCGAATCGAATGATGTGATGTATGTCGACTAATTTCATCCCGTAATCGACGTATTGTTTCAAATTCTCGTTGTAGACGACGTACTTACGTTTGTTAAATAAATTGGGAATGAGTTTTTCCTCATCTCCTTCGATCGGTTCCATTCATTCGGGAGCCAGCGGATAATCATTGTGTAGATCGTGTAATTCTTCCAGATAGTTCAAATCGACTTCTAAAATGCAAGGATAGTCTCTCCATTTTTGCATCTCTTCCGATTCCGTCACCCATTCGAAATTTCCAATCGGTAAAGATGACTCATAGCCCAACCATACAGATTATTAGCGTCCCAATACTGTATGTATTTATTCGATCGTTTTGAAGCGAAACCTTCTTTCATGTAGGGATTGTTAGCTTCAGAATATCTGTGGGAGATCATCGAGATGCCACCTCTCACAGCCCTTTCAAACATGAGCAACATGTCCACGTCGGATAATAATTCCAATTGGACTTCGGTGGTCTTCAACAGAGCGTCCCACGCCAGACTGGGTGCAGTGAAATACCAAGCCGGATCCAGATCGTAATTTCGACGACAGACATCTCGAAAATTTTCAAACACGTCTGCCAAGAGCAGAATGTCGGTCTTCAGATAGAGATTGTGATAATCTCTCATGGTCTTCATATCGAATGATTTCCACACGTTTTTGGCGTGTTCGTAATTCTCGTCGGAAATGTCAGATTCGTATAATTTCGAATAAAAATCTTCTTTCGAAGGTAGTGCCGTGTCGTCGAATCTCTTTAGATCGTTCATGTAATCGTAAGGATAGACTCCTTTCCTCAACATGATGTCTACTCATTCTCCAAAATGTTCGCTCGTGATTTTAAATTTATCCTTGCTCATGTTATTGACTAATTTTTCCAGAGCGGTCGACATGAATTTAAAACTGTCGATGAAATGTATGCTTCTATGAATGGATTTCGTATTTTCTTCCAACGTCTCTCTGTCGATTACTCTTTTCTTCTTCCATTTTGTGAAGTAAATGTATCTTTCTTCACTGTTCGTGATGCAATTTAATTCTCCGTTGGAGGTGCCGAGATTTTTCATGAACAGATGACTGTCGTAACCTGAGAGATTGTGAAATATCACCGGACAGAAAACGGCGTCTCAATATTTTAAATTACACTTGCTGTGAGCCGGATCGTGATACAGACCCGTGTAATGATCATGGTCTCTGACCTTCTTGTTTTCCTCTGAATTCTCATTGAACGATTGTCTGCATATGTGACATTCGGTGGCTCTGTTATTTTCGTCCTGCTGCTCTCGCGTGATGATCATTTTCGCTGCAGTTTTGAATTTGTCATATAACATATGAATTTTTGATTCTAACTCTTCCATGAACCTTTGAGCCATGTCGTCGTCTTCACACTGTTTCATGTAGGTGAAGGGACCCATGTCGTGTTGCAAGTCAAAAGCGCATTTCAGGTAAATGCAATAACCTGAAGGTGTGTGTTTTTGATATCTTTCGACGTAACTTCGAAAAGTGTCGGGTTGGCAGGAATTCATTTTCACGGTGAAGCATTTGAAATCGGCGTACATGACGAATTGTACTTTTAACCTTCTACGGTGGAAAGCGTCTCATTCTTTTCAATTTCAACCATCTATCCCGCTCTTTTTTCAGTTCTTTCCTAAGATATCCATCATTAACGTAATTGTTTTTTCACATCTTTTTCCCACACTATCCTCCAATATTCATCATTAGCGTCTAATCGTTTTTAAACGTTTTCGCACTCTATCCCGTGATATTCATCATTATCATCTAATTGTTTTTCCACCTTTTTATCCATTTTATATTATTTTTATACTTTCTATGATTTATATTTTATATAATTATATAATTTTTACATTATAATAACATACTCAAAATCGGTATATTCTTAAATGGTGATTTCTCACCAAACAACAAACTCTTACCGAGTTGCTCAACGTTCTGTCCACTCTTCAGATAGAGACCATTTCCACTCAAAGAGTTGCCACCTCTAATGGGTTCTAGATACAATCCTTCACCGCTGTCATCTACATGGACGTGACACACGGCTCCTCCCTTCTTCAAAAACAGTCTGCTGCCACCCATTAATTTCTCAACTGCCGAACTTGCGAGTCCCGAGAGAGCTCCCACGCCGAGAGTCTTTCCGAGAAAGGGTAATGCTTTTGCGGCAAAGGGTAATGCTTTTGCGGCAATTCCTGCCAACAGTGGTAGGAAACCGCCTTTCATTCTCAAATTGTATCTCAATTGAGCGGGACTCAATCTCACCGTCAACCCTCTTCCATCACGAATCGCTTTATCCATCCTTTTGATTTGACTTCTGGTCCAGGCAATCGAATCCTGACCGCCACTCTCCAGACCTTTGTGAGTGAATTTGAATCTCACCACCTTGCCTCGAGTTGTTAACGCTCTCTTAAGTTTCTTCCTCTGTCCTGCGGATATGTTCACGTTTTTAACCATGTATTGTGTCATAATTCTTTTTTAAAATATATTTTGTTCAATTGTTTTTTCTGTTTTAATGATAATTATATATATATTAAATAATTTTTGTACATTAATATTGCGTTTATTTTATTTTCTTATTTATATATATACACAATATTTTTTTTTTTTGCTTTTATATTTCTCTTATGTGAAATCGTATCGTCACCCTCTCTCCGCGAAGATCTAACAGTTCACCATTTTGATCCGTCAACGTGGTTTTGAGACTATACAACATGTCTAAAATCACTGGTAGATAAACTAAATTTCGAGGTCGTTCCACAATCTTATAACCCGGCAACATGTTTGGAAAGAAAGAATAGATCGTCGGTTGGGCGCTACCATTCACGTAGCTTCCAGCAATCACATCCATGTTCACCAGAATTCTATTGACTGCGAGAATGTCGACCGTATTTTCAGATGCCGCGTGCCCTCGATACATCTTTCGATCGAATCCCAGCATCTTGCCTATAGAATCGTCCATGTTGAAATCCACTCGAAAATTATCTTCCAAATCCAACATCGTCTGTAAGGTATTAGGGTTGCCAACTTGGGAGCGAGTCTGATCTTGTTGCTTCCCTTTCCATCCATCTTCATTTGCGTCTGAATGTAATTGTTCAAATCGTCTATGTCGTAACTTCCTTTGGGAATTCGAATCTCCAACCAATCCACTCCGTCGGAATACTTGACCGAGTTATTCTTTTCGGTGACATTGGGAAAGGAATAATAAGTCTCCAGATTCACCAACGCCATCTCGTATCTTTTCTATCTATTCAATTCGATGGAAGGTTCGAATTTCGTCGCGAATCGAGTCGAATCGCCACTCACCAGCCGTATTCGCGGCTATCCATTCTAACAATTCTCCTTGTTCGAACATTATATTTTAATTTTTATTTTATTTTTCAAAACTAAATTATTTGATGATTTATTATTTTCTAATTTTATTTTCGCTCTCTGTCTTATTATCATCAGAAACATAAAACTTGTCGAATCTGCACCGATATTTTTCGCGATTAAATTCGCTAGTCAAATCGATCACGACGAAATTGTAAAGTCCTCCATCCCAAACCCTCTTGCAGAATCTCCTGAATTCCACTACGCTCATGTCGTTTGCGACGTGATCACCGTAGATGTGATTGAGATTCTTGAGATTCTGGCGAAAGAGACACAGTAAATTAGCATTCTCCCTTATCGTCTGTCTGGGCAATCGAAAATAATTCTGTGACAGGTAGAAACAGTCCACGTTGCTGTGACGATCCCTAACATAATACAATTCGCATCGGTTCTGTCTCTCCAAAAGCAGATCGTCGAAAATCATGAGATTCTTATCTTCCGATTTCAATTCTCTAGGATCCGAAACATCGCTAGCTTTGTCATAAAATCGACACTCGACGTTCCAAGATGCATTTCTCTTCATCAATTCCATCGCCGCACAGTCCAAAATGGTCGAAAGAGAAGCTTCACTTTTGTCTAATTCCTCTCTACTGTCAAAGATTCTGGCTATGACGTCCTTGGGCAATCTACGATCCATGCACTTTTTTAACCAAAATTTACCCAAAATGGCATGTTTTTATTCCCAAAGCTAGCATTTTAATGTTATTAGGCATTAATTCATAAATTCGCCTAAAAATGGTCCCAAAAAAGCCCCCCCCCCCCCCCCTTTATCTATGCCACTGACTTGCACTCCAAGATTGGGCATTAAGTAATTGGAAGGATTCCAAATGTAGTGTTAGTTAATTTCAATCGTCCACTATGCATATTGTGCATGATAGACACTAATGTGTATATCGGGCGATTGAATTAATAACTAATGATAGATAGAGATAGAGATTGCACAGTTGTCATATTCAATGCAAGGTATCATGATACCTAATTTAATTAGATTAATTAATTAATCTCTAATTTCTTAGAATTACGATTTTGTTTTTCGATGGAAATTCGTGGTAACGAGTGATTTGCGCATGTCTGTCGAGCATGGAAACCATCTTCAATGAAAAATGCAGAAAGTGTTGTCTTTTTCCAAAATTCAGTCCTATCGCTGTATTCGAAAGTGTTTTGAATGCCCAGCTTTGTTCTTGGATATATGAAGCACATTTGGCCACAAGTTGTTCTGATGAAATATTATTTTATTATCAGTTCTGGTGCGAATACGGTAGCAGACTTCCAGGAACCATTGGTGCCTACAGTCGACTCTATGAGTCGATTGCATATGTGTTTCGTGTTCTATATACCTCCCAACCTTCATTTTGATGTATACTTTGTGTATATTTAATCTGAATTTAAGGAATATGAGAGGTGAGAATTTCAAAATAAACAAAATTCCATTACTTATATAAGCCCTTAATATTTATATCACCTCTGCGTGTGTTTGGCGAAACGCTAACTGAAAATAAAATATGAACCCCCGTTTCAAAAAAAAAAGCTCTAACACAACTTTTTGCCGGTAAAAAGGACGAAAAGCGTATAATTAAAGTACTAAATGTACCCCTGAAAGTGCGAAGTGACAATTTAATGAAGCGTGCGCAATATAAAACGAAGATCAAGTATCGTTTGTTTTATTGAAGACTATTTTCAAATTATAAATGGTTTCTCTCCCCAAACCTTTCTGTTAAATCCCCTCGTAGTGAACAGAAACATCTAAAATTAGCTACATGTCTTGTCTTGTCTCTTGATTAAAATCCCCTCGATTACTTAGCGAGGCACCACTATACAGTGTAAAATCCTTAAATGAATCTTCTTAAAACTGTCTTGTAGAATATAATAATAATAACACTTCGGCCGGCCGCTGATTTGTCGTGGTTCTCGTATGAGAAGGCCTTGGTTACCCATGTTCTACCAACTGCCTCCCTATTCCCGCGCTTCTTCTCTCTTCCCAACACTCGGAGACGAACTGCTTGGTGACATCCCTTGCCCCATTCTTCCCAATCGCTTCGATTAGTAGATTAACCCTCTCCTTTGAGGCGCCCCCTACCACATGTCCTTAATTCTCCCACCCCACTTCCCCATTATACTTCCCGTGAATCTTGTTCTTTTAGACTGGTTTTTGGGCATTCTATAAGAAAGTGTTCCAGGGTCTCCACCACGCCCAAGTTACTCATCTGGCACTCCTTTTCACTGTTTTTCCCAATATATACACAGGATTGCAGCTCTAAATATTAAAATGGATGATCAGTTTGATCAGAAGGTGGGTTCGATATACAGGGGAACCTGTATTAAAAATAAAGTCACATATCTACAGGAAACAGGGACATCAGACTCAAAAAACCTCTGTCAGCAAGTGGGTTCTTCTTCGGTGAATTCTTGTAATATATTCACGGCTTTTCAATTCCAGGAATGCAATGGCATCTTTACTGAAGCTTGTATATGAATGGATATCTTTGTGAGACGAATCCAGTAAGAGCTGGGTAAAAAGCACTGGATCATTCAATAGATCAGGAGTGGCTTGAACTTCTTCACAGCTGAGTAATTTTCTCTTCACCTCCCTCCGGGCATCCATATAGCTGGAGCATTCTGCTAGAAAATGTTGTCTGTCCTCTCGTGCATTATTACACAGTTTGCAGATATCTGAAATTCTGTGCTGATTAAAGGCTGGGCGGAATGGAGTGGTTTAACGCGCTGAAGGCGCGCAGGGGCGGTATGGGGAACGAGCCCCTTTCGACCTTCAATGGCTGTAAATGATTAATTTCCACATGCCTATTCGTGTTGAAGGAGGAACAGGTTCAGGTATCGGCAGGTGTCACCGGTTGCGGCGTGATGGTCTCTTTGACGGATGTCGGTTGAACCCTCGGGTGAGGACCAGTGTGAGAGGTTGGGTCCTGTCACAAAAATACTACCTCTCCCCGAGGGTGCAGTCGATCTGGATTTTCAGGCAAGTATAGTCTGCCACTTCGGAGATGATATTGAGTGATGGCCATCACTGGCAAGTATAATCTGCCTCAGGCTGTCTCTGTTTGATAGGATGTCTTTGAAGGAAACAACAACGACCCCTTTCGGGGACCACCAAGAAGAAGACCCGAACTTCCCTGGTTCGGGGGCAGGCCTGCATTGTAATCCTAATGGGTTGGGACAAAAAGATGCGCAATGCGCTTACAAAAGGGGGCCGAGGCAGGACGCAGGACCAACGCTCGCCTCCCTTAAAGTGGTCGACCACGTTTAAGGATGGAGTGGATGATGTACAGGAACCATGGGGTTTACCGTTTCTGTAATGGTTGGACTGTCCATAGCGGTTATTGGGGTGCTGGTGAAAAAGCATCTTCCGTGTACCTGCTTAAAAGAAGAAGGCAGAATTAGTTTTCATTAGGATATGTAGAAATAAAAAGATAAAAGTAGCACATTATGTTTTAATTATGATCACAGTTAAGCTGTTGATCGACCTTCTTAGGGTGATAGTGAGTAGGGTAACATGTTTAGACACTAAACCACACCCGAGGGTGTTTCTGTTATGCCCTTCGCTGGTTTCGACCATATTTTGATTAGTTTGAGCTTATTTTGGATCCTGATTAGACACTGCGAATCCCACCTCCAGCTGGGGAGGCTCAGCCCACGCAAAACGCTCTCGCTTGGTATCGCGAGCGTCCTGTGTGGGCCGAGCCCCCCGGCCGGAAATGAGATCTACAGTATCCAATCGTGATGTAATTTTTAGTGAGTCGGTGAAGGCAGCCCTTTCTGGTAGAAGGCCACAGTTAAGCTGTTTTTTCTGCCTGTTTATTCACCTTTTCGTTCCCTATTTATTTAGTTCTATAACAATATTTAATCCTGATGTAATTTTACTTGAGTCGGTGAAGGCAGCCCTTTCTGGTAGAAGGCCACAGTTAAGCTGTTTTTCTGCCTGAATGCTGGGCAATTGGATTGAAGTGTATATGTACCAGTTAGCAGTCTCGCTTTAATCTCTGCACGGTGGATATCAGCAATATTGTTCCGTACATACTTGTACACCTGATGCACTTGGTTTGGTTTACAGCCATGCGGGTTGAGGTATCTTAAGGTTTGTTTCTCCATAATTTCTGAGCACCATCCATTTACAATATCATCATCGATGACCGTTTTTACCATTTCCTTCCAGACTTTCATTGTTGGGGGGTTTTCAAGTAGTATATATGCTGTAGGAAGCTTCTATCGAAGTAGAAGCTGTCTCAGATGAGAGAACCAGTTAGATGAGCAAGTATGATAATATTCACCCCGTTGTGCACCTCAGCAAATTCATTGTTTTCCTTGCACAAAATGGCGTGTCGATCAGTGTTAATGGCGAAATGCTCTATTTTACCTTAGGATACCTTAGGATCTTCTATTGACGCAGGCTCTTCAGCCTCTATATCCACATCTATGATTTTCTCTGTATGGTGACGGGTCTTGTCTATGCCCGCTGAAAAGTCATATTTGAGTGTTTGTTCCAACCAGTGTCTGTCCAGCCCAACCTCGAATGCAAAGACTGTAGGCGCATCCACCAATTTCTGAGGGAGGCTATTCCAAATGTCAGTTGTTCTGTTTATGAAGGAGTATTTCTTGAGGTCTAAATTGCAATTTCTCTTTATTAGTTTTTTGTTATGGCCTCTTGTACTTGTTGGTGTTTGGAATTCCAATAGTCCCTCTGTAGCTTCACTATCATATATCTTGTTAACTATTTTGAACATTTCGATGAGATCTTCTCGTAGCCTTCTGTATTTCATTGTAGGGAGTTTCAGTTTGTTCAGTCTTTCCTCATAAGATAGCTCTTTCAGGGTGCCAACCATTTTCGTTGCTCTTCTTTGGACGCTCTCTATTAAACCTATATCTTTTTCTTTATATGGCGACCATGCAGCAGCAGCATATTCTAGGTGTGGTCTTACAAGGGCCTGATAGAGTATCTTAAAGATTTTTTCATCTAGGTACGTGAAGCTTCTTCTTATTAGTCCCATTATTTGATTAGCTTTGTTTACTTGTACCTGCATGTGCTTCTCAAAAGTTATATTATTATCCACAAGGAGCCCTATATCTTTCTCTTCCGCTGATATTTCCAGAAACATTTTGTTATTGTTCACTTCTAAGTAATATTCTTTATTTGTTTGGTGCATTCTGTTCCTCCATGAGATATTCAAGACTTTGCATTTTTTGGGATGGAACCTCAAAAGCCATTCGTTCGACCACTGTTGTAATTTGTTCAAATCCTCCTGTAATATTTGTACATCTTTTGGACTTGTTATTCCCCTGTATATTTTGGTATCATCTGCGAATAGTAATGTTGTCGATTGAACTCGTTCTGGCAGGTCATTTATATATATTACAAACAGTATTGGTCCTAGAACACTGCCTTGAGAGATACCGCTAGTCACTGGTTTAGTTGTGGAGGCGTTGCCATTAACAACAACCCTCTGCTTTCTCTCGGAGAGGAAATCTTTCACCCAGTTTTTTATCCGTCCAGTTATTCCGTAGCTCTCCAGTTTCCTGATTAGTCTTTTGTGTGCTACTGTGTCGAATGCCTTCATGAAGTCCATGTATACCGTGTCGATTGATTTTCCCTGGTCTAATTTATTTGTCCAATCTTCCATAACTTTTATTAGTTGGAGTGTAGTTGATCTGCCAGAGATGAATCCAAATTGATTTTTACTAAACATGTTATTTGCCTTCATGTGGGAGGTAATTCGATCACGGACAAGTTTCTCTAGGAGTTTACATAAGATGCTGGTGAGGCTAACTGGTCTGTAATTGCCTGGTTCTTCTCTATCCCCCTTTTTAAATAGTGCTGTGATGTTGCCTATTTTCCATTCCTGAGGGACAATGCCAGTTTCAAGTGATGCGTTGAAGATTTTTGTCAATGGTTTAAACAAACTCTCTCTACATTCTTTCAATATTTTAGGATTAACTTCATCTGGACCTTGTGCTTTAGATATGTCTAGTTTGCCTAGTAATTTCTTAACCTCATCCTCGGAAAAATAGTTTTCATTTATTTCAAACTTGCAGTGGAGCTTGGGGATTGTAGGCACCTCTCCTTCTGGTTCTTTCGTAAAAACGTTTGTGAAGAATCTGTTCAGAGCTTCTGCTTTTTCATAATCTGTTTTAGCAATTATTTTCTTTCCATCTTTGTTTACTTCCACCAGTTCACTTATTCCACTTTTGACTTTTCTTTTAGAATTAATATATTGCCAGAATAATTTTGGACTATTTTTAATGTTTCTTGCTATCTCTTTCTCTCTTCCTTTTTTCACTTTTCTAACCAATCCTTTTACTTGGTTTCTTGCGCGGGTGTATTCTTCATATTTTTTAAGTCCCTTGTTTCCATATACCTTTGCCAACATCTGTGTTTTTTATGTATCTTTTGTACTATCTTCTCATCTAATGGTAGGGCTTTGTGTTTCCTTATTTTGCTAAAAGTCGTGTTTTTTATCTTTGGAACATATTTTTCTTTAGACGCATTAAATTTCTTCATAAATTTCTGCAGGAGGATATTTGGGTCAGACTCTTCAAGATAGAACTCCCAATTTATATCAAGATCTGTTTTTATTCCCACATAATTTGCTTTTTTGTAGTTCCAGCGTGTTCCTGTTGACTTTTCTTTCTCGACACAACATATATATTCAAACTGCAGGGTACTGTGGTCGCTTAAGCCTAGAGGACTGTTGTACTCTATTTTTTTAATCATCTCTTCTTCATTAGTTATAATCAGGTCGAGTATGCTTGGTGTAGTATTTACCCTACATTTTGTTGGTTCTGTTACATGCTGATACCAATAACAATCCCTTACACATTCGATGAATTCTTCACCTACTTTATCATTATTTGCCATCCATAAATTCCAATTGATATTTGGGAAATTAAAATCCCCCATGATTAGTACATGTGTAAATTCATTGTGTGCTTCTGATATTCTTTTCAATAGTTCCTGTAGTTCTAACATGTTTTCTGAACTTGTGTTGGGACTTTTATATACACATCCAACAAGAAGGGTGCTTGATTTTTTATTCAGCTTAATCCTAATCCATATGCTTTCTTTAAATGTTGTTGCAGGATTCCAAATTTCCGCTTTCCATCCATCTTTAATATATAATGCAACTCCTCTCTTTTTGTCAAATTTACTGTCGTTTACAAATATGTTATATCCATCTATCTGAAATTCTCCTAAGCTTGGCTCATATCTGTAATTTTTTGGCAGCATCTCTGTTACTGCGATAATGTCAGGAGATTCATTTTGGTTTTCTATTCTGCTTTTCAGCTCTCCCATCTTATTCAAAAGACTATCAGCATTTGTGTAGAAACAGCTCAACGAGTTCTTTTTAAAATCTGTGCTCGTAAACTCATTTACATTGTGCATAGTTAACGTATTTACAACTTTACGTTTCATCGGTTTCTTCACTTTGCTTTTGTCTTTGTTACCCTCCGGTTCCGGGGGGGGGGGGGGGGGGGGCCCTCTGACCACATACTTGAAATCTTGGGAGTTTTTTTGATCGTTCAGTTCTTTCATTTCTTGTCTTTTATCTTTGTATGCTTCTCTCTCCTTTTTGTCATGTCATCAGAAATGCTAAGTTTATTGAATTTGTCTTCTCCTTTGTTCAGGTTGTTTAAGTTCCTCATAAATCTAGCTTTAGATCTGTCATTGGTGAAGGTTGCTTTCATGGGTCGTGGTTTGTTCTTCACCTTCTCACTATCACGTTTCCCTAGGCGTATAACTGTACTTATGTTTTTAGGATCTGTTTCCATAATATTACATATCTCTTCAATTTTACTGAAATCACTTTCAATTCTTTCCTGGCTGTCTTCAGACTCGCATTCTGGACAGTTATAAATTATAACATTTGTTCTCCTTGATTCACTATCCCTCAGTACCATTAACTTACTTTCAATATCTTCTCTTTGTCCTCCTGCATTTCTCTTGCTATTTTTTTCTATCAGTCTCTCGACTTCTTTTACATCAACTTTATGTTGCAAATCAGTTTCTAATTTAGCCACTCTATCTTCCATTTTCTTGAGAAATACTTGACATTTTTCCTCGATTTCCTTTTCAAGTTTCAAATTTTTCATTGCCTTGTCCTCACATGGGGGACAGAACCAGTGAAGATCTGATCGTTTACTCAAAACTTTATAATCCGTACTTGGCATACTCAGGCATTTCCTACAGAAGTGATTATCGCAAACTTCACATTCTAAAAGTTCAGCCTTTTCATCATTAAACACAGTTTTACATAGTTGACATGTCCATCCCTTCCCTTGAGCTTCCATTCTTTGTGAATCTTTCCTATTACTAGCCATTTCTGATTTATGATACAAATTTAGATAGATGTGTATTAAATATATTATATATATATATATATATATGTTTGAATTATAATGTAAAACAGAGCAATCTCTATTTCACACACCTGAAGGGTTCTAATGTAAAACATTAGAACCCTTCAGGTGTGTGAAAATAGTCTGCAATAAAACGAACAATACTTTATTGAGCTTCCATTCTTTGTGAATCTTTCCTATTACTAGCCATTTCTGATTTATGATACAAATTTAGATAGATGTGTATTAAATATATTATATATATATATATATGTTTGAATTATAATGTAAAACAGAGCAATCTCTATTTCACACACCTGAAGGGTTCTAATGTAAAACATTAGAACCCTTCAGGTGTGTGAAAATAGTCTGCAATAAAACGAACAATACTTAATCTTCGTTATACATATTTATTATTGCGTTAGCTTCCTTAAATAATCACTTTTCACACATTCAGTACTTTAAAACGTAGTTTTTAGAAACTTACCGTCCTTTTTACCGGATACTGTCCTTTTTACTGGCAAAAAGTACCCTCCCTGCGCACCTTCTGTATCTGTATCTGTATGAATAGTCGTAGAATCCTTATTAGGCTTTAATACGACGGGAGGAGGGCGCTTTTAGTCCCGGCTGGTGCTAATTGCGTTCTTAAAAGCCTCTATGGTGTTGGCTTGGACTACCTCTTCGTGTAAGTGGTTCCACTCAATCGAGGTTCTTGGGAAGAAGGAATACTTGTACTGATCTGTTTTTGGTGTTATTACAGTCACTGATTTTGAATTGAATTTTGAATTTATTTAGAATGTTGGAATTTTCACAGTCTGTGTAGTGTTTTACTTTTATTTGTCTTTGTTTTTTTGTGAAGTGTAAGTATTCTTCAGGGGGTATTGCTGGTATCTTCCCCTCAACCACTTTATAAAAAAAGCTAAGCCTGAGTTCTTTCCTCCGTTGTTCTAATTCAGGGAGTTCCAGCTTCTGCAACATTTCCGTCATGCATCCTGGTGTTCTGGACTTGTAGTCTTTCGTGATGAATCGGGCTCCCCTTCGTTGGATGTTCTCGAGCTTGTTGATATCTAATTTGCTATAGGGGTCCCAGATGATGGCACCGTATTCCAAAACTGACCTTACCAGTGCAATATAGGCCATTTTTCTGCACTCAATTGGGCAGTGTTGTACATTTCTTCTTAGGAAGCCAAGTGTGGAACTGGCTTTTTTACTTGTGCTGTTTACTTGTTCTTTCCACTTCAGATCGTTTTGGATTTGTAAGCCTAGGTATGGGTTTGAAGTTACTTCCCCCAGGATGTGGTTGTTCAGGCTGTAAAATTTGCTTTTGGTCTTCTTTGTGCTGAGTATATAACATTTTTTGGCATTGAACCTCATTCCCCAGTCATCTGCCCATTTTTCAAGACCATGTAGATCCTGTTGTAACATATCTTGGTCTTTAGGATTATTGATTTCTCGGTACAGTAGACAGTCGTCGGCAAATAATCTGACTTTTGATTTGACAGAGTTTGGTAGGTCATTTATATGACATAGGAAGAGCAAGGGTCCTAGTACTGTGCCTTGAGGGACACCAGATTCCACCCTTGCATCTTTAGAGAGCTCCCCTTCTAGTGCGACTCTCATGTTCTGGTTTGTGAGGAACGTCGTCAACCATGAGGGTATGCTCCCTCTAATGCCATACCTATCCAACTTGTGTAATAGTCTGTCATGCGGAACTGTATCAAAGGCTTTTGAAAAGTCAAGTATGGTGATGTCGACTTGTTTCCCTTTTTCAAAAGACTTGAGTAGATCTTGAACCGTCACTACGAGCTGCATTTCACAGGAATATCCTGATCTGAAGCCATGGTTTAATGATGTAAGGATGTTATTTGATTCAAGGTGTTTAAGTAGGTGTTTACATTTTATATGCTCTAGTAGTTTACAGGAGACAGATGTCAGTGAGACTGGTCTGTAATTTTCTGCTAGGTGTCTATCGCCTTTCTTAAATATACTTGATATATTGGCATTTAAACAGTCCTTTGGTAGTGCTCCATTATTTACTGAGTGTTGAAAGATAATTGTTAGGATTGGTGCTAGTTGGTGTGCGCATTCCTTGAGTACTCTATTTTGGGATGTTGTCTGGACCTGTTGCTTTAGAGGGATTGATATCTTTCAGTAATTTTTCTATACCGGCTTCATGTATGGATAATTTTGGTATTGTATTTTTTAGACTGACCGTTGTTTCTGGCATTTTGTTTGTTGTTTCCCTGGTGAAAACTGAGGAGAATTGTTTTATCAAAATTTTGGCTTTCTCTTTGCTGTTATTTACTAGTTGACCATTGTTTTTTAACGGTGCTATCCCAATATTGTCCTGTTTGCGGTACTTCACATATTTCCAGAATGGTTTAGTGTTGTTATTCTCCATTCCATGCATGATTGCTGTGTAGATGTAGTCTATTTCTGCCTTCCTTCATGGTCTGTTGCATTCTTTTTGGTGGTGTTTGAAGTTGGTCCAGTTTTTTGTCCTTTTGGCTTGATTGTACAACCGTTGTTTTTTCCTCAGCATTTTCTTCATTTTATTATTGAACCATGGCAGGTTGTTGCTTGATTTGACTATCTTTGATGGGATGTTCCTGTCTAGACTCGTGAATAGGTTGTTTTTCAGTAGGTTCCACATACTATCTATGTCTCGTTTTGTCTTATATAATTCTGATATTTTTCCTTGGAGGGTAATAAGATCTTCTTTAATCACGTCCCACCTTGCTTTCCTCCAGATGTAGACTTTCCTTGGCCTGTTTTTTTGATAATGGGATTTGGTGTCCGTATCAGTTATGATGATGTCATGATCGGAGATCCCTGGTATGTTGTTTGATGTTTTTATTAGTGAAGGGTTTGATACCAAAAGAAGGTCTAGTAGGTTGTCTCCTCTTGTTGGTTCATTGTGGATTTGTGTTAGACCGGCTTGCGTGGTGATGTTCACAAGTGATTGTTGGATTTCTCTGTCCTTGCTTTTTTGGTTTATTGTTAGTTTGTCCCATTGAATATCTGGGCAGTTGAAGTCTCTGCCAAGGATGATGTTGTCGTTGTTTTCAGTAACAGATGATAGGGATTTTGTTAGTTCATCTAGGTCCTTAGTGTTTCTATGTGGCATGTAGAATGATCCTACTATGGTGTCTTTGTTGTTGCTTGCTTTTATCTTCACCCACTCTATTTCACAATTTGTGATGTGCTGTGTTTGTTCAGTGGACACCAGGCTGTTGTGGACGAGTATGAAGACTCCTCCCCCGAGTGTTCCGCGGTCATTTCTGAAAGGTGTGTATTCGTCAGGGAATATTTCAGATGATTTGATCGTGTCTTTTGTTGGGTTAGATCCTGGTCTGATGCCTTTTAACCATGATTCGCATCCAATGACTACATCTGGTTTTGTGTAGTCTAGTGTAGCTTTGAATTCCGCTGATTTATCTCTGATACTTCTGCAGTTCACTGTTAGGATTCTTAGGTTTGTTTTAGTTGGAATTTTGAATGGATTAGATGTTAAGTTATTGCTTGTTGATCTTATCCTTGAAGCTTGTTTCCTTATGCTTGTACTTAGGTTTGACACAATTGATTTCGGGCTACTGGCCTGTAATCGGCTGAACTGCGAGATTATTGAATCGTCGAGGCTTTCTTTGGGTGTTAGTGGCTCGTAATAGTTACTTTGGTTTAGTTCGTACGAGAGGTAACTGAATGATGTGATGATGATGCTGTTACACTTACAGCAGAGCCATTGTACATTTGATTTTTGCAGAAGTTCGTAGTCGAGTGTACAGAGTTCGATGCATGATTTGTGATGCCATATGTCACAGTTGTCACAGCATACACCTTCACTTGACCATGTTACCGGTCTTTCACAGAGCCCACATGGGAATATACTACGTTGTCTTGGGCCTGGATTGAGTTCAGTATCCCCCGATTGTAAGAGGATCAGTATGAATAATGCTAGGTGTTTCTTCTTTTGTAATGGGAGTTGTAGGGGTTTTCTTCCAAAGTAGGACATTATTTTGTCGAGTAGTAATGACTGCAGCTGCTGCTTCATCCAAGGTTTTGGTTGCTCTAGCCCCCATGATGTAAGGACTACCAGGCACATAAGAAGTGTGCAGGTTAATTTCATGTCTGCAGAGTCGCGAGGAAAATCCCCACCGACTTTGATGGATGTTGTGGATTGATAGTTTAGCTGAGAAAATCTCTGCTGACTGTCTGGTTCAGAAGTTCTGTAAGTGTGAGTTCAGTTTAGCTGGGAAATTCCCATGCTGACTGGTGAAGTTGTAGTATTGTAGAAACTGTAGGCGTTGGTTCAGTTTAGCTGGGAAGGTCCCATGCTGACTGATAAAGTTGAAATAAAGTAGAAAGTTCAGTTTAGCTGGGAAAATCCCATGCTGACTGGTGAAGTTGTAGTATTGTAGAAACAGTAGGTGTTGGTTCAGTTTAGCTGGGAAGATCCCATGCCGACTGATATAGTTGAAGTAAAGTAGAAGGTTCAATAACAGTCTTTGATATGCTGTCCTGTGATCTTCTTGAGCCAGGTACGAGCTAACATGTGGCCTGGATGTAGCCCATCGATGTATAACCAGAAGCTGTACAGTTTACGGGTGGTGAATTTGTTTCTTTTCTCTCCCTTCCTAGTTTTAGCTGTTCGAATTAAGTCTGTGGAGAAGCAAGGAGAGTGGTGGTGGCCGTTCAGTTCTCTGATAATAGCCCAAGAACATTAGGTTTCACTAGGGAAAAAAATCGGAGAAAGCTGATTTTTTCAGGGAATGTCGAGTACATGTCACTGAACGATTAGACAAAAGTCCCCTAAAATCCCAGTTGAGCTTTTTTTTCTACAGCCTTTTTTCGAAAACGCGTTTGAAAAAAATCCAAAAAAATCGCACGAACTTTGTAACCTCGAATTGATCCAACTGTATTTTTTGTTTACGCGTATTTCGAGCTACATAATGTCTAATATACATTTACCTAGAGGAAAATGTGCATTCTGTGACAATTTCTGCGAAAAATTATTGAAAATTCACAAAAAAGTATCGGATTTACGCAAAAAATGACGATTTTCCTAACGGATTTGCCCAAAGGGTCGTAGTACAGAACGGGATGTTAGTTGGACAGACGATAAAAAATCCACCACCATTTGAAGACTTTTATCATTGCTTACAAAATAGACAGTATGGAAGACCCCCTCTGCTTCTGGCCGAGTTCCCCTTTTGGCATAAAATTCGTCAGCATGAGAACTCAACTATTTTCGGGCTTGGGACCGAACAGACACGTCTGTGTCTGGCAGCATTAGATCAATAAATAATATTTACAGAATGTACAAAAATCAATAAATAATGTTTACAGAATGTACAAATCAATCAACATGGATTAAGTTACATTGACTATTATCAACGCTATATACAGAAATGACATGACCTATATACATATTATTCATCGAACTCAGAAATTTCCGACAGGACAGTGTTTCTGTGGTTGTTACAAGAATCCGAACTGCAATTACACAAACCTGAGCAAGAGAGTCCTGCCTTCTTACACCCACACCTTTTTGTACAAGCACTCTTGCAACCACAACTGATCAGATTCAGTAGGTTATCGGGGGCACATGGCTTTGTGGCTGCAGTCGGTACAAGAAGTCCATTGTCTAGCGACCACCCCCAATCCGTCGGAGGAAGCGAAGTGCCCAGCCATTGTTGGACCTGGAGATAACATCTGTAGACATGTTGTTGTGCAGCATCGCTGCTTGGTGGGAGTGAGGCTAGGTCGATGGGTTTATTCAGTTTAGATTTTGCTACATAACGCTTGTAAGTGACATATCTATATCGGTCGAGAGGGGAAACAGTTTTACTCCCGTATAAGATCAGGAGAAGTTGTTCCCCGGCAGCGGCTACTGCACTTGGTGTACTGTCATCCGCCAAAATTGTGTTGACATACTGTTGTGAGTCGCTAGTAACATCGGAGACAATTGTACTGAATACTTTCTTCTTACCAACTTGAAAGAGTGCAGAAGTAGTGTCACAACCACTTATAGAATGTGCTACAAGGAGGTTGCTTCTATGGTCACCCATTTTGGTTGCTATTTCACTAACTGAAACTAGTAAGTTTGGGGTAATGGAATACATCATGTGAATATTACATCCCGGTTGAACTCGAGAGGTAAGAATGACTAACAAGTCTGTGTCTGTTCCCACAACGACAACATTGTTGTCATCTTGAGCGATGTCAAGTGCAGTTTCGGCTATCAGTACATCAGCATCAGCCTCGGCCTGCTTGGACTGAATATTGATAGCAGATAGCTCCTGCATTAGAAGATCGATCAGTTGGGTTTTGTTCTTGGCATTTGCAAGGAAATCGGATTGGGGTGTGGTGGCTGGTAACTCGGGTGAGATATTGATATCAATGGAATACCTGTCTTTAGATCTACGGGCTTGTTCCATGCCCTTTGTCGACATTGTACAAGCATAACCATCAAAAACAACCACGACGTTCGCCCCAAAATGTCTCACTAGATAATTGGAATATGATGTACATATGTCCTTGTATGACGACTGTTTAGGCCATACGACTGCCCTCAATAAAAATCCACCATCTACAACAAACAGAGAATGTTCTGGGATTTTAGTTTGCTCGGAACCGTATGTTTTGAGGATCTTACCGAGCGTGCTTTTCTGTGTCTTCCTCATTCCAGCAGAATCAAACAATGCTGGTGGTTTCGGGGCGAGTTCATATTTGAGATACTCTTCCATCTCTGCTTGTGACTGAATAACACATGTGATGCGGTTGAACAGAATTGTGGGGTCAATCACTACCTTACTGCCACGGACTTTGATGCTATTTGCCATCGATGCGAAAGACTTCACAGTGTCAACACGTCGTAGTTTGATGCTGTTGAACGTTTTGCTTACAACATTCGATACGCAACATTCACCAATTTTGCGAACTTGGTCACAGTTCACAGTTTCGTCGGCCACAGGCCCGGTCGCTATAGAGACTAATTGTAGTGGATCTCTATTCTGAAAGGGGGAATGCACACTGAGCCAGTTCAATAATTTGGTGATATCATTGGCATCAGTCAATTGTGAACTTTGACGGAGATCCCGATGTTGTTCGCCATGACCAGTGTGAACATGAACAAAATTTTCGAGAGCATTACATATCGGAAAGCAAAGAGGTAGTCCATGTACCCATTTCGCAACAGTGCTATCGGTTATTCCCCTGCCATGTGTGAGACCACCAGGGAGCTTGAACATTCTCATTAAACACTGCTCTATGGTCTGATCAGAATATATCCCGTCCCAGAATTTATCTGAGCGCCTTATGGTAAAGTAACCTTTCTCAGTGAACAACTTCAAATCATCCTGTTGCATTATTTCTGTTAGCTCATTCATCTGCTGCAAATAGAGATGAGAACTTTTTGCGTATGCAAAATGACCACCTGCATGAAATACTGGAATCATATTGCGAACACAATATGTGTGGAGTTCCCAGTCGCCTGTGCGCTCTGCTCTCAAGAACATAATATTGTACCCAAAGCTTTCCTGTGCGTCCTACGGACGCATTCTGGAGCAGTTCGTGTAATTTTGACAGTTGATGGTTGACACTTTCTTGATTTGACAGCGTCAGCTGTTGTACAGTCACCTCTGGCAAGTCCACAGAATATTTCATTGAACATGGAAATTGAAACAATGATGCTATAATACGGTATTTGAATGAGAAAAGTCGATGCCGTTTGAATTTGAGTTTATGGGGTATGGTTAATATTTCACACGTTTCACCAGTTCATTATGGAATAAATGACTATTGTTATATATCATTATAAAGCCACTGCTTTTCTGCAATTTTTGATATATAATTTAACTACCAAAGTAGTCGTAGATTTGATTTAATGGACGTTGTGTACCGTTGTGTGTATGAAAACAATAAATTTTTTTTCGTAATTTTGTACATTTTCGTGAATATTTCACCATTGAGTGTGAGGATTGGTACAAAGTTGGCATTTTCTGTTGGGGATATGTATTCTCAATATAATTCAGCACGATATTTATGATTCTCACCCTACTAAGGCGAATAAGAATGAGAAATATGGAGCTGGGTCGAATTTTTTTTAAAATTTTTTTTTCATAAAAAAAACGCTATAACTAAAAAAGCTCAACTCGGATTCGCGGGGACTTTTCACACTTTATCCGCAATGTGTGTCCCGGAAACATATAAAAAAATCAGCTTTCTCCGATTTTTTTCCTTATGTGACAGTATCAGATTTTAGCATTTGTATATAAGGGGTTATGTATTTTTAAAATCATTTCAGCAACATAAAGTATCACTGTTAAAATATAGTGAAGTATTATTTATTTCAGCTTCAGTACAGTAGTTTGTCAGAGGGGTTAACAGTTTATCTTAATAAGAGGTCAGAGAGGTGTTCGCTTCAGTAACTCCACTGCAGTGCATAGAAACTGTAAAAAGCATGAAGTGAACACCAGTGAACTGATTTCTTATTGGTCAATTTCAAACAGAAAACTCTACCCTCTGCCCTGGAACAAAGAAACAGCACATTTCAGTCTGATTTAAAATTATTGGGAGTTGTGTTGTTTTCTTGAGAAAAATAAGATCTAGTTATTTCCTACAGTGTATATAATATTTAATCTATTTTAAAAAAAACTAAAAGTATAATGTAGATAGTGGCCAATGTGATATTCTTGAGGAATTCAGACTTGATTCCTGGAGGAATTCTCAGGAAATTTCTTTTCTGTAGGACAGGATCTGCTGCACAACAGCTTTGAACCAAGGTAAAATAATTACTCTTTCTGCTCAGATGTACTTTAGAGTTAATGTGTAATTGTAAAGTAATTGTTGTTTTGTTGGAATTTGTTGGTGAGTGCCCAGGGCCCTCCCCAATAAATTCTAACAAAATATTTGTTAAGTACCAAATATTATTATTTGGTTCTGGCTGTACACCTGTTAATTCAAGGCCTTCCTGTGTTAATTTTGTGTGGCCTGGTGGCCTGGACAAGGTGGTATTTTGTTGCTGCCTTGTCCCGACCACCATGCCCACCATGGAACTCCACACTGGAGTAGACTGATTAAGTGTATTTCCAAGATAATTTTATTTAAGGCTAATGCTAACACCTACTTGTATATTATTTTATTGTCTGGATATTTATTTCCAAAGTATTTTTCTGCTGCATTAATATTTATTCCCAGTGAAATATGTGATTGATCTGATGAGTTTGGCGCAAGCCAAAGTCATCCGATCAATCACCACTGTGAGTAAATCCCATCACTTGCAAGCAGCAGTATTCAGAATGTTGACACCGTACTCTAAGGCCTTTTTCTTGTTTTATCCAGGTTCAGGATGTTGCCCTGTATAGGCCACTGAAGGGTTGTGCAGCGTTGAACTCATCACACTGAGGGTAGGCATCAATTATTTTACACACTAGATATTTATTCAATTAAGGCGTTTTTAATAAGTAAGAGCATTCTGTGATATCACCTGTAGTTAATACTACGGGATAATAATTATAATGACTGTGTATTTCACTGAGAGTTAACAGTTAGGTACTTCACATGTGTAAGTCTTGTGAAGTCGAACAGTGCTGGTCTACCTTGGTAGACTAGTGCTGTTTGTGGTAATTAGAATCTGGTAATCCAACTGGATGCAGATTCATTGTCAACATAGGCATGAACGATTGGTTAGACATGACTTCATTCCTATGTTGCACTTTCTAGCTTTGTTTGCTGAAAGTGAAAACTGTTTGTGGTAATTAGAATCTGTTAACCCAATCAGGTGCAGGTTCATAGTAACCAACATAGGCATAAACGAGTGTTTATGCATGACTTCATTCCTATGTTGCACTTTATAGCCCCGTGTGCTTAAAAGTGACATTAAACCGCAATATATAATCAGTATGGGTATAAACGATTGGCTAAACTTGACTTCATTCTCATACTGCACTTTATAGCCTTGTCGGCTTAAAGTGACATTAAACCACAAACATGTGTTGGAAGCTAGTCCGAATATTTTGTTCTCAGTGAAAGGTTTCATACTTAGTGTATTATTTCATGTAAACATGAGAACTGATTTTAGATGAGAATTTGTATAAAATTATTTGTAAGTTGAATTGTAAATTTATAGCAAGCTAAATTAGTTTGTTTCTTTCTTTATTTCTTCTTGAACAGTGTTTTGGAACTTAGCTTTCTTGTGTGAACTCACAGTGATGGAACTTGCATGTTTTTGCAAGTTTGGTTGTGAATGTTTTGGTGTTTTGGTGATTTGGCATCCATTGTATTGTCTTACATTGACTGTTGTACATCAATGGAATGAGCTTCTTAGGCCTGTTCCATTGAGGTACACCAGTCCGTGTATGGTTACAGGATATTTCCTGGTGAAATCCAGGATGGTGCACTCTGCTGGAAAGAGCTCAGAAAGTTGTTGCCAGTTGATTGCACCAGACTGGGGTTCCCAATGGGAAGCCATATCGGTCATTGAAGTTTGTTCACACAAGAATATAGATGTACACAAGATGTTTATATGTGGGACTTACAGTTTTTATTGTAATTTTACAGGGGTTCGATAGATATATTCTGCTTTATTTGATGTCGTAAGAAATAAAGAATCCACGTTGAACTTTATGTCGCTTCTGAGTTATTCATCATAAGTACTGCGGTTACAAATGGCGCCCAACAGAATTTCTTCGGACATCGTCGACATTTGATGGCTCAGCAACTTCTACATGGATCCACTTCTGCATTATACCAGCTACCTTCTACCGGAATGATGTGATTGACATTTATTTGGGTATAATTAGACTGACAGTTTATACTGACTGAAATTTCTTAGTGAAATTTACACTCACTTTTGAAAAAGTGAAATTTGTTTGTTTATTTTCTCGTAGTAATGTGACATCATAGTTTCATTCATAACTTTATATTGAAAACATGTTTACAATTATTTGTGTTTGTATATGAAACTAGGGGGTTGTATATGATAATTTTTCAGATTCCAAAATACTTGGAATATTTTTTTCTGAAATGTTTGTTTACATTTTTGGAATGGGTCAGGGGAGGTAATAATTTCTTTTACAACACATTGAGACTTTACAGCTAGGTGTATCAAGGGTGATAATTTATACAATGCAACTCAGAAAATAAATTTTCTGAATTTTTCATTGACTTCGGTCAGTGTTCTGTGTACTTAGACAACATTGAATTTTATTTTTTTTCAGATTTTTTTTTCAGGAATATTTTCTTTGATTATTTTCATTGTTGTTTAATGTTAGCATGTATTATGTTTTGTTATTACTAACACAACATTCATCAACATACACAACATCTAATATTTTTTTTGTGATAATATATTGCATCATTGATATACAATGGCTGAAAAACTCAATTCTGATGAACTTCAAAAACTTAGCGATTCTTTCGCATCACTGGGTGTTAAACCAAAGACTGACACACCCGAAGAGTTAAAACAATGGTTAGTTGATATTGTGAATTCTGGTACACTGGGACCAGATGTAAAACCCAAGTTTGATCCTTTGAAACCACATGTATCATATCATAATCCACCCAAAATAATAATATTTTCAGGTGAAAAGGGGTCAAAGGATGCTGACTTTGATCTCTGGAAATATGAAGTCACTTGTCTTTTGAATGAAAAGTTATATTCCCAGAGTGAAATACTATTAGCTATTCGGCGGTCATTGAAAGGGAATGCCGCTCGAATCTTAATGCACATGGGTCACAATGTTTCAGTGCTTGATATACTTAAAAAGTTTGACTCAGTGTTTGGGTCTGTTGACATAAAACAGTCTTTATTGTCTGCTTTTTATACTGCAAAGCAGAAAGAGGGAGAAGATGTATCTGCTTTTGCTAGCAGATTGGAGGATTTACTTGCAAAGGTTATAGAAGCAGGCCTAGTTAAGCCTGCTGATGTTAATGATGTGCTGTGTTCTGCATTGTATGCAGGACTTGCTACACATTTAAAATCTATAGCAACGTACACCTTTGACAAATATAAACAATTTGATAAGCTACGAGTTGAGTTAAGAAGACTTGAATCAGAGTTTACTTCACCTGTTCATAGTAAATCTGCTGTTAATGTAGATGATCCAATTAAATTATTGACAGCATCAGTAAATCAGCTGCAGTCAGAGGTGAAATCTTTAAAAACTCAAGTTCAGCAAAATAAGTCTGAACAACAACAACAGCAACAGAGATTTAATGACAACAGGAGATTTGATAGAAACACGTACCAATATGATCAACAAAGTATACGACAGAACCAAGAGAGATGGAATCAAGATGTTGATGATCATCGTCCAAGATACAACACTTCAAGATCTGACAATGAAGTTGTTTGTCACAGATGCAGACAAAGAGGCCATATCCAAATCGGATGTAGGGTCCGATTGGATCACCAGAGAAAACCTCAAGGCAGATATTTAAACAGGCAGGGGTCTATGAAAACGGGCAATTCATAGGCCAACAGTCGTCAATTAGTAATAGCCTGAATACATGTAACTTACTTGGTGACAGCAATGAAACACCTATATGTATAAATAGTATTTCTACAACTGCTTTACTTGATACAGGATCTACTGTGTCGACTGTTTGCCGCCAATTTTATAATACTTATTTAAAACATATACCAATCAAACCATTAAATAATATCATTCGTATTGAATGTGCTGATGGTCAAACTCTTCCGTATGATGGTTATGTAGAAATAGATGTAAACTTTAATGGTGTCCCAGGTAATTATGAACAAAGATGTTTAGCCTTAGTTGTACCCAATAGTCAATACAATTCAAGGGTACCAATGATTATTGGTACAAATATATTAAATTCTGTCTTGGATCACTGTAAGGAAAAATTTGGTGACAGAGTACTTCAAGCAGCATCACTTTCCAGTCCTTGGCAAATAAGTTTCCGGTGCATGTTGCACAGAGAAAAATGTTTAGAAAGAAACAATAATGTCTTGGGGAAAGTGAAATGCTGTGAAAGTAAAAGTATTACTGTTCTTCCAAATAGTACAGTGTCCATAGCTGGATGTTTTTCAAGTAAAATTGATTACATTCCAACAAATGTTATGCTACAGACATGCTGTGATGCTGTTTTTATGAAGGATCTTGACTTATGTCCTTCCATGTTTCCATATAGTGGCAGGGGGAAGAGTTACATCGATGTTTCTGTGGCAAATTGTTCAACAAAAACAGTAACAATTCTTCCTAATGCCATTATATGTGAAGTTCAGCCAGTGACAATTGAAAAGGGAAAGGACACTGAAGAAGAGAAATTTACTGGTCTCATTCCAAATTTTGAAGAATCTACAAAGATACTTAGTGGAGGACAACATAGACAATTTCAAGATTTATTGCACCAGTATAAAGATGTATTTTCAACGAGCGACACAGATATTGGACATCATACCAGCATCAAACACAGAATAGAGCTGACTGATAACATTCCCTTTAAACAGCGTTACAGGCATATACCACCATCCATGTATCAAGAAGTTCAAGAACATCTGCAACAGCTTGTTTCGAGTGGTGTTATTCGCTCTTCACATTCTCCTTATGCGTCACCGGTGGTTCTAGCTCGCCGGAAAGACGGTAAGTTGAGAATGTGTATAGACTATAGAGCACTCAACAACAAGACTATTAGAGACAGCTATGCCTTACCAAGAATCGAAGAAGTCTTGGATGCACTTGGTGGAGCCAGATATTTCAGTGTCATTGACATGAAATCTGGCTATTATCAAGTAGACATAGCAGAGGAGCACAAAGAAAGAACAGCGTTTACCGTAGGCCCTCTTGGATTCTACGAATTCAATCAACTTCCATTTGGGTTATCCAATGCCCCAGCCACCTATCAGAGAGTCATGGAGCAATGTTTTGATGATTTACATCTAAAAATATGTTTTATTTACTTAGATGATTTGATAATTTTTTCAAATAACATCCAGGACCATTTTGAGAGACTTGAGAAAGTGTTTAATAGACTAAGAGAGTGTGGTCTAAAACTCTCACCAAAGAAGTGCTCTTTCTTTCAAGAGAAAGTGAATTTTGTTGGTCATGTGGTCTCGGCTGAGGGGATCGAAACTGATCCAGAAAAAATTGAAAAGATAAAAATGTGGCCTAAACCTAAAAATCCAGAAGAAATCAGGCGATTTCTCGGATTCGCAGGTTATTACAGAAAGTTCTGTAAAAATTTTTCACATATTGTGAAGCCACTAACTAAACTCATGCCGAGACCAAATAAAAGAACAAAATTACAGAAGAAATTACAAAAAGAACCACCAACTTGGATACGGGGTACGAAGCAAAACGAGGCATTCAGTTACTTGAAGCAGATGTTATCAAGTCCACCAGTATTGGCATATCCAGATTACAGCAAATCTTTTGAATTACACACAGATGCCAGTAAAGATGGACTTGGGGCTGTTTTGTACCAAGGTGATGGAAAGTTGAAGCGAGTAATCAGCTATGCAAGTCGATCATTAAATAAATCAGAACAGCACTATCCAGCTCATAAGCTTGAATTTTTGTCACTGAAGTGGGCAGTATGTGATAAATCTTATGATTATCTGTATGGGAGGAAATTTACTGTCTTAACAGATAATAACCCACTCACATATGTGCTCACTACAGCCAAACTGGATGCTACAGGGCACAGGTGGCTTGCTGCCTTGTCCGCTTTTGATTTTGATTTATTGTATTGACCAGGTAGAAAAAATAGTGATGCTGATGGCTTGCCTAGACTTCCATCACTAAAAGAAATTGAAATAAAACAAGATTCTGAACAACTGAAGTTTGAGTCCATACAAGCCATTTCTAATGGTGTTCAGCATGATGGTTTTATTGATTCCCTGTCAATGTCTGAAACAGTCATACCTGATGTACAGTCACTTGGTCAAGACATTTCTCAAGTTGATGTTAGAGAAATCCGAAGAGCACAACGTGACGATGACTTTATGGGCTTATGGTACTCTGCGGTATCGACTCGAAGAAGACCTATTTTAGCAAAGCTACCTTCGTTGCCATATCATACTGCCATGTTCTGATCATTTGAGAAACTAAAATTGGTAAGAGGTGTATTGTATCGAGAAACTACCATTGATGACCACAAGAAAATGCAGTTAGTATTACCAACTACTCTGGTTAATCGGGTGCTTACCCATATACATAATGATGCAGGACATCCAGGAAGAGATCGCACTCTATCACTTATTCGGGACAGATTTTACTGGCCAAGCATGTATAGTGATGTTGAGAATTGGATCAAGATTTGTGATCACTGTGTAAGATTTAAAGCACTTGGAAATCAGAGAGCGCCTTTGGTCAGCATTAAAACATAGCAGCCTTTGGAATTAATTTGTATGGATTACCTGCAACTAGATGTTTCCAAAGGTGGTATCGAGTACGTCCTTGTGATTACAGATCACTATACTCGATATGCACAAGCTTACCCGACAAGAAATATGAGTGCCAAAACAACAGCAGATGTTTTTCTAAAGAATTTTGTACAGCATTATGGCCTCCCAAGAAGAATACATTCAGACCAAGGTGCTAATTTTGAGTCTAAACTCATAAAGGAAATTCTCCAGGTTACTAAGGTGTCAAAGTCTCGCCAACCCCATACCATCCGATGGGTAATGGAATGTGCGAGCGATTTAACCGAACGTTAATTGACATGCTTGGTACCTTGGAGAAAGAAAAAAAGGCTCATTGGACTGCTCATATTGCATCATTGGTGCATGCATATAATAGTACGCAACATGATTCCACTGGGTATTCGCCCTTCTTCCTAATGTTTGGAAGAGAACCACGAATACCGGTGGATATCGAGTTCAACTTGGAGCAGAACCAATCATCTATATCTTTTTCTAAATATGCCAGTGACTTAAAAAATAGACTAAAAGAGGCATTTAAAAAGGCAAGTCACTATATAGAAAAAGCACAAGCCCACCAAAAGAAGGGATATGACACCAAAGTGCGAGGAGCTGATATCCATGTTGGTGACAAAGTTCTTGTCAAAAGAATGGCTTTTGATGGAAGGCACAAATTGGAGGACAAGTGGAGTCAGGATATCTATACTGTTGTGAAACAGTCAAATCCTGACATCCCTGTCTATGAAGTAAAAAGTGATGAGAATTTTAATACTAAAATTCTTCATAGAAATGTACTTTTGCCAATTGGTGCCTTCAATGAAGACTCAACCATCCAAAGTCAGAAAGATGATAGCCACCTCAGAAGTCCTCCAAAACCAAAACCGCGTAGGAAATTACAAAAACGAGACACAACTAGTCGAGTGGAACCACAAGATGTTACAAATGATGAAAATAGTGATGACAGTGATATTGTATATCACAGATTTGGCAGTGTTCCATTGAATACTGAAAGTATCGCCGGCGAAGACACTTCCTCCCAACAATCGGGTGACGACCATGATTCTGTTGTGGAGATTCAGGAGACTAGTCATGGTGGGGATTCCCTAAATCATCATAGTAGTGAGCATGACAAATCTCCTGACTCTGTTTCTACAAGGGAAGAAAACAGTGTACATTCCAACACTGAAGATGTTTCTCCAGAGGTAGAACAGCCCAATACTGCTAGCAGTGATCGTTTAGACCTACCGCCTCCAATAGCACCGAGACGTTCCACTAGACCAACTAGTAAACCACGATGGATGACATCTGGGGAATTTAGCATGGCACAAACTACAGAACCACAGTGGAAAGAGAAGGTAGCGATTTTAAAGAATTTGTCCAATGAAGGATTTTTTAATGGGAACAATGATAAATTATGTGATGCCATTTTATCATTGATCTCCAAGGATTAAATGTCAGGGACGACATTTTGCACTGGGGGGAACAGTGTGACAGTATCAGATTTTAGCATTTGTATATAAGGGGTTATGTATTTTTAAAATCATTTCAGCAACATAAAGTATCACTGCTAAAATACAGTGAAGTATTATTTATTTCAGCTTCAGTACAGTAGTTTGTCAGAGGGGTTAACAGTTTATCTTAATAAGAGGTCAGAGAGGTGTTCGCTTCAGTAACTCCACTGCAGTGCATAGAAACTGTAAAAAGCATGAAGTGAACACCAGTGAACCGATTTCTTATTGGTCAATTTCAAACAGAAAACTCTACCCTCTGCCCTGGAACAAAGAAACAGCACATTTCAGTCTGATTTAAAATTATTGGGAGTTGTGTTGTTTTCTTGAGAAAAATAAGATCTAGTTATTTCCTACAGTGTATATAATATTTAATCTATTTTAAAAAAAACTAAAAGTATAATGTAGATAGTGGCCAATGTGATATTCTTGAGGAATTCAGACTTGATTCCTGGAGGAATTCTCAGGAAATTTCTTTTCTGTAGGACAGGATCTGCTGCACAACAGCTTTGAACCAAGGTAAAATAATTACTCTTTCTGCTCAGATGTACTTTAGAATTAATGTGTAATTGTAAAGTAATTGTTGTTTTGTTGGAATTTGTTGGTGAGTGCCCAGGGCCCTCCCCAATAAATTCTAACAAAATATTTGTTAAGTACCAAATATTATTATTTGGTTCTGGCTGTACACCTGTTAATTCAAGGCCTTCCTGTGTTAATTTTGTGTGGCCTGGTGGCCTGGACAAGGTGGTATTTTGTTGCTGCCTTGTCCCGACCACCATGCCCACCATGGAACTCCACACTGGAGTAGACTGATTAAGTGTATTTCCAAGATAATTTTATTTAAGGCTAATGCTAACACCTACTTGTATATTATTTTATTGTCTGGATATTTATTTCCAAAGTATTTTTCTGCTGCTTTAATATTTATTCCCAGTGAAATATGTGATTGATCTGATGAGTTTGGCGCAAGCCAAAGTCATCCGATCAATCACCACTGTGAGTAAATCCCATCGCTTGCAAGCAGCAGTATTCGGAATGTTGACACCGTACTCTAAGGCCTTTTTCTTGTTTTATCCAGGTTCAGGATGTTGCCCTGTATAGGCCACTGAAGGGTTGTGCAGCGTTGAACTCATCACACTGAGGGTAGGCATCAATTATTTTACACACTAGATATTTATTCAATTAAGGCGTTTTTAATAAGTAAGAGCATTCTGTGATATCACCTGTAGTTAATACTATGGGATAATAATTATAATGACTGTGTATTTCACTGAGAGTTAACAGTTAGGTACTTCACATGTGTAAGTCTTGTGAAGTCGAACAGTGCTGGTCTACCTTGGTAGACTAGTGCTGTTTGTGGTAATTAGAATCTGGTAATCCAACTGGATGCAGATTCATTGTCAACATAGGCATGAACGATTGGTTAGACATGACTTCATTCCTATGTTGCACTTTCTAGCTTTGTTTGCTGAAAGTGAAAACTGTTTGTGGTAATTAGAATCTGTTAACCCAATCAGGTGCAGGTTCATAGTAACCAACATAGGCATAAACGATTGGTTATGCATGACTTCATTCCTATGTTGCACTTTATAGCCCCGTGTGCTTAAAAGTGACATTAAACCACAATATATAATCAGTATGGGTATAAACGATTGGCTAAACTTGACTTGTCAGCTTAAAGTGACATTAAACCACAAACATGTATTGGAAGCTAGTCCGAATATTTTGTTCTCAGTGAAAGGTTTCATACTTAGTGTATTATTTCATGTAAACATGAGAACTGATTTTAGATGAGAATTTGTATAAAATTATTTGTAAGTTGAATTGTAAATTAATAGCAAGCTAAATTAGTTTGTTACTTCTTGAACAGTGTTTTGGAACTTAGCTTTCTTGTGTGAACTCACAGTGATGGAACTTGCATGTTTTTGCAAGTTTGGTTGTGAATGTTTTGGTGTTTTGGTGATTTGGCATCCATTGTATTGTCTTACATTGACTGTTGTACATCAATGGAATGAGCTTCTTAGGCCTGTTCCATTGAGGTACACCAGTCCGTGTATGGTTACAGGATATTCCCTGGTGAAATCCAGGATGGTGCACTCTGCTGGAAAGAGCTCAGAAAGTTGTTGCCAGTTGATTGCACCAGACTGGGGTTCCCAATGGGAAGCCATATCGGTCATCGAAGTTTGTTCACACAAAAATATAGATGTACACAAGATGTTTATATGTGGGACTTACAGTTTTTATTGTAATTTTATAGGGGTTCGATAGATATATTCTGCTTTATTTGATGTCGTAAGAAATAAAGAATCCACGTTGAACTTTATATCGCTTCTGAGTTATTCATCATAAGTACTGCGGTTACACTTACTTTCTCATTTTTATGTCTAATGTGCCTGGACTATAAGGCCGTTTAGATTGTAAACGTGTTCCTTCAGTTTCTCGTCTTGCTCTTTGAAGGTTTCTGGGTTTGTGTGGCTTTTGTGTTGGTTCCAGTCAAGGATGGAGTAGGCTGGTGTTTCCAGAAAGGTTACTTTGCAAGATGGATATTCCTTCACTAGGTCATTAATTTGTTTGTAGTATTTGAGGACTTGGTTGATGGCCTGGTCGTCCTCAGATGTCAACGAGATATATTTCTTGTGTTTTGATGTTAAATCACACGTGCCAAACCAGATATATAGCCAAATATTGCCGATTTTCTTCAGTTTTAATTTGAGATTTCTTTTGAGCCATTGGTACGGTATGCATCTTTTGAGGTGTACCCGCTTTTGGTCCAGAGGTTCAGTTCCTTTTCAAGAGCGTCTTTTGCCGAGCGTTCTAAGTATTTGCCTTTGCTGTCTGAGAAAAGCACTGGGGTGAAATGTTTATTTGTTGCTGGCCTTGTGTAGGGTTTACGGCAGAATTTTGACAGTCTGTTGTTCGACATGTATTCAAGATGGCGGCGGCCGTAACACAATGTTGATGAATTGGAATGGAATGTTATAAGTGGTGTATTGGGGAAGATACACAGCTTGACCTGGTGTATCGCTTACATAGTTGACAAAGGGTATATGCTGATTAGAATTTACAGTTTGGGTGGTTAAAATATTCTGGAATTTAAACAAAGTTGCCGATTTTTTCTTCTCCGAGTTTTTGTGCGTGTTGTCCTCCCGCGCATGCGTCCTGAAATTCCTTCGGCGCACAAAAACCATTTCGTTCAAATCAGAAATGTGTGCAACGTTGTACTGTGTAGACGTGAAAGTTCGTGGAAGATTTATGCTTCAGTCCAATGTTGGATAAGTTCAGTTTGAAAATACTGGATAAATGGATAAATTATTTAATCTCATCATTTTTTTTGATTTCTAACATAAGAGTGAGTACAGCCTCAATAAAATTTATTGTATAATACTTCTCCCGTGGGCCGACTTCGTTTGGGGCTGACTTCTCCAAAGGACCGAATTCGTTTGGGGTCGATTTCTACCATAGGCCAACTTTTCTTGCGGGCCGACTTCTCTCGTGGGCCGACTTCGTTTGGAGCTGACTTCTCCTGCGCTCGATTTAGATCAGCGTCTATTTCTTATTATCTGCCCCTTGGACGTGATCTCATTTCTGCTTTTCATTTCACCATAATTGGAAACCCACGTTGTTGGATAATTGGTCTGAATTGATTTTGAGAAAAAGAGTTAAAGTCTTCCTTTTTCCTTTAATGTTCTAACTTAAAAGAAGTAAACCAAAGGACAGCTTTCAAACGCAGGATCACAGGTCAGGTGGTATTGGGTTTTTACTTTCTTGTGTCCTAATTCCGCTATATAATTTATAAATGGGAACGGGTGCGACGAATTACCACATAGAACTACATAGATACCACATAGAACTACATAGATACCACATAGAACTACATAGATACCACATAGATAGTCATCACGATCCCCAGAAGACAGCACACGCTAACGGAAAAATTAATTTATTCTCTCTATTCACGACGAACATAGGCAGTGTTCGCTCCATGCAAGTATACCTCGACGTAGTTCAGCTATCCGAACGCTGTGGCTGCCCACTACGTTCAGATTCGGTACAAAATAACTGGAAGTTTCCCCGGTGCTATCACCGGGAGTACTACGGCCGATGTTCAAATGCGAAATTAGGTAAATGAATCGGTCGTGATGCTTTTCTATCGACTGTTTTCTAAAGATGAACTATTTTTGTACACCTGTGCGTGGTATTTTCAACCGAGTCGGGTTTTATTCATTTGATACACTCAAACGAACACGACGAAACGTAAATTTCCATCAACACTCCGCCATGATTGTAGCGCACTTCTTGAAACAATAATCCGGCAATCCGCTGAAACGAAACTTGTCGACGCTGAAACGGAAACTCAGAATGCGTTCAACACGCGCACAAAATGGCCGATTGTGAGCGCCTCAGTGAGTGCCTCAACGATGACGCGCGGCTTTTTTCTCTTTTTGCTTGTTTGTTGTTTCGTCTCGAGAGGTTAAATGGTAATCTGCCCCCAAGTTTTGCCCGCATAGATTTAGCCGCAAATTACCCCACTACGAAATAATTTACGTTACCGATTCACACCACGAGGAGGTACTAAGCGGGTCTTTGTGAACCGTCTGAAAAGAGAAAATAAAACAACGTGTGAATACTATTAACTTCTCTCCAGTCCAACTGAAATTTAACCATTTCAACCAAAGGGTTACTTGCCTGGACTGTTCTCTGGTGGCCCTCTTCTGTCCTATCAATTCCATTATGGTGAGTTTCTTCACGCCGAAATCAAAACCCTTCTCGCAGATGCTGATTAACAAACTTCCGTCCTGTTAACGAACGGAACGAGTTTGCCCCCCCGCCCAAGTACCCAGGTGTTGGGCGCGCAAGCAAGTAATAACCCTTTTACACGAGACAATGTAACGCCAAAACCAACTAGATCTATTCATATGAATCGCCAAGAATAATTGTTGTAAGTGACGTCTTCCATGTCGAATTGACTTGTGTAACTCGCTAAGCGGGGATGGGGTGGGTCTGGTCACCTTCGAGAGAGGGGGATAGGGTGGTTAACTTATATGCATAAAAGTCTTACTCACCAAGAAATTATATACTGTCCTGATAAAGCATATTCATCTGTCGTATATATCTGTCACATAATTATCCTATATCCTTGGATTGAATTCCTTATATACAACATTAAACAAATGTCAAAGCAGTTCTTGGTGAACGTATATAAAACATTTTTTACACTTATGGTAAAACGTTCCATGGAAACAATATTTCTCCACTTTACCCAAAGTTTAGCGGAACCCACCGTCATAACTGTTTTTCCAACAGGGCTAAAAAATGTATTTGCAGATATTGAATTCTACTGTCCGAGACAAAGGACAAACATAAACAAATGATAAATGTTTAATAAACAAGTCTTATGTGCAATGCAAATGAGCTACCCTCTTACGACCTCTGTTCATTTTCTCTCCCAGATATTTGGGTTTTTTTTGTTCTTGCACTTACATTGATTAAAGCAATAGTTACAACAACAGCAGAGTTGGCATCCACACACGTTCTGTGCGCATGGTTCATTGCAAGTTTCTTTTTCTTTGGAGAGTAAGGAAGTGTCCATGCCATTAACTACAAAGTTTTTCAGAACTTTTCTCCGAAAGCAGCTGTCTTCACTGCTGAACATTTCCCTCATATCGTCCGATGTTCTCAACGGCGAAAGGCTGTGCCCATAAGCGAAGAGAATTGCCTCTCCGGCCCTACCATCCCTAGCACATCGGCCCACTTCTTGCCAGTAAGACAAAATGCTTTTCGGGGCTCCCCAGTGTATTACAACATCAATGTCCGGAATGTGAATTCCCATCCCAGAAGCAATTGTAGATACCACGCATCTTATTTTGCTGTCTAATTTGGGATATTCTTCCATAATTCTTTCCTTTGAATCAGTATCCAGCGATGCATGATACATTTCTACCGGGGACTTCAGGTGTTCCGCTTCAGACACAAGTAGTTCATCACATAGGAATAAGTAAATGCCAGAAACCATGGGTATTGATCTGCAAAATGTAATATTAATTAAAATTACTAACTGCATTAAATGTATTTCAAAGGTATGAGCATGGTGCACTAAATTACTCGGACGCCAGTAGAAAGGGAAAGGGAAATTTATGTTAGAAATTGCAAGATGGTTGTAATCAGGTGAGTCAATCATTTACCACAAGCGTATCATTTGGCTTTGGCGGTGTGTTGTAAAAATGGTTTTTACTTACCTTTGAAAGCTCTTTCAACAGAATGGGCGAATAAATATGCCCACCAAACACATTTTTGTAAGCTTAGGGCGCATGGTGCATTTTCTTTGGGTGTTCTACAGCCCAATCGGAGAGGTTAGACTTTTGAACGACGATATCGCCTGAAATTGGAATAATCGTACACTACCTGCAAAATATCAGAGTCTTCTTTGCTTTCAATCCATTCTTTTTAGCTCAACTTGACAAAGTCAAGCTGAGCTATTGCCATCACTTCTCGTCCGTCGGCGTACGTACGTACTTACGTACGTACGTACGTTAGTATGTTAGTCGTTAGTACGTTAATACGTACATCCACAATTTCCTTTGGCACACCTCACAGGTCGCATTTATTATCAGATTACTTTGAAACTTCTTATGTTTGTTTGGGGTGACCTCTAGATGGGAGCTATCGATTTTCTTCAATTTCCGTCAAAAAATGTTGCCGCAGCCAACGTTCTTTGAACTTAGTTTAGTCAAACCACAATATTTCCCTTTGGCACACCCTACAGGGCACATATATGATTTGATTGCTTTGAAACCTGATACGCTTATTTAGGGTGACCTCTAGATGGGAGCTATCGATTTTCTTCAATTTCCGGCAAGAAATGTTGCCACGGCCAATGTTCGTAGAACTTAGTTTAGTCAGACCTCAATATTTCCCTTTGGCACACCCTACAGGGTACATTTACGATCAGATTGCTTTGAAACCTGGTATGCTTGTTTGGGGAGACCTCTAGATGGGAGCTATCGATTTTCTTCAATTTCTGTCAAAAAATGTTGCCGCGGCCAACGTTCTTAGAACTTAGTTTAGTCAGAAGACTCAATATTTCCCTTTGGCACACCCTACAGGGTACATTTATCATCGGATTGCTTTGAAACCTGGCATGCTTGTTTGGGGTGACCTCTAGATGGGAGCTATCGATTTTCTTCAATTTCTGTCAAAAAATGTTGCCGCGGCCAATGTTCTTAGAACTTAGTTTAGTCAAACCACAATATTTCCCTTTGGCACACCCTACAGGGCACATTTATGATTTGATTGCTTTGAAACCGGGTATGCTTATTTAGGGTGACCTCTAGATGGGAGCTATCGATTTTTTTCAATTTCCGGCAAAAAATGTTGCCACGGCCAACGTTCGTAGAACTTAGTTCAGTCAGACCTCAATATTTCTCTTTGGCACACTCTACAGGGCCCATTTATGATCAGATTGCTTTGAAACCTGGTATGCTTGTTTGGGGAGACCTCTAGATGGGAGCTATCTATTTTCTTCAATTTCTGTCAAAAAATGTTGCCGCGGCCAACGTTCTTAGAACTTAGTTTAGTCAGAAGACTCAATTTTTCCCTTTGGCACACCCTACAGGGTACATTTATGATCGGATTGCTTTGAAACCTGGCATGCTTGTTTGGGGTGACATCTAGATGGGAGCTATCGATTTTCTTCAATTTCCGTCAAAATATGTTGCTGCGGCCAACGTTTTTAGAACTCAGTTTAGTCAGACCACAATATTTCCCTTTGGCACACCCTTCAGGGCACATTTATGATTTGATTGCTTTGAAACCTGGTATGCTTGTTTGGGGAGACCTCTAGATGGGAGCTATCGATTTTCTTCAATTTCCATCAAAAAATGTTGCCGCGGCCAACGTTCTTAGAACTTAGTTTAGTCAGAAGACTCGATATTTCCCTTTGGCACACCCTACAGGGCACATTTATGATCGGATTGCTTTGAAACCTTTCATGCTTGTTTGGGGTGACCTCTAGATGGGAGCTATCGATTTTCTTCAATTTCCATCAAAAAATGTTGCCGCAGCCAACATTCTTAGAATTTAGTCTAGTCAGACCACAATATTTCCCTTTTGTACACCCTACAGGGCACATTTTTGATCGGATTGCTTTGAAACCTGGCATGCTTGTTTGGGGAGGCCTCTAGATGGGAGCTATCGATTTTCTTCGGTTTCTGTCAAAAAATGTTGCCACTGGCAAAAAAACTGACATTGGTCCCAATGATCTTCAATTTTGCCGTTTCATTTATAACTTACCAAGTTCAAGTTTGTCAAGTTGAGCTACAGTGTCATTGACACTTTCATTTATATCTTCTGCAATCCACCGAATTTTGTCCTCGTAATCACTTTTGCATTTCGAAAGCTGAAGGTAGATATTTGGCCTGGAATTTACATAAAAGTGACAATAACATAGCGAGCTCGCTTGAGAAAAACAGCTTCATACACAGCAGATAGGGGCAAGTTGACAAGTGGTGAGAAGGTGTTATCACCCATTTTTCAATGAGAAGATCCAAAATATCACTGCAGTTAATTGCCGGGTTTCACTTTTGAAAAATTATAAATTCTAAGGTACCGGAAAGTATCTCCTAAAGAGTTTGGTCTGGAGAAAATAACAGGCGTTAGAGAAGTTATGACCACCTACGGTGAGGTGCAGTTCTGTTACTAGCACGAGGAGTCGAGGACACCGATCCATCCCCTCACACGAAGTTTCTTAGCGAATACCGCGATGAAAGAACTTCGAATGAATTACTCGTGTTTCAAGGATAACATCAGTAATGTCACTTTGCCCTTAGCAACTAAAGTTTCACACTGATTGTGTGTTGTTTTACAACACAGACAACAGGGCTTATCTGGCGTGGTATCGCCATACGATGGGGGTGGAGGTGGCTCAGGTGGGGGACAATTTTGCACCCATGCAGTTTTTCACTTGACCTGGCAGATGAAAGTACAGCGAAAGTTTGTTTTGTCATAAATTTAAGTTACTTTACCTGTCTGGTAAGACTGAAACACACGGTGAATCGTCTGATATAACTAGATATTTCTTTATATCTGTATAAACGGCTTTGGTGACAGTAGCGGTCAATGCCAGAACTGGTACATGAAATATACTTCGTAGAATTGACAAGGTTCTATATTCGGGTCTGAAACACTCGCCCCTGCAAAGGAAATGCATGAATTTCTGTAAAAATACCACTTCAAACACAAACACATCTAAAGGCACACACTCCTTCCACCTCCCACCCCGTGTACCCACTCTTTGTCTGCAAAGTTTAAGCAGTTAAATGGGGATAAAAATCACAAACACAAAGGTAAATTCAATCTGGGACAGTCACATGTAATTGTTTTGTCCATATCCAGCGACACCCCCTCCCTCCTCTCTCCTTCTCTCTCGTTCCTGATCCTGGTTGTGTAGCGTCACAGTGACATCTTGCACACAAAAAAACCCCAAATATCTGGGAGAGAAAATGAACAGAGGTCGTAAGAGGGTAGCTCATTTGCATTGCACATAAGACTTGTTTATTAAACATTTATCATTTGTTTATGTTTGTCCTTTGTCTCGGACAGTAGAATTCAATATCTGCAAATACATTTTTTAGCCCTGTTGGAAAAACAGTTATGACGGTGGGTTCCGCTAAACTTTGGGTAAAGTGGAGAAATATTGTTTCCATGGAACGTTTTACCATAAGTGTAAAAAATGTTTTATATACGTTCACCAAGAACTGCTTTGACATTTGTTTAATGTTGTATATAAGGAATTCAATCCAAGGATATATAGGATAATTATGTGACAGATATATACGACAGATGAATATGCTTTATCAGGACAGTATATAATTTCTTGGTGAGTAAGACTTTTATGCATATAAGTTAACCACCCTATCCCCCTCTCTCGAAGGTGACCAGACCCACCCCATCCCCGCTTAGCGAGTTACACAAGTCAATTCGACATGGAAGACGTCACTTACAACAATTATTCTTGACGATTCATATGAATAGATCTAGTTGGTTTTGGCATTACATTGTCTCGTGTAAAAGGGTTATTACTTGCTTGCGCGCCCAACACCTGGGTACTTGGGCGGGGGGGGCAAACTCGTTCCGTTCGTTAACAGGACGGAAGTTTGTTAATCAGCGTCTGCGAGAAGGGTTTTGATTTCGGCGTGAAGAAACTCACCATAATGGAATTGATAGGACAGAAGAGGGCCACCAGAGAACAGTCCCGGCAAGTAACCCTTTGGTTGAAATGGTTAAATTTCAGTTGGACTGGAGAGAAGTTAATAGTATTCACACGTTGTTTTATTTTCTCTTTTCAGACGGTTCACAAAGACCCGCTTAGTACCTCCTCGTGGTGTGAATCGGTAACGTAAATTATTTCGTAGTGGGGTAATTTGCGGCTAAATCTATGCGGGCAAAACTTGGGGGCAGATTACCATTTAACCTCTCGAGACGAAACAACAAACAAGCAAAAAGAGAAAAAAGTCGCGCGTCATCGTTGAGGCACTCACTGAGGCGCTCACAATCGGCCATTTTGTGCGCGAGTTGAACACATTCTGAGTTTCCGTTTCAGCGTCGACAAGTTTCGTTTCAGCGGATTGCCGGATTATTGTTTTAAGAAGTGCGCTATAATCATGGCGGAGTGTTGATGGATATTTACGTTTCGTCGTGTTCGTTTGAGTGTATCAAATGAATAAAACCCGACTCGGTTGAAAATACCACGCACAGGTGTACAAAAATAGTTCATCTTTAGAAAACAGTCGATAGAAAAGCCCCACGACCGATTCATTTACCTAATTTCGCATTTGAACATCGGCCGTAGTACTCCCGGTGATAGCACCGGGGAAACTTCCAGTTATTTCACTGTACCGAATCTGGACGTAGTGGGCAGCCACAACGTTCGGATAGCTGAACTAACCTCGACGGAGTTACTTGCATGGAGGGAACATGAACTATGATTTCATTCACTGAGTACTAATTGTGTGAAGTCATCACGATCCCTAGAAAACAGACTAGATTTCGACAGCGGAAAAATTAATTTTTTCTCTCTATTTACAGTAGCAGAAAAATGAATGCTTACCGGTATGAGCGATCTTGTAATAGTTCAACAGTTCTGAACTTAACTGGTGCGTTCTTGTTATTTGTTGATGGCATACTTTCTTTATATTGTAACCCTCGCAATTGACTAAACTAACCGGTTTCGATTGCAGGCTTCCATGACTCTCTCTTTAACAAACATTTTGACTTCTTTCCCCGCGGAATCATTCAACCGTACTATAATTTGTCCCAAGTAGCCTAGAAACATGCTCCAGATCACCCAGAAATACACTCCAAATCGTCCAGAATCTTGTTCCGAATCGTTCATAAACATGGTCCGAATCGTCCATAAACATGGTCCGAATCGTACAATAATCTGGTCCGAATCGTCCAGAAATCTGGTCCGAATCGTCCATTGATCTGGGCCGAATCGTCCAATAAAAATCTGGTCTGAATCGTACATGGTCCGAATCGTCCATAATCCTTTTAGAACTACCGGTTGTCGAACATAATATGGTTTTCAAACAGCCACCCTCCCCCCACCCCCACCAGTATAGACACGTAGGGGTCTTAATACGTCTATGTAGTATCTATGTGGTATCTATGTAGTTCTATGTGGTATCTATGTAGTTCTATGTAGTTCTATGTGGTATCTATGTAGTTCTATGTGGTAATTCGTCACACCGATGGGAACGGGTCAATTCGGCTTTGAGTCGATTTGGCCCCAAGGTAAGTTGAATGGGATTTTACTTTAGACCATATTGTGTAACTTGACGGATTTCTAGGAAACTTCCATTAAGGGGACGTCCAACCTAACTTTGGTCAAATTTCATGCAATTTTCTTCCAAGTTTAAGGGCCTATATAAGTAATGAAATTTTGTTTATTTTGAATATTCTCACCTCCGATATTCCTTCAATTCAAATTAAATATACACAAAATGTACATCAAAATGAAGGTTGGGATATATAGAACACGAAACACATGTGTAATCAACTCATAGAGTCGACTGTAGGCACCACTGGTTCCTGGAGTCTGCTGCCGTATTCGCACCAGAACTGATAATTTAATAATATTTCACGTAAACAACTTGTGGCCAAATGTGCGTTACACATCCAAGAACAAACCTAGGGGATAAAAATTCTTCAAAACACGGCGACAGAGCTGCATTGGGGAAAATTCCTTTTGCTTTTGTTTACGTATGAGTATACTTTCGATTTCCAGCCGATGTCATTGGACAGAAAAAGCATGTAAAAACAACGCCGTCTAAAATCAAATAATGAAAAAGATCGCCTTCATACAGTATACTGTTATTAGACAGCGATTGCACAGTTGCCATATTCAATGCAAGGTATCATGATACCTGTTGAAATTTCTTAGAATTACGATTTTGTTTTTTGATGGAAATTCGTGGTAACGAGTGATTTGCGCATGTCTGTCGAGCATGGAAACCATCTTCAATAAAAAATGCAGACAGTGTTGTCTTTTTCCAAAATGCAGACCTATCGCTGTATTCGAAAGTGTTTTGAATGCCTAGCTTTGTTCTTGGATATATGAAGCACATTTGGCCACAAGTTGTTCTGATGAAATATTATTTTATTATCAGTTCTGGTGCGAATACAGTACCCGGTAGCAGACTTCCAGGAACCAGTGGTGCCTACAGTTGACTCTACGAGTTGATTACATATGTGTTTCGTGTTGAGAATTTCAAAATAAACAAAATTCCATTACTTATATAGGCCCTTAAGGGCCTATATATGTAATGAAATTTTGTTTATTTTGAAAATTCTCACCTCCGATATTCCTTCATTTTGATGTATAATTTGTGTATATTTAATCAGAATTTAAGGAATATGAGAGGTGAGAATTTCAAAATAAACAAAATTCCATTACTTATATAGGCCCTTAAAAAAGCCCCAACATGAATAACCCCAATAAATTATACGAAAATGAAGTTATTAGGGTTGCAAGGGATTTCAATCTCACATCGTCCCTGTGTGCCTTTGGCACGCAGAAACTTTTCATTCATTCATATATTTCAATGTATTTTATATTGTATATATTGTACATTACGCTGTATTGGTTTTTGTTTTTGGTTGTAATAAAGATGTTTAAACTCATCTTAACCCATGTCTCTCTTAGTCTCCCTAGTTTAAAATGGAGGCCAAATGTTTCCGAGGCCGAAAAGACCCGCTCCCGTTAGTAAAAGGCACAGAAGGAACACAGAAAAATCTCCACTGGTCAACAGTGGCATCCATGCAGTCACGGTGATATGGTATAAGTTTGATGTGTCCTAGCACTAAGGAAATAATTTTTGATTTAGTGTAGCCTGAATTTCAGTCAGATGCAACATGTTTATTTTACATTTTACAAACTTTAGTCTCTCTTTGCTCTCTACTTGTATATTTTTCGGTGTTATCTAAATGTATTTATGCTATCACTCTTCCATTACACCCATGTCAATGCAGTGTTTTTACAGGTTATTCGGAACATACAACATATCTTTTCAATTTGACATACGTGAAATACAATTTATTGATTGTGTCACGAGTTTCAACGTGTTTTGGCTACTGGTACATTCAACACATTGGAACTGAGGAGACGACTCTGCTTTTATCCCACATGAGCCTGATTATACATTGCGCATGCATTAAGTGGAATGGCTACTTGCCGTTTTACTTTGTGCATGCGCAGTGTATCACCAGGCTCATGTGGCATAAAAGCACAGTCATACTAAATGTTAGCTGGTTTATTCTATAATGGCTGTAGACATCTTCATATAACATTCAAACCAGATGGAAGGTAACACAAGGCCCCAACGAGTTAGGCCTAATGGACTACCCGGATACCAAAACCCCAAAATTATATTACGGACTTTGGGTCCAAGTTTGGACTAAATGTAACGGTAATTAGCCCTCCTGTCTAAATATATAAAATGGACAGCGACGCCGACACTATTGTTATGTCAGAATACGTCCTGTTAGGGTACCCACCCTTGGTGAAAAAATTGTGTGCGTGGTTGTGTTCCCACATTTTACCTTTAGTTACTCAACTTACTCATGCGCTGTGGGCGAGTTAAAACCTTCAAATCAACAAATTAAAGAGGAGTTGCGGGGGCTTTAGGTGGGATTCTGGGAAATTTAAGGGGATTCCGGTGTATTTCGGGGGATTCCGGGGTATTCCGGTTTTAAGGAGGACCCCATAAAATTGGTTGTTTATTTATTGATTTGATTTATTTTTCATTTTCAACTATGTTTCAAATTTTGTTTTTTTTACAAAACATAATAATGATTATAGGACACGAATACACAATAACAAAACAATATTTGTGATAATAATAATAGTGAACAAACACGATTTGTGATTACTTCGAGGTGATGAGCTACTTTCTATTCTTTCTTTTTTGGGGGGGGGGGGGGGGGGGGGGGGGCATTTACGAGTGATTTTCAGTTTTAACCAGGCAGTACGATGATTTCTTTTTTGGGGGGGGGGGGGGGGGGGTGGGGCTGACACTTTTTTATCCTGCATTGAAAATTACCGGCAGTGATTTTCAATGCATGATTACAGAAAATAATATTTTTAAACAGGCATTGTTTCTTTACGAGGGGGGTGGGGGGGGGGGTGGCAATTCAAGCATACAGTTAGCAGCAGAGGTAATAGCCATAAGCTGAGGAGTTGTATAACACATTATCAATGTTTTTCTTATGATTTGCTAATCAAAATTGATACAGCGGACAGAGTTTGTCTCGGTGTCTTTTCTTTGAGTTCATATTCTCTCAATATCACTTCTAAAGCTTTGTTGATTTTTTTAGTTTTGGAGTTAACATGGCGGCCCAGCTGACCCCAGTTCAGAAAGTTTCTCATAGATGGAAGGAAACTGGCTTCTTTATGGAGGAGCTCCACAAAGCAAAAAGAACTGCAAATTTCTACGGCCATTGGGAAGAGTTGATCTAAAGCTGTCCCTGATGCTTGTTCTTTCAAATGCTGAAACTCAGTTCTACTAAAATATAATCAAATGTAAACTAAAAAAACATGTTCTCACAATAATAGTTTAAAAGTTTATTCAACATGTTAAAAAAATTATAGAAACATTCAATTTTATTTTCATTTTCTACTTATTTTCACTGGAGGACGATTTGGGTGTATTAGCGGATGGTTTGGGTCAAAATGTAGTGGACGGTTTGGGTCAAATTGCAGAGGACGGTTTGGTTGTAATTCAAATTATATACCCAAAATTGCAAATTGCTTGGAATGAAACATAGAACATGTGGAAAGTGGAATTCGCCATGGAACTGCTGCCATGTGTAAATAGCACCACCTGGAAGTCTGCTATGGCAAAAGTAAGAGAACAACATTTTTACAATAAAATATCTCAAAATAAAATAACAGCGATAGTCTATGAACATTGAACTACATACTCGAAGAAATCTTTTCCTAATTCATGAAAGTAATAAAGAATGAGACCAAATGTTATAAGTGGAGTGCTCACTGATTGAAGGCAGACATTTTGTTTTGTTTATGTTTTGATTTGGGGAGTTCAACAAAGGTCAACTTGAAGGAGTCCACTAGAGGAAGTATGGAAGGCCAAAAGAGTGTCTCCCAATATAAAGATGTATGTGTCACTGGAAAGAAACCAAGATATTCTATGTAGAATGCACTGCGAAGTCATACATTGTAGTTGAATAAATATATTTACAAACCCCTTTGCACTGACTGTAATCCCTTTTATCCCATGCATCAATTTGTTAGTGAATAAATTGTTAAATTTGTCTGGTTTATCAATAAGTATCATACATGTAGCTTTGTTTATTCTTGGACACCAATACACTCATGATATCTGTCGGAGAAGAAATAAGGGGAACTGTAACCTGTCACTGCAATAAACCATCTAATGTACTTAAAAATACATTGTTATTCAAAACACATCAAATCAACCTTACATAACCATTATTGCGTGTACTTTTCCAAAGGAGGCTTATTGGCATATTGAGATCAGAAGGGCACATCCAGAGGGTGTCACATATTTTTTTCCAAGAACGCAGTACACAAAGCAATCCCCAAAAGGTGACAAGTGAGCTCCATTTGACAATCATTTGTCCGGGGAGGGGGGGGGGGGGGGGTGCTCTCTTCCTCGTATGACTCTACTTCCGGAACTCAAGGCATATGTCTTTTTTCTCAAAGTTTAACTCTTTTTTTTCTTTTTGAAGACCCTTGCGACACAAATGTTCCAAACGCTATCAGACAGCTAGCCCTCGAAATAAATGTATCTGCAAAAATCATGTTACATTGCAAAACATTCTTTTTAGACATTATGTTCTGGACCTTTCATGCTTCTTACTTCCAACTATAACACTTAATTTATTGATAAATGGGTGAATAGAAAAACCCTGCCATAATCAACATGTTGAGTTCCATACAATGTAAGCCTCCATAGCAGCTCCATAAAAGTGTCAAACATCAGATTGGTGGCTTTATACAGAATATTCATTAGCTTGTTGCTTGATAAATAATAGGAAGAAAATATTCACCAAAAATATTTTGTAGCAATAAATTTGAGGGTGTCAGCAGGGCCAGGCACTTTCCAACAAATTGTAACAAATCAACTAGTTATAAACAGCTTTTTCTACATGTAACTTGAAAGAATGAAAAAGCATCATAACTCTGGAAAAAAATGTGTGGACATGCTATAGCAGCTACACAGGCATCGTTTTCCCATGATGCTCGATCACAACACCAAATATCCTTCAAATTGGGAGAATGTTGGTATGGTTTAGAGGACAGAGGTCTCCACGGCACTAGATATGCCATCGACTTTCCAACTTCCAAGTCCGGGGCATAATAATCACAACACACCCACCTTATCAATTCATAATTTCAGTAAAATAAACAGAATTATCAATTTTAATTAATTTATAGATAATGGGAAAATATAGTTTGTCTTCTTTCACCTTCTCGTACTATTATCACCACAAACAATATCAGTTTGATGCCGACAAACGAAACTGAACGCATGTGGTGATTGTGGTCTGGTTAAAAAGTAACTCAGCATGGATAATAAAGAAACTGCGAATATTTCGTGTATTTCATTTGTTTAAATGCCAATTGCGGCTAATTTTGACCGTGAATTTGATAATTCTTTTGGGTTTTGACCACACGGTCATGCTGACAGCGGTTATGTTTATTATGATATGCAAATTGGGAGATAGTTTCTGGTGAAGGAGATTTGTCACATTTGTCAGTGTAAAATGATGACAAAAGACACTGATCAACGCTTGTGTTAGTATACATGTAGTTGGTTGCAAGAAAAAACTAAATTCACGGCATCGTCCAATCTCACCTTATCTAAAAGCGCGAATGCATCATTTCATTTTCAACACATCTTCAATCGACCGTTTGCGGACATCAAACAACCGTGACAAATTCCATGGTTACTAGGAAGTAAATAACTTCACAACACTGGGGGAAATCAACACGCTCAATATAGTTGCAGGTCACTTGGAATATACTTTGAGAAAAAGTGATTTCTGAAGCATTCTGCTTACTTTGTTATGAATATTGCCTTATTTTATGTGTTGCGTCCCGGTTTTATAGACTCGGGTTATTTTTTTACAAGTGGTTTATGTCTTTTTAGTGCACAATAATTCAGATTTTTTGTCAACAAAAAGTTCAGACGGCCTGTAAACACGGGAGGGAATTTCGAACCATATTTTGCAGTTAAGACATTAACAGCTCAAGTATTTGCTGTAACCTGTTTGCAAATCTGCTCATACATAGTCTCGAGCAAATAAAGGACGTGATCACATCCTTTCATTCTGACGATGGCCCAAAATGAGTATTTCTGCAAAAAACACATTGTAATCACATGACCGGAATAAACATCATTGTAACATGGCCACATCTGGAACATCCAAAATTTGTGTTGGTTGTATTGCATTCCTACATCAAAACACACCAGAGTGTGTGTCATAAAAATGCTTTCTCCGAGTCTGTAGTATGTTATCTTTACATTGAAGACAAACTTTCAAATTACCAATCATTTTGTGGGTTTTCCGGTTCGTTACTTATGCCATTGGCAAATTAATGTTCATCAAAATCATAAAATTCACTTTTTTTGCTGAAAAAAATTATATGTACCTTTTCTATGTACTTTACTTATTATTTTGATATATAATTTGCCTTTCCTTACTTCTCTCATCTATTTCTGAGGCATTGGGAAAAATGTCAACAAATTGACCAAAGTTACGTTGGACAACCCCTTAACATACTTTCATTTTCTTACTAATACTATCCCGACCTGGTAATTGTCTATTAGTTTTGATTTTAAAACATTTTCTTATAACCAATTAGAAACAAGAAGATGTATTAAAATCGAAACTAATTTTCATTGGTACACGGATTAGGAACCAAAGTACTATGAGAATATGGGACTTATGATTTCTGCTATTAATAAGGGTTCGATATTTCGGAATGAAAATTTGTTATACCCGATGGGAATATCGGTTATTACAACAGATATTCCCATGGAGAATGACAAATTTTCATACCAATTTTCATCATGGTGTATATGTCTAGTTGTTATTAAAACAGTCCTTCGGAACAGTCTTCAAAGTGAGTACCTACCTGAATGAACTTGGTTTGTTGCTGTCATAACACACACCTACCTGAATGTACTTGGTTTGAAAAGCAATCAGTTCTGGTTTATTTTGTCTGGTGTGTCAGTGAATTCTTTCTTTCCTCACATAACCGATTTTAATTTATTTCACCTGGCCCCGGTTTTGGTGTATTTTTTATTCTTGGCATAAAAGGTAAATATTATTCGTATCAAATAAAAAAGTGAAGAAATTCCATTTTTTTTATCAGTAGTTACTTATTTTATAGAAATACATTTAAAATATACTTTTAAACAGTTTATAAGTTTTGTCTAAAAAGTGAGTCGATTGGGCCTGAAAAGTGAGTTGATTCGGCCTAAACTTAGGCCGAATCGACTTAAGGCCGAAATGACCCCAAACCCTATAAATAATGCATCTACCTCAGGTTCCGCTCTGCAGTTTTACAGGCATTTCCAAAAATGACATGCCATACACTCTCTTCAAATGCAAATATTCTGTAACTTATTTATCTAACCCATACCATGTATTACATTTCCCAAATCCACAAAAAAAACATATAACACTATCTGACTAAGTAGAAATAAACAATCTGAATGTGGGTGGAATAATTTATTGTCAAAGGCAAGACTTCAACCTGAAAAATTGCATGAAAAAATGCCGAAACCAGTCATTTTCAGCCACCCAGCAGCCTCAAAAGCAGAATTTTCCCACCGACCCCCATCTACCTACCCCTGGAGCAGAGCATCCCCTGTTTCTAAAATGGAAAAAAAAAATTATATGTTTCCGTTTCATTTTATAGTTACCTGTCTGGTAACAAACCCGTGTAAAAATTACATTTTAAAAAATAGCCAATTTTTTGAAGCCACTGTTTCCCATAATTCATCTAGTAATTTACTCCTATGTATCAGACTCCAACTCTGGGTCCGAAACTTCAAATTCTCTTGTCCAACAAAAAGCATAATGTAATCATATATTTGATACTGAAAATATATCTCTGTTTTACATGGCCTTAGTTTCAACATATGCCGAAACTGTAGGGACTAGTTCAGCGATCCGAACGTAGTGGCTACCCCTCTACATTCAGATTCTTACCATTCAGTCCTATAGAAAAGTTCCCATCAAGTTTTTATGGGAACTCAAAACTGGAAATTAGGAATATATATCAAACTTTAGCCCTTATTACCGGCTGCAATCGATTGTACACGTATTTCCTTACATTTGGGTAGAGTTTATTGATCCAAACTATGTTTTATCCTTTAATTACCGTCAGCTGAATACTCGTGAGGCATCAATGGAGATTTCGATATCGGCCATGTTTTTGTATAAATATATAGAGATTACTACCATTATGTGGATGTACAAAATATGTATCCGAGTCGAGCTCCAGGTTATAAGGGCAGCTCACTCTGAGTCGAAGACAAGTCGTGATTTACCCTTAGAACCCGCAGTGAGACTCAGATACATATTTTGTACATCCACATAATGGTAATAATCATTTTATCTTGCATTATATTGGGGATAAGTCAAGAATGAAGACGAATATATAACAAACTATTTATTCATACGGATGAACAAAAAGAAAAAAAATGGAACTCACGCGAAAGGAACGTGCTTGTATCCGACCCCCTGATACAAACATCTGTATCGGGGGTCGGATACACGACAGTTGCGGAGTTAATACAGACGAAATACATGTTGATTGTAAGATGAAAAACAGTAAAAACAATAACCTGATAATGCCGCCGAAACGAATAGACCGTTTCATCGATGCAGAATCGGAAATTCGATCACAGTTGGACAGAGTGGGGGTTGATAATCTGCTCTGTGCGAATGTGACTGAGTTTGATGACCTCCTCTGTGCGAGATTCTGATTCCGCATTGATGAAAAGTTCTATTCGTTTCGGTGCCATTACCGGGTTATTGTTTTTACTGTTTTATATGTATACAAAAACTCCGTTGACTCCTCACGAGTATTCAACTGACGATAATTTAAGGATAAAACATAGTTTGGATCAATAAACTCTGCCCAAATGTAAGGAAATACGTGTACTATCGATTGCAGTTGGTAATAAGGGCGAAAGCTTGATATATATTCCTAATTTCGAGTTTTGAGTTCCCATAAAAACTTGATGGGAACCTTTTCTATAGGATTGAATGGTAAGAATGTGAACGCAGAGGAGTAGCCACTACGTTCAAATCACTGAACTGCCTCAGGACCTGTATATGCCGCATGTAATTTTAATGTTTGGCTTTGGCCCTTTGGGAGCTTAACCATAGCATACTTCCAGGAAGCATTGGGGCCTGCATCTGGCACACACCGAACCAACTCTCTGTTATAGCTAACTATTCACACTGGATATTCAAATTTCAGGTAATTTTCTCCAAAGTCCAGAGAATGTCAGAAAGGAGTAACCCCAATAAATTATAATTTATAAATTATATATCAATTTGTTTGCCGGGAATGAAACACAGATTTTGTGGAAACTAATATTTGCCATGGGACCATTACCATGTGGCAAAAAGCACTGCCTGAAAGTCTACTATGGCATAAGTAAGAGATCAGATTTTATACAATAAAATACCTAAAGGTGCTACAGTACGTGGAGAGTGGATTGTAACTAAATCACCCACAGAGTGGAGTTATCACCCAAAGTATGACTTTCAAATTCTGTACATATGTATATAAAACACAAGCAATGTTTCAGCCAATGGATCTCCGGGTTTAACCTGGAGGTCCATTGGCTGGAACTTTGCTTGTGATGGTTATGCTTTGCAACAAATTTGCAATTATTTCTCGGGCGGAATCTCCACTCTGTGGGTGATTTAATGATAATTACTCGCTCCACGTACTGTATATACTCTGAGAGCATTATAATCATACATGTATTATTATTCTTTTTCGAACAAAATTCCCGCCTGTATGATCCTTATTTGACCCTGTATGATTATTAATTTTCAGCAATTGAATGTGCAGAGCGGCTGCTTATCTCAAGAAGTTCACCAAAACAAACTAGTAAGGTGCATGTACAAGCAAACACAGGATGCAATGGAAATGTTAATGGGTAGAGAGCTGGAAGCATATATTTGGGCTTTATTCTGAAGTACTGCTACCATAACTTTAAGACCTAGTACCCAGTGGATGTGTTTCGTACCATAACTGAAACAAAATTAATTAGTCTATAAGGTTTTGAATTGGTGCAATTTATTGGAGAGCGCCTACATAAATTGCAACAAGTCAAATCCATGTGAAAATTATGATAATGGAAAGTAATTTAGCCCTTCACCACTTCAAGAGCATCAGATGTCTGAAAATGGTTCTGAGCATAGCGATTGGCTCACATTTTGGAATTTTCCACCCTATACTATTATTCGACCCTGTACTATTATTAATTTTTAGGAAATTTTCCACTCTGTACTATTATTAGGCACTCGAGAGTAAGTACATGTAATAGAATTTTGTTTTGTAGTGACTCGCAAGTGGTCGGACTAGTGATATGCTCACCTTAGGTAATAATTTTGTAAATTCTCTGAATGTCTTAAATAGCTTCTGATAATCGCTAATCACAGAAACACTCGCCTGCAGCTGGGAGGGGAGCTACAGAGGGAGGTGCTACATCCCATAATTATAGGTGGTTTTACAGGGATGTGATACATCCCAAGGATATTTGTAGAGGAGATACTCAGGCAATGGTGGACAGGAGTGTGTCTGAGAATTGAAATGCATTGGGCAACATCACCAACATATGCAGGGGTAGAGACATCATACCCAATGGACCGGAGAAGTAGGGGGAGTCAGTCTCCACCAGTGGCCTATTGTCAGGGATTGCCTGCAGTCCCATAATCTCAGTAATCTGCCTGTCCGAAAAGCAATAACATTTCACCCCCATGCTAAAGTAGCAATTGCCGAATGCAGTGGTCCAGTCTCGCACCATATTGGCATCACCGCAAAAGCAGTGAAGGTGAATAATATGTTGTGCACTGCAGTTGCGAACTACAGTCCAAGGCCTCGAGCATACACATCTGACATGGTGGGTATACTATCCTAAGGCCCCTGTAGGTGCAACACCAGGGTTTTTGGGACACTGCAAGTCATCCTGGATGTCCCAAAAAAAGCTCTGCTCGGTGCGGTCTAAACTAACCTCACCGAGGGCGCTAACCTATGGAAGAAGTGACTGGATTGTTTGTAGATGCTGCTGTAGAAAGTATGATGGCAGATTACTGAGGTGACTGTTATGTAAGTGGTAGTTTGGGAACTAGTACCGAAGAAACCACCTCAGAACAAGAGGATGGTGTGGGTGTAGCGGCCGATTCTGAGGGCTGTTGCACAGACAGGACCACAGTGAGGGGCTCAAAAGATGAGGTACGGGTTGCACTGGTGCTGGATACAATGGCGAGCGGCGCTGCACCCGATTTAGACTAAGGGCTTGTGCTGAGCATTGGAGTTACACCCTTGGAGATAATGAAAGTAGGGTAGCTGGCCTTTGGTAATCCAGCCAAGAAGAACATGAAGGCTCTCCAATGCAGCAATTCTGCCCTGGAGTTCATGGGAGCAAGTTGAATGGTTGGTCACACAGACCACCCTCGGTGCTCACAAAGAGCCATCATGCAAGTATAGGCTGTCTGAGATGGCTCAGTGTTTGAAGATATAAGGTCACTGTTGTTAACTGTCACCACCATCTCATCAAGAGAGAGCATGAGAGCTTGGGACAAAAGTTCCAAGCTTTTCATCTGATCAGATGGGTTAGGGGGAGCGTCTGTAGTATCTGTCTCCCAGAAAAAAGGAGGTAGGTGAGCAGCCTGGCAATGCTTCCTCAGGGACCTAGAAATTGCCTCGCATTTAGGGGGGGGGGGGGGGGCTCTTCCTCTCTGATGCCGCTTGTGGGAGGACTCTGCACTCCCGACATCAGTGGAGGACCTACACGGAGTTTTCTGCGAGGTCACATCAACCTGAGGAGAGGGAGAAGGTGAGCCAAGAAGGCACTTCTTAACTTTGTTGGTCCCCAGGGATGGAGGAAGCTCAATTAGAGGATGTGAGTTGCCTCTTCCTTTAGGAACAGGTATATCCATATCAAGTAAACTGGGGACACTCCAAGAAACCAATCTCTGCCCCCTTCCCTTCCCAACTTTTGGGGTGATGAAGGTAACCGTCCGAACACGGGTATTTGAATTAACCACCGTGAAGCAGATTTGGTGGGCATACCCACCAGAGAGGCCTTAATACTTTGAGTAGTGGATGGTGGTGGTTTGGGAGCATTAATAACCACCCTTGGAAAGTTGGGGTCCTGCTTAAGGTGGAAATTAACCCGTGGCAGCACTCTCTGAAGGTTGATTATTAGGCCGCCATGACCTTTTGCCCTTTGGGTTTTCCTCTGACTCGGATTGCATCCTAACCTAAAATAAATAATAAATAAAGAAATTCGTCCTGGTTCATCACACATTGTGGACAAGTATACCAGGCCTGGTATTCTTAAAAATGCAGGAGGGCTAAAAATCGCTCTCCTCACATGGACTAGGGGAGCGATTAGCTCTCCTCAAGCTTAAATTAGCTAAAAGTGGCAAAATGAAGTTGTACTATTAATGAATTCTGCCTAGTGGGCTTTGTACATTTTATTTGGTGCTGCTAACAAGGTAGTCTCTGTGAGATGGCTACACTGCCCTCCCACACTCCCAGCCCTTGGTAAGGCTGGAGGTGTGGGAGGGGCAGAGTGGCCATCTCGCAGAGACAACTAACATAGCAGAGATCTGAAAACCTGTGGGTTTTAGGAATCAGCTGTTGTGGTAATCATTATTTCTATGGCTAGGAGGGCTGTTTTTCGCCCTCCTCAATTTTTTTAAGGCGAGCAGTAGGCGAATAAATCGCTCCCCTGAAAATGCCAAGCCTGGTATACTTATTCAGTTGTTCCACATCGTGTTCAGTTACATTCACACAAGTGCCATGGTACCATTCGAGGCAAAAATCACATTGGATCATGAAGGTTCCATTATCGGGCTGAAGGCATGAACAGAAAAAAGGAACTGTAGACTCATAGGCCAGAGTTCTTGATAAATGTCTTTCTATCCAAGGTGTTAAGGTAGTGTCAGTGCAGAGTTTCAGTTTATCATGATGGATGTTAGATACCTTATTATGAAACTGAATTTTGTAAAGATATGGTTGTATTACTTGAAAAATAATACCTGGGCCTTGCCAGGCTGGGTTTAATTTTTTGGTTTCGCCCTTCTTGTTACCAGAATTCAAAACATAAACTACATCATTTGGTTTGTAAATCAACATCCTAACCTGTTTGTCATAAGACTGCTTCATAAACTTTTGCTGAGATTTCAAGGTGGTTCGAGCAGCGTAATGGGCTATCCAAATAGATTCTTGCAGGGTAGTCACATATTCAGGTATGGTGCCTGGATCTGGTTTGATGGGCACCCAAAAGCAAGGTCTGTAGGGTGGCACACCACACAACCCAACATCATCTCATTTGGGGTGTACCCAGTGTGTCAATTCACGGACGAGCGCAGGGCTCCAGATAACTGAGCTAAATGTAAATCCCAAGTAGATTGTGTTCGAGTAAAAAAACATCACACTTCATCCATGAGTGTGCGATTATATCTTTCAACCTGGCCATTAGCTGATGGTCTATAAGCTGTGGTTCTGGCCTTAAATATGTGTAAAGCCTCACCCATAAGGGCAAACAACTCTCTTTGAAAGTTAGTTCCCCTATCTGTAAAATTCTGATTTGGGCATCCAAAACGGTCAAAAAACTCATTTACAACTCATTTATTCGAGATTTTGTTTGAGCCATTCCCTGATGGCCTGATGCAGGAATGTCATGCCCAATGGATAATACTTCTTTCTGTAGGGCTTTGGGGTTGGAATCTATGTCGATGTGTCCAAAATGTTTTGGCGATTGGGCTTGCCAAAAGTAGGGTAGAATCAGGGGGTTCTTCTTTGGATAGCAACCACTTGATTGGAATGTTAGGTTAGGGTCTGACCACTGTTCTGTCATAAGTTCATTGTGGGCGTAGCCAGTAAGGTTAAAGCCAGAGCTATTTGTGGCTGTATGGGTAGCATAAATGGAAGGGATGCTAAGAGCATCCCAATCAGAAAGGCCAGAATGTGTTCCAGTATCCACTGTATGGGGCTGACGAGGGTCATCCGAGAAAGAGGCTTCCAGTTTTCCATCGTCTACTACCTACAAATCTAAACCATAACTATTTATGATCCCCTCTGGGTCAATTTGTTCATGCACTGCTTTGGCTGATGATTCTGTATCTGGAGGGGGGAAGGTACTTAATGGGATCACATTATCCACTTCAGTGAAAAAGTTCTCCCAATCCCTATCAATTCGCGAGCAATATTTGCACCCACTACAAGGCAAGTCAGATAAGGAAAATTCAACTCTGTAATTTTGTCAAGAGCTCTCATTTGGGAGACGTGAGAGGACATCAGCATTTATAAGTTTACTTCCCTTTCGATGCTTAATAATAAGCTGGTATTGGCTGAGCTCCTCAAGCCAATGGCAGTTTGCCCTTGTGAATGATTTTTCAACTAGTCGATGCTGATGTGATTAGTACTAAACAAATCTATTAACCGATTAGTGAATCACTCGTCGATTAGTCACCTGAGTGTATTCTCTAAAGCCTTGAAGTTTCCACTTTGTGTTCCTTTTAGAAGCTGCTGTCGTTTTGAGAAGTTCTATCACACACACACTTCTTCGCTCTTCGAAACAAGAAGCTCTCTTTTTCACGCTTCTCTACTTTTCAAGAAAATAGATTAAATTAGCGGACAAAGATTTGAGATTCCATTACACTGATTAAAACACACAAATGAGGTGTGAACAGTATACCTGCAAAGTATTGTGTCATTTTAATTAACCCTTTACCTAACATGAAAAGCATGGGGTGCAGTGGCATTGCGGTAACCTGTTCTCGCCAGATCACCGAAGGTACTCAGGCGTACTACACGTCAATGGTGGGCATGTCTTCAATCAATCTAACCCTGCCTGTGCTGCAGTGCAGAGTAACGATGTTGGGGAGCTGGCAACTGCTCATCGTTGCTCAGTGATTCTCTCCATGTACTCCGGCTTCCTCCACATGTAAAACTGTCACGGTCATGATTAGCCATTGTGCATATGTATATGACCTTAAAACACCAATAAATAAATAAATAAATGAAAAGCAGACGACACTTGCAAACAAAATTCTTGAATAACTATTTTTTTCATTTTTTTTGTCTCAAAAACATAGGTTATGACCCCTCATTGGAACAAGCTTGACAGCTCGTAACCAATGTTTGTGAGACAAAAAATGAAAAAAATAATGAAAATTAATTGGCGATTTTTGTGAATAGCTCTGGCCGGTTTTGACCGTTATGTTGGGTAAAGGGTTAACTCTGACAATGGAAGTACATCTACATGTACAGAACTTAACAGAAGTTAATGCTTTTTCAACACGTTCTTGTGTGGGGTAAATGCTTCAGTAATAAGAGTGGTCAGAAAACAAAACGTCACATAATGACAGTTACTACTGAATGAAGTTTTACAACTCGCATTACATCGTGCACATACTGACCAAACAAATTACACCATTTGGTCACGTGATGTATTTAATAATCAATGAGACTACAGTTTATAGTTTGTCTAGATTTTCATTGGGGTTGATTAAGTTATGCATATCATGGAACAATCGTTCTCCAATTCGGCTGGAATGAATACAGTCAAGCGAGACCTAAGGCGACACAGAGTGATACTTTCAGGTAACTGGACATCAGTGGTATGGGAGAGGTCTTTTCCTTCAAAATGGGTTGAGTCCAGGCCTACTGAATCGACCCATTTGGGTTTAAATCTTTGACAAATGATACGGAAGCAGAAGGAGCAGGATTTTTACGATCTGTAGGTTTATTGTTTTCCCTTTTAGATGGGCGCTTTCGAGAGAAATGGGATGGGGACCCACATTCCCAGCAGCCTCTCTGACAGGGAGAAGGTGATCTACTGTTTGATCTATTTCTCTCTTGTCAATCTGCTGAACGGTTTCAAGTTTCCGTCATAAATGAGGTGATCACATGTGTGAGAGCATTGATATCTTTGGAGTCTGCATTTGATGGAGGTTCCAAAATGAATTTGGGGATCAATGCAGCTTGAACTCGGGCTGGGCTGTACCCCGATAATGATCAGAACTTTGTGTTCTCCCCCTGTGATATGAGTTTGGGGAAACATTGGGGTTAAATGCCCCCGGGCTAGTTGTACTGGAACTGTGTGGCTGAGAATTTGAACAAAAAATTGCCCTATTTGTATACTGAAACCACTTGGCTTTATCGATTGCATCCTCAAGGGTGACAGGGCGAAGGTTGGAAACATACTGGCCAGCATTTTTATCTTCCAGCCCATGGCAGAATCGCATTATAATCTGCCAGTTCATATGGTTGTTGGGCAAATGGCCAAAGGCATGAATGGCCAGGGATTGGATTTCTTCGGCCCACTCGTCCAATCTCATGCCAGGGGTCTGTGGCAGTTGAGCAAATTTCGTTTGAGCTGTTTTGGGTAGGACATAAAGGCCAAAACTTATTCCATTCTGTGTAGGACATCTTGAGTATCCATGTTGTGAAGTAATCACTAGCCTTCCCATTCAAACACCCAAACAAATTCATTTTTGTTTCCTGTCCCATCCAACACTGGGTCTCAGCAAAATGGAGAAATTTAATACAAAACGCTTGCCAATTGGTGGTGCCATCATATGACAAATATTTCGGCACTTGTAGTAACCATCTGTCTTGATCACCAGTATTTTTTTGGGGTTGAGATTCCAGGAAGATAACTGAGGAGTTGATGGTATGGGCAGACAGGAGGTACCGGTTGACCAAGTGAAGTATAAGTGGGACCAGCAGCAGGAGTCCAGAGAGGCTGAGTGGAAAAGTGGAGACCAGCCAAACCGGATGATGGTGGGACCATATTTGCACTATAAATGTTGGAACTGGGACCCAACTGCTCCCACCTGGGACATTGATAATGCCGCCTTAAAGGGAGCATTTATTGCAGACAACAATCCCGATTGGGAAGGGTCACTTCCTGATTTGCCCTGGATACCAGGAGGTGAACTGAGTTGGTTTGACATTCCCCCACCTTGTAACAATGAAGGGTGAGGCTTAATATCTGTCGGAAAGCTACCGGTCTGTGATAACAGGGAATGACTTGGGGGTCCCGACAACTGGGCACTGAAAATACCCCAAATATTGTTTGCAAAGGCTGTCTGAGGTTGTTTGGCGATGTTTACTTTTTCCACCACCTCCAATGATTGGGGACATTCTCCTCCCTCATCCACAAAATGGCAAGGGCAGTGTCCACCAAAATCCCAGGTAGTTGAAACAAGTCTGGAAAGGCACATCTGTTGATGAAAACGGGGCCTGAAGACAAGCACCATTGGAAGAAATACCCCTGACAGGGCTAACACTAACTGGGCTGAGTGACATACTGTTGTAACCGAAAGGTGAAGGTCAGTGCTGACCGGAAATCAAAACAAAGTCGCAAATGGAAAAATCAAGGGCAAAAACAAAATGGCACCCAAAAAACAGGCACACATGCAAAACAACAGACTATGAAAAACGAATGTGGTGGAGCAACACACAAACGAATTGCAACCACCAAAGTGAAAGTACATTTGCACTGCGGCATGATCCACCAAGATGGCAGAAAAATCAAACTGAAAAATATGCAAGAATGAACTTGGCGACGTCACTTGTGGTGACTTGCCAGTGGCCGAACTAGTGATTAATCTCACCTGATGTTAGTTCTCTATATGCCCTGTAATTCTTTATAATAGTCTCTATATCTGTGTTATATAGTCCCCATATTATATTGAGATTGATATATCCTTAGTAGATAATTATATGAGAAAGATATTTTTTTTTATTATTGCTGCATTCTCTGACTGGTCTGACTCATTTGTACTGAGTGACCTTTGTTTACATCTTTGTTACACTAATATATTGTACACATAGCTGTTGATTGTTTAAGTAGGTCAGGGACCTTGTTTACTTGGATTGTGACGGAATCACCTGGAGACTGATAGAAACTGACAGAACATTGTAGACATTTCATCTTCTGGGACATTCTATCTGGTTACTATATAAAGGTTTGTCAACAGAATTCAAAAAACTCATTCTTTTAGAAAGCCATTTCAGAAAGACTCACTTCAGTTGTTTCCATTGGAGATTATTATTGTTTCAGAACAGTGCATTTATTATAGAAGCAGTGCTTCTTTGTGAATTTGGAAGATTGATTCCAAAAGAGAATTTTGAAGAGAATCTATTCGTCTTGGAAAAGAGAATTTATACTTTCTGTGAAACAGAATAATATCATTTTGTGAAAAGCCAGGATTCTAATGGATTATTTGGAAATTACCTGTGGCGCCAATAGTTCTTGTATTTTTACTCCATTTGAATTTTGTGGAGCATTTTATAATTTTTATTATATTTTATTTTACTGCTGAAATTTGTGAGAGAAAATTTTATTACAAATCTATGGGATACTGTTTCTGAAGAGACATTCTTGGATTTAATACTACCAGCTGGTAACTTTCTTCACAAGATTCTTCACCACTGGATTCTGTCAAACTGTACTTTGGACTAATTCAATAATTGATAAGTACCACTGTTTTTATTTTCTGTAAACCAATTAGTGTAAAAGATCATTGTACCGTTTTTTTTATATTAATTTTTTTTTTTTAATTAAATTTCAGAAGAGTTAAATTCATAGTTATTGTTGCTGATTCTCAGATTTCTTTCTGTTACCAATATCAATAATATTTCCATACCGTAACATCTGTATTAGTACTATTACTGTGATCCGTATTCTGTACCTTGTAGTTGTACACAATTACATCATGTAAAAGCTCGTCGGCAGCGGAGGCAGTAAGCAACTTACTGAGTTGAGAGCAGGCACCACTGGTTCCTGGAAGTCTGCTACCGTATTCATACCAGAACTGATAATAAAATAATATTTCAGAAGAATAAATTGTGGCCAAATGTGCTTCATATATCCATGAACAAAGCTATGGCATCAAAATTATTCAAAACACAGCGACAGAGCTGCATGGGGTAAATTCCAAAACTGTTGCCTTTGTTCACATTGTAAATTACTTTCAAATTCTGGTCAACATCATCGGACAAAAAAGGCATTGATATAAAACATTGTCTAAAATCAAATAATGAGAAAGATCGCCTTAATGCAGCATACTATTATTATATACAGACTGCACTGTTGCCATATTCTATGCAAGGTATCATGACACCTGTTGAATTACGATTTTGTCTTTCATTGGAAATTCATGGTATCGAGTGATCTGCGCATGTCTGTCCCCGGGAAGTGAAGCAGTGCCTGTTCACTGCGGTAAACAAGCTCTGTTTTACTGTTAAAATAGGACCCAGTCACCAATGCTTGGGAGGTGCAAACCCTCTCTAAAATGGGTAACATGGCTTATTAAGGCTCACCCCTGGTCTTGAGTTGATACTCATGTTGTGGTCATGATTAGCCATTGTGCAAAAATATGTGACCTTAAACACCAATAAATAAATAAATAATAATTATCAGTTCTGGTACGAATGCAGTAGCAGACTTTCAGGAACCAGTGGTGCCTGCTGTCAGCTCTATGAGTTGATTTCACATATTTTTTGTGTTCTATACCTCCCAACCTTCATTTTGATGTATTATTTGTGTATATTTAATTTGAATTCAAGGAATATCAGAGATGGGAATTTCAGAATAAAAAAAATTCTTGTACTTACATGTATAAAGCACATTAAGATATGCTGTGATATAATTTCAGCCATGAACAGTGGCTCTTAAATTGTGGAGATTATCATTTCCACTGTCACTTAACCAATTTCTGATGAAATATGTAAAATAATCGCCTATCACATCTTAAATTTCAGCACTCCACAGCAGTTTTATTAGCCCATTGTCTTCCACAATATCTAGTAAAACAACGGTGAAGCAGTAACTTCAAGCATCAGCAGATGTCTATATAAGAAGCATTTTTTATGAACATGGGGTTTGAAAAACCCGCGGAGCAAATTGAATTCTTGAAACCTGGAACACGGATATTGGACACTTGGAATATGTACCGCCATTATCCCAAAACATGGAGATAACCCATCGAGAATGCGGTACTGATGATCAGGGATGTATCGGTACTAGCTCAACCAGATATGCTTTGTAGACGGCAAGGAATTTAGGGTACCGGTACACGATTAGCTGTAAACTGCCAGTTTCAAAAGAGCACATCCCAGAGAGTAAAGCACCGATGTAATCCAGAACATCAGAAGTAAACACCCGGGGAGTTAATGTCTTATTGTTCCATGTTCTCTGAATGACTTCCATATTAAGTGAGAAATAACATCAAGGTTAATTTCTTTTGCAGATAAACACAATGAGTGATGCATGCAAGACGCCTCCAATTGATGGCTCATTTCTGCATATGTCAGTAACTGAAGTTTGTCCAGAAAACCTAATAAAAAAAGGATATAATTATGACATGTGTGCAGCCGATTTTACACGCAAATCCAACCTGAAATGCCACATAAGGACAAACCAAGTAGACCACCAGGGTACATGCAGTAGACAACCATGTATTACCCCTCTTCCCAACAGTAACTGCTAAGACTAGCATTACGTATTACCTATATCAGACAATGACAGACATAGGATAGTATAAAGTAAAAATTGGGCTAATAGTACAAAGGGCTAACAGGGCCTGTAGGGGAATATAATGCCTATAGTATAGTACGAGATCATTCCCGTACGAGAAGGTCTACACATCCTTACCCGAATAACATCATATAAGATTGCACAGTGCAAACAACAGCAGTCAATGTTTCTATGACGTCGCATGCGCATAATGATGTCGCGGGGAAACTTTCAAGGAAACCCAACTTCCCCATCAGTATTCCATCACATACCCATACTATATACCCATAGCCCGGTGTGTACATATATTACTATACATGCAATAGCATACTATATATGCAGCACGTATACCACGAGGCAGATCGTGATGGAGGGGGCCAAAGTTTTGCATAGGAAAAAGTTGCTCCGACTCATATGATGTTCTTTCCTAGCCACCGTCCAGTTGTCTATACTTCAAGACATTGTTTTCGTGGTTTTGTACACAGTCTTCTAGCATATCCTACAAGGTCTCTTGACTCTCTTCCTTGTAGTCACAATATTAACATCGGTACTTTCTGTGCTGAGCTTCTATTGTGCAGAGTGTGGGACATGTATATCTGGAATTAACAGTAAATGCGAGTCAGCTGAGCAGTAGATGCAATAGCAAACAAAACTTGTATCACACATCTATACATGATACATGTATTATAACAACTTGTTGACTTTCCGATGACATCATGATACTCGCGAAGATCACCATAGCAGGGAAGGTCCCTAAAATGAACAGAATGATGTTACAAACTAGATGGTGTCACTTGTGTGCAAAGCACACTATAGTGTATCCCCGCATTTGCATCCTTGACTTTGTATGAATGCTTGATACAAAGATGAAATGTATTATATGACACACTAAAATCGTATTGAGTGGCACAGGTGACACAGCTTCGTGCGCACCTACAGACTCCACTGCAACATTTGGGCATGGTTTTAGCGTTTCGAATTACATACATGTACCCTGGGAGCCTTTCGCCGGAAACGGTCTAAGAAAACATGAAAGTGGCAACGGTGGCACCCCAAAAATCCGAAACCTTCGTGCACATCTACAGACCCTACTGCAACTTTTGAGCATAGTTTTAGCATTTCAAATTACATACTCTGGGAGCTTTTCGCCAGAAATGATCTAAGAAAACACCAAAGAAAAACGGTGGCACTGCCACGTGGCATCTGAAAAATCTGAAACCTTTGTACGCATCTACAGACCTTAATGCAACATTTAAGCATGCGTTTAGCATTTCGAATTACATACCCTAGGAGCCTTTCGCCGGAAACGGTCTAAGAAAACACAAAAGTGGCAACGGTGACACAGCCACTTAGCACCCAAAAAATCCGAAACCTTCCTACGCATTTACAGACTCTACTGCAACATCTCAGCATGGTTTTAGCGTTTTGAATTACATACTCTAGGAGCCTTTCGCCGGAAACGGTCTAAGAAAACACGAAAGTGGCAATGGTGGCACTGCCACGTGGCACCTGAAAAATCCGAAATCTTTGTGCACATCTACAGACCCTACTGCAACATTTGAGCATGGTTTTACCATTTCGAAATACATACTGTAGGAGCCTTTCGCCGGAAATGGTCTAAGAGAACATGAAAGAGGCAACGGTAGCACAGCCACGTGGCACCCCAGAAATCCAAAACCTTCGTGCGCATCTACAGACCCTACTGCAACATTTGAGCATGGTTTTAGGATTTCGAATTACATACCCTAGGAGCCTTTTGCCGGAAACGGTCTAAGAAAACATGAAAGTGGCAACAGCACAGCCACTAGGTAGCTGAAAAATCTGAAACCTTCGTGCACATCTACAGACCCCACTGAAACATTTGAGCATGGTTTTAGCATTTCGAATTACATACCCTAGGAGCCTTTCGTCGGAAACGGTCTAAGAAAACACAAAAGTGGCAACGGTGGCACAGCCACGTGGCACCTGAAAAATCCGAAACCTTCGTGCGCATCTACAGACCCCACTGCAACATTTGAGCATGGTTTTAGCATTTCGAATTACATACCATAGGAGCCTTTCGCCGAAAACGGTCTAAGAAAACACAAAAGTGGCAACGGTGGCACAGCCACGTGGCACCTGAAAAAATCGGAAACCTTCGTGCACATCTACAGACCCTACTGCAACATTTGAGCATGGTTTTAGCATTTCGAATTACATCCCTTTGCAGCCTTTCGCCGGAAATGGTCTAAGAAAACACGAAAGTGGCAATGGTGTCACAGCCACGCGGCAGCTAAAAAATCCGAAACCTCCGTGCGCATCTACAGACCCCACTGCAACATTTGAGCATGGTTTTAGCATTTCGAATTACATACCCTAGGAGCCTTTCGCTGGAAGCGGTCTAAGAAAACACAAAAGTGGCAACGGAAGCACACCCACGTGGCACCTGAAAAATCCGAAACCTTCGTGCACATCTACAGACCCTACTGCAACATTTGAGCATGGTTTTAGAGTTTCGAATTACATACCCTAGGAGCCTTTTGTCGGAAACGGTCTAAGAAAACACAAAAGTGGCAACGGTGGCACAGCCACGTGGCACCTAAAAAATCTGAAACCTTCGTGCACATCTAGAGACCCTACTGCAACATTTGAGCATGGTTTTAGCATTTCGAATTACATACCCTAGGAGCCTTTTGCCGGAAACGGTCTAAGAAAACACGAAAGTGGCAATGGTGGCGCAGCCACGTGGCAGCTGAAAAATCCGAAGCCTTCGTGCACATCTACAGACCCCACTGCAACATTTGAGCATGGTTTTAGCGTTTCGAATTACATACCCTAGGAGCCTTTCGCCTGGAAACGGTCTAAGAAAACACAAAAGTGGCAATGGTGGCACAGCCACGTGGCACCTGAAAAATCGGAAACCTTCGAGCGCATCTACAGACCCCAACTGCAACATTTGAGCATGGTTTTAGTGTTTCGAATTACATACCCTAGGAGCCTTTCGACGGAAACGGTCTAAAAAAACACGAAAGTGGCAATGGTGGCGCAGCCACATGGCAGCTGAAAAATCCGAAACCTTCGTGCGCATCTACAGACCCCACTGCAACATTCGAGCATGGTTTTAGCATTTCGAATTACATATCCTAGGAGCCTTTCGTCGGAAACGGTCTAAGAAAACACAAAAGTGGCAACGGTGGCACAGCCACGTGGCACCTGAAAAATCCGAAACCTTTGTGCGCATCTACAGACCCCACTGCAACATTTGAGCATGGTTTTAGCATTTCGAATTACATACCCTAGGAGCCTTTCGCCGGAAACGGTCTAAGAAAACACAAAAGTGGCAACGGTGACACAGCCACGTGGCACCTGAAAAATCCGAAACCTTCGTGCACATCTACAGACCCTACTGCAACATTTGAGCATGGTTTTAGGATTTCGAATTACATACCCTAGGAGCCTTTCGCCGGAAACGGTCTAAGAAAACACGAAAGTGGCAATGATGGCGCGGCCACGTGGCAGCTGAAAAATCCGAAAGCTTCGTGCACATCTACAGACCCCACTGCAACATTTGAGCATGGTTTTAGCGTTTCGAATTACATACCCTAGGAGCCTTTCGTCGGAAACGGTCTAAGAAAACACAAAAGTGGCAACGGTGGCACAGCCACATGGCACCTGAAAAATCCGAAACCTTCGTGCGCATCTACAGACCCCACTGCAACATTTGAGCATGGTTTTAGTGTTTCGAATTACATACCCTAGGAGCCTTTTGCCGCAAACGGTCTAAGAAAACACAAAAGTGGCAACGGTGGCACAGCCACGTGGCACATGAAAAAAAGGGAAACCTTCGTGTGCATCTACAGACCCCACTGCAACATTTGAGCATGGTTTTAGCGTTTTGAATTACATACCCTAGGAGCCTTTCACCGGAAACTGTCTAAGAAAACACAAAAGTGGCAATGGTGGCACAGCCACGTGGCACCTGGAAAATCCGAAACCTTCGTGCGCATCTACAGACCCCACTGCAATATGTGAGCATGGTTTTAGCATTTCGAATTACATACCCTAGGAGCCTTTCGCCGGAAACGGTCTAAGAAAACACAAAAGTGGCTACGGTGGCACAGCCATGTGGCACCCGAAAAATCCGAAACCTTTGTGCGCATCTATAGTCCCTACTGCAAGATATGAGCATGGTTTTAGCATTTCGAATTACATTCCCTACGAGCCTTTCGCCGGAAAGGATCTAAGAAAACACGAAAGTGGCTACGGTGGCACAGCCACGTGGCACCCGAAAAATCTGAAACCTTCGTGTGCATCTAGCCTTTCACCGGAAACTGTCTAAGAAAACACAAAAGTGGCAATGATGGCGCGGCCACGTGGCAGCTGAAAAATCCGAAAGCTTCGTGCACATCTACAGACCCCACTGCAACATCTGAGCATGGATTTAGCATTTCGAATTACATATCCTACGAGCCTTTTGCCAGAAACGGTCTAAGAAAACACAAAAGTGGCTACGGTGGCACAGCCACGTGGCACCCAAAAAATCCGAAACCTTCCTACATATCTACAGATCATTTAGCAATACCCTAGTGTAATTTTAGAACTACGAATTACATAGGTTGGGACTATTCAGCAAAAAAGTGAAAAAATAACGCATTTTTTAAGTGGCTCCACAGAAGCCACCTGGTGGCACAAAAATTTAAAAGTTGTATTTTTGGGTTGCACAGACCCTATCGAACAACTGTAGAAAGTTACAGCGTTTCGAATTACAAAACCGGACGTACGGAAGTACAGACGTATGGACGTATGGACGGAGATCATGACAATATCCCCGCATTTTTTAAAATGCGGGGATAATGAATTAACAATCACATTCACAAACAAATAAAAATAGAACATTTTCTTTAAAACTTTGCGTCCGTAACACTTGTGAACTCCGAGTTCCATTATACCAGCATCTGTGGGTTTTAGTGACCATTATTTCAAACCCTGTGTTTACAAAATGTATATTATATAAAAATCTGTTTATTGCCTGGAGCTACATGTACCACTTTCACAGTTGTTTTACTGGACATTTTGGAAGACAATGGGCTAATAAAACTACTGCAGATTGCTAAATTTAACATGTGACAGGCAATTATTTTGCGTATTTCATCAAAAATGTGTCAAGAGACAGTGGAAATGATAATCTCCTCAATATAATAGTCATTGTTTATGGCTGAAAGTCTATCACAACATACCTTAACCATTACACAACTCTGTCATAAAAACATTCCTGTAGATTGTTTCTTCTGAATATGTTTTTCTTAGCCAAAGGTGTACACACCACTGTCTCTCCTGCTGCTTTCTCTGCTCTGCGTTCTTTTTGTCGCCCCGGTTCCGAATATCGGAATATCTGGTGTACTATTGCCATCCCAACAATTGGATGGAGGAGGAGGTTTTCACCTACATTTAGATATTACTGAAATGATAGTTCAGCGAGCTGAACTTGTTGGCTACCCCGTAATCTACGGGTTACTGTTTCTGAAGAGACAGTCTTGGATTTAATACTACCAGCTGGTAACTTTCTTCACAAGATTCTTCACTACTGGATTCTGTCAAACTGTACCTTGGACTAATTCAATAATTGATAAGTACCACTGTTTTTTTTTATTTTCTGTAAACCAATTAGTGTAAAAGATCTTTGTATCATTTTCTTTATATTAATTTTTTTAATTAAATTTTAGAATAGGTAAATTCATAGTTATTGTTGCTGATTCTCAGATTTCTTTCTGTTACCAATATCATTAATGCTTTCCACACTGTAACAGGGGGGGGGGGGGGGGGGGGGGGGGGGGGGGCTTGTTGCCGAGATTGAATATAAGATAACGAGAAAGCTTTATTTGCATATTGCAATTATTATGTTGGCTCACTTTCAAAACATTTAAACTTTCTTAGAAAATTTCAGTATTATTATTTATATAGTCTGAGAACCAGCAAACCTTTTCATCATGGTATTTATTGTGACAGAGTTTATTTCTGAGTTTGAAAGCTCTCCTAGTTTGACCCTTTTAGAGTCTCTTAAGAAGGAAGATTTATTCCAACTTGCTTAGTATCTACAATTACCTGCCACCCCTGTTCTGAACAAACATAAACTTAATCAGCTCATTGTTAATCATTATATGGAAGAAGGTCTTTTGCCTCAGCCTCAGCCTGAAACTCGCCCCTCTGAACCACAACATACTGATGCCCTTGAACTCAAGAAATTAGAATTGGAATTAAAAAAGTTAGAAATGCAAAAAAAACTAGACTTTATGATTCTGGATTCTTTAACTGTCTCACTGAAGTTCCTTCATTGATGTTATGAGAAAGGTGAGTATAGTAGTCTCAAATGACACAGTCTGATGAAAAATTGTTTAGGTAAAAACCCTCATTAACGGTGGAGTGGGTTAATGTCAATATCAACGTCCAACAAGTCAATGACCCACAAAAGGAGTTATGTTTGTTTGACACATACATGTACCCACTGAGTGCTGTGTCAATTTAAAAATGGTCCATTTTATCTCAAATGTTTCCAAAATATTGATGTCTGGCGGCTTGTAGAGGGTTAACAAGTGCTAACAGGAATATTTATTCATGCAACTTGTAATGTCACACCAAGAACTGTGAATGGCCATTTTTTGTTTAAAATCTACAAGATGTTTTCAGAGAAATCCAGGGAGAACATGAATTTTAAGCTTTTTGATGGGTATCATTGTTTATCCAGCCCAAAACGGGTTAAGTGTTGTTTTTTGAATACTCTTATTACTTCCAAAAATAATTCTCAGTGAATTCTACTTCCACTTATTTTGATCTCTCCTCCCAACTTCGGGTGCTGTGGGTACGCAAACACAGCCCATTTTATCAACATTTTGATGTTTGAGAACCTGCATAGGGTTAACAAATGCGTACAGGAATATTTTGTACATGCAACTTGTAATGTCACACTAAGATCTGAGAATGGCCATTTTTTCTTGAAAATCTACGAGATGTTTTTAGAGAAATCCTCAGATAACACAAATTTTTAACCTTTTGAGGGGTATCGCTCTGTAACCAGCCCTAAACGGGTTAATGCTTGGTTTTGTGAATACCTTCATTACTTACAAAAATGATTGACGGTGAATTCCACTTCCAGTGAAAGATGTTATGTTTATCTCGCAGGTACACATTTGGTGTTATGGTTGCCCAAGAACAGCCCATTTTCTCCAAATGTCCATACTTGGCAGCCTCTGGAGGGTTAACAAATGCTTACTGAAATATTTTGTTCATGCAACTTGTAATGTCACTCGAAGACCTGCGAATGGTCAATTGCTCTTTAAATTTTGTTGTTGAGAAATCCACAGAAAACTGGAATTTTAAGCTTTTAAGGGGTAATCTCCTTAACTAGTCAAAGATGGGTTAAGACCTCAATTTTTGAATACACTTACAAAAATGCTTCCCTGTCAGTTTTGCGTCCGGTAAAAGAAGTACTTTTCTCTGTTGCATTTCTAATTGATGTCGTTGGTGTTCAAAAACAGACAATTTTTTTCAAAATTTTGACATTTAGCAGCTCATGGAGGGTTAACAAATGCTTACTGGATTAATTTATCCAATCAACTGGTAATGTGACACCAAGACCTATCAATGGCCATTTTCTCTTGAGAACCCTACCAGATGTTTGTAAAGAATTCCATTGAAAACATAAATTTTTAAGCTTTTGATGGGTGTCACTATTAACAACCACAAAACGGGTTAATGCTTGGTTTTTTGAATACCCTTATTACTTACAAAAATGGTCCTCAGTGAATTCCCCTTCCAACAAAGGAGATTATGTTTATTTCTCAGGTACATGTTGGGTGCTGTGCATGTCCGACAACAGCCCATTTCTTATCAACCTACCTCATTTGTTTACTACAGGCTTGCACTACAGTGGAAGAACCTAACTCAGATAAAATACTCTCTATTTTAATCTTTCCCAAGATTTGGGAAAGAAAAGTGATGTAAAAACACCACGAAAAAATAAGCCAAAACTGGGTCGAGCGCCATCGGCGCACACCCAGTATGGGACACTCTTCCATAGTACCAATCCACGACTACCATAAAACAGTGCGCAATGCGTCAATTCGTCATTCTTTTGATTATCCGCACACGTGGTGGATGTGTGCCATCTTTGCTCAGTAACAGTGATATTTTAACTTGTCGATAATGATTTTCCTGTGACTGGAAATATGGATCTGAAGATCGTATAATAACAGGACTGTGTTTTATATATTCTCGTTTATATTTTCAACCACATTCTCATTGTATATTATTTACTATTCCGTTTTCGCGAATGTTTTGTTTTCGACATCACGCGATTCGACAATGAATTTTTCGGTTGATTAATTAATTTTTGGAGTTAGGTGTCAATCTGGGACTGTCTGGACAGGATTTCTTCACTCTGTTGAATTTCTGTTTTTTTGGTTCCTGTCGACCGTCTGGGTTCTGTCATGTACCCACCGGTTTTTTTTCTGCAACTTTCTCTCGTAGTTGAGGGTGTTCTTCTATTTTCTGTTTCTGCTGAGTTCACCTTTTTCTTCTAATGCTCTCACCTCTGTTATTTCCAGTTCAGTTCCTTTAGGGCAATTCCTTTTGCCCTCGCCTTGGTGCATTCTCGTAGCCGTTTCTTCTGCACCCACGGGTGGTGTGGAACGCTGTCATTTCGGGAGCCTCCCAACTCGACCACGTCTGGTGTGAGTTTACCCCCTCTGTGGGGGATGTGCAGCTCCTCCCACCCTGCAGTGGGGGGGGGGTGGGGCCCCCAAACTCGACCACGTCTGGTCGAGTCCCCCCCTCCCCTCCTCCTGCTGCTTCCATGGGGGGGGGGGGGGGATGCTATTGTTTCGGGGTCGCCCGATTCGACCACGTTTGGTGAGAATTGCTCCCCCTCCATGGGGGATGTGCAGCTCCTGCACCAGCGGGGGGTGGGGAACGTTGTTGTTTCGGGGCTTCCCGACTCGACCATGTCTGGTGAGAGTTATTCCCCTTCCGTGGGGAATATGCAGTTTTTTTTACCGTGGTGGATACTGCGGGAGCTATTGGATTTCTGGTGAAGAGATGCCTGGTTCCGGGACTATGCGCTCTCTCCAGTCGACATCTGGGGCTGTCACTAGGGTTGTGACTCCTCCTTTGGAGGCCAAGCTTGGTGGCTCTCTCCGCTTTTCCGCCAGTTCCAACAGCTCCCATCGTATCTGCTGCTACTGCTGTTCTGTCTACACCGTCATTGGGCACTGTTTTTACTGTTTTTAGCCGGCCTCGGCTTATCCCTGCCAGGGTCTGCAGGGATGTCTGTAGTGTGGTTGTGGGGTATCGGCCTCATCCTTCCCCGACTTCCACTCGGCGAAGTCGGATGGGGCTGCCGACTGAACCCCCTACTGTGTCCTCTCAGCCATTGAGCACAGTAGTTTTATACCTGCAGTGGTCTGCTGTGGTGTCTGGTTGTGTAGACGTGGGGTGTCGGCCTCAGCCTTCCCTGACTTCAACTCGGCGAAGTTGGAAATGGCTGAACCCTCTACTGTGGTCTCTGCGCCGTCGAGCACCACAGCTGTCATTGGATTTGGATGTTCTTAGTGGGACACTATGAACTCTGTGGCATTTCTGTCCACTCATTCTGGCCACACGCCCAGTTTTGGGGGACCAACATCTTTTCTGCAGCCTGGACCTTCTGCCCTGCAGAGGTCCGCGGTGACTCTCATGAGTTCCTGCTATGTTGATCCTTGGGGTGTGTCACACCCCTATACACGTCTGCCTTCAGACGTTTCGGCTGCCGCCCATCGTCCCACGTCGGGTGTTGTGGAGGATCGTGACCCTTCGCTGGTTAAGAGGGTCAGAGGTGAAGCCACTTTGCCGGTTCGTTCCCCTGTCGAACCGGCCAGTACGGGCAGTGAGCTTAGGGAGGCCCTCTCCTTACTCACTCAGGTTCTGTCAAAGAGCCTTCCCGTTGCTTCCAGCGAGGCAGCGAGTGGTTTCCAGGCGCCCCCTATGGCGCCGCCTCCCGGGATTGGAAAGAGGCCGCTTTCTGATCCCCCTGGTGTTCCGACACCATGGGAGGCGTCGGCTGGTTTGCCCACGATGGGCTATGTGTGTTCCGACTCAGGGGAAGAGTCAGACATGCTTGATGTCGAGAGCCAGCAGTCTTCGGACTTGGGGGCAGCTCTTGATTTCGTGTTTGGGTTTCAAACCATCTAACCAGTCGACAGTGTCAGCCAGGCCGCGATCATCGGTCCCACGCCAACAGCCTATGGGGCAACTCGCTTCTGGGCATCTTCGACCGTGCCAGTCGGTAAAGTTGGTTGAAGCATTTTCAGCCTTGGACTCTAAGCTAAGTTCCAAGGCTGTGAAGGCTCCATTCTTCACCAGGGTTGACACCTTTTTGCCTCCGGCGCGTTATCGTTCCTACGATTCCGCCAATCTGTCGGTCTACCAGACTTTGACGTTTTTGGATCAGGACTCCAATTCCCTCGGGCTCTCCAAGTCCAAGTCTGCCGTCATTCTGATGACGACTCTGGAGTCCACATTGGGCTTATCGAGAGAGATGCTTGGTATGCTTTCTCTCTCCGATCACGTTGTCTCAGCTTTAGCTGCTTATCTGCCTCCAGATAAGTTTGATGAGATACAGGCTCCTTTGCATGTGCTGTGCAAGGCACTCATGCATCTTACTCACACGCATGCCTGTAACACGGGTAATCTGGAATTAGTTCGAAGGGATTCTGTGCTGGACACAGGCCGACCCCTTCCTGAGGAGCAGTGCGCTACTCTTCGCTACTCTTCGATCTGCTTCTTTGGCAGGTCCGCAACTTTTCCATGGTTCTGTGTTGACGGTCCAGATGACGTCCTACGTCATTCCAACAATCAGCTGCTGTTTCTTCAGCTTGATCAGCCTTCTAGGGTAGGCACGGGCCGTTCCAAGCCTAACAAGTACCCTCTGCTTCCTCTGCGAAGCAAAGGGGCTGATCCTTCTGCCACCGCTTCTACTTCTTACTCAAGGGGTAAGGGTAAGCGTCGGCAGTCTTGAGGGAAGTCCCAGGATTTTTCATTCAGTAGAGGAGGTGGTTTCTCCTCTTGCGAGCCTCGTCAGGGTTCGAAATGAATGCCCTCACCTCGACAAGTCCCAGGTTGGAGGAAGGATAGCAGAGTTCGCAGACCGTTGGGCCACCATCACATCCGATCCTTGGGTGTTAGATGTTGTTTGGTCCGGGCTGCGAATATCCTTCCGAAGGCACCCCACTCTGTCCAGGGTGCCTCTTCCAACCACAGTTCCTGCAGACATTTTACGTCGGGAACTTTTGTCCACGGAGATCTCCTGACAAAGGGGGCGATTGAGGTCATCAAGAACATTAGGCCAGTGGGTTTCTATTCCCGCCTGTTCTTGGTGCCAAAGAAGGACGGCCGACTCCGACCGGTTATCGATCTGAGTTTCCTGAACCAGTCTATCATTGTTCCCAAGTTCAGCATGGAGACTTTCAGGTGGGTCCTCCGTTCAATTCACCAGGGAGTTTTCGCTTCCAGGTTCGACCTGCGAGACGCTAATACTTTCACGTTCCGATTCATTGGACGTTACGGAAGTATCTCAGGTTCGTTTTTCTGGGGCGAGTTTACCAGTTCAAGGCCATGCCTTTCGGCCTCAACCTGGTTCCTTGGGCCTTCCCCAGACTGATGTCGCATGTGATAGCTTTCCATTGCACACAGTCCAGGGTGACTACTTCGGCATATCTGGACGATATCCTCCAGGGGCATTCCAATGCTGCCTTACTGGAGTCGGATGTCGCCACTCTGTTGAGCTTGCTCACGTCGCTAGGGTTCAGAATCAACGAGGAGAAGTCGGACCTGGTCCCTTCTCAGTCGTTTTATCATCTGTGGATGGCTTTCCGCACACAATTCAATTTGGTGGCGGTTTCCCAGGCCAAGGCTGTGATTCTCTCAGCTTTTGCTCTGACTCTGTCCCAGTCCACATCCGCGACGGCTCAGAGTATTCTCCGGCTAATTGGTCTCTGCTGTTCAGTGACGGATCTCATTCCTCTTGGTCGGCTGCGTGTCAGACCTCTCAACCACTTTCTGCTCAGTCGTTGGAGGCCGAATGTAGATTTTCTGGATCTGGTGCTTCAGTTTCCAGAATATCTTTATCCTCACCTTCTCCTCTGGGCGGATGTCCAGTGGCTTTCGTAGGGTGTTCCGTTGGACTAACCCACGCCCGATCACGTTCTGACGGCAGATGCCAGCGATCTTGGATGGGGTGCAACGTTGGATCCTCTAGGTCTTTCCATTCACGGGATGTGGGACCAGGATCATGCAGCTCTACACATCAACCAGAAGGAGCTTCTTGCTCTTCTTCTGAGTTTCAGGCAGTGGATCCCTCACCTGTCGAATCGCCAGGTCCTTCTGTTGTCCGACCATTCGACAATGGTTGCTTACATTCAGAACCAGGGTGGCACGCACTCTGTTCCAATGTACGAATTGGCTCAGGATCTTCTGCTCGCTCAGGATGTCCTCGCCGGGGTGGCTGTTCGTCACATTCCCGGTCATCTGAATGTCCTAGCCGACTCCCTGTCCTGTCGGGGCAGGGTCTTTTCCACCAGGTGGATGCTCCACATGGCGGGTTCCATTGATCTCTTGCGACTCGTTAGAACCATCCGGTGGACACTTTCGTGTCCTCGTGTCCAGATGCTCTGGCTTTCGCCGTGGACGCTCTGGTCCTCCTTTGGAAAGTCTTGTCGGCTATGCCTTCCTACTGGTTCCGATTCCGCCTCAGGTTCTCGCCCAGATATGAACCTGCAGTCGCCGAATCCTTTCAATCACACCCATCGCCACCGTGGATGTGGATCAATCTGCTCTGCTCTCTGTTAGCGGCGGTTCAGGCATGTCTCCCTCTACCTCGCGACTTTCTTTGCCAAAGTCGCCCGAGGAGGTTTCACGTTGACCCGACTTCATTGTGCCTTCGCACATGTCTTTTATCGGGTCCTGTCTCCTCTGTAGTGGTTTTTCGAGACACTCAGTGGAGTTGCTTTTCTTCTTCAAGGAGGCACTCACTCCACTGGTTTAGCCTCTGTGGCCAAGTGGAAAAGTGGAAGGCTCTTCTGACGATGGTGTGCGATCACTCTGTTGCTTCTGTCACTCCTTCGATCATCCCGCTTGCAGAGTTTCTGGTATATGTTTGTTTCTGGGGGTCTCCAGCAATGGGTACATGTCCATGCTTCGGAGACATTTTTTCATATGTGATACCGCATTGTTTCGACACTCATCCTTGCCTCTCCAAGCTTGTTCAGCTCTTTTCCATGAAAAGGCCTAGGACTTTGCAGTTTACTCCAAGATGGTCACTTTCTTGGGTGCTGCTCTGTTTGGGGGTGGGGATGTTCATGCCTTTATCCTGGATGAATATGCATTTTCTCACATGCCAGATCTCTCCTACATCCATTTCTTGATGGATTTGTCTTGCTATTCGTGCAGCTTCCGCTCGTCTAGCTACTGGTGATTGTATTACCAATTGTTTTTTCTGCCACGAGGTGCGTGCATTGTCTTTCTCATTTTTTAATAACTCTGTCATGTTGTCGGATGACGGATGTTATACTGGCAGCCTTCTGGAGAAATGCTACATTCTCCTTTTATCTGCAACAGTTGCAGGAGCCGACAGAGAACCTTGGGGCCCTCTTTCTTGGGCTCAGGCTGTTGTCTATCCCAGCCTTTCAGCTTTTTTCAGGGTCAGTTCCAGCTTTGTGCTGTTACTGCTCTTTCTGTCTGTGCTTCGCACTTCACCATACGCCTCATCTTTCATTGTCTTTTCTTATGTTTGTGATGCTATGGTTTGATAGGCCTAGGGATCTCTTCCTCTGTCCATGGTCCCAGTGCTATTGAGTTATGTGTGGGTTTATTTATGTGATTCCTTCCAGCCTTTTGTCTATTCAGCCTGTAGTAAACAATTGAGGTAGGTTGATAAGAAGTATAAATTTTATAGTAAATTTCCTTTCTTATTATACCTACCGAAATTGTTTACATGGAGGCCCTCCCATCTTCTTATTCGGGTAAGAATCCTTCCTCCCCGCTGATCACATAACTCCTGTGTTGTTCGGAATCAAAAGAATGACGAATTGATGCATTGCGCACTGTTTTACGGTAGTCGTGGATTTGTACTATGGAGAGCGTCCCATACTGGGTGTGCGCCGATGGCGCTCGACCCAATTTTGGCTTATTTTTTCGTGGTGTTTTTACACCACTTTTCTTTCCCAAATCTTGGGAAAGATTAAAATAGACAGTATTTTATCTGAGTTAGGTTCTTCCACTGTAGTGCAAGCCTGTAGTAAACAATTTCGGTAGGTATAATAAGAAAGGAAATTTACTAAAAAATTTATACTTTCATCCCATGGCCTTTATAATGCTTCCATATGGTGCTTATTATCATTCTACCACTATTTAACCCTCACCCAATGTGTTTTAAACGTTTTTCTTAACATTATTTAGTTTTCTGTTTAGCTCAGAATTTCATGTTTAACTTAGTGTTTAGGTCAGCTGCTGTGCTCCTTCTCTTTCCGTGGCACTTATATTCATCATACATATTCCTCAGTATCATTGTTCCATGATTAACCCCTCATACTCTACATTTTAAACATTTTTCTTGACATTTTTAGTTGCATTTAGTTTTCTGTTTAGCTCAGAATTTCATGTTTAATTTAGTGTTTAGCTCACCTCTTCCCATGGTGCTTATATTCATCATACATCTTCTTCATTATCATTCTACTATGGTTTAACCCTTGTCCAGTGAATGTCTTAAAATTTTTCTTCCAATTTTGAACGTTTAGTTTTCTGTTTAGCTCACACTTCAACATTTTCAGTGGGTTAAATTTTTTGTTTACATCGACTGCTGATACCCTTTTCATCCCATGGCCTTTATAATGCTTATTATTATCATTCCACCACTATTTAGCCCTCACCCAGTGTGTTTTACACCTTTTTCTTACCATTTTTAGTTACGTTTACTTTTCTGTTTTCCTCAGAATTTCATGTTTAAGTTTGTGTTTAGGTCAGCTGCTCTTTTCCTTCTCTTCCAATGGTGCTTATATTCCATCATACATGTTCCTCATTATCATTCTAGCATCATTTAACCCTTGTCCAGTGAATTTCTTAAAATTTTTCATCCCATTTTTAATGTTAAGTTTCCTGTTTACCTCACTCTTAGACATTTTCAGTCTGTTAAAGTTTTTGTTTAGGTCAGCTGCCGACACTCTTTTCATCCCATAGCCTTTATATTTGCTTCCATATGGTGCTTATTATCATTCTACCATTATTTCATTCTCACCCAGTGCATTTTAAACTTTTTCTTAACATTTTTTAGTTACGTTTACTTTTCTGTTTAGCTCAGAATTTCATGTTTAACTTAGTGTTTAGGTCACCTGCTGTGTTCCTTCTCTACCCATGGTGCTTATATTCCTCATATATGTTCTTCATTATCATTGTACCATGGTTTCACCCTTGTGCACTGAATTTCAATTCAAATTTCTCTTCAACTTTTGAATGTTGAGTTTTCTGTTTAGCTCACACGTAGACATTTTCAGTGTGTTAACATTACTATTCAGGGCAGCTGCCAACACCCTTTTCAGCCCATGGCCTTTATATTGCTTCTATATGTTGCTTATTATCATTCTACCACTATTTAACCCTCACCCTATGTGTTTTAAACCATTCTCTTAACTTTTTATTTATTTTTTACTTACGTTTAGTTTTCTGTTTAGCTCAGAATTTCATGTTTAACTTAGTGTTTATGTCAGTTTCTGTGTTTTACTTTTAAGAGGTTGTGTTTAGATCAGTTCTTGTGTTTGCCAAAGTTACTATCAAAGAGGAATTTTGGTGAGCTATAGGGCGTTGGCGTCCTTCTTGTTGTAGATGGATTAATTAGATGAGGCATATTTTGTTCCTGATTACGATGAGTCAGGGTTAGAGGAACAATCATTAGAAAATCGTGGGTCCAATGATTTAGCTCATGAAAGCAGTGAAATTGAGGAGCTAATAATTGTAGATCAAGTTTATTCAGTGGAAGAAACAATAGGTACTGCAGACAGTCATCCCTCTGAGAACCATGACATTCGTGTAGTGGAATTGAAAAGGTCAGGAAAAACTCACAGGTCATGTCCCTTGTGTGGTGCAAGGGACAGAAAATTGAAATGCCATGCCATAAGCTTCCACATGCCGTGGTATGTAGCCAATGGCAGTGCCATGGGTGGGGGGGGTTATGAGGGGGTACTTACCCCTCCACATTTTTTGCCAAGCGTAGTAAAAAAATACTATCATTTTAATTTTTGTATTGAACATTGCGGTGTAATGGTGGGTATGCTTAATTCCACATTCCCAAGTGCACTACATCAGAGAAGTTTTTAAATTATGTTTGTGTGTGCTCCCCCTCCCCCCCCCCCCCCCCCCCCCCACACACACACACACACACACACATTAGCTGCAAACAACAAACAAGAGCCGAGGGCCCAAATTGCAACAAGGCGTGCTGCATTCAAACGGTCTGAAACATACTGCTTAAGAGTATTCGAGGAATGCTAGAATCGAGAGCCTTCAATGCATCCGTTTGGAATGCAGCCTACTTTCATTTTCGATTTGAGTGTCGTTTGGTGCTTTGTGCTCGTACTTTACAACAGCGTTCTTCCGTTAAAATGTCACCATGTACGATGTTTTCTATAACTGAAAGACCTAACCAATAAGTTTCAAAAGGATAAAACTGTTTTAATTTAATTGTCAGAGAATGCTCCAGAGAACACCATTTACAACATAAGTTTTAAAAATTTTCTCAACTTCGGGAGGGGACGCCCCTCCAGAAACCCACCCCAGCTCGGCATTGTGTGCAATACCCAACTCTACCCCCCTCACTTCTGTAACTCTGGCGTCGCCACTGTATATAGCAGCCAGGACAGCCTGTTGGAAGTGCAAGCAGCAAGCAGGGATCAATTGCTTTCTCAAGATGAGACATGTCGAGAAAGAGGATCACCTTGAGGGAGCAGGCTTCACTGACAGTGAATTAAAATTATGGATTTTATTAATCAATGGGTTTCTTCACTACTTTAGGGAAGAATTCAATTTAAACTCATTCAATGAACTTCTGGATTATGTGGTGAAGTTAAAACCTTTCCCAACAGATTACTCCAGAACCTTTTACTCCAGAAGTGGTCACAGCGGGACAGTACCTTTTGATACAGGAAATGGAGAAGCCTGTGGTTTTCACTATTTATCCACCTAATAGTGTCATCACACTTATACACTGGAGGATTTTAACTTCATTATTATTGAAGTTTGAAGAGAGCAAATGAGAGGAAGTGATGGCTCGAGAAATTCCTTTCTTCTTTAATGGCATGGTGGTAGAAACAGAACTTAGATGCAGATGATCGTACCCATAGTCGACAGCCGCATGCATTTGGACCATTTGTTGAAGAGAACTGGAAAGAGAACTCTGAGAGACATCGGGTCCATGGTAGAGGAGTCAAGATGTCTACCACTCCTTGGAGTAATTGCGAATTATGTCTTTCCACAGAAATGGAGAATGTGGCAGAGACAGATGGCTGGTGATGAACGGATTTTTCTGACATTTGGCTAACATCCACATTTGATTGACTCCAGGTCAATAGATCGCTATTTAAGGCAAATTGAGTCTTTTATGACAATCTCTCAATGTGTTGGTCTTTGGGAAGTAGGCATTGACACAACCACTACTAGCAAATGTAGGCCAGTTTGCAGTGACAAAGTGAACTGTGTAGAAAATAATATCTCTGCACAAGAGAGATTCTTGCATCATGTACTTCCCTTAGCAGAAAAGTACAATAAGACAGTTGTAATACATTGTAGAGATTCAGGCAATGGCGACGTGGCTGAGAAAGTCCTTCAAATATTTGATGATTTGGGCTTGAACTTCCTCAAAATGCATAAGGCACTGTTTATGGGGACATCTGCAGAACTAGGGGTTTGGCAATAGAAATTGCCAAACTGCAAGTTCGGATTTACAAGCAGTATATTCAAGGATCCAGCCACTACTGAATCAATTGGAGGATTGCCAGTTGAGAGGATTCTTTTAGAATCTGATGCCCCATATCTGTCACCTCTTCGCCTCCGCCCAGTAAACACATCCTAGATGCTTATGCCAGTAATAAAGTGCATTAGTAAACTGAAAAATGTACCTGTGTCTGTTTTGGTTGCTGTAGCCAACCAAAATGCTTGTCATTTATATGGCATTAACTTGTGTTGAATTTGCTTGCCTATACATTTGTAGATACCTGGATGTATTGAAAAGTTTGCATTTCAATGCATATATATAAATACAAACAAATATAATATTTCTAAAAATACAATAAAAAAAAATAAAAATAAATTTGTATAATTTATAAGCATTTTGTATTTATTTGAATAATATCAGACAACCAAAAGTTGTACTTTCAGAAGTCTGAGTATCTTTTGGTATAGGCAAAACTATGTTATGAATAAAAAATAACACAAGTTTATAAATTTTGTGTGCAAGAATAAGCATTCAGTGTACAGTTTCGTGTCTATGGTACTTGAAAGTACCTTTCAGTTAAGGTGTCACATAACTAGTAATACACTTATTATCGATGTCTTAATGAAAGGTGTTATATCTCCTCCCCAGTTGAAAATTCTAACTTTTAACCATGTGCCTGTCTGTAAGTGTCTCAGTTGTTTGAATTTGATATGTGGCATAACTGTTGTCTATGATGAAACTTATTGGTGGTGGAGTTTTGAGTTCGACACATATTAACTATTAACATTCTCAGGTAAGGTTGCCATTCAAACAAAAGGGGGAGGAGTGTGGAGAAACAGAGCAACTAGTCCAGAATGACACAGGTTTCATGACTGGTACTTGTCCATGTATACTCCAGTCAAATAGAATGTGCCTGAACTCACCAATAGCTTTCTTGGTTTTGGTGCAGTTTAAATCAGATATTCGACAGAGCGGATGTTGTTTACAGTTGTTGCCATTGCAAATTTCTTATCAACCTACTCACAATTGTTTACTACAGGCTTGCACTACAGTGGAAGTCCCTAACTCGGATAAAATACTCTCTATTTTTGTCTTTCCCAAGCAAGTTGGGAAAGAAAAGCGGTGCAAAAGCACCAATAAAAATAAGCCAAAACTGGGTCGAGTGCAACCGGCGCAGACCCAGTACGGGACGCTCTCTCCCAAGTACAACTCCACGACTTCCGTTGCCAGTGCGCATATACCGTCTCTAAAGACTCATTCTTTTTAAAATCCGCTTCGTGTCGAGATGTTTTTGCACGCTTATCAGTGTTCCACCAGCTCGATGTTTGATGTTTCCTGATTCATTATACCACAGTGTATCCTTTGTATTCTCAGGAACAGTGTTTTATATTCTCTTTTTTCTATTATATGTCCATAATGTATATTTATTTGCTCTCTCTCGGGTCGCGCGCGATTTTCGCGGGCCACGCGGTTCGGACTTAGATTTTCACAATTATTGTTCATGCTTTTTTTGCAAATTTTTCTAATTGTGTTAGAGTTAGGTGTCAGCGGGGTACCACTCCTACAGTGTTTCTTCTTTCTGTTGAGAGTAGTCTTCCTGTTGGGTGGTTCCCGGTCGACCGTCTGGGGTCTTTGTTTCTGTCACCTTTCTCTCTTTGGGAGTGTTCTGTTTTCTGATCTCACCTTCTCTGCTCCTCTCACCTCTTTCATGCCTAGGACAATTCCTTGTGGGCAGTGTCTGCTGCCTAAGCATGTGGACGATGTACATTCGTCGTGTTCCTCCTGTAATGGGTGTTCGGCCGAGCGGCCATGTGGTGTCTGTGGAACATGGTCTTCCACCTTTTGGGCGTCAGTAAATCGTGTCGTTCGTTCTCGTGGCCGTGCCTCCCGCTCCCGCGGGAAAGGAGAACGTGGTCGTTCGGGGCCTCCCGAGCCGACTTTGTCTGGTGAGAGTTATTCCTCCTCCGTGGGGGATGTGCAGTCTTTTCCTGTGGTGGATACTGCGGGAGCCGTTGAGTGTTCTGGTGTAGAGATGCCTGGTTCCGGGACTACGGTCCCCCTCCAGTCGACATCTGAGGCTGTCACTAGGGTTGTGACTCCTCCTTCGGAGCCGAGCCGGTGTGCTCTCTCCACTTCTTCACCAGCCTCAACGACTCTCGACGTATCTACTACTGCTGCTGGTCCGTCTGCTTCGTTGTCTGTTTCAGCCGGCCTCGGCTTTTCGCTGCAGGGGACTGCAGAACTGTCCGATACTGTAGACGTGGGATATCGGCCCCAGCCTTCCCTGACTTCAACTCGGCGAAGTCGGAAGGGGCTGCCGGCCGAGCCCATCGCTGTGGTCTCGTCGCCGTCGAGTACCACAGTTGTGTCTTTGGATTTGGATGTTCGTAGTGGAAACACTATGAACTCCGTGGCGGTTCCGTCCACTCACTCTGGTCACACGACCAGTTTTGGGGGACCAACGCCTTTTGTGCAGCCTGGACCTTCTGCCCCGCAGAGGTCCGCGGTGACTCTCATGAGTTCTCGCAATATTGATCCTCGGGGTGCATCGTACCCCTATACACGTCTGCCTTCAGATGTTTCGGCTGCCGCCCGTCGTCCCGCGTCGGGTGTTTTGGAGGATCGTGACCCTTCGCTGGTTAAGAGGGTCAGAGGTGAAGCCACTTTGCCGGTTCGCTCCCCTTTCGAACCGGTCGGTACAGGCAGTGAGCTTAGGGAGGCCCTCTCCTTACTCACTCAGGTTCTCTCAAAGAGCCTTCCTGTTGCTTCCAGCGAGGCTATGGGTGGTTTCCAGGCGCCTCCTATGGCGCCGCCTCCCGGGATTGGAAACAGGCCGGTTTCCGATTCCTCTGGTGTCCCGACACCATGGGAGGCGTCGGCTGGTTTGCCCACGATGGGCTATGTGTCTTCCGACTCTGGGGAGGAGTCCGACATGCTTGAGGTCGAGGGCCAGCAGTCTTCGGACTTGGGGGCGGCTCTTGGCTTTGTGTTTGGGTTTCTGCCTGAGCTCAAACCTGCTAACCAGCCGACAGTGTCAGCCTGGCCGCGATCATCGGTCGCGCGCCAACAGCCTATGGAGCAACCTGCTTCTGGGCGCCTTCGACCATGCCAGTCGGTACAGGTGGTTGAGGCTTTTTCAGCATTGGATGCCAAGCTGAATTCCAAGGCTTTGAAGACTTCGTTCTTCACCAGGGTTGACACCTTTTTGCCTCCTGTGCGTTATCGTTCCTACGATTCCGCCAATCTGTCAGTCTGCCAGACTTTGACGGTTCTGGATCAGGACTCCACTTCCCTCGGGCTTTCCAAGCCCAAGTCTGCCGTCATTCCAATGACGACTCTGGAGTCCACGTTGGGCTTATCTAGAGAGATGCTTGGCATGCTTTCTCTCTCAGATCACGTCGTCTCAGCTTTGGCTGCTTATCTGCCTCCAGATAAGTTTGACGAGGTACAGGCTCCTTTGCGTGTGCTGTCCAAGGCGCTTATGCACCTTACTCACACTCATGCCTGTAACACGGCCAATTTGGAATTAGTTCGAAGGGACGCTGTGCTGGACACAGGACGATCCCTTCCCGAGGAGCAGCGTGCTACTCTTCGATCTGCTTCTTTGGCAGGTCCGCAACTTTTCCATGGTTCCGTGTCGACGGTCCGGGATGACGTCCTACGTCATTCCAAAGATCAGCTGCTGTTTCGTCAGCTTGATCAGCCTTCTCGGGGAGGCAAGGGCCGTTCCAAGCCTAACAAGTACCCTTCTGCTTCCTCTGTGAAGCAAAAGGCTGGTCCTTCTGCCGCCGCCTCTACTTCTTACTCACGGGGTAAAGGTAGGGGTCGGCAGAATCGAGGGAAGTCTCAGGATTCTTCATTTAGCAGAGGAGGTGGTTTCTCCTCTCGCGGGCCTCGTCGGGGCTCGAAATGAAGGTCCTCACCTCGACTCGTCCCAGGTTGGAGGAAGGATAGCAGAGTTCGCAGACCATTGGACCACCATCACATCCGATCCATTGGTGTTAGATGTTGTTCGGTCCGGGCTGCGCATATCCTTCCGACGGCACCCCACTCTGTCAAAGGTGCCTCTTCCAACCACAGTTCCTTCAGACGTTTTACGTCGGGAACTTTTGTCCACGGAGATTGCCAATCTCCTGGCAAAGGGGGCGATCGAGGTCGTCAAGAACGTTCAGTCAGTGGGTTTCTATTCCCGCCTGTTCTTGGTGCCGAAGAAGGACGGCCGACTCCGACCGGTTATCGATCTGAGCATCCTGAACCAGTCTATCATTGCTCCCAAGTTCAGCATGGAGACTTTCAGGTCGGTCCGCCAATCAATTCACCAGGGAGATTTCGCAGCCAGCATCGACCTGCGAGCCGCTTACTTCCACGTTCCGATGCATCGGGCATCACGGAAGTATCTCAGGTTCGCTTTTCTGGGGCGAGTTTACCAGTTCAAGGCCATGCCTTTCGGCCTCAACCTGGCTCCTTGGGCGTTCACCAGACTGATGTCGCAGGTGATAGCGTTCCATCGCACACAGTCCAGGGTGACTACTTCGGCATATCTGGACGATATCCTCCAGAGGCATTCCAATGCTGCCTTACTGGAATCGGATGTCGCCACTCTGTTGAGCTTGCTCACGTCGCTAGGATTCAGAGTCAACGAGGAGAAGTCGGACCTGGTCCCTTCTCAGTCGTTTTGTCATCTGGGGATGTCTTTCCAAACCAAATTCAATTTGGTGGCTGTTCCCCAGGCCAAGGCTGTGATTCTCTCAGCTTTTGCTCTGACTCTGTCCCAGTCCAGGTCCGTGACCGCTCGGAGTTTTCTCCGGCTGATCGGTCTCTGCGGTTCGGTGACGGATCTCATTCCTCTAGGTCGGCTGCGTGTCAGACCTCTCCAACACTTTCTGCTCAGTCGTTGGAGACCGAATGTAGATTCTCTGGATCAGGTGCTTCCGTTTCCAGGCTCTCTGTATCCTCACCTTCTTCCCTGGACAGATGTTCAGTGGATTACGCAGGGTGTTCCGCTGGACTTACCCACGTCCGATCGCATTCTGACGGCAGATGCCAGCGATCTCGGATGGGGTGCGACGTTGGATCCTCTCGGTCTTTCCCTACACGGGATGTGGGACCAGGATCAAGCAGCTCTACACATCAACCAGAAGGAGCTTCTTGTTCTTCTTCTGAGTTTCAGGCAGTGGATCCCTCACCTGTCGAATCGCCAGGTCCTTCTACTATCCGACAATTCGACAGTGGTTGCTTACATTCGGAACCAGGGCGGCACGCACTCGCTTCCGATGTACGAGTTAGCTCGGGATCTTTTACTGCTCGCTCAGGAGGTTCATGCCGGAGTGGTTGTTCGTCACATTCCCGGTCGTCTGAACGTCCTAGCCGACTCCCTGTCCCGACAGGGCAGGGTTATTTCCACCGAGTGGATGCTTCACAGGGCAGTGTTCCAGTCGCTTTGCGATCTCTGGGGACGTCCCCACATCGATCTCTTTGCGACTCGTTGGAACCATCAGGTGGACACTTTCGTGTCCCCGTGTCCAGATCCTCTGGCTTTTGCCGTGGACGCTCTGTCACTCGATTGGAACGGTCTAGTCGGCTACGCCTTCCCGCCGGTTCCGATTCTTCCTCAGGTTCTCGCCAAAATTCGAACCTGCAGTTGTCGAATCATTCTGATCGCTCCCCTGTCGCCTCAGCGGGTGTGGATCAATCAGCTCCGCTCGCTGATGGCGGCGGTTCCGGCACGTCTCCCGCTACGTCGCGACCTTCTTTGTCAAGGTCGCCCGAGGAGGTTTCACGTCGACCCGACTTCATTGTGCCTTCACGCATATCTTTTGTCAGGTCCTGTCTCCTCCGTAGAGGTTTTTCGAGACGAGCAGTGGAGTGCATTTCTTCTTCAAGGAGGCACTCCACTGGTTTAGCTTATGCAGCTAAATGGAAGGTCTTCTGTCGATGGTGTGCTGATCACTCTGTTAATTATGCCAATCCTTCGATTTCACAGATTGCGGAGTTTCTGGTATATCTGTTTGATTCTCGGGGTCTCCAGCCTGTTACCATCAAGGGTTACAGGTCTATGCTTTCAGAGACTTTTTCTTATGTGGGGAAGCGTCGTATCGGCACTAATCCTTACCTCTCCAAGCTTGTTCGGCACTTTTCTTTGAAAAGGCCTCGGACTTTGCAGCTTACTCCACGATGGAATCTTTCGTGGGTGCTGCTTTGCTTGGGGGGGGGGGGGGGGGGGGGGGGGGTGCCGTTCGAACCTTTATCCCAGGTGGATATGCAATTTCTCACATATAAGACGGCTTTTCTGATGGCATTTGCTTCGGCCAGACGGGTTATTGAGCTTCACGCCCTCTCGGTTGACCCGGCCTTTTTTAGGAGTTCTCCCAACAGTGTTACTTTTACCACTGATTGCTCCTTTTTGGCTAAGAATCAGTTACCAGATACTACTCCTCCTCCTATCTGTATCAGGGCTCTTCCCTCTGTTGAGGGTACTCGCCCTTTGCTCTGTCCGGTCCGTGCTATTCGCATTTATCATGATCGGACACGCTTCATACGGAAGGGCAGAAAACGTTTTTTTCTGTCTCTCATTCCGGGTCGACAGAAGATCTCTCCTCAATCCATTTCTCGATGGATTTGTCTTGCTATTCGTACGGCTTATAGTCGTTTAGCAGCTGGCGATTGTATTACCAATCGTATTTCTGCCCACGAGGTGCGGGCACTGTCTACCTCTTGGGCTTATTCTAACTCCGTCAAGTTGTCGGATGTTATGCAGGCAGCCTACTGGAGAAATGCTTCTACTTTCTCCACCTTTTATTTACGCCAGTTGCAGGAGCAGTCGGAGGACCTTTTTGCCTTGGGTCCTCTTTCTTCTGCTCAGGCTGTTGTCTGCCATAGCCATTAGGCTTCTTGAAGGTCAGTTTCAGCCTTGTGCTGTTACTGCCCTTTTTTCTGTCTGTGTGTCACACAGGCTCATATGTCTCTTTTCATTGTCCTTTACCAATGATTGCGACATTATGGTTGATAAGCCTCGGGACCTCTTCCTTCTGCTTCACGGTTCCAGTGCACTAGGGTTATGTGGGGGTTGGTTATGCGATTCCCTCCAGCCTTTTGTCTATTCAGCCTGTAGTAAACAATTGTGAGTAGGTTGATAAGAAATCTAAATTTTATAGTAAATTTCCTTTCTTATTATACCTACCACAATTGTTTACATGGAGGCCCTCCCGTCTTCTTTACGGGTAAAGAATCTTTCCTCCCCGCTGATCACATAACTCTAACGTTTACGGATTCAAAAAGAATGAGTCTTTAGAGACGGTATATGCGCACTGGCAACGGAAGTCGTGGAGTTGTACTTGGGAGAGAGCGTCCCGTACTGGGTCTGCGCCGGTTGCACTCGACCCAGTTTTGGCTTATTTTTATTGGTGCTTTTGCACCACTTTTCTTTCCCAACTTGCTTGGGAAAGACAAAAATAGAGAGTATTTTATCCGAGTTAGGGACTTCCACTGTAGTGCAAGCCTGTAGTAAACAATTGTGGTAGGTATAATAAGAAAGGAAATTTACTATAAAATTTAGATATCTTTCTTTGTCTGATACTCAGTGAGTGTTAAATATTGCAGAAATTATGCTACAATAGCAAAACAAAGTGAGTCACTATAATCTGTTTCTACTAATTTGCAAGCAGTACTATAGGCATTATCTAAATGACGTCATACGCTGAAATAAATAGACTACAGGAAATACCCAACAATTTTGTAGATGCCATGATGGTGTGATGATGTCACAGCAGGCCAATGCGATTTGTGATAACTCACGATGAGCCTGGGTCACTGTCGAGTGTTGCGTGCGACATAAATCTTGTGATTCCTTTGATTCTTTCTGACAAAGCAACGCACATGTTCTCCAAAAGGCACAGACAGGTTGACAACATCATAGGTTTCATAACTCTTTGAAGTTGATTGACAAAACAGTATACCATGATGTAGGACAGGTACAAAGCTAACATGTAATGGCATTGTGTCTATAGTGCATCAGTTGTCTGTGAGTACTGTCAATGAAATAAACCCCCTCTGTATGTCGGTATGGAGATGAATTTCTTAGTAGTTCAACGTGGGTTCTTCCCGACGTCAATAGTAATCAATACCTCTTATTATCTTACACTATATCAGAAGTATGGTTATCCGGTTGATGGCTCTTCTAACCAGTTGAGTTTCTTTGCAACCAGATGCAGTCTGGATATCCGGCTAACCGTGGCAACTCTATATATTACACATTAACAAAAAAGCAAATATACATGTGAATGGTTATCTAAATTTGGAGGGTTATCCAAATTTTTTTGACATAAACGTTTTGGGGTTGTCTGAAGTTTCAATTTGTGCATCCCTGATGCAGATGATTTTTATGCAACTTATATGCTACATGGTTGTCACAGACACATTTTGGGAATGTGAATGTTTGTTGTTCAATTTTGTTATCTCCCAGGGATGAGAGAGTTCAGCTAATTAGCCGATTCCAGCTAATTTATCATCAAATTGCTTAAATTTTGTTTTCTTTAAATTTACATGAAAATTGTCTTGAAGACCATTTTCATGTAAATGTATAGAAATGAAATATCTGCCAAGTGATATCTTAACTAGATATTCTCTTATTTTCAGAAGAAACTTTATTTTCAGCTGAAAATATGGTAGTTTCTGGAGCTGGGTGGTTTTAATTTTTCAGATTCAATTCGGTTTTGGATTTGTACCCGAAAAAACCTTGCTTTTGGTTCTGTTTTTAGCTCAACTTTGACGAAGTCAAATTTGAGCTATTGTCATGGCCCGTCGTCCGTCGTCCGTCTGTCCGTCTGTCCGTACGTCATCAACAATTGGCTATGGCTCGGGCTAGAGGTCGTATTTATGAACCGATCTTTACGAAACTTCTTGTGTACCTTTGTTATGACCCTGGGACGGGAACAAGTGTTTTTAGGTGTGGTCTGAAATTCAAGATGGCTGCCAGTGGCCATTTTGTACCGATGATGCAAAAATCAGTTTTTTGTACAGAACTTCTGTATGAAAGTTCTGATTTGAATAAAGTTTTGAATAAATGTTTAGTACCATGGGATACATCACATATAATACGGGTTTTTTTCTCGTGCGTAAATTATGCAAATTAGACTGACTTTGATTTATTTAGTGTTACTTTCAGAGCTGTAAGTGCCAAGCTGCTATTGCTCGGGCTAGAGGCCGTATTTATGAACCAATCTTTACGAAACTTCTTGGGTACCTTTGTTATGACCCTGGGATGGGAACGAGTGTTTTTGGGTGTGGTCCAAAATTCAAGATGGCTGCCAGTGGCCATTTTGTACCGATGATGCAAAAATCAGTTTTTTGTACAGAACTTCTGTATGAAAGTTCTGATTTGAATAAAGTTTTGTATAAATGTATAGTACAATGGGATACATCACATATAATACGGGTTTTTTTCTCGTGCGTAAATTATGCAAATTAGACTAACTCTGATTTATTTAGTGTTACTTTCAGAGCTGTAAGTGCCAAGCTGCTATGGCTCGGGCTAGAGGCCGTATTTATGAACCAATCTTTACGAAACTTCTTGGGTACCTTTGTTATGACCGTGGGACGAGAATGAGTGTTTTTGGGTGCAGTCCCAAATTCCAGATGGCTGCCAGCAGCCATTTTGTACCGACGATGCCAAAATCTGTTTTTTGTACAGAACTTCCATATGAAAGCTCTGATTTGAATAATTTTTTGTATGAATGTTTAGTACCATGGGATACATTACATATATTACAGGTTTTTTTCTTGTGCGTAAATTATGCAAATTAGGCTAACTTTGATTTATTTAGTGTTACTTTCAGCACTGTGAGTGCAAATCCCAATACGGCTCGGGCTAGAGGCCGTATTTATGAACCGATCTTCACGAAACTTCTTGGGTACCTTTGTTATCACTGTGGGATGAGAAGGAGTGTTTTTGGGTCCAGTCTGAAATTCAAGATGGCCGCTAGCAGCCATTTTGTTCAAAATTAAGTGCAATCAGATTTTTGCGCAGAACTTCCAAATGAAAGATCTGATTTGAATAAATTTTTATATGAATGTTTAGTACCATGGGATACATTACATATAATACAGAGTTTTTCTCGTGAATAAATTATGCAAATTAGGGGTCCGGGTGGGACTTAGAAAATTTTGGACCAAAATCCGGAAATTAGTTTTTTTGTGTTTTGATGCATTTTGGTAAATTTTAAGAAGAAGAAGAAAAAATTTTAGTCTGAAAATATTTTGTTTGGGACTGAAAATTTCCACACAAAAATAATAATCTACAATGATTGGTCTTAATCTGTAGTCCATTACAGTCACCTTGTAATTCTTTTATTATTGTTGACTGGGCCAAAACAAATACTAATTCCTGTCATATTCATTATTCATTTGTCTTGGTCACAGCAAGTACTAATTCCTGTGATATCCAAGTTGAGCTACAGAGTCATTGACTCTTTCATTTATATGTTAGGAACATATAGTAAACAACACTTCTGGTTCCTTAACATGGAAAATAAACCGCAATACTTTGTGTGACACCACTCACCACAAAAGGTACTGTCTGTAAATAACTTCCCAGTGATCATTCTTTTAGTAGAGCTGAGATGGTTAACTGATTAATCAATTTACCAGTGATCAACATCTTGATTGATCGATAAAACGCTTTACTTTTGAACTGCTGTATAATATGGGTTAATAAAAGAACAAACTTGCTCAAAACATGCAAACATTGTCACACTGGCTTGCATCAATTATATGAGACAGAGCAAAGCATGCAAGTTACCTGCTGACATACTTGTTCACTTGCATGATCATTATACTATATCGGTAGCTGGAAATGATCATTCTTAATCCTTTACCCAAAATGTGGGTAGCAGACGATACTCACCAAATAAATTCTTGAATTACTAAAAATTTTGAATTTTTGTCTGAGAAACATAGCCCAATTCAATGAGCTCGTTCCAATGAGAGGTCATGAGCTATGTTTTTGAGACAAAAATTGAAACATAATAAAATTTGAATGGAGATTTTTGTATACAGCAGCTGGTTGGTTTTGTCTGTTATGTTGGTTAAAGGGTTAATGCCCAAATCACCGACTGTATGGCAGTTAATAGTCCTCTACCGGCATTGCCGGAGGGGACTATAGGTTTGCACTCTGTCCATCCATCCGTCAGTCCATCAGTCTGTCAGTCACACTTTAGTTTTCCGGAGCTTTTTTTTAGAAACGCTTCGACGGAATTCAATTCAATTCAATTCATTTTATTTAACGGTATGTAAAATATAATAATCAATTCAGTTACAGAATAATATTGTGATACATATACATACCGTTGGGGGACGGCATATCCAGATTGGCTGTCTTCCTGCTATCCCCCGAGGTAAAAATGTAATTAGAGCACCATCATATCAGACAGAGTATACAGCCGGGAAGAGAGAAATACAGATCCTTTTGGAGTAATGCTGTATTGTTGCATTATTGCATGGGAAACAAAACACTTAAAATAGCAATGATATTTTTAGAATACATTGAAAATAATATTGATAATACTTTGGGAATAAGATGAGTGACAAACTGACGAGCTAGCCGGTAAAGGTAGAACTGTATTACAGATTAGTATAGTAAACTATCTAGTACAGTCTGGGCAATACGGGTTGTTACATGTATTTTGTGTTTGAAAATTTGAGAGAAGTTTTTGCGTTAACATTTTCTTAAATGCAGTACGATTAGTAGCATTTCTAATACTAAGTTCCAGGTCTGGAATAATTTCATTTTTGGTAAACTACTATAGAACGATGACTTACAGATCAAGTTTGAGTTTCATGCTGATTGCATTATTCTTGTGTGAGTTATGGCCCTTGGAAAAATGGAAAAGCGCCAAAATATCAGTTTTCCAGACTTTTTTTGGAAACGCTTCAACGGAATTCATGCTGATCACATCTAGGTTATAACATTTGTATAATTATTAATGCTCATTAGTCCAGTAGGGGACATTGTATTGCTTTAGAGATACGTGTGCTCTTGTTTAGTTACCTATTAGGGCAAGTGATCAATCAGTTTGCCAAGGTTAATCCATTCGATTAATCAATCAAGAAATCCTTTAAATGTTTCAGCCCTAATTCTTAGGGGTTTTAGAAGATCAGTTACTCAGTGTTTTGATACAGAAAAAACATAAATATGGGTAACAAATGAATAATGTTTATCTAATCGATATTGTGTTCTCATTGTCACATTTTCTCCCTCATTGACTCGTTCTCTGGATGAGTCAATAAGGGTTGAAAATGTGACAAGAACATGGCATATTCACTCCTTTTCTAAATAGACTAAGTGGCGAGAGTCCATAGGGGCCACTAGTCCAATTCGTTTACAGTAAGGTAGATTGATCAGTTTATGCACAAAGCAAAGCCGTTTGGTCAGTTTTTGGTTGGTCTTGTGGTTTGGTTTCCTGTTTGCCTCACAAAACGGGACCAAATTGGAAAACAAAAAAAAACACCCAGCTTTTGGCTTATTTCAGCTTATGTAGTTGCTTTCCACTCTCATCCCTGACCTCCTAATCATCCTGTGCCTAGCTATAGCTACCAACAAACCTTGCAATTGTCTGGCACCCAAGTGGTCATTTTGGGGCTTACCTTGCAGAGTGGCGGGGAAGTAAAAAGTTTTTTTGGATGTTTATAGGGTAAATTTTTCACTGATTCAGAATCTGAATAATGCCACTCTGTAAACCTTAGGCAACTCAAGATATTCAAGATGGCATCAAAGTTGGCCTCCAGAAACTCCCAGTATATCGCTAGGTGGCCCAAAGTTGCAAATTTTGTATGAGACACACCACCCAGTGGTGGTACATATGTTGTATAAGTTTCATTGCTATATCACCTTCCACTAAAAAGTTGGGGGGCGAGGGGGGGGGGGGGGGGGTGGTGGGCACTAAAAAGTTGTGCATGTTGATTCTTCATGTATGTCTTGACTAGTGCTGAAACGGTTGGCCAATTTTTCTATCCGGATAACCGACGACCTTGACCGGATATCAACCGGATAACCGTTATTTCCAACCGCTAAATTCAAAACTATATAATACCCAATGTACTCATGTCGAAATCATCGGAAATCACTTGGCGGGGATTCGTTCTCTTTACACTGATATTTTAAGTCCTGTCACTAACAACATTTTCCCGTAAAAAATAATTAAAATATCCTTTTCTTGATACCGTATATAGAATAGTAAGATAGGGATATTTTTTGTCAGAAAAACGTTGCTAGTGACAGAACTTCCAAAAACTGTGTTCTCATTTTATAAACAAAGCGAACCGATCTGCGCATGCTGAGAAGTAGTTCATACAACTATGGTAACTTGAAACTTTGGAATGTACCGGAGACGGGTGGATCGAAAGTCGGAACATTTATTATAGGAACTGAATTTTAATTGTTGATTATCGTTCACATTACTTCACAAATAACTGAAAGTCTGAAATCAGGAAAAGTCGTCCCATCACCCATAGCAACTTCAACAGAGGCACGTCAGGCAACTAATGTAATTTGATAATTTCAAAGTTGATTATTCTTGGTCGCTGTCGACTTCAACAGTTACAGCTTCACCATCACCTGTAGTATCCTGTAACGGTAGGTCGGCTCGTAGGTATTCATGCCCAAATATCAGTTGATCTACTGTACCCGACTCTAAGCTCGCACGCTTATTTGTAACAGTGTTTCCTGTGACAGCAAATGTTCTTTCTGAAGGAACAGATGTCCTCTGTATCCCTAAATATCTCCGACCAAGGGCTGCAACTCTGAGAAATCTGCCATCGTCCTTGCGCCACCACTGTGTAGGTGAAATGTTTGGAGATGTTCTTGTTTCCATGGAAACTCGTAATTATACCCCCACTTTTCACAGTGGATAAACCGTAAAGTGCAAAGCCCGGAAGTCGCGAGGCTCGAAGCGAGAGAAGTCTATTTTTATCATCAAGTTTTCGCAGCGTGAAATTTTCTTTCGATGTTTTTGCCATTTTACGACAGCTAGCAACACAGGAGCATCGGAACACATAAGTAAATGTTGCACAAACATATTTCTCAATCTTCGATGACTGCTATTGTTTCAAACCACCCCGTTCCTTGAAGAAAATAACGATTGCTCACTGCGAAAATCTCTTTATCATCAGGAATTACCACATCAAATGTCGTTTTAAACATATTATGCATCGGTTTGTTTCAACACACTGCAGTCTTGTGTGCAGAGTGATACATACCCGATAAAATTTCTTTTGAACGGGTCTTCGGTTAAGATAATATAATGAATAAACGGCAATAAATTAAAACACCCCACTTCACATTCACTGTACACCGAGTCGTGTTTGACCTCTCTCACTGGTTGTCACGGCGTACTGTGACTTGGAATTCAAAGATATCCGCTGGGTTAAGCTGCAAATTGGAATTCCATCCAGAGAAATGGAGGCCTGTCAAGACTATATGTTCTCATCAAAATATATGCATCTTACCACGTAGGAACAGGCAATTCGAGCAAACAATTTCTTTATGTTTAAGTGTTTATTCTATGAAAACAGATACCAAAAGTTATTCAAATAGAGGTGTTTTAAAAAACAGATATGTATTAGATTGTATGCTTACTAAAAACAACCCTGTACGCAGAGAAGTGTCCAGGGCTTGAAAAAGTAGAAGATGGATCTATCGGGAATTACAGCTTTCGATATTTTCAATCATGCACTCACCTCCAGCTAAATATATTGCTAATGTTTTAGCTTTTTGTTTTGACAGACCCACGGATCATGCCTAATTTTCAGTTGTTGGAAAACCAACTTCAGATAAACTGGAGTCTACATATCATACATAAATGACCTCTTTCCTGACTACTATAGAACGAACGCGCCTTCCACATCCCGTTTGATATTAGATTCTAACGTCGGGTTTCTTTATTTTTCAGTAAAGATGGATAGCACTGAAGTTGTAATATACCCAACAATAGAAGACCAAGAAGTTGATGTTGTTCCCCCCCAAAAGTTATCCTGTTGTAGATGTGATTATTCGACAACTTCCAAATTCAATTTAAAACGACACCAGAGTATTCACGCCCACCCCGATGCCAATATTACACCAACAAATTCATTTGTATGCGAACAATGTGGCCATACAACCAAGACAAAATATGGGATGGTGTTGCACATAAAGAAACATGATAACATATTTCGTTTCACATGTGATATGTGTGGGAAGAAATTTAACCAACTGTGGAACTATCGTGGCCACCTGGCATCACATGGCCCAAAACGTCAGCATCAGTGCGAGCATTGTGAGAAGGCATACACTCAGAAGGGTGAACTGTCTGCTCATCTGCGCTCACACGAAGCAAGTAACAGCGGCATGGTGTTTGAATGTAGTAAATGTCAGAGCAAAAACTTTTCGGCCCCAAAATCTTTGGCAGAACACCTTAAGGGGGTTCACGGAGACAAGCGGTATCATTGCAAAAATTGTAATAAGGCTTTTTCATGGATGAGCCCGCTGTCCTTCCACCAGTCGAAATGTCCGTAAAAATAGTGAAACGGACAGAATATAGTAATTAAGGGCATGATTCCACCAAAACCAAGTGCAACAGAAAGTTCATCACCATTCCTATCACTTTCTGGTTTTGGCACAGAATACAGACACCCTGACATAACACAGGGGTCTGTGTGAAATATAAGGATTGGGCTGAGTAATATTGACACAACTAAGCCCATGATATATAACATAAATCGGGAGCTGTTAGCCATTTTTATCTCACTTTCGAGCATTTCTTTGGTCACTGTAATTAATTAAAAACCTGGCTCATGACCCTAGGATTTATCAGAATATCACGGGTTTTAGTATAAAATGTCACTTGAAAGAAGTGTATTCCTGTGGGATTACTCTACTCAATTCTCCAATACTGCAGACTGCAAAATCATTTTGGTACACCTTATAGTCTACAGTACGGCTGTCATGGACAAGCCGTTTTTCACGGCGTGGGCATTTCTGCACGTGAACATGTAGGGTGCTATGCCAGGGTTGCAAGCAAAATTTCGGTTGATGAAGCACCGGGTTAAGCCAGGTCCTCCGATCTCCATCAGTAGAAATATAAATTGGTGTCTTTCATAGCTATCCCCAAAATGTATCAGTGGACAAATGCCCACGTCGTGAAAAATTCCGTGTCCCAAGATGTACCAAAATGATTTTGCAGTCTGCACTATTGGGGGATTGAGTCAAATAATCCTACGGGAATACACTTCTTTCATTGAATATTGTATACCAAAACCAGTAATATTCCGATAAATCTGGGGGCCATGAACAAGGATTTTAATTAATTATAGTGACCGAAGAAAAGTTCGAAAGGGGGCTAAAAATGACGAGCTCTATATTATGGGTTTAATAACCCTTACATCCGCCCGCGTAATTCACAAGTTACGCTGTTGCAAAATTCAAACTTTCCCAAACAATGTCAACAAAACCACATCATGTGACTCCTTATGTTATCGCCAACTATAAACTTTCCAGAGTTCTTTATGTGCTGTGGCACGACCCCAAAGTTATTGATTTTCCACACAATACTCCTGGAGTTGTCATCCTTGAATTTGATCCTTAAAATGTCATCTGGGTGCACTATTATTGAGTAAGCTACAGCTTCGCTGAAGACAGAACTTTCCTTGTTGCAATACGCACATTTGAAGGAAGTCTTGGTCTCCATGTACGACCGTTCCATTCTTCAAGCTCTTTGGCTGGAAATAAATAAAAGAATATATTGAATATTGAATTCTTATTTTGAGATATAATTCATCCTCTTTTAATATAATCTCGTTGACGTCAGAAAATTTCATAATTCAGCGCGACGTTCTGCTCATTCTTTCTGTTTATAAAATCCCCCCCACTCCCCTGGAATATAATTAGGCATATACCCACAAAATATGCAGACATTATGAAAAGATAAACGGCTTATGTTCGCTATGTTCACAAGTATAAGGTAGAGCCTATAAATTGCGAGCATAATATATTAGCAAACAGTGAACAAATATTTTCACATAGATGCTAAAAGTGATATTGTCTTTTGTACCAAAATGTGTCACCAGAGCTATTTATTTATTTATTTATTTATTTATTTATTTATTGGTGTTTAATATGACATATTTATCCACAATGGCTAATCGTGACACAATATGAATGTAAAGTCAAGTTTTGCCAATCGTTTATAGCCATGTTGCCTATTTAGAGGACTTTCAACTGAAGAATTGGTGACTGGGTCATTTCTTATCAACCTACTCACAATTGTTTACTTCAGGCTTGCACTACAGTGGAAGTCCCTAACTCGGATATAATACTCTCTATTTTTGTCTTTCCCAAGCAAGTTGGGAAAGAAAAGTGGTGCAAAAGCACCAATAAAAAATAAGCCAAAACTGGGTCGAGTGCAACCGGCGCAGACCCAGTACGGGACGCTCTCTCCCAAGTACAACTCCACGACTTCCGTTGCCAGTGTGCATATACCGTCTCTAAAGACTCATTCTTTTTATAATCCGCTTCGTGTCGAGATGTTTTTGCACGCTTATCAGTGTTCCACCAGCTCGATGTTTGATGATTCCTGATTCATTGTACCACAGTGTATCCTTTGTATTCTCAGGAACAGTGTTTTTTTATATTCTCTTTTCTTTTATATGTCCATAATGTATATTTATTTGATCTCTCTCGAGTTGCGCACGAATTTCGTGTGCCACGCGGTTCGGACTTAGATTATTTCACAATTATTGTTAATGCTTTTTTTTGCAAATTTTCTAATTGTGTTAGAGTTAGGTGTCAGTGGGGTACCACTCCTACAGTGTTTCTTCTTTCTTTTGAGAGTAGTCTTCCTGTTGTGTGGTTCCCGGTCGACCGTCTGGGGTCTTTGTTTCTGTCACCTTTCTCTCTTCTTTGGGGGTGTTCTGTTTTCTGATTTCACCTTCTCTGCTCCTCTCACCTCTATCATGCCCAGGACAATTCCTTGTGGGCAATGTCTGCTGCCAAAGCATGTGGACGATGTGCATTCGCCGTGTTCCTCCTGTAATGGGTGTTCGGCCGAGCGGCCATGTGGTGTCTGTGGAGCATGGTCTTCCACCTTCTGGGCGTCAGTAAACCGTGTCGTTCGTTCTCGTGGCCGTGCCTCCCGCTCCCACGGGAAAGGAGAACGTGGTCGTTCGGGGCCTCCCGAGCTGACTTTGTCTGGTGAGAGTTATTCCTCCTCCGTGGGGGATGTGCAGTCTTTTCCTGTGGTGGATACTGCGGGAGCCGTTGAGTGTTCTGGTGAAGAGATGCCTGGTTCCGGACTACGGTCCCCCTCCAGTCGACATCTGAGGCTGTCACTAGGGTTGTGACTCCTCCTTCGGAGCCGAGCCGGTGTGCTCTCTCCACTATTTCACCAGCCTCAACGACTCTCGACGTATCTACTACTACTGCTGGTCCGTCTGCTTCGGTGTCTGTTTCAGCCGGCCTCGGCTTTTCGCTGCAGGGGACTGCAGGAATGTCCGATACTGTAGACGTGGGATATCGGCCTCAGCCTTCTCTGACTTCAACTCGGCGAAGTCGGAAGGGGCTGCCGGCCGAGCCCATCTCTGTGGTCTCTTCGCCGTCGAGCACCACAGTTGTGTCTTTGGATTCGGATGTTCGTAGTGGAAACACTATGAACTCCGTGGCATTTCCGTCTACTCATTCGGGCCACACGACCAGTTTTGGGGGACCAACGCCTTTTGTGCAGCCTGGACCTTCTGCCCCGCAGAGGTCCGCGGTGACTCTCATGAGTTCTCGCCATATTGATCCTCGGGGTGCATCGTACCCCTATACACGTCTGCCTTCAGATGTTTCGGCTGCCGCCCGTCGTCCCGCGTCGGTTGTTTTGGAGGATCGTGACCCTTCGCTGGTTAAGAGGGTCAGAGGTGAAGCCACTTTGCCGGTTCGCTCCCCTGTCGAACCGGTCGGTACGGGCAGTGAGCTTAGGGAGGCCCTCTCCTTACTCACTCAGGTTCTTTCTAAGAGCCTTCCTGTTGCTTCCAGCGAGGCTATGAGTGGTTTCCAGGCGCCTCCTATGGCGCCGCCTCCCGGGATTGGAAACAAGCCGGTTTCTGATTCCTCTGGTGTTCCGACACCATGGGAGGCGTCGGCTGGTTTGCCCACGATGGGCTATGTGTCTTCCGACTCTGAGGAGGAGTCCGACATGCTTGAGGTCGAGGGCCAGCAGTCTTTGGACTTGGGGGCAGCTCTTGACTTTGTGTTTGGGTTTCTGCCAGATCTCAAACCTGTTAACCAGCCGACAGTGTCAGCCTGGCCGCGATCATCGGTCGCGCGCCAACAGCCTATGGAGCAACCTGCTTCTGGGCGCCTTCGACCGTGACAGTCGGTACAGATGGTTGAAGCTTTTTCAGCATTGGATTCCAAGCTGAATTCCAAGGCTTTGAAGACTTCGTTCTTCACCAGGGTTGACACCTTTTTGCCTCCTGTGCCTTATCGTTCCTACGATTCCGCCAATCCGTCGGTCTGCCAGACTTTGACGGTTCTGGATCAGGACTCCACTTCCCTCGGGCTTTCCAAGCCCAAGTCTGCCGTCATTCCAATGACGACTCTGGAGTCCACGTTGGGCTTATCTAGAGAGATGCTTGGCATGCTTTCTCTCTCAGATCACGTCGTCTCAGCTTTGGCTGCTTATCTGCCTCCAGATAAGTTTGACGAGGTACAGGCTCCTTTGCGTGTGCTGTCCAAGGCGCTTATGCACCTTACTCACACGCATGCCTGTAACACGGCTAATTTGGAATTGGTTCGAAGGGACGCTGTGCTGGACACAGGACGATCCCTTCCCGAGGAGCAGCGTGCTGCTCTTCGATCTGCTTCTTTGGCAGGTCCGCAACTTTTCCATGGTTCCGTGTCGACGGTCCGGGATGACGTCCTACATCATTCCAAAGATCAGCTGCTGTTTCATCAGCTTGATCAGCCTTCTCGGGGAGGCAAGGGCCGTTCCAAGCCTAACAAGTACCCTTCTGCTTCCTCTGTGAAGCAAAAGGCTGGTCCTTCTGCCGCCGCCTCTACTTCCTACTCACGTGGTAAAGTAGGGGTCGGCAAAATCGAGGGAAGTCTCAGGATTCTTCATTTAGCAGAGGAGGTGGTTTCTCCTCTCGCGGGCCTCGTCGGGGCTCGAAATGAAGGTCCTCACCTCGACTCGTCCCAGGTTGGAGGAAGGATAGCAGAGTTCGCAGACCATTGGGCCACCATCACATCCGATCCATGGGTGTTAGATGTTGTTCGGTCCGGGCTGCGCATATCCTTCCGATGGCACCCCACTCTGTCAAGGGTGCCTCTTCCAACCACAGTTCCTTCAGACGTTTTACGTCGGGAACTTTTGTCCACGGAGATTGCCAATCTCCTGGCAAAGGGGGCGATCGAGGTCGTCAAGAACGTTCAGTCAGTGGGTTTCTATTCCCACCTGTTCTTGGTGCCGAAGAAGGACGGCCGACTCCGACCGGTTATCGATCTGAGTATCCTGAATCAGTCTATCATTGCTCCCAAGTTCAGCATGGAGACTTTCAGGTCGGTCCGCCAATCAATTCACCAGGGAGATTTCGCAGCCAGCATCGACCTGCGAGACGCTTACTTCCACGTTCCGCTGCATCGGGCGTCACGGAAGTATCTCAGGTTCGCTTTTCTGGGACGAGTTTACCAGTTCAAGGCCATGCCTTTCGGCCTCAACCTAGCTCCTTGGGCGTTCACCAGACTGATGTCGCATGTGATAGCATTCCATCGCACACAGTCTAGGGTGACTACTTCGGCATATCTGGACGATATCCTCCAGAGGCATTCCAATGCTGCCTTACTGGAATCGGATGTCGCCACTCTGTTGAGCTTGCTCACATCGCTAGGATTCAGAGTCAACGAGGATAAGTCGGACCTGGTCCCTTCTCAGTCGTTTTGTCATCTGGGGATGTCTTTCCAAACCAAATTCAATTTGGTGGCAGTTCCCCAGGCCAAGGCTGTGATTCTCTCAGCTTTTGCTCTGACTCTGTCCCAGTCCAGGTCCGCGACCGCTCGGAGTTTTGTCCGGCTGATCGGTCTCTGCGGTTCGGTGACGGATCTCATTCCTCTAGGTCGGCTGCGTGTCAGACCTCTCCAACACTTTCTGCTCAGTCGTTGGAGGCCGAATGTAGATTCTCTGGATCAGGTGCTTCCGTTTCTGGACTCTCTGTATCCTCACCTTCTTCCCTGGACAGATGTTCAGTGGATTACGCAGGGTGTTCCACTGGACTTACCCACGTCCGATCACGTTCTGACGGCAGATGCCAGCGATCTCGGATGGGGTGCGACGTTGGATCCTCTCGGTCTTTCCCTACACGGGATGTGGGACTAGGATCAAGCAGCTCTACACATCAACCAGAAGGAGCTTCTTGCTCTTCTTCTGAGTTTCAAGCAGTGGATCCCTCACCTGTCGAATCGCCAGGTCCTTCTACTATCCGACAATTCGACAGTGGTTGCTTACATTCGGAACCAGGGCGGCACGTACTCGGTTCCGATGTACGAGTTAGCTCGGGATCTTCTACTGCTCGCTCAGGATGTTCATGCCGGAGTGGTTGTTCGTCACATTCCCGGTCGTCTGAACGTCCTAGCCGACTCCCTGTCCCGACAGGGCAGGGTTATTTCCACCGAGTGGATGCTTCACAGGGCAGTGTTCCAGTCGCTTTGTGATCTCTGGGGACGTCCCCACATCGACCTCTTTGCGACTCGTTGGAACCATCAGGTGGACACTTTAGTGTCCCCGTGTCCAGATCCTCTGGCTTTTGCCGTGGACGCTCTGTCACTCGATTGGAACGGTCTAGTCGGCTACGTCTTCCCGCCGGTTCCAATTCTTCCTCAGGTTCTCGCCAAAATTCGAACCTGCAGTTGTCAAATCATTCTGATCGCTCCCCTGTCGCCTCAGCGGGTGTGGATCAATCAGCTCCGCTCGCTGATGGCGTCGGTTCCGGCACGTCTCCCGCTACGTCGCGACCTTCTTTGTCAAGGTCGCCCGAGGAGGTTTCACGTCGACCCGACTTCGTTGTGCCTTCACGCATATCTTTTGTCAGGTCCTGTCTCCTCCGTAGAGGTTTTTCGAGACGAGCAGTGGAGTGCATTTCTTCTTCAAGGAGGCACTCCACTGGTTTAGCTTATGCAGCTAAATGGAAGGTCTTCTGTCGATGGTGTGCTGATCACTCTGTTGATTATGCCAATCCTTCGATTTCACAGATTGCGGAGTTTCTGGTATATCTGTTTGATTCTCGGGGTCTCCAGCCTGTTACCATCAAGGGTTACAGGTCTATGCTTTCAGAGACTTTTTCTTATGTGGGGAAGCGTCGTATCTGCACTAATCCTTACCTCTCCAAGCTTGTTCGGCACTTTGCTTTGAAAAGGCCTCGGACTTTGCAGCTTACTCCACGATGGAATCTTTCGTGGGTGCTGCTTTGCTTGGGGGAGGGGGGGGGGGGGGGCGCCATTCGAACCTTTATCCCAGGTGGATATGCATTTTCTCACATATAAGACGGCTTTTCTGATGGCATTTGCTTCGGCCAGACGGGTTAGTGAGCTTCACGCCCTCTCGGTTGACCCGGCCTTTTTTAGGAGCTCTCCCAACAGTGTTACTTTTACCACTGATTGCTCCTTTTTGGCTAAGAATCAGTTACCAGATACTACTCCTCCTCCTATCTGTATCAGGGCTCTTCCTTCTGTTGAGGGTTCTCGCCCTTTGCTCTGTCCGGTCCGTGCTATTCGCATTTATCTTGATCGGACACGCTTCATACGGAAAGGCAGAAAACGTTTTTTTCTGTCTCTCATTCCGGGTCGACAGAAGATCTCTCCTCAATCCATTTCTCGATGGATTTGTCTTGCTATTCGTACGGCTTATAGTCATTTAGCAGCTGGCGATTGTATTACCAATCGTATTTCTGCCCACGAGGTGCGGGCACTGTCTACCTCTTGGGCTTATTCTAACTCCGTCAAGTTGTCGGATGTTATGCAGGCAGCCTACTGGAGAAATGCTTCTACTTTCTCCACCTTTTATTTGCGCCAGTTGCAGGAGCAGTCGGAGGACCTTTTTGCCCTGGGTCCTCTTTCTTCTGCTCAGGCTGTTGTCTGCCATAGCCATTAGGCTTCTTGGAGGTCAGTTTCAGCCTTGTGCTGTTACTGCCCTTTTTCTGTCTGTGCGTCACACAGGCTCATATGTCTCTTTTCATTGTCCTTTACCAATGATTGCAACATTATGGTTGATAAGCCTCGGGACCTCTTCCTTCTACTTCACGGTTCCAGTGCACTGGGGTTATGTGGGGGTTGGTTATGCGATTCCCTCCAGCCTTTTGTCTATTCAGCCTGAAGTAAACAATTGTGAGTAGGTTGATAAGAAATCTAAATTTTATAGTAAATTTCCTTTCTTATTATACCTACCACAATTGTTTACATGGAGGCCCTCCCGTCTTCTTTACGGGTAAAGAATCTTTCCTCCCCGCTGATCACATAACTCTAACGTTTACGGATTCAAAAAGAATGAGTCTTTAGAGACGGTATATGCTCACTGGCAACGGAAGTCGTGGAGTTGCACTTGGGAGAGATCGTCCCGTACTGGGTCTGCGACGGTTTGCACTCGACCCAGTTTTATCTTATTTTTTATTGGTGCTTTTGCACCACTTTTCTTTCCCAACTTGCTTGGGAAAGACAAAAATAGAGAGTATTATATCCGAGTTAGGGACTTCCACTGTAGTGCAAGCCTGAAGTAAACAATTGTGGTAGGTATAATAAGAAAGGAAATTTACTATAAAATTTAGATATTTTACCAGTAAAGCAGAACTTGTTTAACAAAGTAAACAAGCACTGCCTCACTTCCCGTGACTCCCACGAGGACCCGAGCTATCAACATCATTCTTCGTCTGATTTCGCGCACATTTTCCGCGGTCGATTATAAGAGTTTCAATTATCAAATTTGTGCAAGTTGGCGTACAGCTTTTCAGCAACTACCGAGCATGAATTTGCAACTCGTCGTGTAGTGAATTTTGAGTGAGTGGTCCTAAAAATTGTCGTTTATATTGTTATATCGACATAATCCGAGGTCCGTTGATATAAATTATTATCGGGTATATACCACTTCCCACACCGGGCGCAGAGTGTTATAAAAAAACTGGGGGTTAACGTGTTTAAAAAGACATTTGATGTGGCAATTTCTGTTGAAAAATAGATTTTCGGAGTGAGCAATCGTCATTTTCTTCAAGAAACGTGTTAGTTTGAAACATTAGCAGCCAAAGAAGGTCGAGAAATAAGTTTTTGTAACGTGTACTTACGTGTTCCGATGCTCCCGTGTTGCAAGCTGTCATAAAATGGCAAAAACGTCGAAAGAAAATTTCTCGCTGCAAAAACTTGACGATAAAAATAGATTTCTCGAGCCTCGCGACTTCCGGGCTTTGCACTTTACGGTTTATCCACTGTGCTTTTGAAGAAAATGGGGGTATACTGGATTACATGCGTCCGTGCGTCCGTCTGTGCATCCGTGTGTGAGTCCGTCTGAAAGTATTCATAACTAAAGTAAATTATTATTTTTTATAATATTTGTTGGTCATAGGAATGCCCACACTAGTTATTTTTTTTTTTTTATTAATTGTTCACTTAGAAATTGTGTCTGTCCGAGCCAAATTTTGTCTGTTCAGCCTGTATCTCGGGTATCAAATGTTCTATTGCAATGAAATTTGCCATGAACACTGCTTATGGTATAGGCTTTAAAAAAAGGATTCAACAGTATTTCTCACATTCTCCTTTTTAGAGTTATCCCCCTTTTTTGACTTAGAAATTGTAGGAAATAGACATTATTTGTCTGTTCAACCTGTATCTTAGGTATGGGTTATCGGATTTTGGTGAAATATGGCATGCAGTTTGCCTATGACAAAGGCTTCTGCCTCATTGCATAAAACTTCCAAACACCAAACAATTTACCATACTTTTGACTTAGAAATTGTTGGAAATTGTTGAAAACTTTCGAAGAAAATGAGAGGGTGGGGGGTGCATACTGGATTGGGGTTATCGGATTTCAGTGAAATATGGCATGCAGTTTGCCTATGACAAAGGCTTCTGCTTCATTGCATAAAACTTCCAAACACCAAACAATTTACCATACCTTTTGACTTAGAAATTGTAGAAAACTTTCGAAGAAAATGGAAGGGGTGGAGGGGGGGGGGAGGTATACTGGATTGTGTCCATCCATCTGTGCATCTGTCTGTCAGTCCATACAAGAATATTCATAAATGATATTTGTTGGTCATAGGTATGCCCACACTAGGCGGTACACCACGTGGGGGTATGCACCGGACGAAAGTCCAGCTCTTGTTCATCATGAATGTCTTGGCTATTACTCTCTGCACAATTGTCATAGTAATCTCCCAACAGAAATTTCAATGCCATATTCGATTTCTCATGTTTAGAACTTTTCACTTTGGGTACAAATTCTCTGATAGTGAGCCCCTCTTTGGCCCTCTATAGATTATTGCCTGCTTTTGAAGTTCCTCTTGCATCATCACTGATGTCGCCAGACCCAGTAACCTCTGTCGCGCTGGAATCCATGGGTGAAGAAGTGACTTCAGTTACGGTCTCAGTAGGCACATTTGAAATGGCCGGCTTAACTTTCAATTGATATTTCATTTCTGAAATGATTTGGTCAAACACTTTAATGTGCTCGTTGTCGCTCAAAAATGGCAGACTCTTGTACCTCGGATCCAAAGCTGCTGCGATTATACCTGGATTAACTGAAAAGACATCAATAGCGTACCTCTTTTTCAAGTCTGTTGACACAACTTTCTTGAAATCTTTAACGATCTTTGAATCAGTTGCATTCTCGATAATATGGAACTTTAACAATCCGCACACTTCTGGGTGAATCGTGCTGAAAGTGGGATATGTTTCCAAACAGAGAATAGTAGTGGCCATTTGCAAGGGCTTCAACACTGATGTTACTGCTTCCATTGTTCTCCAGATATCATTGCTTAATTCCAATACACGACCGTTGGATTGTGAAGTAATGTTGGTATCCAAAATTACTGCAAGCACAGGTAGGCATTGTTCCAACAGCCATCCAAACATTAAATATGTGGAATTCCACTGAGAGGATACCTCTTGAATTAGACTCTTCTCCTTTATGTCCATTTGCTTTTGGCGCTTGTGCAGTTCTGCCATTGCTACATTCACATGCAATGTGTGGCCAAAACATCTGATGTGTGTCATTCCCATTTCATGAACGCACGCAACTACATTCGCTCCATTGTCAGTCGTAATTGCTAAAATTTTATTGGATATCTCAAACTCTTGCAATATCTTCCGTAACTCTGCCGCCAAATTAACAGCTGTATGTCTTTCACTCACCTCCCGTGTGCACAAAACAGAATTGTAAAATTTCCAGTTTGGATCGATCTAGTTCACCTCCCGTGTGCACAAAACAGACTTGTAAAATTTCCAGTTTGGATCGAGGTAGTACACAGTCACTGTAATGTAGCTCTCTGTTGCACAACTTGTCCAACAGTCAGTTGTTAACGCTACAGATGGAAAAGATTTCAGCTCTTCGATGAGAGTCTCCTTAGCACTATCATAAAACACTTTCAGATAATTTCTAATTGTCGTATGACTCGGTACATTGTAGCTGGGGTTCATTAATTTCACCATGTGCTTGAACCTTTACCCATTCACAATACTCAATGGACGAATGTCAACTGCACACCACTGAACGATGGCTTTGGTTATCTTATTCCATTGATCTTTAGGCATTGGCGTCGGTATCTGGAAGTTCAATGTAGACTGAATCCTTCTACTTGTACTGGTACTACTGGGGCTACTACATGTACTCGAAGCAGAGATAGAGCTCTGATCAGGCAATGGCAACTGCACAGTGGCGTGCTTTTTATGAAGATGCAACTTCATAGTAGATGTGGAACCCGAATACATGAATCGTATTTGACACAGTTTACATTCCACTGCCTTTTTGTCATTTTCTTCGATCAATACGAAGTTCTTCTAAACATCTGATTTGCATTTTTCAGTAGGCTGACTCATTCTTTGAAGACGGCTCAATAATGATGTAATTTGAAATATTATTGCAATACTGCCTGTCAGAGTGCCCAACATACCACCAACTCATAATTGTAAAACATGCCCATCACTCATGATCGGGTCAGCAGACTCAGCACAGGTTGCTTTGAACTTTGATTTAGCCAACGTACATGTTCCCAGTCAAAAGAAATTGACAACGTCATCACTCTTTGATGCAACACCGCCAAAGCGAATGGAAGACGCAACGCAACATTGTTAAATTATATTTGTTTATTAGTCGAGTTGTGACGAAGTCAAACTCGACTTATAGTTTGGTGAATGGCGGGCGGGCGGGCGGGCGGGCGGGCGGGAGGGCGGGCGGGCGGGCGGGCGGGCGGGCGGGTGGGCGGGCGTAAACAATTGGTTTCCGGATGATAACTTGATAGTGGTTCAACTCACATTCATTAAACTTCATACATAGGTTGGTCTTGGTGGGAGGAAGAACCCTATTGATTTTGGACATGCTACGTCGAAGGTCAAGGTCACAGTGACCTTGAACATAGTAAATCTTAAACAATTGGTTTCCGGATGATAACTTGATAATGGTTCAACTCACATTCATGAAACTTCATAGGTAGATTGGCCTTGGTGAGGGGAAGAACCCTATTGATTTTTGACTCGCTACATCAAAGGTCAAGGTCACAGTGACCTTTAACATAGTATATCGCAACAATTGGTTTCCGGATGATAACTTGATAGTGGTTCAACCTAGAGTCATGAAACTTCATAGGTGTGTTGGCCTTGGTGCGAGGAAGAACCCTATTGATCTTGGACTCACCAGGTCAAAGGTCAAGGTCACAATGACCTTGAACATAGTATATCGCAACAATTGGTTTCCGGATGATAACTTGATAGTGGTTCAACCTAGAGTCATGAAACTTTATAGGTGTGTTGGCCTTGGTGCGAGGAAGAACCCTATTGATCTTGGACTCACCAGGTCAAAGGTCAAGGTCACAGTGACCTTGAACATAGTATATCGCAACAATTGGTTTCCGGATGATAACTTGATAGTGGTTCAACCTAGAGCCATGAAACTTTACAGGCGTGTTGGCCTTGGTGCGAGGAAGAACCCTATTGATGTTGGACTCACCAGGTCAAAGGTCAAGGTCACAGTGACCTTGAACATAGTATATCGCAACAATTGGTTTCCGGATGAGAACTTGATAGTGGTTCAACCTAGAGTCATGAAACTTCATAGGTGTGTTGGCCTTGGTGCGAGGAAGAACCCTATTGACCTTGGACTCGCCTGGTCAAAGGTCAAGGTCACAACTCGACATTGGATCTGTGATCCTGAGCGGCATTTTTTCAATTATTTGTTACTTTCCCAGTTTCCCCCCCAAGTCGGGTCAGCTGAGTTTACTCAGTGAAATAACTTCAAATAAGTCCTCTATGATCTATTAGATAATGACTGCAATTGTCTTCAGTTGCAGTTTAGTGGGGTGCAAAACGTTGCTGTGATTGTTGGTGATCTTTCGTAGGTATGTATCATTCACACATTTTTCCTGATTGTTTTTCTACTGACGGCGGTTGACCAGTTGGTGGGCTATTCAACTGGTTATGCCAGTCAACTGGTTGTCAACCAGATATTTGGCTAACCGTTTCAGCACTAATGTTGACCTCTGTGACCTCAACCTTAATGGATCAGTCATGAATTTTTTATGTGACACAATGTTTAGTAGTGATCCATGTGTTGTCTAAATTTCACTGTGATATCTTGTTGCACTAAAAAGTTATGGCTCTGACACTAACAAGTTAATATGCATGTTTATTCCATGTGTTGGCCTCTATGTGACCTTGATGGGCCAATCAAGCATTTTGTATGCAACACACCATCTGGTGGTTGTACGTATGTTGTGTAAGATCCATTGTTGTATCTCTTTCCACTAAATAGTCAAGGCCCAGACATGGAGAAGTTGATGTGTATGCTCATTCCATTTGTTGCCCTCTCTGTGACCTTGACCTTGGTAGGGCAGTCATAAATTTTGTACATGACACACCTTATAGAGGTGGTACAAATGTGTAAGTTTCTTTGTGAAAAAGAAACAAATTTATGAAAATAGAGTTTTCTGGTGGCCATCTTGAATATCTCCAGTTGCCTAAGGTTTACAGAGTGGCATCATTCAGATTCAAATTCATTTAAAAAAGTTGCCCTAGAAATGACCAAAAAACCTTTTACTTCCCGACACTGCAAGGTAACACCCTCTGGTTAACAGACTTCATAACACCTATTTCAAATAAAGTTATTATTATTAGTCCCCTACCGGCAACACCGAAGGAGACTATAGGTTTGCACTCTGTCGATCCGTCAGTCTGTCTATCAGTCTGTCAGTCATACTTTAGTTTTCCGGACTTTTTTTGGAAATCCTTCAACTGAATGATTTCATTTTTGGTAACCTACTATAGAACAATGACTTACAGATCAAGTTTGAGTTTCATGCTGATTACATTCTTTTTGTTTGAGTTATGGCCCTTGGAAATATGGAAAAGCGCCAAAATATCTGTATTTTTATACTGTACCAATGACCCAGACATAGCTGGTGCTAACTCTTAAAATATAGGGCCAAACACAAATTTTGCCCCCCAATCCCCAAAATTTGCATCTAAAACTAAAGAAAACATGTCCTGAAAGGCCCTCCACACCTCGCCCCCACTGCGCATGCGCAGTGTCAAGGACGTTCCGAAATTGGCGCCATTTATCATTCTAAGTTTGGCCCTTCATCAGTTAACATCTGACTGATCTTTGTGCTTTTAAATCTCAGTTTAAATGATGCCAGACACATAAATATTAGTGAAATGGTGATTCTAAGGAGGATAGAAAAGGAGGAGAGGAAAAGAATGTGTGACAGAATATTATCAGGGCTGTAACTTAAAATTTTTTAATGAAATTATGTTAAGTTACCTATTTTCAAGGCAGCAGCCATTTTGTTGTCATTCTGATTATTTAGTTACACTGTTTTTTCAAGTGTTTTTCCTCTCTCCCTGTCCTTTAAGTTCCCCCTTGCTATTCTCCCATGCTTTTGGCATAGTTTCTGTAATTATTATTACTAAAATTTCTTGGGAGTTTTAGCTTAATAACAGAATGAATTCTGTTCTTTCCCCATGTTTACGTCTTCACCTACGGGTGGTTAGGCGTTGTGTTCTGCATCTACCATCTGATGTTCTGCAGTTTCTTCCCTGGAAGTCTCTGTTTTGCATCAGATGGTGTATTTTTGGTAACTGATTTCGGGCCTGAGTGCCTGGAGTCTTATTTTAGTGTTTTTACACTCATTGTTTACATTTACAACAGCCCTCTGTGTGAGGGGGGGATTTCTAAATAATAATATCTTTATGTTATTTTAATCATAACTAGATGCATTATTATTGTTCGTAAGTGTTGAATAAATTGTTTAAAATATTTTTAAAATTTTTGTCCACACTTAGGCTTGGGATCCATTGGGGCTCAACGTTACTTTTCAGAAACTTGGGCTGTTCTGAAAAAATATTTTTTCAAAATATTTTGATTTCAATTATTTTTTCTATATTAATGGATCATATTATTATTATGTATTTTGATTGCCAGGGGTTAGTGCGAGTACCAGGACTTGTTTTCTTTTCACATTGAAAGGATATTGATCAATTGTTTTAAGAGGAAGTCTTCCTCTGACCTTATTATCATTCTATATGTGGTCAGTGTACTCGCATTAACTCCTGTTCTGTATCGTATGATTTCGATGACAATATGGGAAGCGTATGTCACGGTATGTTGTTGGGGATTTGGACACTCCGGTCCTTTCCCCGCAGGGTCACTCTACTTTATCAATTTCTATTTCAGACGATCAAGATTAGGGTGATGTATCTGTGATGTCTTCCAACAGTGTGCCTCCGTCGTCACAATTAATGAAGGGCTAGCGGAAAAGTGCTCATGTAATACGCCAATTGCCTAAGAGGACCCTAGTAGGTTCGACGGCCTTTGACGTTCGCTAGCTCGCCCGGTGTAGCGTCCATTCACCGAATGGTTCGGCAGCCGGGTTCGTCCGTTGTGGTCTAGAAGGAATTTTGGGGTGATGCGAGCACTATAAAATTAACTTAATGCACACCCAGTGACGGCGGATCGGAGGGAGATCGGAGGAAGCCTTTTAGTCCGGTTCATAGCTCGTTCCGGTCCATCCGGACGGCAAGCGAGAGAGGCCCCTCTCTCGTTCAACAACATCTGGCCCCAGATGTTGTGGTACAAATGTGTCGTTAGCGGAGCATACGTCCGTCGCTCGGGACGCTCCGTTGTATAGGCAGTCCGCTGAGACTGCTAAGGCTTCCTCTTCTCGTCAGCGCACACGACCGCACCTTGGCTGCGTGACCGCCGATATATTACCAGCTTCGTCGATCAAGGATTCTTCGGCGACCAGGTCACACCATCCGGCAGCCAGGGATTCGAGACCGATGGACTCCGGACGTTCGCATAGGAAGTATGCGGGAGCCATCTGATGCGGAGCTGCCCTCGGCGAAGCACCGATAGACTGCGCCTCCGCAGGTCTCGACGCCGGACATTCTTGTGCACATAGCACAGCTTATCGCAGCATCCCAGCAGCCGACAGAAACGGTGTCGGATCGAGAATTATCCGACAGCGCTGGGTCGGTAGCCGGGGACTCGAGGCCTGCAGACTCCGGACGTTCGCATAGGAAGTGTGCGGGAGTCAACGTACACGGAGCTTCCAGCGGCAATGCATCGTAAGTCCGCTACTGCACAGGCCTCGGGAACGGACGTGCTTTCCTTAATAGCACAGTTTATCGCAGCATCCCAGCATCAACTGAATCTGTCGCATATATTTTATCCGACGATGCTGGGTCGGGACGCTCCGCGGAAGCGGGTACGGACGTCCGAAAGTTTCATCCGGTCCGACGGGATACCGAAAGGGATTCGGTGGATTTCAAGCTTTCCCTTTCGGAACAACATATGCTGCGATGCCGGATAAGAAACTGATAGCGTCGGTGGACTTAGAAATTTTTGGTTCGGTTCAGGGACATCGTCCCTCAGTTCCGACATAGTCCAATAATGTCACACAAACTTTCGAATTATTGAACGACGCTATATATTATTATTTTATGCTTGCTATCCAAGCATTTCTGGTTTCTTGTTCGAAGAGTTATGGAGATGTCTTTCAAAAGTGTGCCTCTGTCGTCATAGTTAATGAAGAGTTAGCGGCAATAAGTGCTCATGGAATATGTCTATCGCTTACGGAGTGACATTCGCTAGCTCACCCGGTGTAGCGTACATTCATCGAATGGTTCGGCTGCCGGGTTCGTCCGTTGCGGTCTAGGAAGGAGATTTGGGTGATGCGAGCACTTTAATTACTTTAGTACTCACCCAGTGACGGCAGATTGAGGACAGATCGGAGGAAGCCAACAACATAGGGGACCGCATGTTGTGGTTCAGATATTTTACATTCGGAGCATATGTCCGTTGCTCGGGACGCTCCGTTATATTGACAGTCCGAGAGACTGTCTTTAATGCTTCCTCATCCTCACAGCAGGGCACACGACCGCACATTGGCTACGTGACCTCGAGTATCCGATCAGTTTCGGCATTCAGTGATTCCACAGCGAATAGGTCGCGCCATCCGGTAGCCAAGGGACACGAGGCCTATACACTCCGTTCGCTTGCATATTGGAAGTATGCACGGGGTAACGATCTCGGAGCTTCCTGCGGCAATGCATCGTAAGACCGCTGCTCCTCAGGCCTCAGTGACGGACGTGCTATCCGAGTTAGCACAGTTGTTTCGCAGCATCCCAGCAATTGACGGTTTCTCGGTCGAATCAGGAATTATCCGACGGCGCTGGGTCGGTGCGGTCCGCGGTTGCATCATGCTACGGACGACCGAACGCTTTATAGGGTCCGACAGGATGGCGAAAGGGATTCGAAAGATTTCGAGTTTTCCCTTTAGTAGTATCGGAAGATGCCTTTCATATCTTCTGGCATTTCTTCCAGTGATTATTTTTCGGACTTCATTGCTGCGATCTTGGATAAGAGACTTATAGCGTCATTGGACTCGGATTTTTCGATCGGTACAGGGACTTTGTCCCTGACTTACCGACGCAGTCCAATATTGTCACTACAACATGTGTTTTATTTTTCGACGCTATATATTTATATATACAAGCCTGCTACTAAGCATGATAGTTTAGTTTCTTATCCGCGTGGCTCATTTCTGCCATTTTATCTTTTTTACATATAGTTTATTTTGGCAGAGCAGGGCATACCGAGAGTTCATATGCGTCTAGACGGTGTGTTTAAAGACTGCATATATTCTTTTTCGCCGTTTATGTCTTTTCCAATTTCAATGTTGGGAACGACATTATGTATAGTAGACTTAACTTAGACGCTTTATTATACGTAATCCGCCTTACTGAGGCGTTATCATTACGTCTTCAAGAAAAGATTTACGGGATATTATTCTCAATGTAATTTCTTTTGAGGGCAGTAGTTTGTTCACGTATAACTCCGCCCTTCAGTGGCTGATTGGAGTTGGTTAGACGTGATGCAGCCCTAGCTACATCCACGCGTGGATAGTAGGTTAAGAACTCTCTCAGAGTCGCTTCGTTCTCGGAGGAGCTTCTCTTCGACGGCAACTTTCCGGCAATCCATGAATTGCTTGATTTATACATTCTCTTGTCTATCTAGTGTTACAAGAGATTCAGACTGGGGCAAACATTCGGTGGTTGACTCAGAGAGTGCCGCCGCAGTTGCCGGACCCTAGTGTGGCTGTTATGACGGTTGCCAGTCAAACAGATTGGGATATATACTGATCCCTACGGATTCGAAGTGCCAGGGTCTTTGGGTTCCGCAGTCTTTTAGCTATCAGTTTAACTTCCGCGGAATAATGTTTTTTAGGCTTGCTTTATGTCATTGCATGAACATTATTCAGAAACGCATGCCCAAATTCCTGTCCTTTAATTCGACAGTAGTGGCGTATCTCCGGAACCAGGGAGGCACTCTTTCGTTTCCGTTATTCAATTTAATGGAAAGAATCCGTCTGTTGGTTATAGTACACCAAGTTCAGTTTTGGTCCGTCATATTCTGGGTCGTCTGATTGTTTTATCGCACTCCCGTTCTCTTACGGGTCGCTTGTTGCTGTCAGAATGGACTCTCAACAAACAAGTATTTAATCAGATTTGCTATCTATGGGAGCGCCCAATGATGTTTTATTTATGACACAGCTTGCTAATCAATTGCAGACGTATGTGTTGGCTTGTCCAGATCTCTGAGCTAATACTGTTAACGCTCTATTGATCTATAGGACGGATTGATAGGATACGCGTATCCTCCGGCGCTGTTGTTTTAGCAGGTATTGCTAAGATAAACAACCACAATACATTTCTGTTGATAGCATCTCTATCTTCACAGAGATCATGAGTAATTTACTCTCTTGTCTACTGTGGATCTTAACGTGAAATCTTCCTCTATGTGAGGATCTTTTTTCACTGGGTAAATCGTGTCATCTTTATCACAACCAGCAAGGTCGCAACCTTCATGTATTCCGTTGTGTGGTCCGTATTGCATTGTAAGCACTGTACTGGACGAGCTTTGGACGCGATTTCTTACTATAGGAGATCCTCTTCTTCGCTATTCTATGCGACTAAAGTGGAGGCTCTTCCGTCGTGGTGTAGGGATCATTATGTTCATATGGTTGATCCCTCCATACTACGCATTGCTAGTTTTTAGTATACTTGTTTCACAAGATCTACTGCAGCCTGTTGTTATTTAGGTTATAGGTTTATGTTACCTCATACCTATGCACTCTACGATAGTTTACAATTGAGTCTTTTGTCTCTTTATCTAAGTCAGTTAGTAACTTTTTGATAAATAGACTTAGAATCTTTAGATTAAATTCCTATACGGATTTTAACTTCGGTTCTTATTTAGCTAAGTAATCATTTGAGCCTCTGGAAACAGTAGTTTTCAAATTCTGACCTTTTAGACAGTAATTCTGTTGCTTTCTCTTTTACTGTAGAGTCAGTGAGTTTCATGCACTATCGATGGATGATTTTCACTTTCATAGTTTCGGAATCAATACTTCCGTTACTATTTAGGTTGGATTGTTGCATAAGAGTTAGGCTCCTATTATCCGGAACCTATTATTTTAAGGTCCTTCCGTCTTGGTATGGGCGTAGGCCTTTACTCTTTCCGGGTACAGTTTATGTATTTATAAACAGATATCTGTTTATTACAAGGGCGTAAGCTTCTTCTGTCTTTGATGTCTAGTAGAAGGACGTTACGCTCCATTTTATTGTAATGGATTCTATTAACTAGCGTACTGCTTATGGTATATCATTGGCTTAGCAGTTGTGCTTAAGATTTCGGCTCATGAAGTAAGAGTTCTTCTACTTCTTGGGCTTACATTAATAGTGTTGCTATTATAGATTTTTGAAGGCTGCTCATTGCGTTCAGCCATCCATTCATGAATTTTATCTCAGAAATATCGAGTCCATTTCTGGAGGCCTCTATTGTTAGGTCTATTATCTACTGCTCAGAATGTCATTCACTTAACAGTTGCTACTATAGCTAGGTAGGCTGTCTGTTTCGGCAGTGTCTCCGTTCGGCTGCCCTCTTCGCTCTGGGCTATTTGACCCAGGGCAAGAAAAAGGGGGGGGGGGGAGGGTGTTCCCTTGGGTCACCTGTTTTTACTATGAAAACAAGGGGATACCTCCTCCGGAGTTAGTAATTCTGAGCTGTTATTGGGATGGTTGTTTAGTGAGAAGTTTAAGTTTATAAAATTCATTCAAGTCTTAGTTTTTAAAGTATAGCTTTTGAATATTGCATATGTCAACGGACATGATTATGCAATTCTCACACACTTTTAGGAGTATAAGAGTCTCTATTCTCTAGACTTACTTTATTATTGGCTTACTTTAAAAATTATTAGTATAAGGATTATTGGATATTAATAGAGTACATGGATGTATGAAGCTCAATTTTTGGAAGGTGTTGTATCTTTCTAATTTATCATAAATAAGAAAGATACATGTAAGGCCTATTACTTCTTTTCCCTACAGGGGATGACTCTATTTTATTTTATTGAGCGTATTCCATTTTGCTCTATGTCCTTGGCCCTCCAGCCTTTTTACTATTCAGCTATGTCTGGGTCATTGGTACAGTATAAAAATGTTAAAAAATTTATAGTAATTTATATATTTTTTATACTTACCAATGACCCAGACGGGGATGGCCCTCCCAGGAGTTGGGAACTCTTGCCTCCCCGCTGAGTACATAGCGCTTACCAGGCACTGGTTATTAGAATGATAAATGGCGCCAATTTCGGAACGTCCTTGACACTGCGCATGCGCAGTGGGGGCGAGGTGTGGAGGGCCTTTCAGGACATGTTTTCTTTAGTTTTAGATGCAAATTTTGGGGATTGGGGGGCAAAATTTGTGTTTGGCCCTATATTTTAAGAGTTAGCACCAGCTATGTCTGGGTCATTGGTAAGTATAAAAAATATATAAATTACTATAAATTTTTTAACTTTCCGTACCTTTTTTTTGGAAACGCTTCAACGGAATGATTTCATTTTTGGTAACCTACTATAGAACGATGACTTACACAGATCAAGTTTCAGTTTCAGTTTCATGCTGATTGCATTATTTTTGTTTGAGTTATGGCCCTTGGAAACATGGAAAAGCGCCAAAATATTAGTTTTCTGGACTTTTTTTGGAAACGCTTCAACAGAATGATTTCATTTTTGGTAACCCACTATAGAACGATGACTTACAGATCAAGTTTGAGTTTCATGCTGATTGCAGTATTCTTGTGTAAGTTATGGCCCTTGGAAATATGGAAAAGCGCCAAAATATCAGTTCTCCTGACTTCTTTTGGAAATGGTTCCACTTAATAATTTGATTTTTGGTATTTGATTTTAGAATGATGAGATATAGATAATGTTTAAGATTCATGCTGATCACATCTAGGTTATAACATTTGTATAATTATTAATGCTCATTAATCCAGTAGAGGACATTGTATTGCTTCAGCGATACATGTGCTCTTGTTATGTTAAGGGGCTGTGTTGGTTGTGTAAAACTGCCGAACACCACAATCGCAGCTGGCTATACAGAATCATATGTTTTGTTTTTAAAATAAATAAAATTATTAAAAAAAAAACACTAATTACAAACTTGTTCTTTATTTATCGAAGGATCTTAGGTATTGTTTCTTGTGAGGGACAGGGGGCGCGGTGGCTCAGTTGGTAGAGGTGCAGGCTGCAAGCCGAGAGGTCCTCGGTTTGAATCCCACCTGCAGCAACCGCGTTGTGTCCTTGGGCAAGACACTTCAATCCGATTGCCTACATGGGGGCACGATGACGCTGTGTACTGAGGCGTACTGCACGTCGATGGTGCGCATGTCTTCAACCAATCTAACCCTGCCTGTGCTGCGGTGCAGAGTTCAGAGTTATGATGTTGGGGAGCTGACAGCTGCTCGTCGTTGCTCGGTGGTTCTCTCCGGGTACTTTGGCTTCCTCCACCTGTAAAACTGTCGCGGTCACGATTAGCCATTGTGCATAAGTATGTGACCTTAAACACCAATAAATAAATAAATAATTGTGACATGACAGGAAATTCCTCCATAATGCCATTGTCAAGTACCTTAGCAGCAGCATATTCTTGCCGTCATTACCGTGGCCACAATAATTTTGGCTTGTTACAGATACTTTACTCCCACAAAAACAATTATTCCATCCTGCTTAGAATATATTTCAGATTGAAAATGAAAAATAAATTACCCAACAGTTTGAAAATCATTTCGTATAAGAAGGAAAACTATTCAAATTTGTCGATATTTTGTTTATTATTCTTTTGTAAAAGACCCCAGTTGACTGTGATGAACATTGTATCAAATGACGGTAATATTACCTGCATCCCCCACATTGAGGCCATGCTGCTCATAAATGGAACCACAGAAATGCTTCAGTTACTAAGCAATAATGTTACTAAGCAATCCAGAAGTTCGATTGGTTAAGAACCCAAACTGAGCATGCATGAATGCTCCCTTAAAAACTTTTCATCCTCAATTCATCCTGGGTAAAACCACATACGTAATTCCAGAACCATCAATTCATGCGCCTCATAAATGGAACCAATCAAATGCTTCAGTTAATAAGCAATAATGTAACAAAGTAATCCAAAAGTTCTATTTGTTAAGAACCCAGAGTGAGCATGTGCGAAAGTTGTCTTTAAAAATTCTCATCCCAATTATCCTTTGTTAATCAACATATGTAACTCGAGAACCATCAATTCGTTTAATGAATATAAATGCACCAAACCATTAACCAGTGAATATCAAGCTTCTTTTTTTGTAATGCACCATCTCTAAATCTCAAACCAGATTCTTCCCCCACACAGTGTCGCACAGCCACCAACTACTGAATATTGGATGAACCCCAAATATAACAGATCAAGAGATTTGCAGGAGCCGAGGTTTGCATGCACAACTCGAGCACACAAACTGATTTACCACAAGGCCTGAGCAACTATCTGATTTCATATTTGAATACAAATCAATTTCTATTGGAGCCCACTTGATTGTTTATCTCTTAATTACATAACAATGGTAATTAGATATAACTAGTAAAAACACAAAACCATTTACAATACTTTCACTACAAATTCCATCTGTTAAATGCATATAGGTTACAGAACAAACTCCTGTTAATTGAATAAACGGCAGCCGTGGACTGGTCACTTTTCACAGGAGGACAATATTTTCATGAACACAATAATATTAGATTTCAAACACCAGTTATTGGAATAATCGTCAGAAATTTAATTAATGAAGCACGGTTGTACCTGGTGCTTCATTAATTAAATTTTTGATAATTGTTCCTATAATTGGTGTTTGGAATCTAATATTATTGTGTTTGTTAAACCCAGTGTTTCGTTAATTAAACCTTTGCTACTGATGATTTTTATTACGTAGTAAATGCATTTGTGGACATCACACGTGGGTTATGATCTGTCTGCGGCAAGTGTAATGTATCTCAAAGCAGTTACATGTACCCGAACAATCAGTGTCAGTCACTGATTCCCCCATGTTTATGGACTCCCATGTATGTGACCTCAGTACATCCAACAACAGGCATTTAATCTATTATATTTTGTTTGCAGAGCTCTAGGGTGGTTAAAAGAGCCTTTTAATCTCAAAGTAGGAGTTAAAAATGTGCCACCTGACCACAACTCATTTTTGAGGGAAGAATCCTGGTTGCCTCTCCTGCTTTCCATTTTATTATAGACAGTAAGGCCCCACAAAGTAGATCTTCTGTTTCTCCGGCCATTTTTTGTAAAATTGCATGTGGGCGGGCAGATTTTATTTTATTTTTTATTTTTATACGCCCGTTTAAAAAACGGTTGTATTATGTTATCAGTCTGTTTGTTTGTCCGGGCCAACATTGGGGGTTTAGGGGATATTATTATTAGGGGCTACCTCCAAATTAAGGTAGTGTTAGGGTTAGGAGTGGGTGGTGTTAGGGTTAGGGGTAGGGCTAGGTTTGGCTAGGGTGGGGTTGGGTCAGGGGTGGGGGTTAGGGTTGGGGGTAGCCCCAGAGTAGGGCTTAAGGTTGGGGGGTTAGGTCCTGGGGGTGGGTGGGGGTTAGAGTCTGGGATGGGCTTTTAGGGTCAGGGTGGGGTAGGGTTAGGTTAGGGTGCGGTTTTTGGGTGGAGGGGTGGGGTTAGGGTTAAATATAAGTTCTAGGGTGGAGGGGGTGGGCTTCTGGGTAAAATAAGGTGTTGAACATACAAAATATTTTTTTGGTAGCCCATAAACCCGAAATGTTGAAGCGTCCGTCTGTCCGTCTGTCTGTCCATAAACAATTTGGTTTCCGTTCATTGAACGCCTTGACGGATCGATATCAAACTTTCAGATGTTGTTTTTAGCAATAAAATACAGGTCAAGTTCGGTATTGGTGTTTCTCAGTCCATCCGCTGCAGAGTTATGGCCCTTTGAAAACACTATTTTTCTAAAAAAAATTGGTTTCCGTTCATTTAAAGTCGAACGCCTTGACGGATCGACATCAAACTTTCATAAGTTGTTTTTAGCAATAAAATACAGGTCAAGTTCGATATTGGTGTTTCTCAGTCCATCCGCTGCAGAGTTATGGCCCTTTGAAACCACAATTTTTGAAAAAAAAATTGGTTTCCGTTCATTTAAAGCCGAATGCCTTGACGGATTGACACCAAATTTTTCAGATGTTGATTTTATACACCCGTTTGAAAAACGGGACGTATTATGTGAATGGTCTCTCCACCCGTCTGTCTGTCCATCCACGGACACATTTCGTTTCCGGATGATAACTTTAGTTGTAATGGATTGAGCTGAGTTAAATTTGGCATGTGGATTTAGTATGACAAAATACAGGATGGGTTTGATTTCCGTTTCCAGCAGCCCATTTGCAGTAGAGTTATGGCCCTTTATTTATGGGAATTTAGCCCAACTTTTCGTTTCCAGACGATAACTTTAGTTTGCCTTGACCGATTTATTTCAAATTTTTGTTTTTTTGTTTTTGACCACAAAATACAGCTCATGTTCACTTTTGACCACAATCGCATATACCTTTCCAGAGTTATTCCCCTTGAATGATTGCAAATTTGTGGATTTTGTGGTTTCCGGATGATAACTTTAGTTTGCCTTGACCGATGTTTTTCAAATTCTCAGATATTGTTTTTGACCACAAAGCACAGCTCAAGTTCACCTTTGGCCATAATCGCATGTACCGTTCCATAGTTATTCCCCTTGAATGATTGCAAATTTGTGAATTATGTGGTTTCCAGATGATAACTTTAGTTTGCCTTGACTAATTTGTTTCAAATTCTCAGGTTTTGTTTATGACCACAAAGCACAGCTCAGGTTCACTTTCGACCAAAATCGCATGTACCTTTCCACAGTTATTCCTCTTGAATTTGTGCATTTTGTGTTTTCCGGATTATAACTTCAGTATGGCCTAACTGTTGGACATAGAATGCATCAAATATTTGGTTTCCGGATGATAACTTTTATTATTTTTTTCAGATTGGTTCCAAACTTCGTATGTTGTTTAATCACAACAAAATACAGGTCAAGTTCGAATATGGGGTTGGTCCAAACAATTTTCACCCTCACCCCCATCCTTACCCCAACCCTTCAAAAATACAAAACGGGCGTATATTGTCCCGCTTCGCGGTGCTCTTGTTCTGATTAATTCTTTGCATCAAAAGTTCATGTTCTTGGTTTGTTTTATGTTTTAGGCCTCATAATCTACAGAATAGCATGGGTGGTGATGTATTTCATCCCTTGAGTGCAAGAAGGCTTTGCAATGTTTTAGCATTGCAAAGCCTTGTTGCACTCAAGGGACAAATTTATCAATTTTAATAACTTTGGTAAAATATCAGACATAAACCATTTAATTTTTATTTTTTAAAGTTTGCATTGGTTATTGGTTATAAAAAGAGAGCATGCGACAGCCAAAAGGACCACATAGAAAGGCCTGAGAAACAGATTTTTATCTTTTTTAGGCCTAATGTACTGTATATTCTATGTTGAAAGTTATAAATGAATGAACTGTAAAAATGTTACTCTTTTCAATAATTTCAGAAACCATGCCACCAAAAAAGAAAGAGGAAGTACAGCCTCCTCCCTTAATTGGACGAATTGGAACCAATTTGAAAATTGGTATTGTTGGTTTGCCAAATGTTGGGTGAGAATCTTATATTTATATATTACAGGCCAACACAAATTAGAAATTGAGAAAACCTGTGAAAGGGTTGCCTTGAATTCTTTTAGGAAATACTTTTTTGCACAATATTTTTTTTTTTTAAATTAGCAAGAGAATAACAAAATAATAGTGATATGCTTACCAGTTACCACTATTATTGCAAAGGGAAAATTAGTATCCTAGAATACTTGTTTCCTTTGCAAGTTTCCTCTACTGAATTGAAAGGATGCTTTGAAATTTTATAATCATTACAAAGTGGATCGAAGTTCTAGATGATATAATAAATGAATAGCAACCCATTTTGCAAGTCTGTCTTTTCTGATTTCCAGATTTTTCATGCACCCACAGCGAACTACCAGAATTTAAAGCTGCAAATTTTACCAAGGTTAACCACAGAAAATACGATAATTCTGATATCATTATTATCGTTAGTGAAAATACTGAGATGGGATGCTTATTCAAGGAGTTTCTTTCATTAACTCTTCACCCAACGTAATGGCCAAAACTGCCCAGCGCTATTAACAAAAATCGCCAAATGATTTTCAATATTTTTTCATTTTTAGCTCAACTTTTGCAAAGCCAAATTTGAGCTTATGCCATGGCCAGTCGTCTGCCTGTCCGTCTGCTTGGGCTAGAGGCCATATTTATGACCCGATCTTTATGAAACTTCTTGGGTACCTTTGTTATGACCGTGGGACTAGAACGAGTGTTTTTGGGTCCGATCCAAAATTCAAGGTGGCCGCTGGCAGCCATTTTGTACAAATTAGGTGCAATCAGATTTTTGCTCAGAACTTCCATACGAAAGCGCTGATTTGAATAATTTTTTGTATGAATGTTTAGTACCATGGGATACATCACATATAATACAGGTTTTTTTCTTGTGCATAAATTATGCAAATTAGACTAACTTTGATGTATTTAGTGTTACTTTCAGCACTGAAAGTGCAAATGCCAGTACGGCTCAGGCTAGAGGCCGTATTTATGAACCGATCTTTACGAAACTTCTTGGGTACTTTTGGTATCACTGTGGGACGAGAACGAGTGTTTTTGGGTCAGGTCCGAAATCTAAAATGGCCGATGGCAGCCATTTTGTACAAAATTAGGTGCAATCAGATTTTTGCACAGAACTTCCATATGAAAGTGCTGATTTGAATAATTTTTTTGTGTGCATGTTTAGTACCATGGGATACATCACATATAATACGAGTTTTTTCCTCGTGCAGAAATTATCCAAATTAGATGAACTTTGATTTTTTCAGTGCTACTTACCCACAGTAAGTACACATGTCAATACGGCTCAGGCTATTTATTTATTTATGAACCGATCTTCACGAAAGGTCTTGGGTACCTTTGTTATCACCTTGGGACGAGAACGAGTGTTTCTGGGTGCGGTCCAAAATTCAGGATGGCTGCCAGTGGCCATTTTGTACCAAAATTAGGTCTAATCAGTTTTTTGTACACAACATCTATGTGGCTCAGGCTCGAGGCCGTATTTATGAACCAATCTTTACGAAACTTCTTGGGTACCTTTGTTATCACCATGGGATGAGAACAAGTGTTTTTGAGTGTGGTCCGAAATTCAAGATGGCCACCAGCAGCCAATTTTTACCAAAATTAGTGCAATCAGTTTTTTGTACAGAACTTCTGTATGAAAGTTCTGATTTGAATAAATTTTTGTATGAATGTTTAGTAACATGGAATACATCACATATAGTATGGGTTTTCTTCTCGTGCAGAAATTGTGCAAATTAGATGAACTTTGATTTATTCAGTGCTACTTATACACTGTAAGTGCACATATCAATACGGCTCGGGCTAGAGTCTGTATTTATCAACCAATCTTCACGAAACTTCTTGGGTACCTTTGTTATCACCTTGGGACGAGAACGAGTGTTTCTGGGTGCGGTCCAAAATTCAAGATGGCTGCCAGTGGCCATTTTGTACCGAAATTAGGTCCAATCAGTTTTTTGTCAAAACTTCTATACAGCTCGTATTTATGAACTGATCTTCACGAAACTTCTTGGCTACCTTTGTTTTCACCTTGGGACAGGAACGAGTGTGTTTTGGGGTGCCTTTGTTATCACTGTTCTATGAGAACAAATATTTGGGGTTCAGTCAGACCCACTCTGGGACTCCAAGATTTCTTTTCTAGTTTAGCATCTGACTGTCACCCACCTTTACAATACTTTACCTATACATTTGTTACAGGCTACGGTCAGTATTTATGTGCAGACCGTTACAATACTTTATATGTACCTTTGTTATCAGGTCATTACCTAGATGTTTGTCATTGCTGTGTCACATACTATACATGTACATGTCTTAACAAGTTGAGCTACAATGTCATTGACACTTTCATTTGTCTCAAAAACATAGGTTATGACCCCTAATTGAAACGAGCTCGTTCCACTGAGGGGTCATAACTTATATTTTTATACTGTACCAATGACCCAGACTTAGCTGGTGCTAACTCCACAAAAACCAGGGCCAAACACAAATTTTGCCCCCCAATCCCCAAAATTTGCATCCAAAACAAAAAGAAATCATGTCCTAAAGGACCTCCATAGTACGACTCTACTGCGCATGCGCAGTGACGCAGTCGTCCCGAAATTGGCGCCAAATATCATTCTCTGTTTGGCCCTTCATCAGTCAACATCTCACTGATCTTTGTGCTTGTAAATCTCAGTTTAAAGGATGCCAGACACGTAATTTTTGGAGAAAATGTGATTCTAAGGAGGATAGAAGGAGGAGAGGAAAAAAGAAGTGGCAAAAAATAATCAGGGCTGTTCTTAAAATTTTTTGTTGAAATTATGTTAAGTTGCCTATTTTCGAGGCATGGGCCTCTTGTTGTCATTCTTGCTAATTGTTGCACTGCTTATTCAGTGTTTCCTCTCCCCTAGCCTTCTAAAGTCCCCCCTTGCAATTCTCCCATGCTTTTGGCATATTTTTGAGAAGTTTCATTTCTAAAATTTCCTGGGAGAGTTGCTTGGTTACAGAATGTTTTCTGTTATTTTCCCCATAGTTACGTTTTCACCCATGGGTGTATAACATTTGTGTTCTGCATCTTCCATCTGATGTTCTGCAGATTCTCCCCTGGGAGTCTCTGTTTTGCATCAGATAGAGTGTAATTGATGACTGATTCCGGGCCAGTTTTTTCAGTGCCTGGAGTCATGTTTTCTAGTGTGTTTACACTGTTTGTTTTCATTGGCAACAGCCTTTTTTGAGGGGGGCTGTTTGCCTTTGTGGTAGTTTATCTCATTATAAGATACATTTATATTATCCGAAAGTGTCTCATTAATTATTTTATATAATTTTAAAATTTTTGACCACACTTTGCCATCGGATCCATCGGGGCTCAACGTTACTTTTCAGCAACTTGGGCTTCTCTGAAAAAATATTTTTTCAAAATTATTTTGTTTTGCAATTGTTTTTTCATTTATTAATGGATCATGTTATTATGTATCTTTGTGTCAGGGGTTTTGCGAGTAACTAGGACTTATTGTTGTTCTTTCACAATGAAGGGACATTGTTCAAATTGTAATAGGAAGAAATCTTCCTCTGACTTTCATGATCATTGTATTAATTGTAGTCAGTGTTCTCGCATTAATCCCTGTCCTATATGTGAACATTGGGATGAGAAACATTGGAAACGTGTGTCACGATATGTTGTTTCTGGAGAAAGAGCGATGCCGGCTCTTTCTCCACAAGGTCACTCTACTCTCTCAGTTTCTATTTCAGAGGAACCAGAACAGGGTGATGTTTCCATGTTATCTTCTTCAAGTGTGCGTCCGTCGTCACAAATGAATTCAGAGCTAGCGGCAAAAGTGCTCATGGAGATTAGACAAATGTCGTCCGCTAGCTCGCCCGGTGTAGCGTCCATTCACCGAATGGTTCGGCAGCCGGGTTCGTCCGATGCGGTCCAAGAGGAAATTTTGGGTGATGCGAGCACTATAAAAATAATAGATGCACACCCAGTGACGGCGGATAGTAAACGATAACGGAGGAAGCCTTTTAGTCCGGTTCCTAGCTCGTCCAGGTCCAGCCGGGCCGCGAGCGAGAGAGGCCCCTCTCTCGTACAACATCATCTAGGACCAGATGTTGTGGTACAAAATGTGTCTTTAGCGGAGCATACGTCCGTCGCTCGAGACGCTCCGTTGTATAAGCAGTCCGCAGAGACTGTTAAGGCTTCCTCTTCTCGTCGGCGCACACGACCGCACCTTGGCTGCGTGACCTCCGATATTTTGCCAGCTTCGCCGATGAAGGATTCTTCGGCGACCAGGTCACACCATCCGGCAGCCAGGGATTCGAGACCGATGGACTCCGGACGTTCGCATAGGAAAAGTATGCGGGAGCCATCTGATGCGGAGCTGCCCTCGGCGAAGCAGCGAAAGACCGCGCCTCCGCAGGTCTCGACGTCGGACATTCTAGTGCAGATAGCACAGCTTATCGCAGCATCCCAGCAGCCGACAGAAACGGTGTCGGATCGAGAATTATCCGACGGCGCTGGGTCGGTACGCTCCGCCGAAGCATCGGGGGCGGACGACCGGGAACATCGGGAGGTCCGACCGGATGGTGAAAGGGATACGGATGAATTGGAGCTATCCCTTTCGGAACAACATAAAGCTGCCGTGGACTTCATCCAGCACTTTCTTCCTCAAGTTGTTCTGTCGGGCCAGACTGCTGCGCTTCCGGACAGGAGAATTATAGCGTCATTGGACTCTGAATTTTTTGAGCGGTTCAGGGACATCGCTCCCGAGTTTCCGTCGCAGTCCAATAATGTTGCAAGAACATTTGAATTATTGAACGACGCTATTTTTAAACTTGCTTCCAGGACGGGGAAAGCAGGTTTCTTGTCCGCAAATACTCTCAACCTGCCTTTCATTAATGCAAGGAATAAATTCGACACGGCAGGTCAGGGTATACCGAGAGTTCCTCTGCGTATGGACGACGAGGCGGAAGACTTAGAGCTATCATTACCGTCGTCAGCTTCTATTCCAACCGCAGTGTTGGAAACAGCTATTGCGTCTAACAGAGCCAATTTAGATGCCTTATCTTACGCAGATCACCTTACTAAGGCGTTATCACTGCGCCTTCAAGGGGAAGAGTTTCAGGATATACAATCCTCTTTAAGACTTCTTTCAAGGGCAGTAGCTTATTCCACGTGTAACTCCGCCCTTTCAGTGGCAAATCTGGAGTTGGTTAGACGTGACGCAGCCCTGGCTACATCCACACTAGTGGATTCTAAGGTGAAGAACTCTCTTAGAGTCGCTTCGGTCTCAGAAGAACTTCTCTTTGACGGCAAGCTTTCTGCTATTTATGATAATATTAAAAAGAAAGCTAGTGATTCTCTGTTGTTCAGATCTGCTCCTAAAAGGTCGGATACAGCAGACACGAATAAGGCGGGCACTTCTGGGTCTTATGCGCCCAAGAGAGGTTCCTATAGAGGTTCCGGTGCGTCCTCTGGCTCTTATTCGAGAGACCGTCAGGATAGCGACTCTCGTTCGTGACGTCCTTCAGGCCGGGACAATCGGTCGGACGCCCCGAGGTCGACGAGGCGAGGTGCGGGTCGTGGAAGACGTGGTTTCTCCTACCGCAGGCCTCGCAGATCCAGGAGGTGATGGCTTAAACCTCTATCGCGTTCCGGTTGGCGGAAGGTTGTCGAGTTTTTCTCAAGAGTGGGCGTCGATTACGGACGACCCATGGGTGAGAGGAGTGACTTCGGAAGGTCTAAAGATATCCTTCAAACGAAAGCCTCCATTAACTCGAAGTCCAAAGTGGACTCATCTTCCGTCAAATCCTCAGAAAAGAGACGCTCTGGTATCAGAGGTGCAGTCTCTTTTAATGAAGAACGCGGTAGAGGTCGTAGAAAACCAGGAATCGCTGGGATTCTACAGCCATCTGTTTCTGGTTCCGAAACCAGACGGCTCGTTCCGTCCAGTCATAGATTTGAGCTGGATAAACAAGCTGATCGTCGCTCCGAAGTTTTATATGGAGACGATTCGATCGGTCAGAGCGAGTATTCGGGTGAACGATTATGCAACGAGCATAGATCTCAAAGATGCGTACTTTCACGTCATGGTACATCCGACATTCCGAAAGTATCTACGCTTCGCAGTCCTAGGAGTGGTGTATCAGTTCCGGGCCATGTGCTTCGGATTGAATCTAGCACCCTGGGCTTTCACTCGGGTAATGAACTCGGTAATGATCTACTTCCGAGCTCATTCGTCTGCGGTAACGTCGGCCTACCTGGACGACATTCTTCAGAGGTACGGCAACGAGTTAACGCTTCAGAACGATGTTCAGAATCTTCTTCTATTGCTCCGACGTCTCGGTTTCATAGTAAACGAGGAGAAGTCGGATCTGGTGCCGTCCAAGTCATTCACTCATCTGGGAATGAGCTTCGAGACGCACAACAATCTCGTTCGTCTGCCGTTAACCAGAGCGAAATTAGTCAGTTGTTACGCTCGCTATTGTCTGAATGCAGACAAAGTCACGGCGAGAGAATTTATGAGACTGATAGGTCTGTGCGGAGCCGCCGCGGATCTCATTCCGATGGGATGGCTACGCACACGGCCTCTTCAAATTTTCCTGACTCAGAATTGGAGTGTGAAAATTCATTCGCTCGATGTAGACGTTCTCTTGTCAGATCAAGTGAAACAAGAGATTCAGACTTGGGCAAACATTTAGTGGTTAACTCAAGGAGTTCCGCTGCAGTTGCCGGATCCGAGTTTTACCATTATGACGGATGCCAGTCAAACAGGTTGGGGTGCATCATTAATCCCAACGGATTCGAGATGCCAGGGTCTTTGGGATCCGCAATTCCTGTGCAAGCACATAAACATCAAGGAAATGATGTCAATTTGGCTTGCGTTACGTCACTGGATGGACATTATTCACGATGCTCATGTCCAAATCCTATCCGACAATACGACAGTAGTGGCGTATATACGGAATCAGGGAGGCACTCATTCAGTTCCGTTGTTCAATCTAACGGAAAGAATCCTTCTGTTTGCGTTGGAACATCACGTTCTTCTTTCGGTCCGTCACATACCGGGTCGTCTGAATGTGCTAGCAGACTCCCTTTCACGAAAGGGTCGCTTGTTGCCGTCGAAGTGGACTCTCAACAAACAAGTATTCAATCAGATTTGCTACCAATGGGAACGGCCAATGATAGACTTATTTGCGACACATCTCAACAATCAGTTGCAGACGTATGTGTCCCCGTGTCCGGATCCAAGAGCATTTGCAGTAGACGCTCTGTCGATCCCTTGGGACGGAATGATAGGATATGCGTATCCTCCAGCGCCGTTAATTCAACAAGTATTGCTAAAGATAAAACAATCTCAATGCAAGATTCTGTTGGTAGCATCTCTGTCGCCACAGAGACCGTGGATAAATCTACTCAGGTGTCTGTTGTGGGACCTACCGCGGAAGCTTCCTCCACGAGAGGATCTTCTTTCGCAGGGGAAATCGCGCCAACTCCATCACAACCCGCAAGGTCTCAACCTTCACGTTTTTCCGTTGTGCGGTCCTTCTTGCATGGCAAGCACTTTACAGGACGAGCAGTGGACGCGATTTCTAACTGTAGGAGGACCTCCTCTTCGCTAAACTATGCGGCTAAGTGGAAGGTTTTCCGTCGTTGGTGTAGGGATCATTCTGTAGATATATTTGATCCCTCTATACCAGACATTGCAAACTTTCTAGTATACTTGTTTGACGAAATCAAACTGCAGCCTGTTACTATAAAGGGTTATAGATCTATGTTATCTGATACCTATGCACATCATGATAGTTTACAAATTGGATCTAATGTCTCTTTATCGAAATTGGTTAGAAACTTTTCGATAAATAGACCCAGAACTCTTAGATTAATTCCTAAGTGGAATTTAGCTTGGGTTCTCCTTAAATTGAAGGAAAAGCCATTTGAACCTCTTGGGACAGTAGATTTCAAATTCTTATCTTATAAGACAGCTTTTCTCTTAGCTTTCTCTTCTGCCAGAAGAGTCAGTGAGCTTCATGCACTATCGGTGGATGATTCTCATTATCGTAGTGTTGGGAACACTATCACCTTCACTACTAATGTCGGTTTTTTAGCTAAGAATCAGGCTCCTAATAAATATCCGGAACCTATTGTTATTAAGGCTCTTCCGTCTTCAGACGGGCGTAGGCCTTTACTCTGTCCTGTTAGAGCACTACGTATCTATAAACAGAGATCTCAGTTCATCAGAAAGGGACGGAAACGTTTCTTTCTGTCTTTGATGCCTAATAGAAAGGACATTTCAGTCCATTCCATTGCTAGATGGATTCAGTTAACTATCCGTACTGCGTATGAAGATTTATCTTCTTCTCAGCAGTCTGTGCTTAAGATTTCTGCTCATGAAGTAAGAGCTCTTTCTACTTCCTGGGCTTATGCTAATAGTGTTGCTATTACAGATTTAATGAAGGCTGCTTATTGGTCTCAGCCTTCCACATTTACTAATTTTTATCTCAGAAATATTGAGTCCATTTCTGGAGACCTGCATTGTTTAGGTCCGTTATCTGTTGCTCAGAATGTCGTCCACTAAACAGTTGCAACTATAGTTATGCAGGCTTTCTGTTCCGGCAGTGACTCCGTCCGGCTGCCCTCTTCGCTCTGGGCTATTTGACCCAGGGCAAGGGGAAGGGGGGGGGGGGGGGCGGGTGTTCCTTTAGGTCACCTGCTTTATAGTGAAAAGCAAGGGAATGCCTCCTCCAAGACAGTATTTCTGAGTCGCTTCCGGGATGGTTTTAAAGTGTAATATTAATGTTTAATTTCATTCATGTCTTATTTTTAAAGTGTAGCTCGGTGTGAAGCATTTGTATATGTCAAGTGTCAAACGGGCTTTAATATACAATACTCGGACACTTTTAAATGATTATAAAGAGTCTCAATTCTCTGGACTACTTTATTTATTGGCTTGCTTTAAAAATAATTAGTATAAGGGTTATACTGGATGTTAATAGAGAACATGAATGTTATTGTGCTCAATTATTAAGGGTAGTGTATCTTTCTAATTTAATATTAAATAAGAAAGATACATGTAAAGCCTAATACTCCTTTTCTCCTTAAGGGGTTACCTCTTTATTATATAATTGAGCTTATTGGATTTTCCTCTATGTCCTAGGCCCTCCAGCCTGTTTACTATTCAGCTAAGTCTGGGTCATTGGTACAGTATAAAAATGTTAAAAAATTTATAGTAATTTATATATTTTTTATACTTACCAATGACCCAGACGGGGATGGCCCTCCCTGAGTTGGGAACTCTTGCCTCCCCGCTGAGTACATAGCGCTGACCAGGCACTGCCAGTAAGAATGATATTTGGCGCCAATTTCGGGACGACTGCGTCACTGCGCATGCGCAGTAGAGTCGTACTATGGAGGTCCTTTAGGACATGATTTCTTTTTGTTTTGGATGCAAATTTTGGGGATTGGGGGGCAAAATTTGTGTTTGGCCCTGGTTTTTGTGGAGTTAGCACCAGCTAAGTCTGGGTCATTGGTAAGTATAAAAAATATATAAATTACTATAAATTTTTTAACGTTTTTAAGACAGAAAATGAAAAAAATTAGTTATTCAAGAATTTTGCTTGCAAGTGCTGTCTGCTTTTCAGGTTAGGTAAAGGGTTAAGCCTGCTCTGTTGTACGATTATATTACAACATAAAATTTCAGCTGAGTTCGGAGTCACTGTGGCTACTATTTACCGAGACGGTTTTATTGGAATGTATAGAACCACTGGATCTACTGCCGACTGACTGCATTACAACCAAGAGTTACGACCTTGCACAAGACCGATACATCATGTTTTGCCATCCAAGAGGCAAATGGTGGACATACACGCTATTGACTGCATGTGTGAATTTTTCATTTCACCCCATGTCTGATTTGCGACGTCCTGACGTGACGCTGGCAACAGTAAGAACATGAAATTATGCAAATTCATAGAGCTAGACTCGAAATATGAATTTACAATAATTTGTTTGGGATGAAAGTCGGTAATACTAAAAAAATTGCTCCTCAAAGTTTATTATACTTTCTTTTTTGACTCAGTATATATCCCAGGGTTACAGCACACAGTATTTTAGTGCTAGCTATATTTTTATCAGCATAACTTGGAATTAACAACATCGAATTGCAGAGAAGATAAAGGTTACTATATTTTCCAAATTAAAAAGTTAATACATCACTTCAATTACTTGATAGTAATTCCACATTTCCTGAATTTCTCATTCAGGCTTCAGTAAAGCACACAACAAAATGGAAAAAAAAAACAGTTCATGCAAGTTCTACATGTACTTAGAATGACAACAGCATGATTGGATTCATTGGAAAATCTGAAAAGAGAGTTGGTAATTTTTAACATCCAGCAATTTGTATGTTAGGGGAGCAAACTGAATAGAGTCATTTGTTGAGATCATGACACAAAAACACCAACTGTTCTGTGTGATTTGGCTTCAACCTGGCTCGCCTGTCAGATATCGCCAACCCAGCTTTACTAAATATACACTGATGGCACTGAAGTTGCCGGTACACAAAGATATTTCTTATCAACCTACTCACAATTGTTTACTACAGGCTTGCACTACAGTGGAAGTCACTAACTTGGATAATATACTGTCTATTTTTGTCTTTCCCAAGCAATTTGGGAAAGAAAAGTGGTGCAAAAGCACCGAGAAAAAATGAGCCACAACTGGGTCGGGATCAACCGGCGCAGACCCAGTACGGGACGCTCTCTCCCAAGTACAACTCCACGACTTCCGTTGCCAGTGCGCATATGCGTCGCTAAAGACTCATTCTTTTTTTTGTCCGCCATGTGACGAGATGTTCTGCACTCTTATCAGTGTTCATCCAACTCGTAGATTGTTGTTTCCTGCTTCATAGTGGATCCGAGTATCCTTTTGTATTCTCAGGAACAGTTGTTTCATTATATTCTCCTACAATTAATTATCCATAATGTATTTTATATGTTCTTTCTCGTGTACCATGCAGTTCGGACTTCAATTATTTTCACAATTATTGTAAATGTTTAGATTGCTCATTTTTCTTATTGTGTTAGAGTTAGGTGTCAGCGGGGTACCGCTTCTACAGTTTTTCTTCTCTCCTTTGAGAGTGGTCATCCTGTTGTGTGGTTCCCGGTCGACCGTCTGGGGTCTTAATTTCTGTCACCTTTCTCTCTTCTTTGGGGGGTGTTCTGCTCTCATCTGATTTCACCTTCTTTGCTCCTCTCACCTCTGTCATGCCCAGGACTATTCCTTGTGGCCATTGTCTGCTTCCAAAGCATGTGGACGATTCACATGCTTCATGCTCCTCATGTAATGGGTGTTTGGCCGAGCGACCATGTGGTCCCTGTGGATCTTGGTCTTCCACTTTCTGGGCGTCAGTGAACCTTGTAGTACGTTCTCGTGGCCGTACCTCCCGCTCCTGCAGGAAAGGAGAATGCAGACATTCGGGGGCTCCCGAGCCGACCATGTCTGGTGAGAGTTATTCCTCCTCCGTGGGGGATGTGCAGTCTTTTCCTGTAGTGGATACTGCGGGAGCCGTTGAGTGTTCTGGTGAAGAGGTGCCTGGTTCCGGGACTACGGTCCCCCTATAGTCGACATCTGAGGCTGTCACTATGGTTGTGACTCCTCCTTCGGAGCCGAGCAGAGGTGCTCTCTCCACAATTCCACCAGCCTCAACGACTCCCGATGTATCTACTATCAAGGCTGGTCCGTCTGCTTCGTCGTCAGTTTCAGCCGGCCTCGGCTTTTCCCTGCAGGGAACTGCAGGGATGTCTGGTAGTGTAGACGTGGGATATCGGCCTCAGCCTTCCCTGACTTCAACTCGGCGAAGTTGGAAGGGGCTGCCGGCCGAACCCACCACTGTGGTCCTTATGCCGTCAAGCACCACAGTTGTGTCATTGGATTCGGATGTTCTTAGTGGGACACTATGAACTCCGTGGCGTTTCCGTCCACTCATTCTGGCCACATGACCAGTTTTGGGGGACCAATGCCTTTTGTGCAGCCTGGACCTTCTGCCCCGCAGAGGTCCGCGGTGACTCTCATGAGTTCTCGCTATATTGATCCTCGGGGTGCTTCGTACCCCTATACACGTCTTCAGACGTTTCGGCTGCTGCCCGTTGTCCCGCGTTGGGTGTTTTGGAGGATTGTGACCCTTCGCTGGTTAAGAGGGTCAGAGGTGAAGCCACTTTGCCTGTTCGCTCCCCTGTCGAACCGGCCAGTTCGGGCAGTGAGCTTAGGGAGGCCCTCTCCTTACTCAGGTTCTGTCAAAGAGCCTTCCTGTTGCTTCCAGCGAGGCAGCGAGTGGTTTCCAGGCACCTCCTATGGCGCCGCCTCCCGGGATTGGAAACAGGCCGGTTTCTGATCCCCCTGGTGTTCCGACACCATGGGAGGCGTCGGCTGGTTTGCCCATGATGGGCTATGTGTCTTCCGACTCTGGGGAGGAGTCCGACATGCTTGAGGTCGAGGGCCAGCAGTCTTCAGACTTGGGGCAGCTCTTGACTTTGTGTTTGGGTTTCTGCCTGATCTCAAACCAGCTAACCAGCCGACAGTCTCAGCCAGGCCGCGATCATCGGTTGCGCACCTACAGCCTATGGAGCAACCTGCTTCTTAGCGCCTTCGACCATGCCAGTCGGTACAGGTGGTTGAAGCATTTTCAGCATTGGACTCCAAGCTGAGTTCCAAGGCTATGAAGGCTCCGTTCTTCACCAGGGTTGACACCTTTTTGCCTCCTGTGCCTTATCGTTCCTACGATTGTGCCAATCCGTCAGTCTGCCAGACTTTGACGGTTCTGGACCAGGACTCCAATTCCCTCGGGCTTTCCAAGCCCAAGTCTGCCGTCATTCCAGTGACGACTCTGGAGTCCATTTGGGCTTATCGAGAGAGAGCTTGGCATGCTTTCTCTCTCAGATCACGTTGTCTCAGCTTTAGCTGCTTATCTGCCTCCAGATAGGTTTGACGAGGTACAGGCTCCTTTGCGTGTGCTTCCAAGGCGCTCATGCATCTTACCCACACGAATGCCTGTAACACTGGAATTAGTTCGAAGGGACGCTGTGCTGGACACAGGACGATCCCTTCCTTTGGAATCGCTCTGCTTCTTTGGCAGGTCCACAACTTTTCCATGGTTCCGTGTCGACGGTCCGGGATGACGTCCTACGTCATTCCAAAGATCAGCTGCTGTTTCGTCAGCTTGATCAGCCTTCTAGGGAAGGCAGAGGCTGTTCCAAGCCTAACAAGTACCCTTCTGCTTCCTCCGCAAAGCAAAAGGCTGGTCCTTCTGCCACCGCTTCTACTTCTTACTCAAGGGGTAAGGGTCGGCAGACTAGAGGGAAGTCTCAGGATTCTTCATTCAGTAGAGCAGGTGGTTTCACCTCTCGCGGGCCTCGTCGGGGCTCGAAACGAAGGTCTTCACCTCGACTCGTCCCAGGTTGGAGGTCGGATAGCAGAGTTTGCAGACCATTGGGCCACCATCACATCTGATCCGTGTGTGTTAGATGTTGTTCGGTCCGGCCTGTGAATATCCTTCTGAAGTCATCCCACTCTGTCCAGGGTGCCTCTTCCAACCACAGTTCTTTCAGACGTTTTACGTCGGGAACTTTTGTCCACGGAGATAGACAATCTCCTGGCAAAGGGGGCGATCGAGGTCGTCAAGAACATTCAGTCAGTGGGTTTTTATTCCCGCCTGTTCTTGGTGCCGAAGAAGGACGGCCGACTCCGACCGGTTATTGATCTGAGTATCCTGAACCAGTCTATCATTGCTCCCAAGTTCAGCATGGAGACTTTCAGGTCGGTCCGCCGTTCAATTCACCAGGGAGATTTCGCTGCCAGCATCGACCTGCGAGACGCTTACTTTCACATTCCGATGCATCGGGCGTCACGCAAGTATCTCAGGTTCGCTTTTCTGGGGCGAGTTTACCAGTTCAAGGCCATGCCTTTCGGCCTCAACCTGGCTCCTGATGTCGCATGTGTTAGCTTTCCATCGCACACAGTCCAGGGTGACTACTTCGGCATATCTGGACGATATCCTCCAGAGGCATTCCAATGCTGCCTTACTGGAGTTGGATGTCGCCACTCGGTTGAGCTTGCTCACATCGCTAGGATTCAGAGTCAACGAGGAGAAGTCGGACCTGGTCCCTTCTCAGTCGTTCTGTCATCTGGGGATGGCTTTCCAAACCCAATTCAATTTGGTAGCGGTTCCCCAGGCCAAGGCTGTGATTCTCTCAGCTTTTGCTCTGACTCTGTCCCAGTCCACATCCGCGACAGCACAGAGTATTCTCCGGCTGATCGGTCTCGGCAGTTCGGTGACGGATCTCATTCCTCTAGGTTGGCTGCGTGTCAGACCTCTCCAACACTCTGGTCAGTCGTTGGAGACCGAATGTAGATTCTCTGGATCTGGTGCTTCAGTTTCTGGAATTTCTTTATCCTCACCTTCTCCCTTGGATGGATGTCCAGTGGATTTCGCAGGGTGTTCCTTTGGACTTACCCACATCCGATCGCGTTCTTACGGCAGATGCCAGCGATCTCGGATGGGGTGCGACGTTGGATCCTCTAGGTCTTTCCCCCCACGGGATGTGGGACCAGGATCAGGCAGCTCTGCACATCAACCAGATGGAGCTTCTTGCTCTTCTTCTGAGTTTCAGGCAGTGGATCCCTCACCTGTCGAATCGCCAGGTCCTTCTGTTGTCCGACAATTCGACAGTGGTTGCTTACATTCGGAACCAGGGCGGCACGCACTCGGTTCCGATGTACGAATTGGCTCGGGATCTTTACTGCTCGCTCAGGATGTCCATGCCGGGGTGGTTGTTCGTCACATTCCCGGTCGTCTGAAGGTCCTAGCCGACTCCCTGTCCCGACGGGGCAGGGTTATTTCCACCGAGTGGATGCTCCACAGGGCAGTGTTCCAGTTGCTTTGCGATCTCTGGGGACGTCCCCGCATCGATCTCTTTGCGACTCATTGGAACCATCAGGTGGACACTTTGGTGTCCCCGTGTCCAGATCCTCTGGCTTTTGCCGTGGACGCTCTGTCACTCGATTGGAACGGTCTAGTTGGCTACGCCTTTCCGCCGGTTCCGATTCTGCCTCAGGTTCTAGCCCAAATTCGAACCTGCAGTTGTCGAATCATTCTGATTGCTCCCTGTCGCCTCAGCGGGTGGGGATCAATCAGCTTCGCTCGCTGATGGCGGCGGTTCTGGCACGTCTCCCTCTACGTTGTGACCTTCTTTGCCAAGGTCACCCGAGGAGGTTTCACGTCGACCCGACTTCATTGTGCCTTCACGCATATCTTTTGTCTAGGTTTTTCGAGATGAGCAGTGGCGTGCATTTCTTCTTCAAGGAAGCACTCCACTGGTTTAGCTTATGCAGCAAAGTGAAAGGTCTTCTGTCGATGGTGTGCTGATCACTCTGTTGATTATGCCAATCCTTCGATTTCACAGATTGCGGAGTTTCTGGTATATCTGTTTGATTCTCGGGGTCTCCAGCCTGTTACCATCAAGGGTTACAGGTCCATGCTTTCAGAGACTTTTTCTTATGTGGGGAAGCGTCGTATCGGCACTAATCATTACCTCTCCAAGCTTGTTCGGCACTTTTCTTTGAAAAGGCCTCGGACTTTGCAGCTTACCCCACGATGGAATCTTTCATGGGTGCTGCTTTGCTTGGGGGGGGGCGGGGGGGGGGGGGGGGGGGGGGTGCCGGTCGAACCTTTATCCCAGGTGGATATGCATTTTCTCACATATAAGACGGCGTTTCTGATGGTGTTTGCTTCTGCCAGACGGGTTAGTGAGCTTCACGCCCTCTCGGTTGACCCGGCCTTTTTTAGGAGCTCTCCCAACAGTGTTACTTTTACCACTGATTGCTCTTTTCTGGCCAAGAATCAGTTACCAGATACTACTCCTTCTCCTATCTGTATCAGGGCTCTTCCTTCTGTTGAGGATAATCGCCCTTTGCTTTGTCCGGTCCGTGCTATTCGCATTTATCACGATCGGACACGATTCATACGGAAAGGCAGGAAACGTTTTTTTCTGTCTCTTATTCCTGGTCGACAGAAGATCTCTCCTCAATCCATTTCTCGATGGATTTGTCTTGCTATTCGTATGGCTTACAGTCGTTTAGCAGCCGGCAATTGTATTACCAATCGTATATCTGCCCACGAGGTGCTTGCATTGTCTACCTCTTGGGCTTATTCTAACTGTGTCAAGTTGTCGGATGTTGTACAGGCAGCCTACTGGAGAAATGCCTCTACTTTCTACACCTTCTATCTGCGTCAGTTGCAGGAGCAGGCGGGGGACCTTTTTGCCTTGGGTCCTCTTTCTTCTGCCCAGGCTGTTGTCTGCCCTAGCCATTAGGCTTCTTGAAGGTAAGTTTCAGCCTTGCGCTGTTACTGCCCTTTTCTGTCTGTGTGTCACACGAACCCATATGTCTCCTTTCATTGTCTTTTACCAATGATTGTGACGTTATGGTTGATAAGCCTCGGGACCTCTTCCTTCTGCTTCACGGTTCCAGTGCACTGGGGTTATTTGTGGGTTGGTTATGCGATTCCCTCCAGCCTATTGTCTATTCAGCCTGTAGTAAACAATTGTGAGTAGGTTGATAAGAAATCTAAGTTTTATAGTAAATTTCCTTTCTTATTATACCTACCACAATTGTTTACATGGAGGCCCTCCCGTCTTCTTATATGGGTAAGAATCCTTCCTCCCCGCTGATCACATAACTCTAACGTTGGCGGATTCAAAAAGAATGAGTCTTTAGCGACGTATATGCGCACTGGCAACGGAAGTCGTGGAGTTGTACTTGGGAGAGAGCGTCCCGTACTGGGTCTGCACTGGTTGATCTCGACCCAGTTTTGGCTTATTTTTTCTCGGTGCTTTTGCACCACTTTTCTTTCCCAAATTGCTTGGGAAAGACAAAAATAGAGAGTATATTATCCAAGTTAGGGACTTCCACTGTAGTGCAAGCCTGTAGTAAACAATTGTGGTAGGTATAATAAGAAAGGAAATTTACTATAAAATTTAGATTTCCTGGCTATGATGGCTAGGTTGGGAAATCTAACAGTATTCTGAGCCCACCACCTGTATGGCAGGTTGGATGGGTCAGTTGTTGTTTCTTGCATGTAGACCACAAGCTCTTGCTTAAGGAGTGCCTGAAATTTGTTTGCATCAACAGATTCAAGGTTTCATTCGTCAGAAACATTCTGTTTGAACCCTCTCCAGAAATCTCTCACTTTGGTCTTTTTTCTATATTTGAAGCTTGAGAACAAGCAGAATCAGTAGGAGTAGCCTCAGTCCCCTCAGAAGTTTGGCTTGTTTCACAAATTTCAGTGCCAAGAGTAGAATCTAAGTTTCCAGTTGACTTTTGGGGCACGGAACTGTCGAGTAGTAGGTTATGTCTAGCCTTCAACACTGAGAAAACTGAATTCTTAGTTTTGGATTTAGCTTCATCAGAAACAAATGCATACTGTTTAAATCTGGGATCAAGTAGAGTTGCTGTTCCAAACAACTCATCAAACTCATAGTCAGGCCATCTTGACTTGATGTTTTCAATCACATCTGTCCCAAAACAGTCCAGTTCTAAGTCATCCATCTCATCACAAAGCGTATTAAGTACTGGGATGACCATAGAAATAGTCGCATATTTAGTGGCGGACATGATGACAGTCGCATCTTCAAATGGCCTCAATGCTTTGACGTATTCTTCAGCCATCTTCCACTCATGCTCTAATAAATTAGAAACAATTGGAATGGATGCGACAACTGCAGAAAGGGGAACCTTCAAATCGACCATCCATTGCATCATGTAGAAAGTGGAATTCCACTAGTCTCACAGTCATTTTTAAGTTTGTGTGGGACCATCTTCATTTTTTCTTGCTTTTCCTTTATCATGGCTGTGGATTTAGTGCTATGATTGAAATGTCTTACAATGTTCTTCCACTTTGCTATCACTTTTTGTGCCGCAGTAAAGTTTTTCAAGGAATCCTTTATTACCAGTTGGAGAGTATGTGCAAAACAGTTAAGATATGAGTAGTTTTCGGGAAAAAGTCTGCCAGCAGCTTTGACATTTGCTGCATTATTGGACACAACATAGATTTTTATTGTCTCCAGGCTTTTTTCGGGTAGCCACCTCTTCACACTTTCCTTAATTTCTCTTGAAATGTATTTATTAGTGTTTTAGGTCACATACGTCTGCACAATGGCTAATCATGACCATGACAGTTTTATGGGTGGAGGAAGCCGGAGTACCCAGAGAGAACCACCAAGCAATGGCGAGCAACTGTCAGCTCCCCAACATACTAACTCCACACAAGCAGGGTTAGCATTGGTTGAAGACAGGTGCACAATTGACGTGCAGTACAACTTAGTACACAGTGCCACCATGACCCCACGTGGGCAATGGGGGTGAAGTGTCTTGCCCAAGGACACAACGCGGTTGCCGCAGGTGGGATTCGTACCGAGGAACTCTCGGCTTGCAGCCTGCACCTCTACCTACTAAGCCACCGCGCCCCTCTCTTGAAATGTTATCAGCAGTATGAGACTGGGGTATATAGGAAACATCCAGACAAACATCTCTACATGTAAGTGTGAAATTGCCAGTTATGAAATGTCCTGTTACCGACATGTAAGCTTCATTAGCTCGTGAAGTCCAGTCATCTGTTGTGAGGGCTAAACAATCGACAAAACTCAATTCACTGCGTAATTCAGATTTTACCTCATCATACAGCTTCGAAATCAAATTCAGTCTCAAATCGCGCCTTATACGTATTTGATATGATGGCTGTATTGTACTGATGAATTGCTTGAAGTCTTTGTCTTCAACAATGGAGTGTGCCTAAAAATCAACACATATCATACTTGCCAATTTTAATTTTGGTTTGCGTTCTGAAGGAAGCTGTAAAAAAACTACGAAAGCTGTTTTTTCCGGTTTGTAAAGACTACACATGATTTGGTTCTCGTTTTTTTCATAGAACTGAAATCGAACTAAAAAAACGTAACCGATCCAAGACTACTCCACACACCCCATCGGATCATCAAACCCCAGCCTGGGCCAACTGGTGACGAGTTGACAAACACTCGGCGAGAAAAATCTTGAGTTGGTCGATGATATTTCTGATCCATGCATGTGCATTTCTGAGTCTGAACTAATCTTCGAGGCCGATGAAATCTCAGTAGGGAGTGGGTTGGGGTGAGGTGTGTTCAACCTGGATGATTTGGACTGATTGGCGAGACCGTCAAAATATCACTGGGCATATGGGTTGTATGAGAATTTACAACCCATGCATCCAGTGATATTTCGACGGTCTCACCGATCAGCCCAATTCATCCAGGGCGAATGCACCTCACTGAATGAACCGCTAAATTTCAAAAAGAAATACACTGCCTAAGTTGGACAGGGGTGAGCGATTTAAAATGTACTGCAATTTAATAGCAATAGATTTGAAATCTAATACCACGTTTTATAATGTACTTTTGTTTGATGTACATTAGCACATGATCATTGGACTGGCTCACTTAAAATCTATAACAGAAAAAGAATAAACTATCCAAGGGTGGTGGTGGGGTGGCTAACTAAACAGCATGGTCAAAGTATTAACCCTTTGAACCCTAGTGGTATCTTCCATATCAGTTCAATGGCAGCAATGGGAAGAGTCAATATCCTTTATTTGGAGGTAGACCCAATTAATATTCTCAACGTGCAGACTCATATATTGATTGGTCTACACCACACCTTCACTCAAAAGTCAACCTATTTGATGAAATTATGAAGTATCATGTTAATGGGCCAGAAAAGCGGTCTCTGGGTTCAAAGGGTTAAGTCACACAATTAGAATGTTAATAATTTCCTTTAATCAAAATAAAACCAAAACACTAATAAGCAGAATTGGAAATGCAATTCTTGTTAAATGGTCCAAGTGTTAAAACGTGCAACATTTAACAAGGTTTTCCCTTCCAGATTATGAACCGATATATTAAGTCATAACTCTGAACTTGTAATGTAGATCGTCAAACTGATCAGAATTGTCACATTCAAATATTGTAGTTGCAAGCCATGTTTCTGAACTAAATCACTTATCCATGCATCATGGATGAATGTTTTAGTTCAGAAACACACTTTTCTTTTGCTAGAAAAATCTGTCTTGAACCTATCCACAATGGCTCATAGTCTGCCTCAGTAAGATTGCCATATTTTACATGAAAGGCTATTCTTTTCTTGGGTCAGCCGTGTGCATAATTTTGTTTTCACATCATTTAATAGACTGAAGAAGCATTCTACCAAAGCTGTACCCACAGGGGCCAACACGGCCAGCTTCAATAGATGCACGCAATTTGAGGCTATACTGCTGGTATTCATTGACAAAATGTCAGACAATAGTTTTCCACAAGTATATTGTTCTCTTTCATCAAATTTCTGTTGTTTTATTTCGTTTTCCTGTTTTGGCCATTCAGTTTTGAGCATTTTGCCATTAATATCAGGTGTAGCTATTACAACACACCCTTGTAAGAATCTTCATGCGAGCTACCATAGAAATTTGCGAGAAAATTTATTTCCTCAATGCCAAAACTCTCTGTGAAGTGACTGGGCATATTTCTGGGCATATTTCTGGTGTCCAATACCAAAAGAGCAGATAAATGTTCTGATCTATCAAATGCATTGCCAAGTTCATGTTTTACATCATTACGAAACGGAATGGAAGAGTTAAGAACAAAGCCACTATCTGCCAAATCTTTATTTGTATTTGAAAAGTGTCGCATGCACATGGCAAGCTCACGTCTGGTTTTAGCAATGTCTAGAAGTCTTTCACACTACCGGTATCTTCGTAATGCTGTGTAGATCATCAGCCAGTGTGTACGTTTTTTGTCTTTAAGACACTACTATTTGATTAAGTTCATCGATGGCCGCATTGGTAAAAAATGGAACAGAAGTAAAGTTTAATTCTTGTCCCTGGAGACTAGTGTTCAACTTTCCAATTACGCTCAGTACATCACACAAGAGTAGTAACTAATGAACAAACCCATTTCTTATCAACCTACTCACAATTGTTTACTACAGGCTTGCACTACAGTGGAAGTCCCTAACTCAGATAAAATACTCTCTATTTTTGTCTTTCCCAAGCAAGTTGGGAAAGAAAAGTGGTGCAAAAGCACCAAAAAAAATAAGCCAAAACTGGGTCGAGTGCAACCGGCGCAGACCCAGTACGGGACGCTCTCTCCCAAGTACAACTCCACGACTTCCGTTGCCAGTGTGCATATACCGTCTCTAAAGACTCATTCTTTTTATAATCCGCTTCGTGTCGAGATGTTTTTGCACGCTTATCAGTGTCCCACCAGCTCGATGTTTGATGATTCCTGATTCATTGTACCACAGTGTATCCTTTGTATTCTCAGGAACAGTGTTTTATATTCTCTTTTCTTTTATATGTCCATAATGTATATTTATTTGATCTCTCTCGAGTTGCGCACGAATTTCGTGTGCCACGCGGTTCGGACTTAGATTATTTCACAATTATTGTTAATGCTTTTTTTTGCAAATTTTCTAATTGTGTTAGAGTTAGGTGTCAGCGGGGTACCACTCCTACAGTGTTTCTTCTTTCTTTTGAGAGTAGTCTTCCTGTTGTGTGGTTCCCGGTCGACCGTCTGGGATCTTTGTTTCTGTCACCTTTCTCTCTTCTTTGGGGGTGTTCTGTTTTCTGATCTCACCTTCTCTGCTCCTCTCACCTCTATCATGCCCAGGACAATTCCTTGTGGGCAATGTCTGCTGCCTAAGCATGTGGACAATGTACATTCGTCTTGTTCCTCCTGTAATGGTGTTCGGCCGAGCGGCCGTGTGGTGTCTGTGGAACATGGTCTTCCACCTTCTGGGCGTCAGTAAACCGTGCCGTTCGTTCTCGTGGCCGTGCCTCCCGCTCCCGTGGGAAAGGAGAACGTGGTCGTTCGGGGCCTCTGGTGAGAGTTATTCCTCCTCCGTGGGGGATGTGCAGTCTTTTCCTGTGGTGGATACTGCGGGAGCCGTTGAGTGTTCTGGTGTAAAGATGCCTGGTTCCGGGACTACGGTCCCCCTCCAGTCGACATCTGAGGCTGTCACTAGGGTTGTGACTCCTCCTTCGGAGCCGAGCCGGTATGCTCTCTCCACTATTTCACCAGCCTCAACGACTCTCGACGTATCTACTACTGCTGCTGGTCCGTCTGCTTCGTTGTCTGTTTCAGCCGGCCTCGGCTTTTCGCTGCAGGGGACTGCAGGACTGTCCGATACTGTAGACGTGGGATATCGGCCTCAGCCTTCCCTGACTTCAACTCGGCGAAGTTGGAAGGGGCTGCCGGCCGAGCCCATCGCTGTGGTCTCTTCGCCGTCGAGCACCACAGTTGTCTTTGGTTTCGGATGTTCGTAGTGGAAACACTATGAACTCCGTGGCGTTTCCGTCTACTCACTCTGGTCATACGACCAGTTTTGGGGGACCAACGCCTTTTGTGCAGCCTGGACCTTCTGCCCCGCAGAGGTCCGCGGTGACTCTCATGAGTTCTCGCAATATTGATCCTCGGGGTGCATCGTACCCCTATACACGTCTGCCTTCAGATGTTTCGGCTGCCGCCCGTCGTCCCGTGTCGGGTGTTTTGGAGGATCGTGACCCTTCGCTAGTTAACCCTTTACCCAACGTAACGGCCAAAACCGGCCAGCGCTATTCTAAAAAATCGCCAATTAATTTTCAAAATATTTTCATTTTTTGTCTCAAAAACATAGGTTATGACCCCTCGTTGGAACGAGCTCGTCGAGCTCGTTCCAACGAGGGGTCATAACCTATGTTTTTGAGACAAAAAATGAAAAAAATTAATTATTCAAGAATTTTTTTTGCAAGTGTCGTCTGCTTTTCATGTTAGGTAAAGGGTTAAGAGGGTCAGAGGTGAAGCCACTTTGCCGGTTCGCTCCCCTGTCGAACCGGTCGGTACAGGCAGTGAGCTTAGGGAGGCCCTCTCCTTACTCACTCAGGTTCTTTCTAAGAGCCTTCCTGTTGCTTCCAGCGAGGCTATGGGTGGTTTCCAGGCGCCTCCTATGGCTCCGCCTCCCGGGATTGGAAACAGGCCGGTTTCCGATTCCTCTGGTGTCCCGACACCATGGGAGGCGTCGGCTGGTTTGCCCACGATGGGCTATGTGTCTTCCGACTCTGGGGAGGAGTCCGACATTCTTAAGGTCGAGGGCCAGCAGTCTTCAGACTTGGGGGCGGCTCTTGACTTTGTGTTTGGGTTTCTGCCTGAGCTCAAACCTGCTAACCAGCCGACAGTGTCAGCCTGGCCGCGATCATCGGTCGCGCGCCAACAGCCTATGGAGCAACCTGCCTCTGGGCGCCTTCGACCGTGCCAGTCGGTACAGGTGGTTGAAGTTTTTCAGCATTGGATGCCAAGCTGAATTCCAAGGCTTTGAAGACTTCGTTCTTCACCAGGGTTGACACCTTTTTGCCTCCTGTGCGTTATCGTTCCTACGATTCCGCCAATCCGTCAGTCTGCCAGGCTTTGACGGTTCTGGATCAGGACTCCACTTCCCTCGGGCTTTCCAAGCCCAAGTCTGCCGTCATTCCCATGACGACTCTGGAGTCCACGTTGGGCTTATCTAGAGAGATGCTTGGCATGCTTTCTCTCTCAGATCACATCGTCTCAGCTTTGGCTGATCTGCCTCCAGATAAGTTTGACGAGGTACAGGCTCCTTTGCGTGTACTGTCCAAGGCGCTTAGGCACCTTACTCACACGCATGCCTGTAACACGGCTAATTTGGAATTAGTTCGAAGGGATGCTGTGCTGGACACAGGACGATCCCTTCCCAAGGAGCAGCGTGCTACTCTTCGATCTGCTTCTTTGGCAGGTCCGCAACTTTTCCATGGTTCCGTGTCGACGGTCCGGGATGACGTCCTACGTCATTTTAAAGATCAGCTGCTGTTTCGTCAGCTTGATCAGCCTTCTCGGGGAGGCAAGGGCCGTTCCAAGCCTAACAAGTACCCTTCTGCTTCCTCTGTGAAGCAAAAGGCTGGTCCTTCTGCCGCCGCCTCTACTTCTTACTCACGGGGTAAAGGTAGGGGTCGGCAGAATCGAGGGAAGTCTCAGGATTCTTCATTTAGCAGAGGAGGTGCTTTCTCCTCTCGCGGGCCTCGTCGGGGCTCGAAATGAAGGTCCTCACCTCGACTCGTCCCAGGTTGGAGGAAGGATAGCAGAATTCGCAGACCATTGGACCACCATCACATCCGATCCATGGGTGTTAGATGTTGTTCGGTCCGGGCTGCGCATATCCTTCCGACGGCACCCCACTCTTTCAAGGGTGCCTCTTCCAACCACAGTTCCTTCAGACGTTTTACGTCGGGAACTTTTGTCCACGGAGATTGCCAATCTCCTGGCAAAGGGGGCGATCGAGGTCGTCAAGAATGTTCAGTCAGTGGGTTTCTATTCCCGCCTGTTCTTGGTGCCGAAGAAGGACGGCCGACTCCGACCGGTTATCGATCTGAGTATCCTGAACCAGTCTATCATTGCTCCCAAGTTCAGCATGGAGACTTTCAGGTCGGTCCGCCAATCAATTCACCAGGGAGATTTCGCAGCCAGCATCGACCTGCGAGACACTTACTTCCACGTTCCGATGCATCGGGCGTCACGGAAGTATCTCAGGTTCGCTTTTCTGGGGCGAGTTTACCAGTTCAAGGCCATGCCTTTCGGCCTCAACCTGGCTCCTTGGGCGTTCACCAGACTGATGTCGCATGTGATAGCGTTCCATCACACACAGTCCCGGGTGACTACTTCGGCATATCTGGACGATATCCTCCAGAGGCATTCCAATGCTGCCTTACTGGAATCGGATGTCGCCACTCTGTTGAGCTTGCTCACGTCGCTAGGATTCAGAGTCAACGAGGAGAAGTCGGACCTGGTCCCTTCTCAGTCGTTTTGTCATCTGGGGATGTCTTTCCAAACCAAATTCAATTTGGTGGCTGTTCCCCAGACCAAGGCTGTGATTCTCTCAGCTTTTGCTCTGACTCTGTCCCAGTCCAGGTCCACGACCGCTCGGAGTTTTCTCCGGCTGATCGGTCTCTGCGGTTCGGTGACGGATCTCATTCCTCTAGGTCGGCTGCGTGTCAGACCTCTCTAACACTTTCTGCTCAGTCGTTGGAGGCCGAATGTAGATTCTCTGGATCAGGTGCTTCCGTTTCCGGACTCTCTGTATCCTCACCTTCTTCCCTGGACAGATGTTCAGTGGGTTACGCAGGGTGTTCCACTGGACTTACCCACGTCCGATCGCGTTCTGACGGCAGATGCCAGCGATCTCGGATGGGGTGCGATGTTGGATTCTCTCGGTCTTTCCCTACACGGGATGTGGGACCAGGATCAAGCAGCTCTACACATCAACCAGAAGGAGCTTCTTGCTCTTCTTCTGAGTTTCAGGCAGTGGATCCCTCACCTGTCGAATCGCCAGGTCATTCTACTATCCGACAATTCGACAGTGGTTGCTTACATTCGGAACCAGGGCGGCACGCACTCGCTTCCGATGTACGAGTTAGCTCGGGATCTTCTACTGCTCGCTCAGGATGTTCACGCCGGAGTGGTTGTTCGTCACATTCCCGGTCGTCTGAACGTCCTAGCTGACTCCCTGTCCCGACAGGGCAGGGTTATTTCCACCGAGTGGATGCTTCACAGGGCAGTGTTCCAGTCGCTTTGCGATCTCTGGGGACGTCCCCACATCGACCTCTTTGCGACTCGTTGGAACCATCAGGTGGACACTTTCGTGTCCCCGTGTCCAGATCCTCTGGCTTTTGCCGTGGACGCTCTGTCACTCGATTGGAACGGTCTAGTCGGCTACGCCTTCCCGCCGGCTCCGATTCGTCCTCAGGTTCTCGCCCAAATTCGAACCTGCAGTTGTCGAATCATTCTGATCGCTCCCCTGTCGCCTCAGCGGGTGTGGATCAATCAGCTCCGCTCGCTGATGGCGGCGGTTCCGGCACGTCTCCCGCTACGTCGCGACCTTCTTTGTCAAGGTCGCCCGAGGAGGTTTCACGTCGACCCGACTTCGTTGTGCCTTCACGCATATCTTTTGTCAGGTCCTGTCTCCTCCATAGAGGTTTTTCGAGACAAGCAGTGGAGTGCATTTCTTCTTCAAGGAGGCACTCCACTGGTTTAGCTTATGCAGCTAAATGGAAGGTCTTCTGTCGATGGTGTGCTGATCACTCTGTTGATTATGCCAATCCTTCGATTTCACAGATTGCGGAGTTTCTGGTATATCTGTTTGATTCTCGGGGTCTCCAGCCTGTTACCATCAAGGGTTACAGATCTATGCTTTCAGAGACTTTTTCTTATTTGGGGAAGCGTCGTATCGGCACTAATCCTTACCTCTCCAAGCTTGTTCGGCACTTTTCTTTGAAAAGGCCTCGGACTTTGCAGCTTACTCCACGATGGAATCTTTCGTGGGTGCTGCTTTGCTTGGGGGGGGGGGGGGGGGGGGGGGGGGCGCTGTTCGAACCTTTATCCCAGGTGGATATGCATTTTCTCACATATAAGACGGCTTTTCTGATGGCATTTGCTTCGGCCAGACGGGTTAGTGAGCTTCATGCCCTCTCGGTTGACCCGGCCTTTTTTTGGAGCTCTCCCAACAGTGTTACTTTTACCAACAGTGTTACGTTTACTACTGATTGCTCCTTTTTGGCTAAGAATCAGTTACCAGATACTACTCCTCCTCCTATCTGTATCAGGGCTCTTCCCTCTGTTGAGGGTACTCGCCCTTCGCTCTGTCTGGTCCGTGCTATTCGCATTTATCTTGATCGGACACGCTTCATACGGAAAGGCAGAAAACGTTTTTTTTTCTGTCTCTCATTCCGGGTCGACAGAAGATCTCTCCTCAATCCATTTCTCGATGGATTTGTCTTGCTATTCGTACGGCTTATAGTCGTTTAGCAGCTGGCGATTGTATTACCAATCGTATTTCTGCCCACGAGGTGCGGGCACTGTCTACCTCTTGGGCTTATTCTAACTCCGTCAAGTTGTCGGATGTTATGCAGGCAGCCTACTGGAGAAATGCTTCTACTTTCTCCACCTTTTATTTGCGCCAGTTGCAGGAGTAGTCGGAGGACCTTTTTGCCCTGGGTCCTCTTTCTTCTGCTCGGGCTGTTGTCTGCCATAGCTATTAGGCTTCTTGAAGGTCAGTTTCAGCCTTGTGCTGTTACTGCCCTTTTTCTGTCTGTGTGTCACACAGACTCATATGTCTCTTTTCATTGTCCTTTACCAATGATTGCGACATTATGGTTGATAAGCCTCGGGACCTCTTCCTTCTACTTCACGGTTCCAGTGCACTAGGGTTATGTGGGGGTTGGTTATGCGATTCCCTCCAGCCTTTTGTCTATTCAGCCTGTAGTAAACAATTGTGAGTAGGTTGATAAGAAATCTAAATTTTATAGTAAATTTCCTTTCTTATTATACCTACCACAATTGTTTACATGGAGGCCCTCCCGTATTCTTTACAGGTAAAGAATCTTTCCTCCCCGCTGATCACTTAACTCTAACGTTTACGGATTCAAAAAGAAGGAGTCTTTAGAGACGGTTTATGCGCACTGGCAACGGAAGTCGTGGAGTTGTACTTGGGAGATAGCGTCCCGTACTGGGTCTGCGCCGGTTGCACTCGACCCAGTTTTGGCTTATTTTTATTGGTGCTTTTGCACCACTTTTCTTTCCCAACTTGCTTGGGAAAGACAAAAATAGAGAGTATTTTATCCGAGTTAGGGACTTCCACTGTAGTGCAAGCCTGTAGTAAACAATTGTGGTAGGTATAATAAGAAAGGAAATTTACTATAAAATTTAGATTTTCAGTCATATAAAACTTTAAATCTAGGGCTTCTGCATCATTTCATGGTATATTCCCTCCAAAGTGTCAGTGAATGATTCGTATCTATTGTAAATGCAGATACAACAATCGTGTGACAACCATCTGGTTGTAGATGGCATAACCGTCCCCAGAACTTTTTTAGCCAACACTTTCTTGCATCGTGCCCAACACTGCTAGTTTAAAAGGGCTCTTCCAGAAAAGGCTCCACAGAGACATTAATGTAGAGCCTACCAAATGAAAGCCAGGGTATTTGGGTAATAAATGCACTAGAACGAGCGCAGGTCTGTGACACTGACAATTAATGTACCGGCAAAGGGGTGACATGTGACGTATGCGACACTGAAGCCCGACACTTCTCCTCCAGACATGACATTCATACTATCTAATGACACAAACCTTGCATCCCTAATGTCGGTATTGTGCTCATTGAGTGTACCCAGTACAGTATCCATTATGTTAGCCGCATCCAACTCCTTTAACTGGCGCAGGCCAATCGACCTGTGGACAATCTGACCACACAAATTCAACCAGCGCCCCATGATGCACAATTGTTCCATATTGGCATTATCTGTTGTCTCGTCAGCCATTAAGGTTAATATCTTTGAGGCATTATATTCACACAATCCAAGTTCAGAAGTCGACAGAAAACGTTTCTTGAATAAATGGGCTTTGTGCCCATTTTTTCTTTATTTCAAATACCAGTGTTCTAATAATTTGTTTCAGTTTAGACCGATTATTCTCTTTTACTTGATCAGCTGCCTGAAACATCTGTTGAATAACAGTGCCTTTCTCGTTTGCTAAAATTCTGTTTGTGTGTATGTCCATGCATTTTTATGTGTACCCATACTATGTATGGTACACATATGGCATTTTTATGTGTACCCATATTATGTATGGTACACATAATGCCGGCATCCATGGTGGCCATCCATCGTTTGTCCGTCCGTCTGTCCATCTGTCCATCCATCCGTCTGTCCGTCCGTATCCATTTCTTTGTCATTCGATAACTTGAAAAATATTGCTTGGATTGTCAAGTTACTTTATATTTGTGTTCAGGTTACTGATGTGCCAAGCTGTATAGTTTTTGGTGTAAATCTGATAATTTGATCCTGAGATATTAACCCTTTATCCTTCAAATTGAAAATTCCTCCAATCCCTTTGGCATTCGATAACTTGAAAAATATTGCTTGGATTGTCTAGTTACTTTATATTTGTGTTCAGGTTACTGATTTGCTGAGCTGTATAGTTTTTGGTGTAAATCTGATAATTTAATCCTGAGATATTAACCCTTTATCCTTCAAATTGAAAATTCCTCCAATCCCTTTGGCGTTCGATAACTTGAAAAATATTGCTTGGATTGTCTTTCTCCGCGAGGTCAGCTACCGCGGACATGAGGGGAAATATGATTGAGGATGGAGAGGGGAATGCACCTGTTCAACAGACTCCAAAACAGGCCAGTGGAATACCTGTTAATTATTTCAATTGTGTTTTTTCATTTGAAACCATTTATGTGTTTTCAGAGATAGAGTAATTTATTTTTATAGTGAAATATTTTGGAAAAGTGAATTTTTTTTTATACGAATGTAAATATTGACATACAGTGTACTGATCGTATTAAGTATTTCATAGGTATAAAAGATACATGGAATATCAAGTGTTATTTATTTTACATGTAAGGGTATGTACTCAAGTACTTTGCAAAGTACTTGTTCTCATACATTTCCCCAGTACTCATACTCATACTTTACTCACACATTTTCATCTACTCAAGTACTGGAGTCTAGTACTTGCCCCCAGCCCTGCCAGTCAGGTTCAACCACGTTCACATTCATGGACCAAACCCTTGAGAAGTGAGTTTTAAGTCTATATCCAGCATGAAAAAATGCTGCGGAGAAGAAGTGACTCCAGTGCCGCAAATATACAACTAAGAAATAGCTTAGCTGCATTGGTAGATTGGAATGCCGAAACTCAGGCCTCAGTGGAAAAACTGTCTGTGTATCAGTCTTGTCTGCATGCGTTATAGACAATGAACAAAACTTGTTCCAAAACTACCAAAAACGATATCTTAGTTGTGTCTGCAGAGAGAATGGACAGAAACAACAACAGGGGAGTGCTTTCTGTTAGTTGATGATGGAATCAAGGAAAAAATATTGATATTTGCAACAGATTTAAAGTTACGACAGTTAGTAACTGAAACAGTTTACGGTGCTGAAACATTTCATACATGCCCATCTTTATTTGCCTGACATTATACTTTGCATGGTTTTACAAAAATCTGGTAACTGCATAAATCAGTAAGTTGTAACAATTATTAAGTGTATAAAAATATGTAATTATGCATTTTGTTTTTGTAGGAAGTCAACATTTTTCAATGTGTTAACCAAAAGCCAGGCAACTGCTGAAAATTTCCCATTTTGTACGATTGATCCAAACGAGAGCCGTGTTCCTGTACCAGATGGAAGATTTGAGTTTCTGTGTGAACACCATAAACCTATGAGGTAAAAATTTTTCTCGGTTTAATAACATTAATCCTCAATGTACAAATTGGTGAATAGTTGTTTCATTGGGCTTTAATTTTCTCAAAAAAGAAAGGTTGTGACCAATTTTTTGTCGGCCTACAGTACGCGTCAATTGTATCCCCTCTCAATCACCCAACAAGATGACATATTTTGAAAAAATTACCGGAGAATCAGGTGAAACGCCGGAACATTTCCCAACAAACATTCACCAGATGCATCAGCATTTTTAGCTCACCTTGACAAAGTCAAGCTGAGCTTATCTAATCGCTCTCCATCCATCGTCCGCCAACACTATGTTTTGGACTTCTCCTCCAAAACCATTTGGCCAATTCAAGTGAAAGTTTGTGTGAGTGACGGTCCAGAAGGGGCATTGCATTTTTGTTCAACTCAACATGCCCAGGGAAGGGGTGAGGAAAAATGCTCCAAAATATTTTTAAAATCTTCTCATGAACCAGTGAGTTCTATGATTTGATATTTGGTATGGAGCTTCCTTTTGAGGTGTAGAATCAAGTTTGTTTTTGTTCAAACCAAGTTCATGGAGCATTATTAGGCTTTCCCAGACCCAGTTTGGGAAAGACTCTTCTTCTTTTTCAAAAATTTTTCTTCTCTAATTTTTTTTTTTCATTTTTAGTTTCACCCTTTTTCTAATAGGTGAATCTCTTGTTATTCTTATTTTTCTGGCATATCTGTTGTTTTTCGGTTTCTGCCAAAGCCATGCAAAATGTAGTCAAAATGTCATGTTTCACCCCAATTCTCAATAATTCTCTGGACGATTGGGCTGAATATTCCCTAATATTTGAAGCGATCCATTCTGTATCTGGCTACATAAGCGGTATCACCCACCTTAACCCTGTTTTGGTTTTGCCACAAAATGCCACCATATATGCATTTTTCTTAAAAAATGGCCAATTTTCACATGTGATTTTTCAGCACTGCAATCATATTTTATCAAAACGTTTTCCATGAGCAGATTGGACTTTCATCCAAGAACAATCTTGCTGTTATATGTTTTATTCAAAGTTTTAACCTTCACCCACTTTCCGGACCTCGAATTGGAGTACCCTCCAATTCTTCATAAAATCGTCTCATTTTGTGATAACTTTTCTGCCAGTTTCAAATGGAATATCAAAAAATGATTTGCGTGCCCGTTTCCACAGTTACCTACCCAGCATATTTGCTGTTGTAAGTTTTGTTGTAAAGTTTAACCCTATGCCCATTCTGGTTGCATAAAGATAGATGCCATCCAAAAAAACACTAATTTTTCAGAATTTGGTAGGTTCAAGTGACAATTTCCTCCATTTCTAATTGATTGAGCGCAGAATGCTTTTCTGTGGCTGCATACAGCAGTCAAAGTATGACAACTTTTGTTTTATACTTTATTATTAAAAGTTTAACCCTTAGCGGATTTGTGAATTCCCATAAGGGTACTGTCCGAATAATTGTTATTTTCGACAGGTTTGACATGCGATTTCACAGCACTGGAGCCATATTTTCTCAAAATGTTTCCAATGAGAAGATAGGGCATTCATCCAAGAACAATTTTGCAGTTATATATTTTATTCAAAGTTTTAATCTTCATCCAGTTTTGGGGGCTTGAATTGGGGAACCCTCTAATTCTTCATAAAATTGGCTCATTTTGATTTCATTTTTCATCCAGTTTCGAATGGAATATCGAAAAATGTTTTGTATAGCCACATTCATAATTGATTACCAAGCATATTTGCTGTGGTAAGTTTGGTTGTAAAGTGTAACCCTATGTCCATTCTGGTTGCATAAAGATAGATGCCATCCAAAAAAACTTGTTTTTTTTCAAATTTGGTAAGTTTTAGTGACAATATTTACTCCATTCCTATCTGATTCAGCACTGAATGTTTTCTATGGCTGCATGAAGCAGTTATAGTATGACAAATTTTGTTCTATACATTATCATTAAAAGTTGAACCCTTGGCAGATTTGAGAGTTCCAATCCAGGTACAGTCAGAATTCTGAAATCTATCAAATATGGGCCCCCGAAACTCTCCTAATATCTGCAGCATAATGTAACGCATCTCGGAACATAGGCGATATCCCCCACATTAACCTCTTTTTGCCACAAAAGTCTGAACAAAGCACATTTTTAGCTTAACTTGACATAGTCAAGATAAGCTATTGCCATCATGCGTGCGGAAGTCTGTTAGTCTGTGACGTCTGTTCACATTTTCCTTTAGCACGGGCTACACCCCGCAGTTCTTGTCTGATCGTCACAAAATTTCATATGCAGGTTTGGGGTCATGTCTAGATGAGAACGTCCCCTTTTGGTCGCGATCGGGCAACCGGTATGGCTGCCGAGCCCAAAACCCGAAAACCATTAGCACAGTCTACAGGTCATATTTATGAAGAGATTTCATTGTAACTTGGTAGGATGCCTCTGTATAATGCCTAGATGAGAACGTCCCCTTTTAGGCATGATCTATCAACCGTGCCCAAGCCCGAAGCCCAAAAACTTTTAGCACAGTCTGCAGGTCATGTTTAATGTGGAGGGATTTCATTGTAACATGGTAGGATGACTCCTTATGATGTCTAGATGAGAATTTCCCCATTTGGGCATGATCTGCCAACCGTGATGATTGCCCGAGCCCAAAACCCAAAAACCTTTAGCATAGTCTACAGGTCATATTTATTGAGGAATTTCATTGTAACTTGGTGGGTTTACTTCATACAATGTCGAGATGAGAAAGTCCCCTTTTGGACGTGATTGGGTAACTGTGACGGCTACAGGGGCCCGAAGCCCGAAAACCTTTAGCACAGTCTAGAGGTCATATTTATGAAGGGATTTCTTGATAGGATGACTCCAAATAATGTCTAGATGAGAACGTCCCATTTTGATCGCAATCATGCAGCCTTGATGGGTGCCCGAGCCCAAAAACCTTTAGCATAGGCAAAAGGTCATATTTATGGAAGGATTTCATTGTAACCTGTTAGGTTGACTCCATATAATGCCTTGATGATGACATCCCCTTTTGGTCATGATTGGTCAGTTGTGATGGCTACAAGTGCCCGAAGCCCGAAAACCTTGAGCACAGTCTACAGGTCATATTTATGAAGGGATTTCATTGTAACTTCTTAGGATCACTCCAGATGATGCCCAGATGAGATTGTCCCCTATGGTTGCGATCATTCCGCCATGATGGCTGCCCGAGCCCAAAGCCCGAAAACCTTTAGCACAGTCTACAGGTCATATTTATGAAGGGATTTCATTGTAACTTGGTAGGTTAACTTCATATAATGTCTAGATGAGAACGTCCCCTTTTGGACATGATTGGGCAACTGTGACGGCTAAAGGTGCCTGAAGCCCGAAAACCTTTAGCACAGTCTACAGGTCATATTTATGAGGGGATTTCATTTTAACTTCGTAGGATGACTCCAAATAATGTCTAGACTAGAACGTCCCATTTTGATCGCGATCATTCAGGCTTGATGGGTGCCTGAGCCCAAAAACCTTTAGCAAAGGTAAAAGGTCATATTTATGGAAGGATTTCATTGTAACCTATTAGGTTGACTCCATATAATGCCTAAATGATGACATCCCCTTTTGGTCATGATTGGTCAACTATGATGGCTACAGGTGCTTGAAGCCCAAAAACCTTGAGCACAGTCTACAGGTCATATTTATGAAGGGATTCCATTGTAACTTCGTAAGATCACTCCAGATGATGCCCAGATGAGATTGTCCCCTTTGGTTGCGATCATTCAACCATGATGGCTGCCCGAGCCCGAAGCCCGAAAACCTTAAGGACAGTCTACAGGTCATATGTATGAAGGGATTTCATTGTAACTTGGTACGTTAACTTCATATGTCTAGATGAGAACGTCCTCTTTTGGACATGATTGGGCAACTTTGACGTCTAAAGGTGCCTGAAGCCCGACAACCTTTAGCACTGTCTACAGGTCATATTTATGAAGGGATTTCATTGTAACTTGGTAGGATGACTCCAAATAATGTCAAGATGAGAACGTCCCATTTTGGCCACGATCATTCAGCCTTGATGGGTGCCCGAGCCCAAAAACCTTTAGCATAGGCAAAAGGTTATATTTATAGAAGGACTTCATTGTAACCTGTTAGGTTGACTCCATATAATGCCTAGATGATGACATCCCCTTTTGGTCGTGATTGGTCAACTATGATGGCTATAGGTGCCCAAAGCCCGAAAACCTTGAGCACAGTCTACAGGTCATATTATGAAGAGATTTCATTGTAACTTCGCAGGATCACTCCAGATGCTGCCCAGATGAGATTGTCCCCTTTGGTTGCGATCATTCAGCCATGATTGCTGCCAGAGCCCAAAGCCTGAAAACCTTTAGCACAGTCTACAGGTCATATTTATGAAGGGATTTCATTGTAACTTGGTAGGTTGACTTCATATAATGTCTATATGAGAATGTCCCCTTTTGGACATGATTGGGCAACTGTGACTGCTTCAGGGGCCCCAAAGCCCGAAAACCTTTAGAACAGTCTACAGGTCATAATTATGAAGGGATTTCATTGTAGCTTGGTAGGATGACTCCAAATAGTGTCCAGATGAGAACATCCCCTTGTGGTCACGATCATTCAGCCTTGATGGCTGCCCAAGCCCAAAAACCTTTAGCATGTCTGTAGGTCGTATTTATGGAAGGATTTCATTGTAACTTGTTAGGTTGACTCCATATAATGCCTAGATGATGACATCCCCTTTTGGTCGTGGTTGGTCAACTGTGGTGGCTACAGGTGCCTGAAGCCCGAAAATCTTGAGCACAGTCTACAGGTCATATTTATGAAGGGATTTCATTTTAACTTTAGAGGATCGCTCCAGATGATGTCCAGATGAGAATGTCCCCTTTTGGTTGCGATCATTCAACCATGATGGCTGCCCAAGCCTAAAGCCCAAAAACCTTTTGCACAGTCTTCAGATCATATTTATGAAGGGATTTCATTGTAACTTGGTAGGTTGACTTCATGTAATGTCTAGATGAGAACAGCCCCTTTTGGACACCATTAGGCAACTGTGTTGGCTACAGGGACCCAAAGCCCAAAAATCTTTAGCACAGTCTACAGGTGATATTTATGAAGGGATTTCATTGTACCTTGGTAGGATGACTCTAAATAATGTCTAGAACGTCCCCTTTTGGTCGCGATCATTCAGCCTTGATGGCTGCCCGAACCCAAAACCCCAAAACCTTTAGCATAGTCTATTGGTCATATTTATGGAAGGACTTCATTGTAACCCGTAAGTTTGACTCCATATAATGCCTAGATGATGACATCCCCTTTTGGTCGTGATTGGTCAACTGTGACAGCTTCAGGGGCTCGAAGCCCAAAAACCTTGAGCACAGTCTACAGGTCATATTTATGAAGGGATTTCATTGTAACTTTGTAGGATCACTCAAGATGATGCCCAGATGAGAATGTCCCCTTTGGGAAACTGACGGCTACAGGGGCCCGAAGCCCGAAAACCTTTAGCACAGTCCACAGGTCATATTTATTAAGGGATTTCATTGTAACTTGGTAGGTTGACTTGATATAATGTCTAGATGAGAACGTCCCCTTTGGACGCAATTGGGAAACTGACGGCTACAGGGGCCCGAAGCCCGAAAACCTTTAGCACAGTCTACAGGCCATATTTATGGAGGGATTTTAATGTAACTTGATAGGATGACTTGTTTTGGAATAATTTCACTGTAACTTGGTAACTTTTGTTGATATACGTTAACTGTGAGGTCATATTAACCCACCCCTCAGCTCTTTAGTACACCTCATATTATTTTTATCATAAACATAGCATATAGGGAACAGAAATTAACATATTCCGAATTATCACAATTCTTGTCTTATTTCATAATCCTTTCATAAACATTGAACATTATCCTTTTCATCAAACACAACACACAAGTTAAGCTACAGTGTCATTGACACTTTCATTGGCAAAAATTAACTGATATTCACATGCGATTCCTCAGCACTGGAGCCATATTTTCTCAAAACATAGACTTTAAGAGGATAGGGCATTTATTCTATGAGAATTTTGCTGTTACATGTCATGTTCAAAGTTTTAACCCTCAGACCGTTTTGGGGCTTTGGAGTGAAGTACCCTCATATTCTTTGCAAAATATGTGCACTTTGAGTTCCCTATGCGTTCCCTTTGAATACCATTTTGAATGGAATTTCGGAAAATCATTTGCTTATCAGTATTTATAATTGACTACTGAGCTGACATGGAACCATACATGTGTGCAGAGACTTTTGCAATTTACTCTTGACTTCGGCATTAACCCTGCACCATTTATGTTTGTGTCACTAACAGTAATGCCAGAAGAATTGTTAGACACCGTAGACACAGTTTTCTATTGGTTACGAACTGAGTAGCCTCCGATTTTGCCTGTGCCTCAAAAAGCAAGCAAAATAGGTGAATCTCTTGATTTCTTGAAATCGAAAAATCTAGTTAGGCTTTCCCAAACTGGGTTTGAAAAAAAAAATTTTTTCCGCCGGCAATTTTGTCTGTTGTACTGCTCAAAACAAGCTGTACGATTTCAACCAAATTTTGCATACTTATGTAATGCCATAAAATCTTGGCATTACATAAGTATGCAAAATTTGGTTGAATTTGCATATTACGCGGGTGGATGCGGCGATTCGTAGGGTAAAGGGTTAAACCAAATTTGGTATGTGGTATTATTGGGTCATAGGTACTTGACACAAGCAAAAACAATTTTTCTGGTGTCCTGTGGGAACCCCAGGAGCTAAAAATAAAAATATTTTCAAACGCTCATATTTCCCAAACCACACTGAACAGAGAACTGTTATTTGGTATGAAGCATCCTTATTACCAGTAGAACTGAATAAAAAAAAATTGCCATCAGTTATGTCAGGGTGTTCAGTAGGAGGGCATAAAAAAAATGCTGAGTCAGCATTTTGGCAAAAATTAAAAAAAATATTTTCTATAATTAAAAAAAATATTTTCTATAAAACCAATGGTCAGAATCTTATGATATTTGGTATACAGCATCCATTGGATGGTCGGATACAGTAGTAGTAGTAGTAGTAATATCATTTTATTGTGACATGTGCTTTACTACACGAAAATGTTTACAAATAGTATAAAATAGCACTCAGCCCAGCAGACCTATATGTCACCTAAATAATCAAAAGTGTAGGATAAAGTGCATCTTTGTAGGGGGAGATTTGAAACATTTCAAAGGTGAATTTTAAATTGTTAACCCCTAAGTTAATGAGAATTAAAAGATTGTGACCAGAGGTAAGCTTTGAGAACAGCCAATATGCTGTTTCTAAGGTGGGCCTGGCCATTCTTTCCCTCTGCAGCCTGCAGAACTGCAGAGTGAATGGATGAGCACGCCATCCTCTGAAAAACGCACAACCCATAACGTTTTTAGTATATTAGTAATGATACACAGGTTTGGTGAGTTGAAATTTGTCAATTGTTTATTAAGGTCCCCCATTAATGAAGAGAGATAAAGAGGGCTTATAAGTGAGCATGAAAAAAAAAAATACAAGTTTGTTAAAATGAAGCTCCCTGGTTCATATTTGGGCTCAATACAGGAGCCCAAATTTTTATTAACATAGGGCAATGTGTGGAATAATCTTTAAAAATCTTCTCCAGAACCACTAGTCAGAATCTTTTAATATTTGACATACATCATTGTTATGAGGGTCCGATTCAAGATTGTTCAAAACCAAGTCCCTAGGTTTATATTATTTCCATTCCTATGGAAGCTCAAATTTTAACTTAGTGCAAATTGGGGGATAATTTTTTAAAATCTTCTTCAGATCCACCAGTAAGAATACTTTCATATTTGGTATACAACATCGCTAGAGGGGGAAGATTCAAGCTTGTTCAAATGGGGTCCTTAGGTTAATATTTGGGCTCACTATGATAGCCCAAATTTTAACTTAGTGCAATATGAGGAAATTTCTTTAAAAATCTACTTCTTCAGATCCACCAGTTGGAATGCTTTCATATTTGGTATACAACATCTCTAGGGAGGGACAGATTCAACGTTGTTCAAATCGCGTGCCTGCGTTAATATTTGGGCTCCCTATGGCAGGGTTTCCGCTAGGGGAAAATGTGTGGGTCCTATAGTTTAAAGAAAGTGAAACTCAGATGCCGAAGGTGTCTGCTGCACGTGCCTTCGGCACGTGCATATTAGAGGGGGGGGGGGGGTGGCTGGGGGTTTCTCCCCCCAAGAAAATTTTGATTTTTAGGTGCTCTCTGGTGGCCTCTGGGGGCATTCTGGTCGCTAAAATGCTGAATAATTGAGGTGTTAAATATGTATTTTTTCCTCCTACAATTCTCTAAATTCCCACGGGACACATCTGGTCGGAGGTTTCATAAGAATACAAACCCAAAACAACACAAAATTCACGAATTCTAACAGTGACTGAGCTTTGTTTACAACCGCTCATTTTAATATTCGAAAAGAACCATCATGCGGACGTGTGACGTCATGCACGTGCAATTACCGTACTAACTCGTGTAGAAGTCCAAGGGGTGCTTGCAGTGGATAAATTGCAAAGTGAGTGTGTGTGTGTGGGGGGGGGGGGGGGGGGGGGCGTTCAGGACGAGTAATAGTGCTTGCAAGTCACGTTGGGATGCGTCTGAAATTGGCGATATAAGACAAGTAAGTATCCGCTTGGTATGTTACGTTTCTTTGGAAACCGCCTACCAATTTTATGGAATTTGCTTTAAAAATTCTCATAATTATCTTGTACATACGTTTCATTTTCAGATTTCGGGTTTTAATCCTCAATTTAATGAATAAAACAAACAGAAAACCATGTGGTGTTGTTTTTATTTTTTTGTACAGGTTACTCTCGAAAGTCGAAGCCAGAAATGGACGTAAGTTAAGTATGTCAATCAGCACTGCAATTTGCAAACCACCCCCTTGAAAACAGACAAACATAGACTGTTTAAAAATAGCTGTTTTTTTAATTTGTACATTTTTTACGAATAAAACAAAATTTAGCTTCACACAAACTCAATAAAAAAAATCATACTATGAAGACCAGATAAAATTTACACAACGAAATATGAATAACAAAATAGTTGCCTCCCTTGACAACATTCGAAAAATTGATTTTACACTGAAAGACAAAACTTCACATGTTGCAGGGCATGATGAAATGATAAATGTGCATTTTTTATTGAACCAATAAGTCATAAATCATATCCCTGGTTATATTGTTATATAATTCTCAAATACCAGAGTTGTAATTATTTTTTATTTTTAATTACCACTTTCTAGTGTTGAAACGATTAGCCGACTAATCGATGTCGACGCGATTATTAAATTAGTCGATCCCTAAATCTGCTAGTCGATTAGTCGGAACATCTGCCCCAACATTACACAATCCCCTTAAATTCACCCAACGTTGTTGCAAACGTCACAAGTAAACTCTCGAAATCAAAAAACAACCCACGGAAATAACGCGTTTGATGGTTCCGACTGCATGAATAACAACCCTAGTTGGCCAACTGACCAGAGATTGAATAAGACCAGGGGTGCGTGAAGTAAACAGGGAAAAATATATGGGTGAGCTTATTCTCGAGGGAGCAGCCTGCAAGAAAATTAGGACCCAAAGTTGACATGAAATTAGGCCACCTACGGACATCAATTTGTTCACCAGGTACTGGTAAGTTCGAAATGTCTTATAGAAACATCAAAGAGAAATTATGGAAGAACACATACCAGTTTGTATTTGGAACAATTTGTTATCACTAAAGAACCAATTACAAAATCCATGTGCTTTTTATTTTCATTTTGTAAATACATGCGGACAAATTCCTGGAAATCTGCGAGTTTCCAGGAAATTGAAAGTGAAACTAGCTTTTCCTCGAACTGCAACTGAGTTAAGAGGAAACCCAATCAGGTCAGGTGATGATTTTCAAAGCAGACAATATGGAAATTAGTAGGCGTGTTCGATGTATGCATAATTATGGACAGATAAGAGGTTAAGTCATAATACGAGAAGTTGTGTGAGAGTGTTCGGTGTACAATTGTTGACAGACTGATGACTGCTGTGGGCGTTAACTGTGCTTAATTTTCAACAGGGGATGTACATCACGCATGCGTAAAGAGCACTTCCTTTTGTTAACATTCAATGGGATGGAACGAATAATATAAAAAAAACCTGAATAATGATTTATTTTATTAAAATATCAGTGACTATATTGAGAAAAAATTATTTTAAACAGAAGCTACCAACATTAATTCTCTCTCGAAACTGAAAGAGGTTTTGTGGACTTTGAAAGCTTCACTTGCCATTGTTTCACTGCAAGTATTACTGTTAGTTTTAACCAGGGAAGAACGGCGGAACACGTGTTTGAACAGTTTGATAACAATAACATGGGGGCTTCGACTAGTCGATTAGTAATCGATTACTGCTGGCGACTAGTCGATTCCTGAAAATCACTAATCGTTTCAACACTACCACTTTCTCATTAATTTCTGAAGACCCGTTTTTCACAATGAGTTGTGCACGCTCGAAAGTGGCAGTGTTCAATCAGTATCTTTCTGATGTTATTCAACCACTGTGAAAACTATATGTTGTGGGCGTGTTTCAGACAACTACTGACAGCAACCTGTACACTCATTTGAAACAAGTGACAGCTTCCAAAACGAGTACATCATTTATCGCTCAAAATAAAAGCCAGTGATTTCGGACCAAACACGACAATTTGAGTCTGAAATTTTATAGGCGACCTTTAGGATTTGAACTTTGTTTCCCCCTCTCGTCTGGGGGTTATAAGGTATCAGGCTGTCGCCAATAATAGTAGGCATAGTGTACAACATAATTATGCCTATATTACATGGAAACAAAGAATCCCGAGTGTTGTTACGATACAGCATTGTACTCGACATTTTAACCACCAGCTTTTCTGACTGATCATAGTATGATCGGCGGGGGGAATGGGTCCGGTCGACGGACCCGCTGCCGGTCTAGCGGAAACCCTGCCTATGGAAACCTGGGGAGGAGGGAGGAGTACTTTTTCAGATCCTATATTTTTGCCTCCCCCCTCCCCCAAACATACTTTTGAATACATGAGAGAGTTTTTTTAATCAACATGTAAGTATTATTTAACCCCTTGCATTACGCGAATAGAAGACAACATGTACTTTTGAACAAAATTCTGTAGTAGCCCAACTAAAAAACTTATTTCATGTTTTTGCCTCGACATTATCCAAAGTTTAACAGAAAAAAATCATTAGGTCTAAGTTACATGCACCTTCCCCATTATGATTTTTTGACAAAAACTACACTAAATTAATAATATTTAAAAAAAAATCATTTTAATACATTTGTCTCGGAACAGAACAACTAGGCTTATAGTGAAAAAGCTTCAAGCAAGACCAATTACTTTTTTCTGGGGGGGAGGGGGGGGGGGTGTGGAAGGGGGAATTTTGTATTCATTACAGACAAGAAGAGGGGGGAAGGGGGGGGGGGGGGCTTAAATTGTAGAGAAAGATGTAGGCCTTCATAATTGTCTACAATTTTTACCTGCAGCTCATCAGAAATACATGATAAAATATTAAAATTAAAACGTTTGTAGGTGAATTTCTGAACACACAGATGTGCATATTTCAGGGTTCATACAGGCTTGAAAAGTCCTTGAATTGTCAACCAAGGCCCTAAAAAGCCCTAAAACCTGTAATTGTCTTGAAAAACCATTGAAAGTTGGCAAACTACCTTGAAAAGTCCTTAAATTTCATTCTATCTGCAATGTGGGAACCTGTTATATGGGCAGTGTAACTTTTTTATTTGCTGAGCCTGTCAATAAAGTGAATATTAAGCAGCACTTTATGTATGTTTCGAAGTAATTTTCCACTGATTCCGCATATTAAATTTGTTCAAATCAACACATACATTGCTGTTCTCTAAAAGTCTCTACCCCTGCTAACAATACACTACCTCTAAGAGACTTGCCATGTAATCAGCCAAAACAGCTGTAATAGAAAGTGATTTTGCTCCTGTAGTAGTAATCAATGAAACTATATATAATTGTCATATTTGTTTTTATGTTTCCTCAAATTATTCGCCCTTTGAGTGCAACAAAGTGCCATCTGCAATGCTAAAGCATTGCAGATGGTACCTTATTTCACTTGAGGGTTGGATTAAAACAAATAAAATCCAGCAATCAAAAAAACATTGTAATTTGTGCGCACATAATGTTTTGGGGAAGAATTAATTAGCGAATTCAGGTGGATTTAAATAATGAATGGCCCTAAAAAAGCCCTAAATAGGCCTTGAATTTCAAAATGTTAATTCTGTATGAACCCTGTATTTGGTGTGTGTGGGTGGGGTGCAATGTATGATTTCACCCAAAAATGATGGTATTTGAACCCTTTGCACAGAGAGGCGTAGAAATGGGGGTGGGGGGATTCTAAATTATAGAAATTCACAAACTACGGACCACATTGAACAAAAGAATAACTCATGTTTATTATTATTTTATAGTCTATGACCGCGTAAAAGCGTGAGACAATAGCATTTTTTGCAATGACTACTTCTGACTTGTAGTCTTTGCAAATCCTGTTAATTGATCGACAAAGAATCACGGATGAACACTGCTTCAAAACAATGTGCCTTTAATTACTCAAAGCAGCTACCGAATGCTGTGTCTGCTACTTCACAAATCATCATCATAATCTTCTGTTCATAGGATCACTGTATCTGATTTTCACCACCAGATTTCACCAGATGACATTTACGTTCATCACTCGTCATGTGTTGAGTGATTGAGATGGGGTACACTTGATGAGTACTGTATATGTAGATTACAAGACCTTAGAGCCCTATGATTCCCAACTCAGATGGTTATATACACCTACCTCCCTTTAACTCTGCACCCACCTCCCCTCTACACATAATTTTTAGCTCAACTTTGGCGAAGCCAAATTTGAGGTATTGTCATGGCCCGTCGGCCGTCTGTCCATTGCGCCGTACACACGGCTTCAGCTAGAGGCTGTATTTATGAACCGATCTTGACAAAACTTCTTGGGTACCTTTGTTATCATTGTGAGACGAGAACGAGTGTTTTTGGGTCCGGTCCGAAATTCAGGATGGCCTCTGGCAGCCATTTTGTACAAAATTAGGTGCAATCCGATTTTTGAGCAGAACTTCCATATGAAAGCGCTGATTTGAATAATTTTTTGTGTTAATGTTTAGTACCATGGGATACATCACATATAATACGGGTTTTTTTCTCGTGCGTATATTATGCAAATTAGACTAACTTTGTGATTTATTTAGTGTTCCTTTCAGCACTGTAACTGTAAATGCCAATATGGCTCGGGCTAGAGGCTGTATTTATGAACCGATCTTTACGAAACTTCTTGGGTACTTTTGTTATCACCGTGGGACGAGAACGAGTGTTTTTGGGTCCGGTCTGAAATTCAAGATGGCCACTGGCAGCCATTTTGTACAAAATTAGGTGCAATCCGATTTTTGCGCAGAACTTCCATATGAAAGCGCTGATTTGAATAATTTTTTGTGTGAATGTTTAGTACCCTGGGATACATCTCATATAATACGGGTTTTTTTCTCGTGCGTATATTATGCAAATTAGACTAACTTTGTGATTTATTTAGTGTTCCTTTCAGCACTGTAACTGCAAATGCCAATACGGCTCTGGCTAGAGGCCGTATTTATGAACCGATCTTTACGAAACTTCTTGGGTACCTTTGTTATCACCATGGGATGAGAACAAGTGTTTTTGGGTGCGGTCCGAAATTCAAGATGGCTGCCGGCGACCATTTTGTACCAAAATCAGTGCAATCAGTTTTTTGTACAGAACTTCTGTATGAAAGTTCTGATTTGAATAAATTTCTGTATGAATGTTTAGTAACATGGAATACATCACATAATATGAAATTTAGGCAAACCTAAAAGCGAGCGAAAGTGATGCATTAGGCCTAAAGTGCTGTAGGCCTACATTTACTGGTAAAGAACAGGGGACCAACCAAATTTCGAGATAACTACATTTATCTGCGTTTTGATTGGAAGATATTATTTTCCAGTGCTCTGATTCAAAGATAATTTTTTTATTGCTTTGATTGGAAGATATATTTATGGCGTCGTTATTTTCCGGAATTTATCCGAGGAGTTGCGGAAATTGCTGCGTTCATTTTTATTTTTTCACAAATATTGTGTAGCATTTATTGTTACTGTTACCAACTGTTAGTAGCCACAACAAGAAAATACAGCAGTGCTGTGCAAAAAAAAGGACGATGATAATATGCCAATGCAGGTTTACTGAAAAGACCATCTTTAAAATAATAAGACTGAGTATCACAAACAAATGTAGTTTCATGATTCAGACCAGATTTTTATATCGGACGTTTCGGCCCCAGATCTATGGACGATTCTGGCCATATTTCTGGCCGATTCGGACCAGACTATTGGACGATTCGGACCATGTTTTTGGTGATTTGGACCAGGTTTCTGGGCGATTTGCACAACAAACACACAAACTACACAAGCCAGCACAGACATACACACTTCACAAGACAGCACAGACTTGTCATTTGAATTAAACAGGCCTAGAGCTTTATGTGCCAATATCAATAAGCCATTTTCATTAATTTCACTGAAAAAAATGACGTACTGGTATTGTTTGTAGTTATCACAACAGATAATTCTGAGAGTAATTATGAAATAGCTAATCCTGTGCTTCTGGGTCATGTCAGGGAAGAGGAAAAAAGACGTGACATCAACATCGACTTGCCTGTTTTTATTTGCAATGCATTTTGGGTCCGTATACCGAATTTGGTCAAAATCGGCCCAATAGTTAGCCTGTTGCTAAGGGGCGCTCTATTTGCTGGGGAAGTCACGTGTCATCAACATTGACCTGTCTGTTTTCATTTGCAATGCATTTTGGGTCCGTACCCTTATAAAAAAGTACCATGGTAAATCCCAAAATACCCTGGTAATACCACGGTAATGGTATTACCAGGGTATTTTGGGATTTACCATGGTTTACCATGGTACTTTTTTATAAGGGTATACCGAATTTGGTAAAAATCGGCCCAGTAGTTAGCCCGTTGCTAAGGCGGAGCTCTGGTTGCTAGGGACATCACGAGACGTCAACATTGACCTGTCTGTTTTTATTTGCAATGCATTTTGGGTCCGCATACCGAATTTGGTTAAAATCGGCCCAGTAGTTAGCCCGTTGCTAAGTGGGCGCTCTGGTTGCTAGAGAAGTCATGTGAAGTCAACATTGATCTATCTGTTTTCGTTTGCAATGCATTTGGGGTCCGTATACTGAATTTGGTAAAAATTGGCCCAGTAGTTAGCCTGCTGCTAAGTCGGCACTCTGGTTGCTAGGGAAGTCAGGAGACGTAAACTTTGATCTGTCTGTTTTCATTTGCAATGCATTTTGGGCCTGTATACCGAATTTGGTCAAAATCGGTCCAGTAGTTAGCCTATTGCTAAGGGGCTCTCTGGTTGCTAGAGAGGTCACGTGACGTCAACATTGATCTGTCTGTTTTCATTTGCAATGCATTTTGGTTCCGTATACCGAATTTGGTAAAAATCAGCCCAGTAGTTAGCCCGTTGCTAAGGGGGCACTCTGGTTGCTAGGGAAGTCACGTGACTTATCATTGATCTGTTTGTTTTCATTTGCAGTGCATTCTGGTTCCGTATACCGAATTTGGTCCAAATCGGCCCAGTAGTTAGCCTGTTGCTAAGGGTGCGCTCTGGTTGCTAGGGAAGTCACGTGATGTCAACATTGATATGTCTGTTTTTATTTGCAATGCATTTTGGGTCCATGTATCAAAATTGGTCAAAATTAGCCCAGTAGTTTGCCCGTTGCTAGGGGTGTGCTTTACTTGCTATGGACGTCACATGACATAGAGTGACCATTAGCCCTTCTTGGGTACATTTGTTATTTGTTATGACCTTGGGATGAGAACGAGTGTTTCTGGGTGCGGTCCAAAATTCAAGATGGCTGCCAGTGGCCATTTTGTACCGAAATTAAGTCCAATCAGTTTTTGTACACAACTTCTATACGGCTCAGTCTAGAGGCCGTATTTATGAACCGATCCTTATGAAACTTCTTGGGTACCTTCGTTATCACTGTGGGATGAGAACGAGTGTTTTGGGGTGTGGTCCAAAATTCAAGATGGCTCCCAGCAGCCTTTTTGTACCAAAATTAGTGCAATCAGTTCTTTGTACAGAACTTCTGTATGAAAGTTCTGATTTGAATAAATTTTTGTAGGAATGTTTAGTAACATGGAATACATCACATATAATACGGGTTTTTTTCTCGTGCAGAAATTATGCAAATTAGATGAACTTTGATTTGTTCAGTGCTACTTATACACAGTAAGTGCACATGTCAATACGGCTCGGGCTAGAGTCTGTATTTATGAACTGATCTTCACGAAACTTCTTGGGGTACCTTTGTTATCCCCTTGTGACAGGAACCAGTGTTTTTGGGTGCCTTTGTTATCAATGTGCTATGAGAACAAATATTTTGGGGTTCAGTCAGACCCACTCTGGGACTCAAAAGATTTCTTTTTTAGTTTAGCATCTAACTGTCACCCCACTTTTACAATACTTTACCTATATATTTGTTACAGGCTGCGGTCAGCATTTATGTACAGACCTTTACAATACTTTATATGTACCTTTGTTGTCAGGTCATTACCTAGATGCTTGTCATTGCTGTGTCACACACTATACATGTACATGTCTTAAACAAGTTGAGCTACAGTGTCATTGACACTTTTATTAGTCCCCTACCGGCATCGCCGGAGGGGGCTATAGGTTAGCACTCTGTCCATCCTGTCAGTCTGTCAGTCTGTCAGTCACACTTTAGTTTTCCGGAGTTTTTTTGGAAATGCTTCAACGAAATGATTTCATTTTTGGTAAACTACTATAGAACGATGACTTACAGATCAAGTTTGAGTTTCATGCTGATTGCATTATTCTTTTGTGAGTTACAGCCCTTGGAAATTTGGGAAAAAGCTCCAAAATATCAGTTGTCCGGAGTTTTTTGGGGAATGCTTTAACGGAATGATTTCATTTTTGGTAAACTACTATAGAACGATGACTTACAGATCAAGTTTGAGTTTCATGCTGAGTGCATTATTCTTGTGTGAGTTACGGCCCTTGGAAATAACGAAAAGCACCAAATATCAGTTTTCCAGAGTTTTTTGGGAAACGCTTCAACGGAATGATTTCATTTTTGGTAAACTACTATAGAACGATGACTTACAGATTAAGTTTGAGTTTCATGCTGATTGCCGTATTCTTGTGTGAGTTATGGCCCTTGAAAATATGGAAAAGCACCAAAATATCAGTTTTCCGGACTTTTTCTGGAAACGCTTCAACGGAATGATTTCATTTTTGGTAACCTACTATAGAATGATGACTTACAGATCAAGTTTCATTTACACTCTGTCCATCAATCCGTCAGTCTGTCAGTCAGTCTGTCGGTCATACTTTAGTTTTCCGGACTTTTTTTGGAAATACTTAACCGAATGATTTCATTCTTGGTAACCTACTATAGAACGATGACTTACAGATCAAGTTTGAGTTTCATGCTGATTGCATTATTCTTGTGTGAGTTATGGCCCTTGGAAATATGGAAAAGCGCCAAAATATCAGTTTTCTGGACTTTGTTTGGAAATGCTTCAACGGAATTCATGCTGATCACATCTAGGTTATAACATTTATATAATTATTAATGCTCATTAGTCTGGTAGGGGACATTGTATTGCTTCAGCGATAAGTGCACTCTTGTTCTAAATGGAATGGGTTGTAAACACCAATGGAGTACTGTGTGATGTTGGCACTCAGATAACTAGGTGATGCTAACTTTAAAAATTACACAAATCTTATATGTTGATCACCTTTTCATCTGCTGTCCTAGATTTCTCCAACACAAGATGGCATGTTTGATTACAGACAGTTTACATTCCTCCTCACATGACTTCAGAAGACTCGAAAATACTTGTCTGGGTTATTAATTTGTTTTTGGTAAATGAGCAGGATATTCATTACAATCAGTTGGCAACCCCTAAAGGCCTATTTTTGACTGACATATTTGTGGAAGTAGAGCATGTGCCTCAACATACAACCACGTGGAAGTCTTCCAGAGAATCATCAGACTGTCCTCTTAGTGACTTCTAGTCCAATCTGGGTTTTTGGCATTTGATGGCAATTTTTGTGAATGGTGCTGGTCAGATATGGCCATTACATTGGTAGAGGATTAACCCTTAGAGGCCTTTTTCCAACTCTTAATCCACAGCTACCTAATATTTCTTTTGTTCTCTTTCATGAAAACAAGCCCTATAAAATCACACCAAGTACGGTTTTGATGAGAACAGCTCAGTAAAACAGTACCAATATCTGGATATTGGGACGGTTTTGAAACAGTCCCAATAACTAGATATTTGTACGATTGTCACGGTACTGTAATCATAACCATTCAAAAGTAAAGATGCTGTAAAGGAGGTGTGAAAAACTTTCTAACACATGAATTATCGACAAGTTTTTCTCGACAGAGCTACTGAATTGAGTGTGCATCGTGTCCAAATTATAATGTACTTTTTAATTTTTTGTTGCTTTTAATAATCAACAGCCCTGATAACCTAAAAAGGACTCCTGTGGAAACCTCGGAAGTGAAGCCGTGCTTGTTTGCTGTGGTAAACAAGTTCAGTTTTACTGGTAAAATAGGACCTGGTCACCAGTGCCTGGAGTAGAAGTCCCCTAAAATGGGCAGCATGGGTGTAAACGATTGGCTAAACTTGACTTTACACCTTTTTTGCGGTCACAATTAGCCATAGCTGCAGAAAAGTGACCTTAAACACCGGTAAATAAATAACCTAAAAAAAACGCCCTTTTTCAAATATTAAGACGGCAATCAGGCACCACCACCCGCCACCCCTGAGGGAAAGCAAACCTCTTCTTCAGATAAAAAAAAGAATTATTCTTCCAAATGCTTTAAAAATGAACGATTATTAAATTTATCTGCCGCACTTTCGATGAGAGATTAAATAAGTGTCCCACCCTTGAGCTGAGACATTATATTACTGGGAGAACAAATTACGTCATGATGTGAGTTAACTTCGAAGCCACAGATCTGTTCACAATATCTGAACTCCTGATGCGTGTCATAACTTCAATAGACTTTCTAGCAAGCAAACATTGGGTTTAGACTTTCTAGCAAGCAAACATTGGGTTATGCCCATTTTGTTTTTCGGGGGTAGAGCAAGCAAAAAGTGTTTTAAAATGTGGTTTTACTCTTGTCAAACTTTCTAAAATATAATTTTTTTGACTTTTGTTAACATTGAGGGGCTGTGGATTAAATCACATATATCACTATTTTGTGTACTATATGGGTAAATAATTGTACAGTTGTGCAGGTGCCCTCCAATATTTGGACTCGGCTTCGCCTCGGCCAAAATATCTCCGGACACCTGCACAACTGTACAATTATTCACCCATATAGTACACAAAATAGTGATATATCTATTACTTGACAGCTTTTGCAGCCATAGAACAGGTGCCCCGACATGCAAGTCGTCCTAAGAATAATCAGCCCATCATGGCAATGGTTTTTATACGCCCGTTTTGAAAAAACGGTCGTATTATGGTATACCACTGTCCGTCCATCCATCTGTCTGTCTGTCCATCCATCCATCTGTCCATCCATCCGTCCGTCCATCCGTCCGTCCGTCTGTCCGTCAGTCCACCCGTCCACTTGTCGAACAATAACTCGAAAACACTTTGAGCAATTTTTGTGATTTTTTGGTGGAAAGTATATGTTGAGGGAAGGAAGCTCCCTTTCTATTTGTGTCGCTATCCGATTTGTCATTCCCGAGTATGGGACTTTATTCGTCAAAATATAGGCAATTTTCCACAGGTCGGACAATAACTTGAGCAATTTTCATGATTTTTTGGTGACAAGTATATGTTGATGGAAGGAATCTCCCTTTGTATTTGTGTCGCCGTCCGATAGGTCATTTCAGAGTTATGGGACTTTATTCATCAAAATATAAGCAATTTTTCACATGTCGAACAATAACTTGAAAATGCTTAGAGCAATTTTCATGATTTTTTGGTTGCTAGTATATGTTGATGGAAGGACTCTCCCTTTCTATTTGTGTTGCTGTCCGACATGTCATTCCAGAGTTATGGGACTTGATTTGTCAAAATATAAGCAATTTTCCACATGTCGAACAATAACTTGAAAATGCTTAAAGCAATTTTCACGATTTTTTAGTTGCAAGAATATGTTGATACAAGGAATCTCCCTTTCGATTTGTGTCACTGTCTGATTTGTCATTCCAGAGTTATGGGACTTTATTCATCAAAATATAGGCAATTTCCCACATGTCGGTCAATAACTTGAGAATGCTTAGAGCAATTTTCATGATTTTTTGGTTGCAAGTATATATTGATAGAAGGAATCTCCCTTTTGATTTGTGTCGCAATCGGAATTGTCATTCCAGAGTTATGGGACTTTATTCATCAAAATATAGGCAATTTTCCACATGTCGGACAATAACTTGAAAATGCTTTTACCAATTTTTTTAATATATAAACTACTTAAAAGTTCAGATGTTGAACAGTGTATCCAATACATTTACCATTTTTTCTGGAAGTTATGATCTCTATAGACATAAGATATAGACATGAAATTCAAATAATTTATTTCCAAATTAATGAACACAGAATGTTGTTGGTTATGATTATTGTACAAGAATATAAAAAAAAACCTGACAAGTACACATGTATACTCATATTGTGTGCTTCCCTCTTGTAATTAATAACGGGTGTATAATGCGCTCATGGCGCAACTGTTTATTACTCAAGTCTTGGCTGCCAAAAAAGGCAGCCAAGATTTGACTAGATGCCTCTACCAATCCTCCAGACTCCCAGGTGAGTGAGTGGTCCCAAGTTGTCCAGGCCCCAAGGGTTAACTATTAACATAATTAGCCAGCACTATTCTCCAAAATTCCATTCAAATTTTACTATTTCTTCACATTTTGTCTCAAAAACGCTTCTTTTGACCTCTCATTGGACTGAACTCTTTGAGCTCATTCCAGTTAGAGATAATGAGATACAATAGGTTTTTGAATTAAAATGAAATGGTATAGTTATTTCATAAATTCTTTTTGCAACTTTTGTGTGCAATTCATGTTTAGGTAAAGGCTAATAGACCTATATTTTAGACCTGCAATAATGCAAATTTCTTCTTCAAATTATACTGGAAAGGTCCAGGAAGCTCCTTGTATTGACTACTCATTCAAGTTCAGTTAAAATTACAAATTTCAAATGAACGCCAAAAAAACATGCAAACTCAAATTTGATGATTTGAAAATATGCTTACCAATTCTTTCATGTGAATGATGATTGGGGAGGGGCAACTCAGCTTTGTAAAAATTGATATCCCCTCCCCCCCCCCCCCCCCCCCCAGAAAATTGCCTCAGATTTTTAAAAAATTATCTGTGATCCAGTGTGGATGGAATAATTTGAAAACTTGAAAAAAATGCTTGAATTTGTTTCTACCCTTGAAAAGTAGTTTATTTTCAATCACACCTCTTAAAAAGTACCTAAATTCAGTTTACCATTGATCTCAGAGACAAGAAGCTACACAAAACATGTAAACTTCCCCACACACATGCAGTGTTACATCTCTATGACCTCTTTGTTGGCCCTTGAATGCAACAACGCTCTATCTGCAATGCTTTTGCATTGCAGATGGCATTTTGTTGCACTTAAGAAACTATATATATCTTGCTAGTTGGATGTTCCAGAAAACTGGTTTGCGAGGCTGAAATTCATTGTTTTTATGGTGTGGTAAGGTCATATGAAAATTATAATAGTCCTTGAAAATCATGGTTAGAGTCCTTAAAAAGTTCTTAAATTTGGCTTGAAATTGATTGTCTGATATAACTGGGAACCCTATAGGGTTACAGGTAAAATACTTTACCTATCATATGTGACAGGTACCTATTTATAAACCTTTCAAACCTGATTATTAAACCATTTTTGATTTAGGAAAAGTAAAGAATGGATAAAAAGGTTAATGGATTAATCTTTACACTGTCTAGTAATGTAAGCAAATGAAATATCAGTTTCCAAGTTTATGACTTGTTCAACATAACTTTGGACATTTCTTTGAAAATTTCCACAATGCCCTAAATACAAATTGAAGCGGTGAATAACGACATATTATATACCAAAATAATGGCAAAAGTATACAAAACACGTATTTATCCACTTTTTCAAAAATGTTTTTCATTTTTAGCTCAACTTTGACGAAGTCAAATTTGAGCTATTGTCATGGCCCGTCTGTCCGTCCGTCCGTCTGTCCATCTGTCCGTACGTCAACAATTGGCTATGGCTCGGGCTAGAGGTCGTATTCATGAACCGATCTGTACGGAACTTCTTGTGTACCTTTGTTATGACCCTGGGACGGGAACGAGTGTTTTTAGGCGTGGTCCGAAATTCAAGATGGCTGCCAGTGGCCATTTTGTACCGATGATGCAAAAATCAGTTTTTTGTACAGAACTTCTGTATGAAAGTTCTGATTTGAATAAAGTTTTGTATATATGTTTAGTACCATGGGATACATCACATATAATACGGGTTTTTTTCTCGTGCGTAAATTATGCAAATTAGACTGACTTTGATTTATTTAGTGTTACTTTCAGAGCTGTAAGTGCCAAGCTGCTATGGCTCGGGCTAGAGGCCGTATTTATGAACCAATCTTTACAAAACTTCTTGGGTACCTTTGTTATGACCGTGGGATGAGAACGAGTGTTTTTGGGTGCAGTCCGAAATTCAAGATGGCTGCCAGCAGCCATTTTGTACCGACGATGCAAAAATTTTTTTTTTGTACAGAACTTCCATATGAAAGCTCTGATTTGAATAATTTTTTGTATGAATGTTTAGTACCATGGGATACATCACATATAATACGAGTTTTTTTCTCGTGCGTAAATTATGCAAATTAGACTAACTTTGATGTTTTTTGGTGTTACTTTCAGTACTGTAAGTGCAAATGCCAATACGGCTTGGGCTAGAGGCCGTATTTATGAACCGATCTTTACGAAACTCCTTGAGTACCTTTGTTATCACCCTCGGGACGGCAGCCATTTTGTACAAAATTTGGTGCAATCAGATATTTGCACAGAACTTCCATATGAAAGTGCTGATTTGAATAATTTTTTGTGTGAATGTTTAGTACCATGGGATACATCACATATAATACAGGTTTTTTTCTTGTGCAGAAATTATGCATATTAGATGAACTTTGATTTTTTCAGTGCTACTTACACACAGTAAGTACACATGTCAATATGGCTCGGGCTAGAGTCTGTATTTATGAACCGATCTTCACGAAACGTCTTGGGTACCTTTGTTATCACCTTGGGACAAGAACGAGTGTTTCTGGGTGCGGTCCAAAATTCAAGATGGCTGCCAGTGGCCATTTTGTACCAAAATTAGGTCCAATCAGTTTTTTGTCACAACTTCTATACAGCTCATATTTGTGAACTGATCTTCACGAAACTTCTTGGGTACCTTTGTTTTCACCTTGGGACAGGAATGAGTGTGTTTTGGGGTGCCCTTGTTATCGCTGTGCTATGAGAACAAATATTTTGGGGTTCAGTCAGACCCACTCTGGGTCTCAAAAGATTTTTTTCTAGTTTAGCATCTGACTGTCACCCACCTTTACAATACTTTACCTATACATTTGTTACAGGCAACGGTCAGTATTTATGTACAGACCGTTACAATGCTTTATATGTACCTTTGTTATCAGGTCATTACCTAGATGTTTGTCATTGCTGTGTCACATACTATACATGTACATGTCTTTGTCTTGACAAGTTGAGCTACAGTGTCATTGACACTTTCATTTTGCTTTTGATGACAAATAAATTGCCAGCTGCATAAGTAACCATCAGGATTAACAAGGAATAGATCGGTAATTCGAATGTCTGAGTTGTGAATAAAAGACTCCACACTCAATACTCGGAGAATGCATATTTATCATTTCATCACCAATGTGGTGAGAATGCTCAGAGGAAAATGGAAGACCACAAACTTTTGATTGTGTTTGGATGACATGTTTGTTATGATCATGTGGGTTTCAGACAAACTTGGTAAATGATTTGATTTTCCAAGATCTGAAATCTTCAAACATTTCATGCTGTTTTTGAATCTGTGAGGCGATGTAATGTACAACTCACGATACATTCATAGGAATATATTCAACTGACAATGTGATAATTGCGAGATTCAGTTCTTAGTAGCGCTGTTGAGTTCAGAAACTGTACAATGTGATGCGTGTGTCAGCAAGGGATTAATACGCCACCGATTCGAACTACTATTATTTGATTGGTGACAATGGTTAAAACATAAAAGGGGAAAATTATATTTGAAAACAAAAATATATCCACACCAACATACAGTACAGCCCTCACAGATGTATATTTACGAAAAAAATAATTTCACTATTGCGGAACTCTGTTAGTGTTGTAAAGAAGGCTTGATGAATGAAGTCTGCTATGAAAAAAGAAGACCAATGTCAAGGAGACTTGACAGAAAGTTTTCTTCCTGTTCAACAGATATAGCGAAATGTACCATCGTAAATTTAAATATCTTTCTTGCACAACCACATTGTGCATAAGATGGATCAACGTCGAATTTGAGTGCTATTGTAACAGGAGGAGAGATAAGTGCGGGAGCTGGGGTTCGAACCATCGACCTCTAGCACACAAAGCGACCGATTTACCACGAGACTAAGAGAGCCGGACCAACCAGGCGGGTTGGTAAATGGCCTTTATACCTTGACCGCTACACTACTCTCCCCTTCTTTTGAGATTCACCACATGTGAATCTCACCCAGGTTTCTCCCTCAGAGCGGTCGAAACACCCGCAGTGCCACCTACTGCTGAGGATCGGACAAGCCCCCAAATGTAACAGGAGGAGAGATAAGTGCGGGAGCCGGGGTTCAAACCATCGACCTCTAGCACACAAAGCAACCGATTTACCACGAGACTAAGAGATCCGGACCAACCAGGCTGGTTAGTAAGTGGCCTTTATATCTCGACCACTACACTACTCTCCCCTTCTTTTGAGATTCACCCACCGTGAGCGGTCGAAACATCCAGGAGCCGGGGTTCAAACCAGTGACCTCTAGCACACAAAGCAACCGATTTACCACGAGACTAAGAGATCCGGACCAACCAGACTGGTTGGTAAATGGCCTTTATACCTCGACCGCTACACTATTAGCTCAAAAAGGTTGCGAAAATCTATGTGTGTTGTAAATCTGTGGACAGAAATAGAAAAAAGCCACCAGGCGGACAAAAATCACTTAAATGAGACCACAACGTGTCAGAAGTGTTTTGATAAATGAATTTAATAACCAACATAATTCTGATATTGCTCATGCTGGTAACCCACTGCCTATAAAATTAGTATTGGTAAGCAGATCAGTTATTAATGTACTTGAATCTCACGAGAAAACAACAGTCAAGCCTTCCCAAACAGCAACTACAGAAGGCCAATAGTTCCAAAACAAACGAAGCATACCAAATCATGTACATAAATGAATAAGAAGCCAGGTTTTCTAACTTACAGTACAGTCACCGTGGGCGGTTGTGGAAAACCGTGGGCAAATTATCTTTCAACTGCCCACATAAATTTCTGTGGACAGAGATTTTTCTAGACCATGGGCATGCTACCTACTTGCCCACAGAATTAATAACTAACACAGCAATTCCCGTGGAGTCACATGATCTGACTTTTTATTACACACTATAATATTATGTTACGTAATTTTTCTACACGATAGCAATAAGAAAAAAAATCTGTTAACATCGGAACGAGGTCAAAATATCAGACTAGTTTCTGTTCTCCCCTGTCACGACAAATTCCCGGGATAATCCAACTGACAAAAATGACGAAACTGAAAAGCTTGTGATGTTTATCTACTCATCTGTTTGCCATTTGTTAACCCTTTACCTAACGCTAGGAGTAGACGACACTCATGAAAAAAATTCTTGTGTAACTAAAATTTTTCATTTTTTGCTCCCAAAACATAGGTTATTACCCCTCATTGGAATGAGTGTGATGCGCTCGTTCGAATGAGGGGTCATAAGCTATGTTTTGGGAACAAAAAGTCAAAATATAAAATAGATTGAGTGGCGATTTTCGTGTATAGCGTTGGCCCGTTTTGGCCGTTACTTTAGGTAAAGGGTTAAATAAAAAAGGAGGGATATTTCCACCAATTATGAATTTATCGTCACCAAATAAGGCCTCTCCAGTTACCCCTCACGGCGTCATTTTTATGTTCCGCTTCTGCAAAGTTCCGGTTCGTTTTCGCGACAGCTACCGGCTGTCTTCGAAATTCGAATCAAGAGTTGAGAATATAATTTCAGAAAAACAGAACATGTTTTGTCTTGGGATTTGTATCAGTCCCTCTCCCCCTAATTGACTGTTGTGCTCCGACTCAAAACGGCTTCCGATCTGAATGAAATCATGAAGGCAATGGCGGATCTAGGATTTTTAACGGAGGGTAGAGATCGGGTAGGAATTGGTGGGGTTTCCGGAGAAAATTTTTATTTTTTTCAAAAAATTTCCTCGCACCCGAGACAACGAAAATGGATTATATATCCGCAGTGTGCAACACATCTCTATGAAAAATAGGGGGAATGCCGAGAGTGTCTTTGATGGGAGGTGTACCCAATCATTTATACCCATGTTGCCTCTTCTACCCCAAGCATTGGTTACTGGGTCATAATCCACCAGTAAAGCAGGGCTTGTTTACCACAAGGAACAAGCACTGCTTCACTTCCCGGGATCCCCTCAGGGGTCGGTCCATTACAGGTGGAGGAAGCACCTCTCGAGTATTCGCTAATCAATACCTGATGTTGGTTTTTAACCCTACCCCCGTAGATATCAATAAAAGTTAGCCCCAGTGGTCTGCATTGAAAGGGCAAGACATGGTGAGTGTCGGTGACAATAAAGGTTTTCAAAGAGATGAACAGTGGTGTGGCATCAGACAAGATAGATCCATTAGTCTCCTGAACACAAGTCGTTTGAAGTTTTTAATCCTTTCAAACGCTGCTGTATATAGTATACACGTGCCACTAACTTCTGTAAAACTTCTTCAGAAGGATTTCAGCAGGTCATAAATCATAAACATAAGAGCATCATTAATTGCTGATCAACATAAGTCAATCAAGTTAATTAATTTAATCATTTGATGAATAACAAACAGTCTTGCAGAAAAATAATAACAACCAAGAGAATAAAAATGTTTGGTTTATATTTTTTCCATTCTTTCACTTTAACAATTAAAAATATACAAACTGATTTATAGAGGTTCCGCGAAGAGAATGCCCAATAATCAGTTAACCTTTTACTCAATTAAAGAGAATTACTCCAAAATTATCCACTAAAAAGTGCGACTTTCATATTGCACTTTTTAGTGAATAATTCCGAAAAAGGTTCAAGACCTGGGGTTGCTGTCATGAATAGCCTCTTTCTGCATAAATATATGACATTAAACACAAATAAATAAAAAATAAAAAAAATAAATAAATAAATAAATGGGCCTGAGTACTGGGCGCTAATTTCCCCGGGCTGATGTTCCTTTGTCAAAATATTTCCAGGCCGAAAATTCTAGAAGCCGAATGTTCCCCTTCCCGCCCGAGCTTAGAGTTGTCAACGAAAGCGAACGAATTGTTCAACAGTCTATCGAAAATCAGATTCGGTTTAACAGAAAGATCATATCAATACATAATTGCATATCAACGATATTCCCAGGTGCACTCTTTTATTTTCAACTATTTTTTTTGTTTTGTACACATTTTTTTCAAAGCACTCGTTCGCAATCGTCATGGGTTTGTCACTGTATGTCTTGTTTTCACAGTGTGGGTTGTGCTATTCACTTTTCAGATTGAGAAAATGCAACGTAATTTTGACAAGTTATCAATTTTTTCTTTTTTGTAAATACAAAAATGACCATATACCTCTGCTTGCAAATTGAAATGATAAAGAAATAAATATTTTTAAACAGAGTCCTTTTCTATCAAGACGTGTTAAAAATTACTTCCAGTTACATTTCTGTGGGCAGACGTGTTTCGGATTAATTATGTGGACACTGCCGTCCGGCATTCAGAAATTGGTATCAAACTGATTTCTGTGGAAAACCAGTTGGCGCCCACTGTGGACATATGGAAAAGTGACCGCCCACGGCGACTGTACTGTAGTGTAGCCGATTGATGAAAGTATTCTACATGCAGCACAGGTTATTTTTTGTTGCTTTGTCCATACTTGAGCATTCAAATGACACTCTTGGCAGCTGTCATTGCTCATGCAACCCCAGAAATGGACACAGATAATACCAAATGAGGATGTTTGCCAGTTTTCCCTTTTTTGGTGTATCAGTCTCACCGTCTTTTACCAATTTGATACAGATCTCATGCAAAATGGCACAGGATTGTGGGGGGTATGTTCACGGCAGACTCACAAAAGCCACATTGGACATTCTTCATGTTTCATTGATGCACTCTCTCATGACTCCATACTTGTCCTTCTGAACTGTGTGGATTTGACCCTTTGTGAACTTCATAAAAGATAAACAAACACAAGAAAAATGGTAGCCCTTTTGAACTGTAGGCATCCTAAATTACAATTGGTCTTGCAGTCCGTTCCTTGCAAGAATGAGAAAAAGATTTCTCTGAGTCTGTACTAGAAGGATTGCAGAATTTAACTATTCAGTAAATCGAAGGGATTTTATTGTATAAAATCTGATCTCTTACTTATGCCATAGCAGACTTTCAGGCAGTGCTTTCTGCCACATGGTAACGGTTCCATGGCAAATAGTAGTTTCCACAAAATCTATGTTTCATTCCAAAAAACTGATATATAATTTATTGGGGTTATTCCTTTCTGACCTGCTCTGGACTTTGGAGAAAATTACCTGAAATTTTACCAAAGTTAGGTTGGACGTCCTCTTAAGAGAAAATAGTTGTTATTTCTTGTATATTTCAAACTGACATTTCCCACTGGCTCAGTCTGCAGGAATAAAATGCCTTGAAACAGCTGCTATTATAAGCAAACAGAGTATAACTAAGGTTGTTCAAACAGTTTAAGAGCATGTGCCATAACATTGGTAATGGAATATTTATATGTTGGTTTTTGATTCATGAGAGTTAACTCCAAATGCATTTCAAGATCACATGTAAATAAGTCCTCATTCAACAAATGACTCTGTAACTTTTAAATTGGTCAATTGTGTGACTTCAATGACATCATACAAAATCTGGGAAAAAACCCAAAATATTTTCCTGTGCAACAAGGCATCCCTCACCTCTGTTTTTGAATGTTTGATTGGAGTTGTGAACACAACTTTTCAAAAGTGAACGTTTGACAACTGTGTATAAATTTAGAATAATTAATGACGCCGATTGACTTTGAAACCCTGGAGGGTGTTAATGAATGAACTTGAGACACAGATTAAATTTCATGATTGGTAGAGTAGGTGGTTAACCAAAAATTTGGTTCGGTTTCGGTTTTGTTAGCAAAACCGAAACCAGAAATAAAACAATTACAGAAAACCTGTCATCGCGGTTTTCATCTTCAGTGTTGAAAAATTCTAATCAGGTCTTCACTTCTCAGAAAAAGAGAGAAACAGCCTAAAGTTAACCTTGTTTTCAAACTTCAGAGTCGCGATACCCCTTCTTCAGAACAGCTGCAGTAATGGGCATTGCTTTCGAGCGTGGCATTTACCACAAAAATTAGTGTTGGGAGATTTACTAAAAATACAACTCAGTGTTGGTTATTTAAAAACACTGACCTGCCTGAACATGAGATAACCATCAGTCAGGACATGCACAATTATTTAACTGCTCAGTCTTGAATGCTGTCTGCTTCGTGTAGTGTGTTAAATAAAAAGGGTGGAAACCACATAAAAAAATCAGAGCCCGGTAATTAATAACCCTTTTGGTCCCATAATGTAATCGTATTTACATATTAAATAAACTTTCCTTTAAATGACAAATGAATGAAATGATAAAAATGACCCCATTCAGTATGAGATTGAAAGTGCCACCTAGTTTTGGACAAAAATAAAACAAACATCGAATTACCAAAATAACCACTCACTTCACTTGAATGCAATATCCACGCATCTGCAGGCCACTGTCAGTAATTTCTATGTATATGTTTGAATGGAATTTAAAAAAATAGTTGTATTCTATACTTACGCCAATGATATTTTCAAGACTACAGGCCAAAATTTGGGGCTTTCAGTATCAATACACGAAACTCAATACGATATTCATTAATTTTCATGACATTCAACACCAGTGGCAAAACACTGTATCTGTAAAATGATCAGTTTATCATATGCAGTTGCTGAACTGGAATTTACCACTTGCTCCACATTTATACTGTCCGATATTTTTATTTCTACATGTACTTTTGAAAGCTTGAACCTCAAAATAGGTTTCTAATTCACAGAAGAAGTTCAATAAAAATTAGGGTTACAATGACCTAAATGAGTGACTTTTACTTGCTAAAATTTTTAGGGTCGGCATAATTGTTTAGGGTAGGTCGGCATAATTGTTTAGGGTAGGTCAGGTTACCCCAAACAAAGAGATTTTTTTTCTTTGGCCTGACGGTTCATAACATTACACCTTCAGCATTTTTTTACCCAAGGTGTGCATTGTTACCACGGCATTTTCCTCTTGTCTTGGTGGGGAGGGGGCGAGGGGAAGGGGGCTGCCAATGCTATTCAAATTTCAACTGTATATCCAGGGCTCTCAATCTTCATTGTCTTCTTGATTAATGGTTCACTGTACATGTGCTGTGCTATATATAATCTCATAATTTAGAGAGAGGGAAAGGTACATGCACTTTGAACTTTTATTAAACCTAATACTTGGGAAAAACCCCAACTGTTTATAGTGTTTAATACTTGAATATTTTTCTTTAAAAAAAAGTGGAGTCAACTCTTTTTTTGAAAAAAAAACGAGTAGAAACCAAAACCGTGGAAAAATTTCATAACCTCCCAACACTAGCGAAAATAGGTAAAATTATCACTTCTTGCACATCGTGTTTTACAAGTTCATCTGTTTATCAAATGCAATTTTCTTCGCAGAACTGAAAATTGTCACTTGTTCCATATTTATAATGACAAATTTAGTTATTTCTACATGTAACTTTGAAAGCTTGAACTCCAAAGCCAGTGTTAAAATCACAGTTGAAGTTAGATGGAAATTTAGGAAATTTGACCTATATGAGCGACTTTCACTTGATAAAATTGTTATGGTCGGCATAATTTTTTATTAGTCTATGGGGTTACCCGAAACACCCCATTTAGGGGACTCAAGGCAAAAATCATTTTTCTCAGACTTGAAACTCTTGAGATAATTTATACAAACACATTATGCTCAGGATATCAAAGTACCGGTATAGTACAGAGGTGGGTTGCCCTGGAAAGGGAGCCCCTGTGACACTGACTGGGCCAAATACATCTTCCTGTATGCAAATGCAATGTATTGTTATGTTTGTACAATGAAAACCAAAACCGAAAACCTGACTCTTTCAATGAAACCGAAACCAGAACTGACATGAAATTTGAAAACCGCCCATCTCTAATGATTGGTTAGTTGAGGTAGAGTAACAATGTAGCTCAGAGTTCATTTTTCCTAGAAAAAAAATTCTCATTTGAACAAGCTTTACTAAGTGGATCAGCATTGATTGACTCCTGGATTATTTTGTATAAATTTTCTATCATAGCTTACATAGATTGTGACTACTAGCCACTTTAGCTTGTCCTGTTTATATGGCTAGGCAGCTATGAATGGGAGACAAAATTGTCAACTTGCTCAACATGTGTGGTACATAGGTATTTGTGCCCTGGTGTCCAGTTTTAACCCTTGAGTTTGTGCCTCAAGGTTATAAATGGCTGCTTTCACGTCAAGGGTTGCCACTTTTTGGATACAGAGGGTGAAAAATATGTCTGATTTTGAGACTATTTTCTTGATTTTCTTATCAGAATGTCACAGAATGAGATTTAAGAAATGACCAACCTACAAGTATACCCAATTTTTTTTTGCTGCATCACTTTCCAAATAAAATGAAGTTTTTAGCTCACCTGGCCTAAAAGGCCATGTGAGCTTTTCTCATCACTTGGCATCCGTAGTTGCCTGTCGTCCGGCATCCGTAAACTTTTCACATTTTCATCTTCTCTATAACTGCTGAGCCAGTGTGAACCAGACTTGGCAGGAATGGTCTATGGGAGGTCCTCTACAAACGATCCTCATTTTGTTCCCGTCGGATGAAAAACATGGCTTCCAGAGGCATTCTTTGATTCTGGTTGGTGGATTTTCAAAAATCTTTTCCTCTGAAACCGCCAGGCCAAATGTTTTGAAACTTCACATAAATGATGACTGGGACCTCCTCTACTAACCGTCCTCATTTAATGTTGATCGGGTTACAAACATGGCTGCAATTGCAGCTTATAGTTACTATAGAAACCCTATGGGCAATGGGCAATCACATTTTAATCTTCTTCTCTGGAACTACAGAGCCAATGTGAACCAAATGTGGCAGGGATAGTCTATGGGAGGTCCTCTACAAGTGATCCTCATTTTGTTCCCATGGGTTTGAAAACATGGCCGCCAGAGGCATTCTTTGATTCTGATTGGTGGATTTTGAAAAAACTTCTCCTCTGAAACCACAGGGCCAAATGTTTTGAATCTTTGCATGGTTGATGACTGGGCTCCCCCTCTACTTATGATCCTCATTTAATGTTGATCAGGTTGCAAACATGGTTTCAATTGTGGCTTATAGTTATTATAGAAACCCTATGGGAAATCACATTTTCATCTTCTCTGGGACTACTGAGCCAACATGAACCAAACTTGGCAGGAATGGTCTATGGGAGGTCCTTTACAAACGATCCTCATTTTGTTCCTGTGGGTTGAAAAACATGGCCACCAGAGGCATTCTTTGATTCTGGTTGGTGGATTTTTAAAAATCTTCTCAGAAACTGCCAGGCCAAATGTTTTGATACTTCACATAAATGATGGCTGGGACCCCCTCTACGAAGGAGCTTCACTTTTTGTTGATCGGGTTGTAAACATGGCTGTAATTGCAGCTTATAGTTACTATAGAAACCCTATGAGAAATCACATTTTCATCTTTTTTTTTCTGGAACAACTGAGCCGACGTGAACCAAACCTGGCAGGGATAATCTATGGGAGGTTTTATACAAATGCTCCTCATTTTTGTTACCGTGCATCGAAAAACATGGCTGCCAGAAGCATTTTTTTATTCTGATTGGTGGATTTTAAAAAATCTCCTCTGAGACCACAGGGCCAAATGTTTTGAAACTTTGCATGGTTGATGACTGAGACACCCTCTACCAACGATCCTCATTTAATGTTGATCGGGTTGCAAACATGGCTGCAATTATGGCTTATAGTTACTATAGAAACCCTAATGGAAATCACATTTTCATCATCTTCTCCGGAACTACTGAGCTGATGTGATCCAAACCTGGCAGGGATAGTCTATGGCAGGTCCTCTACAAACGCTACTCATTTTGTTACCATGCATCGAAAAAAATGGCTGCAAGAAGCATTTTTTGATTCTGATTGATGGATTTTGAAAAATCTTCTCTTCTGAAACCACAGGGCCAAATGTTTTGAAACTTTGCGTGGTTGATGACTGGGACACCCTCTACTAACATTCCTCATTTAATGTTGATCATGTTGCTTATACTTACTATAAAAACCTTATGGGAAATCACTTTTTTCATCTTCTCTCTGGAACTACTGAGCCGATGTGAACCAAACTTGGCATGAATGGTCTAAAGGAGGTCCTCCACAAATGATCCTCTTTTTGTTCCCGTTGGTTGGACAATATGGCCACCAGTGACATTCTCTGATTCTGATTGATGGATTTTGCAAAAATATTCCCTTCTGAAACTACAAAGTCAAATGTTTTGAAACTTCCCATGATTGAGGACAGGGACACCTTCTACCAATGATCCTCATGTAATATTGAAGGAATGTTGCAAACATGGCCACAATTGCAGCTCATAGTTACCATGGAAAGTCTATGAGAAATCACATTTTCATATGTAGTTCCAGGTGAACGATTACAGGCTCTTTAGAGCCTCTAGATTTGAATATCACCATGTTTGATTCATCCAAATAAAAGGCATCAAGAAACATCATCTCTAGAATAAAAATGTCAAGCCTTGACATTAAGAAAACAAAATATGAACAAAAAATAGAATTAATTTTTTTTTGGAAAAATGAAAAAATTTGAGCCAAAATTTCAAATTTCTATTTTTCAGCTCACCTGACTGAATGTCAGGATGAGCTATAGTGATCTCTCACCGTCCGTCATCCAGTATCCGTTGTCCGTGAACATAGTGTTTGCACCTGCCCCTCCTAAACCACTGAACCAATCTTAGTTAAATTTGAGGTGATTGCTTGTTCTGACATCGCATTTTGTTTTTTTCAAATCAACTTGCCCTGCCCCATAGGGAGGGGGTGGGGGAAAAGCCTACAAAACTTTTTAAAAATGTTCTCATGAACCAGTGGGTTCAATGTCTTGATATTTGGTATGTAGCTTCCTTTTGAGGTGTAGAATTACGTTTGTTCAAGTGAAGTTTGTGAAGCAATATTTGCCTTTGTAATGGGAGAGGCAAGATTTTTGGCCCCGCCCAAAATTTGTTTTCTGAACCGATGGTCCAATTTGAAAAAAATTTTGTATGTGGTATTAATGAGTCATAAGTACTTGACTTATGCCAAAAAAAATTCTGTGTCCCTGTGGGAACCTCAGGAGCTAAAAATAGAAATATTTCCCAAACCACATGGAACAGAGAGCTGGTAATTGGTATGAAGCATCCTTAGGATAAGTAGCATGGAATGGTAAAAAAAAGCCATTGCTTGTGTCAGGGTGTTCTGTAGGAGTGGGGGGGGGGGGGGGGGGGCGGGGGGCATAAAAAAAATGCTGAGTCAGCATATTTGCAAAACATTTTCTCCAGAACCACTGATCAGAATCATTTGATCTTTGGTATACAGCATCCATAGGGGTTCAGATACAAATTTGTTAAAATGAAGCCCCTTGGTTCATATTTGGACTCAATACTGAACCCGAAATATTAACTTGCGGCAATATGGGGAATAATCTTTAAAAATCTTCTTCTTCAGCACCACCAGTCAAAATCTTTTAATGTTTGGCACCGATCATTGTTATGAGGGCCAGATTCAAGATTGTTCAAATCAAGTCCCTCGGTTCCTATGGAAGCCTGATTTTTAACTTGGTGCAGTATGGGGGATAATCTTTAAAAATCAACTTCTTCAGATCCACCAGTCAGAATGCTTTCATATTTTGTTTGCAACATCTCTAGGGGATCAGATTCAAGTTTGTTCAAATGGGGTCCCTGGGTTAATACTTGGGCTCTCTGTTGGAGTCCAAAGTTTACCTAAGTGCCATATGAGGGAATTTCTTTAAAAGTCTACTTCACATTCTTCAGAATCCATTCATATTTAGCATATAACATCTCCAGGGGTGTCAGATTCAAGTTTGTTCAAATCGTTTCCTTGGGTTAATATTTTGGGGTTTCTATGGTAGCCTGAATTTTAACTTAGTGCAATATTAGGGAATTTCTTTAAAAATCTTCTTCACAGTTGGTATACAACATATCTATGGGGGTGGGGGTGGGGGGTCAGTTACCCTTCATTACATACTAATGTGGTATTTTGTTAGTATATGTTACATTCTTGGTGTTCAATATATATTCATATATATTCACTTAATATACTGTAGCATACTTATTGAATAAATATTGTTGAAACTAAGTTTGTTTAAATCGGGTGCCTGGGTTGATATTCGCCCTCCATATGGGAGCCAAAATTTTAACCTCGTGCAATATAAGGGAATTTCTTTAAAAATCTTTTTCAGATTCACCAGTCCATATCCTTTCATATTTGGTATACATCATCTTTAGGTGGGTCAGATTCCAGATTGTTCAAATCGGGTCCCTGGGTTAATATTTGGGTTCCCTATGGTAGCCTGGAATTTTAAGGAAATTTCTTTAAAAATCTTCCACCAGTCAGAATGCTTTCATATTTGGTATACAACATCTTGGGGTTGGGGGTGGGGTAGTGTGTCAATTCAGGTTTGTTCAAATTGAGTGCCTGGGTTATTATTTGAGCTCTGAAAGAGAGCCCAAATTTTAACTTATTGCAATATGAGGAATAATCTTTAAAAATAATCTTCTTCAGATCCACTAGACAGATTCTTTTGATATCTGATATACAGTATCCCATGGAAGGTTAGATCTAAGTTTGTTCAAATTAAGTCCCTGGGTTAATATTTGGGCTCCCTATTAGAGCCCGAAGTTTAACTTAGTACATAATCTGCTTTTCTAGATACAATCAGAATCTTTCGATATTTGGTACATGTATACAGCATTCTTTGAGGCTACAGATTCAGTTTGTACAAATAAAGTCCCTGGGTTGATATTTGTGTTCCCTGTGGGGAGGGAGGTGGCAAATTTTATCATAGTGCAAAATTGGTAAAATTCTCAAAATCTTTTTCTCCAGAACCACTAGTCAGAATCTTGTGATATTTGGTATAGAACATCCCTCAAGTTTGTTCAAGTTAAGTCCCAAGGTTGATATTTGGACTGCCTAGTTTTCCATCACTGAAAATCTGGGCATTATTTCTGTGGTAGCATCCCAGTTCCAGAAAAAAAATCATCTGACATTGATATCAAAGTTATAAATAATTAAAAAACTTTATTCCTCTGTTGTGTTAACTAGCCATAGATTGTAATTAAATCTTTCTTGAAACAACTTGGTCAGGTGAGTGTCTTAGGCCCCATGGGGCCTCTTGTTAGCTCTCCTGACTTTCAGTCAGGGGAGCTATAGTGATCACTCACAGTCCGTCGTCCGTGAACATGGTGTTTGCAGCTTCTCGTCCAAAACCGCTGAACCAATTTAAGTGAAATTTGAGATAATAGTTTCTTATGACATCGCATTTTGATTTTGTTCAAATCAAGTTGCCTAGCCCCTCGGTAGGGCCACGCCCAAAAGTTGTGCTTAAATCTTAAAAAAATCTTGATATTTGGTGTGCATCTTCCTTTTGAGTTGTAGACTCAGATTTGTTCAAGAGAAGTTCGGGGAGCTATATTTGCTGTCGTTATGGGAGGGGGCAAGAATTTTCGCCCTGCCCAAAATTTCTGTTTTCCAAACCGAGAGGCTGTTTTGAACAAAATTTGATATGAAGGCTTATTGAGTCATAAGTACTTAATTTAGGCCAAAATTTTTTTCCCTGTCGCCCCATGGGAACCGCAGGAGCTAAAAATAGAAAAAAATTAAAACGCTAATATCTCCAAAACTACATGGCGCTGAGAATTCTTATTTGGTGTGAAGCTTCCTTAGGAACAACAGAATGGAATGGTCCAAAAAATATAAATTGCTATCGGTTTTATCATAGTGCACACCCATGCAGTGGCGTGTGTGCACATAGGCAATCCAGGTACGTATCCATGATTTTATAATTTTTAGCTCAACTTGACTAAGTCAAGCTGAGCTATTGCCATCACTTCTCGTCTGTCGGCATACATACGTATGTCCGGGTGTACATACGTACGTCCTCAATTTCCTTTGGAACACTTCACAGATCGCATTTATGATCAGATCGCTTTTAAACTAGGTAGGCTTGTTTGGGGTGACCTCTGGATGGGAGGTATCGATTTTCTTCAATTTCCATCAAAAAATGTTGTCGCGGCCAACGTTCTTAGAACTTAGTTTAGTCAAACCTCAATATTTCCCTTTGGCATGCCCTACAGGGCACATTTATGATCGGATTGCTTTGAAACCAGGCATGCTTGTTTGGAGTGACCTCTAGATGGGAGCTCTCGATTTTCTTCCATTTCCATCAAAAAATGTTGCCGTTGGCAACGACTTTTGAACTTAGTTCAGTCAGGCATCAATATACTCCTTTGGCACGCCGTACAGGGCACATTTTTGATCAGATCGGTTTGAAACTTGGTATGCTTGTTTGGGTTACCTCTAGATGGGAGCTATTGATTTTCTTCGATATCTGCCAATAAATGTTGCCGCTGGCAATGACCTTTGATTAACTTAGTGCAGTTATGCATCAAAATTTCTCCTTGGCACATGCTGCAGGGCACATTTATTATTGGATCACTTTGAAATCTGGCATGCTTGTTTGGAGTGACCTCTAGATGGGAGCTATTGATTTTCTTCCATTTCCATCAAAAAATGTTGCCGCTGGCAATGACCTTTGAACTTAGTTTAGTCAGGCATCACTATATTCCTTTGGCATGCCCTACAGAGCACATTTATGATCAGATCAGTTTGAAACTTTGTATGCTTGCATGGGGTTACTTTTAGATGGGAGCTATCGATTTTCTTCGATTTCCACCAAAAATTGTTGCCACTAGCAGTGACCTCCGATGTATCAATATTTCCCTTTTGGTACACCCTGCAGTGCACAGTTTTGACCAGATCACTTTGAAACTTATTTGGGGTGAGCTCTAGATTGGTGCTATCGATTTTCTTCCATTTCCGTCAAAAAATGTTGCCGCTGGCAACGTTCTTAGAACTTAATAATAGGCCATTCACATGGCGAAAAATAGTCGGGGGCTAAAAGTATGAGGGGGACCATTTTTCAGATTTGGAAAAGTCGGGGACTTTTTCTCAGAAATTGTCTGCGTTCACATGTTTCTGGGTATTTAAGTTACAGTTCCGAATTTATTCTACATTTGCATGCAACACAACCATGCAGCATGCTAGTCGATACCAGCAGAGGATTCTTCCATATGCTCTCGCGTTTGGAGCCATTGTTGGAACTACGCAGTCTCAAGTGATATGGGAACGATCTCGCTGTAAACTTTGGTTTTCAGATATTGTTAAAGGGACATTCACAGACCAGCAGTGGTTGAAAAAATCATCGTTCCAGAAGTTGTGCGCACAGGTGGAACCTTTTATTCGACCTGCAGAAAATTGGGTTAGAAAACCAATTCCTGTGGATGAACAAGTTGCCATTGCTCTTTACTGGTTAGCTTCGGATGCAGAATGCAGAACTGTTGCAAATTTGTTTGGAGTATCTGTTCCTTCTGTCTGCAGTATCGTCCATCAAGTCTGCGACACAATCTGCAACAAGTTGACAGACAAGTACATCACGTTTCCGGAAGATGACTTGAAATTGGTGATTCACGGATATAAGAATAAATGGGACTTTCCCAACTGTGGTGGTGCGATAGATGTGTGCCACATTCAAATTATTCAACCAGAAGAGAATCACAGCGACTATGTCAGCAGAAAGGGTTACTACTCTCTGATTTTACAAGGAGTATGTGATTATCGCTACCTGTTGCGAGAGATTAACATAGGATGGCCGGGGAAGGTTCATGACACCAGAGTTCTTGCCAGTTCTAACATATACCAGCGTGGAGAGGACAGAACTCTATTTCCCGCAAATATGACAATTAAGATAAACATTTGCAACAACGAAGCTGCAATTCCGGTCTGTATTGTTGTTGACCCAGCCTATCCACTACAGAATTGGTAAATGAAACCCTATCCTGGATGCATTGCTTTAAGCTACCCACAAACCGTTTTCAACTATCGCCTTAGTCGTGCCATAATGACGATAGAAAACACATGTTAAGGTCAAGTTTGCGTGTACGGTTATCAGTGCATGCTGTGCATTGCACAACTTTTGTGAATTGATGAAGGAAACGTATGATGAACTGCTGTATCCAGATATCCCAGCCGATGATGTAGACAATGATGTAAATGTGGATACTGAAGATGAGCTCCCAGAAAGAGATTCGAAAGTTATTTGTGACAACCTTACTGAAATTTTTGTTAAGAACGTGCCATTCTGATTCCTATGCCTACTTGTCATACAGATAATGAAAATGAAAATCGCACTCTCTCATGGAATACTTTTTTCTGTTCTATAACCCATGCACACAATGCTTATTTTATGTGCATATTCATCCCAAAGTACAGACTCATCGCGCATAGTATTTCGTTCACCATCGGGTAACTCCAAATGCTACATTCACCAAGTAAAAGGCTGTCTTTCCTATGATATAACATGCAGTTTGGTGCTAGGTTGGTTCAAGTTATGGACAGTGTCAATTCCCAAAATGTTAAACCTCCCGCGTGTCCCGGGCCTTCTGTGGTTAAAGGAGAAGCTCGGAAACTTTAGTTTCTGGTGTAAGACAAATCACTGTAGGACAGTGGTTAACATATATGTTTATGTGCCACGGTTGATAGTCATTTGAGGTATCAGGGCCATATCATGACAGTGGAAATTTAAGTGGCAGAGGAAATTACCCGCATTAGAACTCACGGTCTGTCTCTACACATGACACGACCGTCCACGTGCAGTTCTGAACCATCTACCTTGGGCGAGTAACTGGCAATTCCAGCAGCTAAGGACCCCAAGTCCAAACCTCCCCGGAGGGGTTTGAACCTGTGCAGTGGTTAATATATTATCGGATATAAAGATATACTTTTCAGGACAATAATCAGCATACTAGTCACACGATTTTCTGCATTTATGATTTTGGTCATGTACAGTCCAATCAGTAATATGTCGGAGCATGAGATTTGATGTCTCTTTCGGCAGTTGGGTCCATCCTGTAACAGCTAAAGGTTGAGATGAATAAACGGTAGCGCTCATTCGTCTCTGGTTTCAAAAAGGCCGTTCTCCAGGTAGTGGTCGCATCGCGACTAATTTCAACCAAAGTCCCACGAACAAATTCACGTATCTGAATATGTATAAACTTCGGAACTCGACGAATAAGACATATGGATACTCTCGGGCATAATTACACTGCCCAATCAAACAGCAAATTCTTGGCACGATCGAAGGTTCTTTGCGCGATATGAAAGATTTTTGGCATTCTAGGGAAGATTCTTCACATTTTTACGCCCGAATCTTTCGTAGAACGTCAACAATCTTCCGTGTATTAACAAGAATCTTTCATATCATGCTAAGAAGCCTTCGATCGCGCCAAGAATCTGCTGTTTGAATGAGCCATGTGAAAATGGTCAATTCACTCATTTGCATGGAAGTTCTGAAATAATGACACATATTGTCGTCATTTTTGTCTGTATTTCCAATCAATATATTATGATACTTACAAGATCTATATGCGCATAACATACTGTCATGATCTCAGTAGTGGAAAAATGTTCAAATGAACTTGACAAGATGCAGAATAGTTTCGGTTTTTCGCTGTCAGTAAAAATCACAAAACGGAAAGAACACAACAAATATCCTTGATAAAAAACACATGGTATGAATGTCGGTTATTAAACGAATCTTGAAATGTCTGTTAAAGGTGTTCAAACGAAACAAAACTTGTGCAAACCTGCAGGCATGAACATGTAGTTTATATATACAAAGTTGGGTCTTTTAATGTTGAAGTTACAACTGAAAATATGATTTCAAAGTGGCATCCCTGTATGATGTTGGGTACGAATCGCGCCTGTTTTCAGTCGATTGTTGTGATGGACAGGGAGTGTAAATCAAATCTGAACTTGGAGCAGCCTGTGGATGCTGTGAACTTGACAAATGGAGAATCATCTCCATCATTCTGAACTGATGCTCGTGATCCATTTTTCTCTGGCGCTCTTCGGACTCTGTACGTAATCTTTCCACTTCGAGCTTTTTAGATTCCATGTCCAAACGTTTCTTTTCCAGCTCTAAATGTTTTTCTTCCACTTTCTCGTTTGCAGTTGTAAATTTCTCAATCACGGTTCCAAGGGCTATTTCCATCTGCGACTTTTTTAGCTGCTTTTTAGCCTTCCTGTACGACAGCTTGTCACCAGATGACGTTGGTTTACTCATCGCACTGGGGGATGAAGTAGATGGCTGCTCACTGAGGTCCAGTGATTCCCTGTCATCTTGTTGATCGATATCAGCCGAACGTTCGACGTCACATAGAGGTACAATACCGCTTTCATCCAAATCAGTTTCCTTGTCTGAATCGTTGTCTGACCCATCTTCATCAAGTATTCTCTTGCCAGTGTCGATAACTTTTAAGGGAGACGAAGCTGGTCGGGAACCAAGTATAATGTCCAGTTTGTCATAAAATTTGCATTTCTTGCCGCCCACTCCATTTTTGCTCAGTGTTGCGCAACAGTTTCTGTAAAATTGTTTAAGAAACTTCATCCTGCGTTTAGTCTGTTCCACAGTTTTAACTACACCGGACTCCGCCAGTCCATCTACAACATCAGTATAAATTCCTATTCTGCTTAGCTTTGGGTTGTCTAAAATAGTTTCAACATCTTTCTCTGCCCAAAGATCCAAAAGAAGTTCGGTTTCTGACGCGGTCCACGACTGATCACGAACAGAAACAGTGACCTGGTTTTTGGTTTTTGCAGTGCTCTTTTTAGGAGGCATGTTTAAATGCGGCGAAATGAAGTAAAATGCCATATCGATTTGAACGAAAACACTACTGACTCTGCGGTCACCAACATTGCATCATTGTTTAATATAACCTGTGGGTGGCGTATAAAGTTGTAAGTGCGGGAAATGTATTGTCCCAGTACAATTCGGAGTTTGCATTCACATGAGAACTGATCGCTGCTTTAGTCTCCGACTGTCGTGATTTGGTCCACCTCATTTGCAGGACCAAATTTTTTTTTTTTAAATTGAGGACTAAATATTTAGTCCCCAACCAAATGCATTTACATGACCGTTTTTTCTGTCCCCGACGATTTTTTTAGTCCCCGGCACACTATAGTTGGGGACCAAATCTGATCATGTGAATGGGGTATTTAATTGTTTAGTCAGACCTCAATATTTCCCTTTGTCACACCCTACAGGGCACATTTATGATTGAATTGTTTTGAAACCTGGCATGCTTGTTTGGGGTGACCTCTACATGGGAGCTATTGATTTTCTTCTATTTTTCGTCAAAAAATGTTGCCACTGGCAACGACCTTTGAATTTAGTTTTGTCAGGGATCAACATATTCCTTTGGCATGCCCTACAGGGCACATTTATGATCAGGATGGTTTGAAACTTGGTATGCTTGTTTGGGGTTACCTCTAGATGGGAGCTATCGATTTTCTTCCATTTCCGTCAAAAATAGTTGCCATTGGCAACGACCTCTTATGAACTTAGAAAAAACTTAGTGCAGTTAAGCATCAATATTTCCCTATGACACACTCTGCAGGGCACATTTATGATTGGCTCGATTGCAAACTTGGTGTGCTTGTGTGGGATGACATCTATATGGGAGCTGTTGATTTTCTTCCATTTCTGTCAAAAAATGTTGCCGCTGACCTTTGAACTTAGTTTAGTCAGACCTCAATATTTCCTTTGAACACACCCTTCAGGGCACATTTATTATCGGATCACTTTGAAACTTGGTATGTGTGTTCAGGGTGACCTACAGATGTGAGCTATTGCTTTTTTTCATTTCCATAAAAAATTATTGTCGTTATCACCAGCCTTTGAACTTACTGCATTTGTGCATCAACTTATCCCCTTTGCACTCTCTGCAGGGTATATTTATGAATTTCCATAAAATAAAAAACAAAAAGCATTGCCACAAGCAATGACCTTCAAACTTAGTGCATTTGTGCATTAATATCTTCATTTGGCATGCCTCAGAGGGCACATTCATTATCAGGTTGTTTTGAAACTTTGTATGCTTATGCAGGGTGAAAAAGATAGGCGCAATTGATTTTCTTTTCATTTCCATCAAAAACTGTTGCCGTTAGCAACAATCTTTGAATTTATTGCATTTGTGCATCAACATTCTTCTTTGACATGGCCTACAGGCCTCATTTATCATTGGATTGTTTTTGAACTTGATGTGCTCATTAGGCAAGGCCTTTAGATAAAAGCTATTGATTAGCATTGATTTCTGTGAAAAAGTTAACATTTACAATAACCTCTGAATATACTGCATTTGTGTATCAACATTCTTCCTTTAGCCAGTCTTGCAGTTTACATTTAAAAATGCATGGATTACTCTGACGTTGTGCACACACAATGCTGTTATGTTGAAATTTCACCAAATAACATTGGTACCAATGATCTTCAATTTTGCCATTTCATTTGTAACTTACCAAGTTCAAGTTTGTCAAGTTGAGCTACAGTGTCATTGACACTTTAATTCTATATACCATGCAACAGAGTTTGGGGTGCCATTTGGCGGCATGGCTCTCCTACTGATAAATAACTTGGAATCATTGTAACAGATATTTAATTGTTTGTGGCTTATCAAAAGAAATTTTGTAAAATATATTGTTGCAGAATGCTGGAAACTATGAGAAATAATTAAATAATGAAGTGCCATTCAAAGTTAGGTAGTTGTTGTTTTGTTAGGTATTGTTTGAAACTTCGAGGTGCCAATGTCGTCCGTTGCCCGGTTTCGTCAGATTCAAGGCCCAGTTTCAATTTTAATTGAGAGCGTACACTTTACAAGTTGTTGACAACGAATAAAAAAAATAAAACCAGTGATTTTTGACACTTTTAGTGGGCCTTTTTCATTTGTGGGGAACTTAGCGCGATTTTCTTAGCAACTGCCAGAGTTCGGATGAATTCAAGTTATGTTGACGTACGGTCCGGGGAAATCTTTTTTCTCAAAACACGGGCATGCAGTCTTATGGTAAAATTTTACAGAAACAGACGTGCACACGAACAGCGATATTTGTCTATTTCCTAGAATTTTCCTTCACAAGTTCACTGCCTCCAGTCTATGAACTATTTTTACCAGCGATACAATACAATGTCAGTTTAAGACTGTCAGAATTACAGTGTAGCGGCCAGCCAATTTTGTGATTCAACGTGTTCTAAATACCAGAACCACACTGAACTCCCATTTACTGATTTAAATTACACTTTCTCTGTGTTTTCTTTTGGTAAAAAATGTTTTGTTTCCTGGATGCTTTAGGCTTTGCAACCAGAACAGAACTGAATTCATCTTCAAACTAGTCAATGTTGCCCTCATCTGACCAACATCTGGTGGTGGGGGATTCTGATATTTAGTATTTTTCTCCAAAAATAGCAAAAGAGCCTAAATTCCAACCTCCCCAGAACCAACCTCTAAATAACATTTGCATCCTGATTGTAGAGAAAATATTTCTTTTCTACTAATTCTAGTTTGTTTCAGCATTCAAAAGGAAACTGAAATTGAATTTATTGCAAAATGTGTGACTGCATTTCTGTCTGTCGATCCATCAGGGAGTTTGACAACTCATACCCTGGACGATTCGTATCTCGGGCAATTGGTACCTTTTGCTGGATGATTCATACCCCGATGTCTGGACAATTCATGCCTTTTCCCAGGACAATTTGTACCTTCTGTCTGGACGATTCGTACCCTTCCTCTGGACAGTATGCGACTGTTTGTACCCCCTCTGGACAATATGTATTCTCTTCTGCAAATTCGTACCCTACTTAATTAACGCCCTCTGAAAATATATACATGGAGATGGGGTTGGGAGAGGATTATAAACTTGGAGAAAGAATAAAAAAAGGCGATGTCATTTCTGTTATTTTAAAAAGACACAGAATATCAAATTTCATGACTAAAAGTAAAAAGCAAGCAGACACTTAAAAAGATTCAACGTAAACAACAGTAAAAGAAAATGCTCTATTGAGGGAGCTGAGAATTAAATTAATTAAATTATTAAGGCAGCACACTCTGTAACTTATTATTTGGGGTGTCATAAAATTATTTATTGTTAGATCTTCATCAATTTAAAAGAATTATTCTGGCTTCATTAAAAAAATAGTGTTTCTTTTACTACGTGTTTATGTTTGTATTACTATCACTCAGTCAAATTTTCGTTTTCATTTCACACAGCCAAAACATGAGTCAGTAACATTTAAATAGTTAATACATGAGACAGTTTAGTACACTTACTCAAGACAACTTGTACCTTTTAAGGAGACAATTCGTACCTTTTGTCTAGACAATTGTACCTTATTGTCAAGACAATTTGTACCCCTAATTGTGGTATGAATCATCCAGGGTACAAGTTGTCCAAAAACTGTCCATCACAGACAGCGTTTCTTTGCTTTTCATTTGCCCGGTTGTACATATACATTTTCAGTGACTGGCTTCTGACTATTTTTCACACTGTAACCTCCTCAACCTTACACACACAAACATGCACAAATATATTAAAAATTAAAGAGCACTATCTTTTTGAAGCAAATATCTGATTCATCCTCTCTGGAAAACATACATGTACATTGTATTTTCCACAATTTTACTCTTTTTATCAAAATGGGTCATGGGTGTCTTTAGGGATTAAATCCAAGGTTGTGAAAGTGCCTTTATGGGTACTTGCATCATAAGCACCACACTATAGAATCAATATTTGATGGTTTTAGGCATTTTAATAGAGCTATGAGATACCACAGGTGCTGTACTGGTCGTACTGTTGGAAAAAATCAATGTGTAATGTTTTGTCAGAGACGTACCAATGACTCTAGGTGCCTTAAGAAGTCTGACGTTTTTTTTTTCTTTTTTTTTTTACAAAAATTGCAAAATATTCATCAAAAATAATGTGAAATATCTTAAGAAGCCAGAATGAGATTTAAAAACTATCACAAATGGGAAATTTAATATCATAAGAGGTTTGTTTTGTGTCAACATCAATTAATTTATGAATTATATCATAGTTTTGGATGAAGGGGGGGGGAGGGAATACTGGGGTCTAGGGGACACACTCAGGGTTATATTTTGTCACATCAATATGTAGAAGAAAAGTTGACATCATTTGTTAGGATAAAATGGCACTGTCTATTGATATTGGTGATTTATATAGCTGCCATCCCAGTTTTGAAAACAAAATTGACATTCATTTTGTTTTGTGTGGGGTGGAGGGGTGGTTGAACACAACTCTTTCTCTTGCCGTATGGTTAATTGAGACAGAATTTCCCCTAAGTATTGTGTGCTGATGCAGATTTTAATTTTATTTTGGCATTGGGTAGTTTTCAAAGAGAGCAGTGAATTCTTGAATTCTCATGCAGAAATGACTCTTTTATCAAATAAAAGAGGTAAAATGTATCTTTGGAAGGATTAGAATGTAGGTTAAAATCCCCCCCTACAAAAAATCCCCCCAATCATTTTTACACACTTAGCAAAAATCCCCCCCGCCCCCACAGTTTTTGAAGATAGTACCACAATCTCCCACATTATTTTAAGTGCAGTACAAAAATTCCACCTCCCAGCCTTTTTTACACCAAAAGGTTAAAAGGCAGTCCAAGAGGATTTAAAAACTTATGTATTTAATTTGTAAATTACATAAACACTCATCACTATTTACAAGAAAACATGCTTCAATAACTGTTTATCAAGACAGGTATTTATTTATTTATTGGAGTTTAAGGACACTTTCAACATCCAGTGTCACCTTGTGCTGGACAGTTTTGTGGGTGGAGGAAGCTGGAGTGGACTGAGCTGAGCAACAGTGAGCAACTGTCCAGTGTACTAACTCCACACAAGCAAGGTTAGCGTTGATTGATGTGACAAGCACTCTTCCTCGTGTGGTAAAAAACTTTGGACATTTTTGTATGGCTTTGAATGTACTTCTAACAAATTAGGGGTGGGGGGATTTTTGTTCACCAGAAGTTATGGAGGAACAAATTTCTGTTCACCTGAAAAAAAACATGGGGGTGGGAAGGGGGGGGGGGTGGCGGTGGGGGGGGGGGGGGAGTATTTTGTCAGGGAAAATTTTGGTGGGTTACCCTTTGGAAGGGTTGGGGTTGTTTATAGGAAATACATAAATGTACATGTATTTTGGCTTCTAAAACTGATTTAATTATTTTTGGATATTACATGTATTTCACATTTAAATGTTCATTCGGGAGGGAGCGTGGTGGCTTAGTAGGTAGAGGTGCAGGCTGCAAACCGAGAGGTCCTCGGTTCGAATCCCACCTGCGGCAACCGCATTGTGTCCTTGGGCAAGATACTTCATCTCCATTGCCTGCGTGGGGGCACGATGACGCAGTGTACTAAGGCATACTGCACGTCGATGGTACGCATGTCTTCAACCAATCTAACCCTGCCTGTGCTGCAGTGCGGAGTTACGATGTTGGGGAGCTGGCAGCTGCTCGTCGTTGCTCGGTGGTTCTCTCCGGGTACTCCGGCTTCCTCCACCCGTAAAACTGTCATGGTCATGATTAGCCATTGTGCATAAATATGTGACCTTAAACATCAATAAATAAATAAATGTTCATTCGGGAACCACAGACCGAACAATACTGTTTTATCTATTCCATAAGGTCCATAAGAGCAATTTCTTCATTTAATACTGTTTTATTTTTTGAAAAGTTATATTTTTGTCACAGTCAGCAATAAAAGCATTATATTGCCAAAAATAATGCAGTTAAATGCATCTCGAGCAAGTGTAGCATCCAGAACTGAGAAACACATTATAACCTCTGGTAAATGCCAAATACACATGTAACAGTCTATTTTAACCTATTAACACATTTAATTAAACCATTGTTTCCCCTCATAGTACTTGTGAAGTACGTGTGATAAGAGGGGATTCCAATTATATTCCAGTACTCTCCCAAATCACCATTCAAACACTTGGAAAACCTATATTTCCCTTGTATTCACTGTAAGGCTGCACGATATTCAAAACAGAATACCAGTATCGGTATTCAAAAAATACTGCGGTATACCGGTATATAGAAAAATATCAGATATCTGAACATAAGTACCACAATCGAGACTTGAAGCATCACAGTCGGAACGAATCAGCATGCCTTGATGATGTGGTTTGAAAAACCTTTATACAACGCAGACGATATCAAAATTTATTATTTTGAATCAAATTTTTCCAAAAAATTCTGCAAAACAATATCATGTGACCTCTCATTGGAATGAGCTCGTTGTGCTCCTTAAAATGAGGGGTCACATGATATAGTTTTGTTGAAATTTTTGAAAATGATTTTTTCAACTGTTGAATTTGTATTGCATTGCCCCATGCAGACGATTCTTTGGTTGAAGCGATAATATTATTCATTCTGAGCTAAAGTTAAAAAACTCAAGACATCTTGAAAATTAAATTGTGGGTAAATAAATAATGACGATAAACCATATTTTTGTAATTATACCAGTATTCTATCGATATTGGTTTGAATACCGGTATATATCAGTTTATTGAAATACCGTGCAGCCCTAATTCACTGGTACAATAGAAGTTTTCTCCATATTATGATGTTAACCCTTTACCTTACATGAAAAGGAGATAGCACTTTTGAATGACTAATTTCTTTTTTCATTTTTTGCGTCAAAAACATAGCTATGAACCCCCTTCCCCCACTGGATTGAGCTGAATGAGCTCATTCCATTGAGGGGTCATATACTAAGTTTTTGATGCAAAAAAATGCAAAAATAATGAACATTGAATGGCAATTTTGGTGAATGGTGCAAGCCAGTTTTGGCCGTTACAATGAGTGATTGATTAAAAATGTTAAAAGACAATTTCTTCATTCACAGAGTATTTTGGAACATAAATTTGGGGAAGGAGGGGGGGGGGGTGGGGGGTGGAAAAAGTAACAAAGTTGCAAATGTGAATGAATGGCTTTTGGGCGCAGCTATCAATATAGTAGTCTGATACTAGTGTTGTCAGGGTCCCCATGTTATAGCACAAAACTGCATTAACAATTGTCCCTCTACCACCCATACTGAACCCCTCAGCTGATGAGAAAGTTAATAGCATAACTCTCCGTTTCCTAGGATTTGCTTTAGTACTGTAGCACTCAGGGTCCACTGAGTTTTTTTCTGTTTGACAACCCTGTCCTGGCTCTTCTCACTATATTTATACTTCTACTTTTGAAGAAAATGGGGGGATATGCTGGATTACATGCGTCCGTCCGTCTGTGTGTGAGTCCTTCCGAGAATTTTCCTAAATTTCATTTTTTTTTTTTTATTACTTGTTTTATTCATTTATGCTTCATTGGTCCAGCACTGCAGTGGGGGTATAAATTGCCTTCAGCAATAGCTTTTGTTTTCATTGTATGTCGGTCAGTATTCCTACGTACATGTGGACTTTCAAAATATGTGATTGCAGGTCTGTCTGTCTGTCCATCATACAAAGTGTTTGTTTGCTTTTCATTTGCCCAGTTCTACAATTTCAATAACTGGCAACTGACTACCCCCCCCCCCCCCCCCCCCACCCCTCCCCCCTTTTTGCTTTTTTTTTGCTTTTAGTAAAAAGACAGACATCATTCTGTGGAAACCTTAAGGATAATTTTGATATCAAAAAGTTAACGTTTTTATTATTATAATGTTTTAACATGTTTTGGGTGCTGTGTAGTGCAAATGTAATCAGTTTGTGGCTGCACGTATTCATTTAAGCAGGCTGTGAGGTGCAAACACGCGACCGCTTGCCAAACTACACTTGTTATCACAGTTAATTGCACAATTTAACAAGAAGTATTATTCTAGAGCTGCGGTAGATCAACTACTGGACACTTTACCATAGAAATTGGTCAATTCTTGTCTTCAGTGCACGGCGAGTATGTCTATACGAGGTTTTGGTACTTAAAATTTATACAATATTGGAATATTTTGGAGATATGTACGTCTTTTTGACACTAATGGCATCTTAATAATTCCAGTTTTCTCTGCAGCCTTATGGCTTTTCTAACAATCAACTACTAGAAACACACGCACAAAAACTACTGATTGCCCCACTTAGATACTGGCAAAAACAGCCATTTTTTTTTTAATAGGGATTCTATACATTTTATATAGGACGCAGTTATGAAGCTATTTGGTCACTAGGTTATTAGTCTGCCAAAATGGAGACGAACAGGCATGAGTGCTATTAGAAATGTCCAATGTCGCCATCATGGCGCTTTTTTGAGACTGATCTGCCCTAACATATTGCTTAAATTCCTAGTCATTATACCCCCTCGCAAACAAAGTTTGGGGGGAGGGTAAAAAGAATCACCCTGTCCGTCCATCCGTCTGTCCATCCTTATAAGCGCAACTCCTCCTAAACGTTTGAAGAATTTTCATGAAACTTTACACAATGGAAGAACTCCATATGAAGATGTGCATGAAGCAATATAATTCCGTTCTAACATTCCCAAGGTGAGATAATCTAACCAACAGGGGTTATCACTTTGTGAGCTTGCTCACAGTACCTCAAGTTTCATTACAAATTAATTAGAGTTAAGTAAAGATTCCTGAGGTTTGAGACACTTTCATGTACGAGCAGCAATAGGAATATTCTGAAGTTTGAATTCGCCCTAGTTTTCCTATAAACATTTTTATTTAAGACAAACGAACACAGAAAGACAAACGGACAAGAACAGTAGTGGGGGACAAACAAATGGATCGATAGCAAGACAAGCAAAGCCACTGACAAAGACAGAAATAGACAGATTTAAGACCTACCTGACATAAAACCGAATAATTTATACATCTGGGGAGCGTTTTCAGATATGAACTTAGGGCTATACCAACCTAAAAAGGATAGATGTGACCTTTGTTGCTCATATGAGGTCGGAAATGTGGATCAACATACATATCTGTCTCACACACAAAAAAGCAGAAGCTAGGGCGGAGAAAGACCATGATAAAGCAATAGCTGTCTCCTCAAATGGTAAAATTGTTGCTTTAACCGTTGATATGAAATCTGCATTGCTATCACCTTGGCTCAATGCAAGTGCCCTATATTACAAAACCAAACTTACATGTCACAGTTATACAATACATGATTTGAAGTCAAACGACTCAACTTGCTACTTTTAGCACGAAGGACAAGGAGACTTGAGTGCTGATTCATATGCTTCCTGTCTGATTGATTATATTAGTGGATTACCATCCTCAGTGGAAGAAATTATAATTTTTAGTGATGGCTGTACCAGCCAGAACAGGAATTGCATTTTATCAAATGCTCTAGTGAAATCATCAAAGGAGCATGGTATTGTCATTTTGCAGAAGTTGACCTTGAACCAGGCCATACGCAGATGGAGTGTGATTCTGTCCACAGTGCAATCGAACGGAGTGTGCATAAAAGACCCATCCACTTTCCGTTTAACTATGTGGAAGCCATCAAAGTAGCCAGGAAGAAGAAACCATACACCGTGAAGTACTTGGCACATAACTTTTTCAAAAATTACAAGTCCCTCACTTATTATAAATCAATCAGACCCGGATCTGTTCCGGGGGACCCCGTTGTGATTAATATAAGATGCTTGAAGTACACTCCCCAAGGCAGCATCCAATATAAGCTTCTGTTCACAGATGACTTCAAGGACCTCCCACAGTGGAGTAGTAGACATGCTGTGGCAGTGAATCAAAGCTTAGATGCCACCCTAGAACCATTGCACTTGTCACCGATACCAAAAAGCAAAAAGGAGTTCAAACATTTACAGGAGCTGAAGGAGGTTATACCCAATGACTACCATGCATTTTATGACACGCTTCCTCGTGATTAGTGTAAGGGATCTACATTTCCTGGTCACAAAGACAAATTTTCTCGTTTTAAAAATGAGACAACAGAGGTCCTTCATGGTGTTTTGGTCTTAAACAGAGGATGCACCACCTCCTTAGCTTGTGCATCTTTCGGGTAGGAAATGGTTATATTCGTCCCAGTGACGAACGAAAAGAGTCATAATATGTCCCATTCTGTTCATACACTTTCAAATGAGGAGAAAACTTCTCTTGGTTCCTAATAGGTATAAATAGCGCGTTAACGTTAATGCTCCAGGGATTTGTTAAACTAATCTAAGCTGATCTTTTATCACCTGGACATAAGGTTTTCAACGAACGTTTGTCTTCAAAACCGAGCAGATATGAATATCAATAGAACCGGCTACATGGGCAGGTCTATTGATAGTCATACTTGTATGGATTCATTGGAAAAAGTATTGACAAATTTTTGAGTTGTCTTTGCTGAAATGCTTTAGTCAATTCTCGGATCGTTGCAACCACATTTTGGAATAAATAACTGCTTGTTTTTATTATTTACTAACGTTTTTTTTCTTGAACCAAGCAAATATGAATACCAACAGAACCGGCTATATGAGCGGTTCTATTGGTAGTCATACTTGTATGGAATTATGGAAAAAGTATTGAAGTCATTTTTGCTGAAAGTGTTTTAGTTAATTCTCGGATCGTTGCAACCACATTTTGGATAAATAACTGGTTGTTTTTATTTTTAACAAACATTTATCCTGAAACAAGCAAATATGAATACCAACAGAACCGGCTACATGGGCGGCACTATTGATAGTCATACTTGTATGTTTTTATGGTAAAAGTATTGAAGTCATTTTTGCTGAAAGTGCTTTAGTTAATTCTCGGATCTTTGCAACCACAGTTTGGAATAAATAACTGGTTGTTTTTATTAACAAACGTTTATCCTGAACCAAGCAAATATGAATACCAACAGAATGGGCTACATGGACGGCTCTATTGATAGTCATACTTGTATGTATTTATGGTAAAAGTATTGAAGTCATTTTTGCTGGAAGTGTTTAGTTAATTCTCGGATCGTTGCAACCACATTTTGGAATAAATAACTAATTATTTTTATTTTTTTTATCAAACTTTTATCCTGAAACAAGCAAATATGAATACCAACAGAACCGGCTACACGTACGGTGCTATTGATAGTCATACTTGTATGGATTTATGGTAAAAGTATTGAAGTCATTTTTGCTGAAAGTGCTTTAGTTAATTTTCAGATGCTTGCAACAACAGTTTGGAATAAATAATGGGTTGTTTTTATTAACAACCAACTATCCTGAACCAAGCAATTATGAATACCAATGGAACCGGCTACATGGGCGGCTCTACTGATAGACGTACTTGTATGGATTTATGGTAAAGTATTGAAGTCATTTTTTCAGAAAGTGTTTTTGTTAATTCTCGGATCGTTGCAACCACAGTTTTGAAAAACTAACTGGTTGTTTTTATTTTTAACACACGTTTATCCTGAACCAAGCAAATATGAATACCAGAAGAACTGGCTACATTGGCGGCTCTATTGATAGCCATACTTGTATGGATTTACGAAGAAGTTTTGAAGTCATTTTTGCAGAAAGTGTTTTAATTAATTCGCAGATCATTGCGACCACAGTTTGGAATAAATAACTGGTTGTCTTTTTCAACAACCATGTATCCCGAAGCAAGCAAATATGAATACCAACAGAACCGGCTAACTGGCTGGGTCTATTGATAGTCATACTAGTGTGGATGGATTCAGTGAACCAGTATTGATAATTGTTTGAGTCATTTTGCTGAACGTGTTCTAGTTAATTCTCTGGGTCTATAACCACAAATTGGCATAAAAACTGATTGATTTTATTTTTCTTGTTTTTTTATCATTTCCAGTTAGTTGGTGTGCCGTACGGTGCAAGTACTGTTATATTTTTTCTTTTTGATTAATAAACACAAATTATTTCAAAATGTTTCGGATTTGTTAGTCTATTATACAAGTCGTCAGCGTACCTCTAACTTAGCATACAAACTATAATAGTAAATAGTCATTAGCTGATATCTGATAAACAAAAATATTCAGATTAAAAATTGGTAAACATTTGGTTTGTGGGCAATAAATTTGATTTTTAAACCTTATTCTGCCTTTCTGAAATGCTCTTCTCGTAAACAAAAGGACGTATATCTTTCCCAATATTTGTATGTGTAATTCTCTTTCTGGTTACAAAATTTCGTATTTCCTTTTACGTCATTTTGCTCCCATTTTTCTTGGTGCTGAAACATCGTATACCATTTAAAATCCCGTTTATTCAATAAAATACGGTCACGATTAGCCATTGTGCATAAGTTTGTGACCTTAAACACCAATAAATAAATAAATAAATAAATATTCAATAAAATGCTGATACGAGTCAATTTCATACACATTGACACGTCCGGGGTAATTTCATAAATATTTTGATACCACATGTGTTAAATGAAATGGCTTGTGGGAGTTATAAAACAGTTTTTTGCTTCTCCTGAAAAGTTTGCATTTTCGGGTATACAGCGTTTTGATCCTTCAACGATGATATGTTGCAAGCAAATTCACATCTTGAGCAAGTGTAGCCTCCAGGGGCACACTACAGCCTCCAGAAAATGCCAAATAACAACCTATTTTACCCTACATGTACACATGTATTAACAAATGTAATTAAACCAAGGTTCCCCATCATAGTACTGGGGCAGAGGGGGTTCCAATCTTCCAACCCCTTCCAAATCACCATTCAAACCCACAGCCAGAAAACCCATATTGCACTTCTATTTACTGGTATTTAGATGTTTGTCCATGTTATGCTATTAACCCTCTACTTAACATGACAAGCTGATGACACTTGCCCACAAACTTATTGAATTACTAATTTTTTGTGTCAAAAACATGACATTTTACCACTCATTGGAATGACCTCATTCCAGTGAGGGGTCATAAGCTATGTTTTTGACACAGAAAAACAAGAAAATAATGAACATGGAATGGCAAAATTTGTGAATAGCGCCAGCAGCTTTTGTCTGTTATATTTAATAAAGGGTTAAAAAATGTTAGAAAATAATTTCTTCATTGAAAGAGTATTTTGGAACACAAATTTGGGGGTGGGCTACAGTGGAAAAAATAACATAATAAAGTTGCAAATAAAATAGCAAATGAGTTGCAATAAAGTAGTCTAGTACTAATCAAGTAGTCTAGTACTACATTTTCTCTCTTATTTGATGCAAGGCGCGGGTCGGAAAAAGTTCTCTGAAGGGTTATACATGACAAAGATATTTGAATCCCAAAATTAAAGTGATGCTATCATATTTTGTTTAGCTCGAGCGTTGTTGTCACAGTTCCCATGTTACAGCACAAAACTAAAGTAACAGCTGTGAAATATTCCTCGAGCGTTGTTGTCACAGTTCCCAAGTTACAGCACAAAACTAAAGTAACAACTGTGAAATATTCTTCTCTCCTTGAATCAAGTCCCCACCCACCTACCCACCCATACTGAAACCTTAGTTGATGAGAAACAATTGGAAAGACTGTACAGTATGTTTTGGGGAACTAAAGTCAATCTCATATACTCTCAGTTTCCTATGATTTGCTTTGATACTGCAGCACTCAGGGTCCATTGCGGTTTTCTTTTTCTGTTTGACTATCTTGTCCTGGCTCTTCTCACAAAATTTTCTATTGTATGTCAGTCTTTATTTCTGTGTAGACATTCAGTTTGTGTGACTGTATGTCTGTCTGTCTGTCCATCAGACAAAGTGTTTCTTTGTTTTTCATTTGCCTGGTTCTACATTTTAGGTAACTGGCAGCTGACTATTTTTCACACTCTATGCCGCCCCCCCCCCACCCCCCCCCCCCCCCCCACCCCCTCCACATTCACACACAAATATATTAAACACTAAAAAACACCATATTCTTGAAGTAAATATCTGATTCATACTCCTTGGTGACATATTTTCCACAATTTCACTCTTTTTATCAGAATGGGTGTTTGTGGGGATTAAATCTAAGGTTGTGAAAGTGCCCGAATGGATACTTGCAGCTCAAGCACAGAATCAGTATTGGATGGTTTTTAGGCATTTTAAGAGTGCTATGAGATACCACAGGAGCAGTACTGGTCATACTGTTGGAAAAAAGCAGTGTTTTATGTTTTGTCAGTACCATACCAATAACTCTAGGTGCCTTAACTGGTAAAGTGCTGAGTTTTTTCTGACAACAAATCAAAGCTAACCATATATGGCTCTATTACATTTAATTGGATAGTGCCTTATAGGCACTATCCAATTAAATGTCCGAGAGTAAGGTATTGTATAAAAAATCTGATTCATATCAGGGACAATAAAGGATTCCTCAGGCAGAATGTAGCTACAGACAGTTATTGCCTGTTACTTTTAGTAAAGCCCAAAATAGGGCTTCCAGCACTCTACCAGTTAACAGAGAAAACTGGCTTTTTGTTTTTTTTTTACAAAAATTGCAAATGATTCACCAAACACATGATGTGAAATGTCTTCAGAAGCCTGAATATGATTTAAAAACTATCACAAGTGCGATATTCAATGTCACAAGTTGTTTGTTTTGTGTCAACATTAATTAATTTATGAATTATATCATAGTTTTTGATGAAAAGGGGTATACTTAGTGTGTGTGTGGGAGGAGGGATGTGGGGGCACATTCATTGAGGGCTATTTTTTAAATTTTTACCACATCCGTATAAATTTCCCATTTGTGATAGTTTTGTCACAAGTTGTTTGTTCTGTGTCAACATCAATTAATTTAGAAATTATTTCATGATTTTTGATGAAAAGAGGTATACCCGAGGAGTGGGGGTGTTCACATTCATTGAGGGCTATTTTTTACCACATCAGTATGTGGAAGAAAATTTGACATCAGTTGTTAGGATAAAATGGCAGTGTCTATTGATATTTGTGAATAATATAGCTGCAACCTCAATTTTAGAAACAAAATTGACGTTCACGTATGTTTCGTGGGGTGGGGTTGGAAGGGGAGGGCGGACATATTGAAACCCTTTTTTCAACTTTATTTCACCTTCACCTTGTGTGAGGGCAATAACATTCTATGCAAATCATGGAATTTTGATCAATCCCGAAACGAACGTCAACAACTCTATTTATAGAAAGGGTCTGCATCGCAGATGCGGGTCCGTGTTTCTTATCAACCTACTCACAATTGTTTACTACAGGCTTGCACTACAGTGGAAGTCCCTAACTCGGATAAAATACTCAATATTTTTGTCTTTCCCAAGCAAGTTGGGAAAGAAAAGTGGTGCAAAAGCACCAATAAAAATAAGCCAAAACTGGGTCGAGTGCAACCGGCGCAGACCCAGTACGGGACGCTCTCTCCCAAGTACAACTCCACAACTTCCGTTGCCAGTGCGCATAAACCGTCTCTAAAGACTCATTCTTTTTAAAATCCGCTTCGTGTCGAGATGTTTTTGCACGCTTATCAGTGTTCCACCAGCTCGATGTTTGATGTTTCCTGATTCCTTATACCACAGTGTATCCTTTGTATTCTCAGGAACAGTGTTTTATATTCTCTTTTTTATATTATATGTCCATAATGTATATTTATTTGCTCTCTCTCGGGTCGCGCGCGATTTTCGCGGGCCACGCGGTTCGGACTTAGATTTTCACAATTATTGTTCATGCTTTTTTTGCAAATTCTTCTAATTGTGTTAGAGTTAGGTGTCAGCGGGGTACCACTCCTACAGTGTTTCTTCTTTCTGTTGAGAGTAGTCTTCCTGTTGGGTGGTTCCCGGTCGACCGTCTGGGGTCTTTGTTTCTGTCACCTTTCTCTCTTTGGGGGTGTTCTGTTTTCTGATCTCACCTTCTCTGCTCCTCTCACCTCTTTCATGCCTAGGACAATTCCTTGTGGGCAGTGTCTGCTGCCTAAGCATGTGGACGATGTACATTCGTCGTGTTCCTCCTGTAATGGGTGTTCGGCCGAGCGGCCGTGTGGTGTCTGTGGAACCTGGTCTTCCACCTTTTGGGCGTCAGTAAATCGTGTCGTTCGTTCTCGTGGCCGTGCCTCCCGCTCCCGCGGGAAAGGAGAAGGTGGTCGTTCGGGGCCTCCCGAGCCGACTTTGTCTGGTGAGAGTTATTCCTCCTCCGTGGGGGATGTGCAGTCTTTTTCTGTGGTGGATACTGCGGGAGCCGTTGAGTGTTCTGGTGTAGAGGTGCCTGGTTCCGGGACTACGGTCCCCCTCCAGTCGACATCTGAGGCTGTCACTAGGGTTGTGACTCCTCCTTCGGAGCCGAGCCGGTGTGCTCTCTCCACTTTTTCACCAGCCTCAACGACTCTCGACGTATCTACTACTGCTGCTGGTCCGTCTGCTTCGTTGTCTGTTTCAGCCGGCCTCGGCTTTTCGCTGCAGGGGACTGCAGAACTGTCCGATACTGTAGATGTGGGATATCGGCCCCAGCCTTCCCTGACTTCAACTCGGCGAAGTCGGAAGGGGTTGCCGGCCGAACCCATCGCTGTGGTCTCGTCGCCGTCGAGTACCACAGTTGTGTCTTTGGATTCGGATGTTCGTAGTGGAAACACTATGAACTCCGTGGCGTTTCCGTCCACTCACTCTGGTCACACGACCAGTTTTGGGGGACCAACGCCTTTTGTGCAGCCTGGACCTTCTGCCCCGCAGAGGTCCGCGGTGACTCTCATGAGTTCTCGCAATATTGATCCTCGGGGTGCATCGTACCCCTATACACGTCTGCCTTCAGATGTTTCGGCTGCCGCCCGTCGTCCCGCGTCGGGTGTTTTGGAGGATCGTGACCCTTCGCTGGTTAAGAGGGTCAGAAGTGAAGCCACTTTGCCGGTTCGCTCCCCTGTCGAACCGGTCGGTACAGGCAGTGAGCTTAGGGAGGCCCTCTCCTTACTCACTCAGGTTCTCTCAAAGAGCCTTCCTGTTGCTTCCAGCGAGGCTATGGGTGGTTTCCAGGCGCCTCCTATGGCGCCACCTCCCGGGATTGGAAACAGGCCGGTTTCCGATTCCTCTGGTGTCCCGACACCATGGGAGGCGTTGGCTGGTTTGCCCACGATGGGCTATGTGTCTTCCGACTCTGGGGAGGAGTCCGACATGCTTGAGGTCGAGGGCCAGCAGTCTTCGGACTTGGGGGCGGCTCTTGACTTTGTGTTTGGGTTTCTGCCTGCGCTCAAACCTGCTAACCAGCCGACAGTGTCAGCCTGGCCGCGATCATCGGTCGCGCGCCAACAGCCTATGGAGCAACCTGCTTCTGGGCGCCTTCGACCATGCCAGTCGGTACAGGTGGTTGAGGCTTTTTCAGCATTGGATGCCAAGCTGAATTCCAAGGCTTTGAAGACTTCGTTCTTCACCAGGGTTGACACCTTTTTGCCTCCTGTGCGTTATCGTTCCTACGATTCCGCCAATCCGTCAGTCTGCCAGACTTTGACGGTTCTGGATCAGGACTCCACTTCCCTCGGGCTTTCCAAGCCCAAGTCTGCCGTCATTCCAATGACGACTCTGGAGTCCACGTTGGGCTTATCTAGAGAGATGCTTGGCATGCTTTCTCTCTCAGATCACGTCGTCTCAGCTTTGGCTGCTTATCTGCCTCCAGATAAGTTTGACGAGGTACAGGCTCCTTTGCGTGTGCTGTCCAAGGCGCTTATGCACCTTACTCACACCCATGCCTGTAACACGGCCAATTTGGAATTAGTTCGAAGGGACGCTGTGCTGGACACAGGACGATCCCTTCCCGAGGAGCAGCGTGCTACTCTTCGATCTGCTTCTTTGGCAGGTCCGCAACTTTTCCATGGTTCCGTGTCGACGGTCCGGGATGACGTCCTACGTCATTCCAAAGATCAGCTGCTGTTTCGTCAGCTTGATCAGCCTTCTCGGGGAGGCAAGGGCCGTTCCAAGCCTAACAAGTACCCTTCTGCTTCCTCTGTGAAGCAAAAGGCTGGTCCTTCTGCCGCCGCCTCTACTTCTTACTCACGGGGTAAAGGTAGGGGTCGGCAGAATCGAGGGAAGTCTCAGGATTCTTCATTTAGCAGAGGAGGTGGTTTCTCCTCTCGCGGGCCTCGTCGGGGCTCGAAATGAAGGTCCTCACCTCGACTCGTCCCAGGTTGGAGGAAGGATAGCAGAGTTCGCAGACCATTGGACCACCATCACATCCGATCCATGGGTGTTAGATGTTGTTCGGTCCGGGCTGCGCATATCCTTCCGACGGCACCCCACTCTGTCAAGGGTGCCTCTTCCAACCACGGTTCCTTCAGACGTTTTACGTCGGGAACTTTTGTCCACGGAGATTGCCAATCTCCTGGCAAAGGGGGCGATCGAGGTCGTCAAGAACGTTCAGTCAGTGGGTTTCTATTCCCGCCTGTTCTTGGTGCCGAAGAAGGATGGCCGACTCCGACCGGTTATCGATCTGAGCATCCTGAACCAGTCTATCATTGCTCCCAAGTTCAGCATGGAGACTTTCAGGTCGGTCCGCCAATCAATTCACCAGGGAGATTTCGCAGCCAGCATCGACCTGCGAGACGCTTACTTCCACGTTCCGATGCATCGTGCGTCACGGAAGTATCTCAGGTTCGCTTTTCTGGGGCGAGTTTACCAGTTCAAGGCCATGTCTTTCGGCCTCAACCTGGCTCCTTGGGCGTTCACCAGACTGATGTCGCATGTGATAGCGTTCCATCGCACACAGTCCAGGGTGACTACTTCGGCATATCTGGACGATATCCTCCAGAGGCATTCCAATGCTGCCTTACCGGAATCGGATGTCGCCACTCTGTTGAGCTTGCTCACGTCGCTAGGATTCAGAGTCAACGAGGAGAAGTCGGACCTGGTCCCTTCTCAGTCGTTTTGTCATCTGGGGATGTCTTTCCAAACCAAATTCAATTTGGTGGCTGTTCCCCAGGCCAAGGCTGTGATTCTCTCAGCTTCTGCTCTGACTCTGTCCCAGTCCAGGTCCGCGACCGCTCGGAGTTTTCTCCGGCTGATCGGTCTCTGCGGTTCGGTGACGGATCTCATTCCTCTAGGTCGGCTGCGTGTCAGACCTCTCCAACACTTTCTGCTCAGTCGTTGGAGACCGAATGTAGATTCTCTGGATCAGGTGCTTCCGTTTCCGGACTCTCTGTATCCTCACCTTCTTCCCTGGACAGATGTTCAGTGGATTACGCAGGGTGTTCCGCTGGACTTACCCACGTCCGATCGCGTTCTGACGGCAGATGCCAGCGATCTCGGATGGGGTGCGACGTTGGATCCTCTTGGTCTTTCCCTACACGGGATGTGGGACCAGGATCAAGCAGCTCTACACATCAACCAGAAGGAGCTTCTTGCTCTTCTTCTGAGTTTCAGGCAGTGGATCCCTCACCTGTCGAATCGCCAGGTCCTTCTACTTTCCGACAATTCGACAGTGGTTGCTTACATTCGGAACCAGGGCGGCACGCACTCGCTTCCGATGTACGAGTTAGCTCGGGATCTTTTACTGCTCGCTCAGGAGGTTCACGCCGGAGTGGTTGTTCGTCACATTCCCGGTCGTCTGAACGTCCTAGCCGACTCCCTGTCCCGACAGGGCAGGGTTATTTCCACCGAGTGGATGCTTCACAGGGCAGTGTTCCAGTCGCTTTGCGATCTCTGGGGACGTCCCCACATCGATCTCTTTGCGACTCGTTGGAACCATCAGGTGGACATTTTCGTGTCCCCGTGTCCAGATCCTCTGGCTTTTGCCGTGGACGCTCTGTCACTCGATTGGAACGGTCTAGTCGGCTACGCCTTCCCGCCGGTTCCAATTCTTCCTCAGGTTCTCGCCAAAATTCGAACCTGCAGTTGTCGAATCATTCTGATCGCTCTCCCCTGTCGCCTCAGCGGGTGTGGATCAATCAGCTCCGCTCGCTGATGGCGGCGGTTCCGGCACGTCTCCCGCTACGTCGCGACCTTCTTTGTCAAGGTCGCCCGAGGAGGTTTCACGTCGACCCGACTTCATTGTGCCTTCACGCATATCTTTTGTCAGGTCCTGTCTCCTCCGTAGAGGTTTTTCGAGACGAGCAGTGGAGTGCATTTCTTCTTCAAGGAGGCACTCCACTGGTTTAGCTTATGCAGCTAAATGGAAGGTCTTCTGTCGATGGTGTGCTGATCACTCTGTTGATTATGCCAATCCTTCGATTTCACAGATTGCGGAGTTTCTGGTATATCTGTTTGATTCTCGGGGTCTCCAGCCTGTTACCATCAAGGGTTACAGGTCTATGCTTTCAGAGACTTTTTCTTATGTGGGGAAGCGTCGTATCGGCACTAATCCTTTCCTCTCCAAGCTTGTTCGGCACTTTTCTTTGAAAAGGCCTCGGACTTTGCAGCTTACTCCACGATGGAATCTTTCGTGGGTGCTGCTTTGCTTGGGGGGGGGGGGGGGGGGGGGGGGGGGGGGCGCCGTTCGAACCTTTATCCCAGGTGGATATGCAATTTCTCACATACAAGACGGCTTTTCTGATGGCATTTGCTTCGGCCAGACGGGTTAGTGAGCTTCACGCCCTCTCGGTTGACCCGGCCTTTTTTAGGAGTTCTCCCAACAGTGTTACTTTTACCACTGATTGCTCCTTTTTGGCTAAGAATCAGTTACCAGATACTACTCCTCCTCCTATCTGTATCAGGGCTCTTCCCTATGTTGAGGGTACTCGCCCTTTGCTGCTCTGTCCGGTCCGTGCTATTCGCATTTATCTTGATCGGACACGCTTCATACGGAAGGGCAGAAAACGTTTTTTTCTGTCTCTCATTCCGGGTCGACAGAAGATCTCTCCTCAATCCATTTCTCGATGCATTTGTCTTGCTATTCGTACGGCTTATAGTCGTTTAGCAGCTGGCGATTGTATTACCAATCGTATTTCTGCCCACGAGGTGCGGGCACTGTCTACCTCTTGGGCTTATTCTAACTCCGTCAAGTTGTCGGATGTTATGCAGGCAGCCTACTGGAGAAATGCTTCTACTTTCTCCACCTTTTATTTACGCCAGTTGCAGGAGCAGTCGGAGGACCTTTTTGCCTTGGGTCCTCTTTCTTCTGCTCAGGCTGTTGTCTGCCATAGCCATTAGGCTTCTTGAAGGTCAGTTTCAGCCTTGTGCTGTTACTGCCCTTTTTTCTGTCTGTGTGTCACACAGGCTCATATGTCTCTTTTCATTGTCCTTTACCAATGATTGCGACATTATGGTTGATAAGCCTCGGGACCTCTTCCTTCTGCTTCACGGTTCCAGTGCACTAGGGTTATGTGGGGGTTGGTTATGCGATTCCCTCCAGCCTTTTGTCTATTCAGCCTGTAGTAAACAATTGTGAGTAGGTTGATAAGAAATCTAAATTTTATAGTAAATTTCCTTTCTTATTATACCTACCACAATTGTTTACATGGAGGCCCTCCCGTCTTCTTTACGGGTAAAGAATCTTTCCTCCCCGCTGATCACATAACTCTAACGTTTACGGATTCAAAAAGAATGAGTCTTTAGAGACGGTATATGCGCACTGGCAACGGAAGTCGTGGAGTTGTACTTGGGAGAGAGCGTCCCGTACTGGGTCTGCGCCGGTTGCACTCGACCCAGTTTTGGCTTATTTTTATTGGTGCTTTTGCACCACTTTTCTTTCCCAACTTGCTTGGGAAAGACAAAAATAGAGAGTATTTTATCCGAGTTAGGGACTTCCACTGTAGTGCAAGCCTGTAGTAAACAATTGTGGTAGGTATAATAAGAAAGGAAATTTACTATAAAATTTAGATTTTCGTGGCTAACACGACGGTGGGTAACTTGAACCAAAGAGCATGAGAGTACCTTTTTCTAGATGACTAATTTGAACAAATTGACTGCGTCAACTCAATAATTCTGCTGTCATATATCCGACCGAGCCCATTTTCGAACTTGGTCGAGACAATTGTCCTGGAAACCCATACAAAAAAAACAGAATCAAATCGGTTAACATGTGTTCAAGTTATGGCGCAATCAAGCACAACATTTGCAAAAAATGGCGAAGTCAGCCCAATAATTCTACAGCCGCACATCGGACAAAATTCATTTTCGAACTCAATGAAGACATTGTTCCTTGAAATCCACGTGCTAAATATCAGTTAAATCGGTTGACGTATGTTGAAGTTTTTGCACTATCAAGCTCAAAATTAGTCGATTTTAACAACAGTAAAAAATAAAAAAAATATCTAGTCAGCCTAATTCTGCGGCCGTACATCGGACCGAGTCCGTTTTCGAACTCGCCCAAGACATTGTTCCTTGAAACCCATGTGCCAAATATCTGTTAAATCGGTTGACATTTGTTGTTCAAAGTATCGTGCCATCAAGCTCAAAATTAGTAGATTTGAACAAAGGGCCATAACTCTGGTGAAAAAGTGTGGACACGCCCTATTTTGTGTCATCAGGTGTTGCACATGCATATCAAGCCACATAACAGATATATTTTAGCAAAAAGGGCCGGTCCTCGCCATACCAATAGTCAAGGTTTTGTTTTTTTTAAAACTCGACTGAAAATAGGAAACTTCATGAACAGAATTAAATAAGTGTGCCTAATGATATCACACAAAATAAAGACAAATAGCCGGTTTATGCTTTTTAAAACTGGCAGCAGTTGCTTATCAGATAATATTAGCGTCTTTTGTTAACGATTCCTTCTTTTTCCTATTGCCCCAAGGGATTCATCAACTTTAAATAGCGAACCCGGACCGGACGAAACAGATAAATTGCCAAATAACGGCGATGTTATTTCTTAAGTCCGGCGACGGAACACCGGGGACGTTTTCACGGCGTCGTTTTTTCTCGTGTGTGGCAAATGATTGACCACATTGATGTCATTAAGTTGAGATATAAATCTGCTGTTATGCACATCCAACCCCCTTATACATCCTTCAAGTATAAATATCTCAATGTTAAAATTTCTTGCCTGATGTTTCCTGCATATGGGTTGTTTTGGAGGGTGTGTGTATGGGGGGGGGGGGGGGGGGGGGGGGGCATGTGCCTCCCAGCCCCCTCCCCATGGCTACACCACTGGCGCTACCATGCACCCACTTGGGCAATCATGCTTAAGTGTGCCTTGCCCAATGACACAATGCAGTTACCCCTGGTGGAAATGGAACCATCAATTTCTCGGTTTGATATTAGTAGTAGATCATGTACCCGATCGACCCACATTCATCGGATCTCGTGTGATGTCATAGGCACATGTCCCAGTTACTTCATTAGCTCAACTTTGGCGAAGCCAAATTTGAGCTTTTGTCAAGGCCTGTCGTACGTCTGGCCGTCTGTCCGTACGTCAACAATTGGATACGGCTCGGGCTAGAGGCCGTATTTATGAACCGATCTTTACGAAACTTCTTGGGTACCTTTGTTATGACCATGAGACGAGAACGAGTGTTTTTGGGTGCGGTCCAAAATTCAAGATGGCTGCCAGCCACTATTTTGTACCGACGATGCAGAAATCTGTTTTTTTTACAGAACTTCCATATGAAAGCTCTGATTTGAATAATTTTTTGTATGAATGTTTAGTACCATGGGATACATCACATATAATATGGGTTTTTTCTCGTGCGTAAATTGTGCAAATTAGACTAATTTTGATGTTTTTTGGTGTTACTTTCAGCACTGTAAGTGGAAATGCCAATACGGCTCAGGCTAGAGGCCGTATTTATGAACCGATCTTTACGAAACTTCTTGGGTACCTTTGGTATCACCGTGGGACGAGAACGAGTGTTTTTGGGTCTGGTCCGAAATTCAAGATGGCCGATGGCAACCATTTTGTACAAAATTAGGTGCAGTCAGATTTTTGCACAGAACTTCCATATGAAAACGCTGATGTGAATAATTTTTTGTGTGAATGTTTTGTACCATGGGATACATCACATGTAATGCAGGTTTTTTTCTCATGCAGAAAATATGCAAATTAGATGAACTTTGATTTTTTTCAGTGCGACTTACACACAGTAAGTACACATGTCAATATGGCTCAGACTAGAGTCTGTTTTTATGAACTGATCTTCACGAAATGTCTTGGGTACCTTTGTTATCACCTTGGGACGAGAACGAGTGTTTCTGGGTGCGATTGAAAATTCAAGATGGCTGCAAGCGGCCATTTTGTGCCGAAATTAGGTTTAATCAGTTTTTTGTACACAACTTCTATACAGCTCAGACTAGAGGCCATATTTATGAACCAATCTTTACGAAACTTCTTGGGTACCTTTGTTATCACCGTGGGATGAGAGTGAGTGTTTTGGGGTGTGGTCCGAAATTCAAGATGGCCACCAGCAGCCATTTTGTACCAAAATTAGTGCAATCAGTCTTTTGTACAGAACTTCTGTATTAAAGTTCTTATTTGAATAAATTTTTGTATGAATGTTTAGTAACATGGAATACATCACATATTGTAAGGGGTTTTTTTTTCGTGCAGAAATTATGCAAATTAGATGAACTTTGATTTATTTAGTGCTACTTACACAATGTAAGCACACATGTCAATATGGCTCATGGTAGAGGCTGTATTTATGAACCGATCTTCACAAAACTTCTTGGGTACCTTTGTTATCACCTTGGGACAAGAATGAGTGTTTCTGGGTACGGTCCAAAATTCAAGATGGCTGCCAGTGGCCATTTTGTACCGAAATTAGGTTCAATCAGTTTTTTTGTCACAAGTTCTATACAGCTCGTATTTATGAACTGATCTTCACAAAACTTCTTGGGTACCTTTGTTTTCACCTTGGGACAGGAACGAGTGTGTTTTGGGGTGCCTTTGTTATCACTGTGCTATGAGAACAAATATTTTGGGGTTCAGTCAGACCCACTCTGGGCCTCAAAGATTTTTTTCTAGTTTAGCATCTGACTGTCACCCACCTTTACAATACTTTACCTATACATTTGATTACAGGCAACGGTCAGTATTTATGTACAGACCATTACAATACTTTATATGTACCTTTGTTATCAGGTCATTACCTAGATGTTTGTCATTGCTGTGTCACATACTATACATGTACATGTCTTTGTCTTGACAAGTTGAGCTACAGTATCATTGACACTTTCATTTTTAGTTGCCATGGTAGCCCGCGTGAGTGCCATCCTGTGACATTTACTTTCCCTTTTTGGACCATCAAACAGTGGGATCAGCAATCAGCCACCTCAATGTAATTATGGCCAATCAAGTTCTGAATGCGTTATTCAAACACTCTCACTGAGTATCTATACTCGCCCACTTTTCAGTCTGTTTGGAACAAAAAATATAAACAATGGTCACTTATGATTAAGATCTCGGTCCTGGTATGTATTAAAACACATTTTGTACAGTAAAATTTTATTTTTTGATGTCATTCCATGTCATTCCGCATCATTCCGTCTCATTCCGGGGTTTAGGAGGACCGTAGTTATTGAAATTGTCGTAAATCCCGCTCATAATGTAGCCTTTGTTCGAAAGTGTTGTTAAACCCTAATGAACCAATTGATATTTTGTCAGGTTAAAAAATGAAGGTTTGTTTTTCTATAGCTTGTCTCAAGTTTGATCCTTCCGCAATCTTTCTAAATTTCTCTATTTTTGTCGCCACATTAACATATTAACGTACATGTGTGGTTCTGTGTTTATTGCATGTCGCTGTACAAGTTTTAGCAGTTTGTTATATATCACATAACCGCTGCTATTTCTGCGATATATACCATCTCTTTTCTGAAAAATCTTGGTTAAGGCCTGCAATATTTACCGAAAGTAACAATATTGGGTGTGCACCATTACGAGTCACATATTTTCATATTAGGGTACTTTTTTGGGACATTGAAAAAGTGCCGAGTCAGCATTTTTTAACACTGTGGGTAATGGGAAAAACATTTAAGACTACTCTTCTCCCAAACCACTTTCATTTAACACTGTGAGTAATGGGAAAAATATTAAAGAATCTTCTTCCCCCATACCACGAAATCAAATCCCAGGGTCCATATTTGGGCTCTCTCTATGGGAGCCCAATTATTCAGATTAGTGCAATATGAGGAGTATTCTTTAAAAATCCCCTTTTCAGATCTTTGGATATTTGGTACAAGCTTTTCTTAGGAGGGGCAGATGCAACTTGTTCAAATCAATTCCCTGGGTTGATATTTAGGCTACCATATCAAGTGAGTGCCCTCAGGCCCCCTTGGGCCTCTTGTTTTAAGGTAAACACCACCAATCAAAGTTGATATTATTTGACAGAGTGAAGATATGGCATATTACAAGCCAATCAAAACTAGAATAGAGAATATTGAACATGCAGGAAAACTTTGAAGTCAAGGTGTCACTTTTCTGGTCATGGGTAGTCAGTTTTACAAAAATAGCAAGTCGCAGTGCCAGAGTCCTGGAGAGGACAAATTTTGCACAGTCAATTTAATTTATTTTATCTGGATAACAATAACAGTCACGATTAAATTAGCAAGTATGTTAATCTGTAAGCAATATTAAACTTAGAAAATGATCTTGATGAACTATCCATGTCATTAAACTTCCAATATGCCAGGCATTTTGAGGTGTGTGACTTCAGTGGCCTAAACTTTAAAGGACCCTGCATATCAAAAGTTTTATCAAGCCACTAGCTCTTCCATATCATTTTGTCAGCACAATATTGCTTATAGATTAACATTCTTCCTTAATTCATCTTAATGTGTGTTGTTATTCCGATACATTCTAATAAAACTGACTGTCCAAAATGTGTCCTCTTCTAAGATGCAAGCGAATATTTGTTATTTGTTCAAACTATTCAGTCGTCATGTGATTCTGAATAATAGAGTAATTTCGCTATGGAAATGACATTTGTTTTACATATGCCGCTTTCACATTATTATAGTTGTTCTTGTCAAGGACATAAATCAGACCAGAACTGGATTCTAGAGAAGGAACATTTACTATAGAGAGAATGTCAGTTGCCTTCACGTGGCACCGGTTTGGTTTTGAAAGCCACACAAATTTATTGAGTACAGCATTGATCATGAAGTTGACAAATACATGTAGGTCCTGGTGCTCATCATTTTTTGGCTCAACTTTATCTACCAGTCACCTTTGTAAATTAATCGCAGCGACACAACAGTTTGGACTGGGCAAAAAATGATCAAGAGTGAATGTTATCTGCTTTATTGTGTCGCCGCCCCACGAAGTGGGGAGCGACATATAGGGATTACTTTTGTCGTCTTGCGTCGTCTGCGTCGTCGTCCGCATCACACTTTCTCTTATCCGCCACTCCTCTTTAACCTATGAATGGATTTTGATGAAACTTTCAGTGATTCTTTATCACATAATGGCATTGTGCACCTCCTATTTTATTTTTTGATCCGCTGTATTTTTTTCCAGAGTTATGCCCCTTTTCCACTTAGAATTCTGTCTGAAATATTAAAATACAGTGCAGGCGACACACGTCTTCCATGGAAGACTCACATCTAAGTTATGATTTATTATTATTTATTGGTGTTTAAGGTCACATATTTCTGCACAATGGCTAACCATGACCACGACAGTTTTACGGGTGGAGGAAGCTGGAGTACCCGGAGAGAACCACTGAGCAACAGCGAGTTACTGTCAGCTCCCCAACATACTAACTCCACACAAGCAGGGTTAGCATTGGTTGAAGACAGGTGCACCATCGACATGCAGTACGCCTTAGTACACAGCATCACCATGCCCCCACGTGGGCAATGGGGGTGAAGTGTCTTGCCCAAGGAAACAATGCGGTTGCCGCAGGTGGGATTCGAACCAAGGACCTCTCTGCTTGCAGCCTGCACCTCTACCAACTGAGCCACCGCACCGCACCCCCCCCCCCCCCCCCCCCCCCCCCCCAGTGTTATCTGCTTATCAACGCAACCAGAGATTGGAGGTTCATCTGCATTTGCTAATTGCATTTCCACATTGTTCTTGTCTAAACAGTTCACTCAGTGTTAACAGGAACTTACTTTCTGAAACCTCCCATCATGACGGACCATGGCATAAACTGGTCCTGGAGAGGACATGCATTTTGGATACTTGTTTGGACAAATTTGAATAATGTCACCTAAAAAAAATAATTTCAAATCTTATTTAAACACATCCCCCCACAGGAACCTCGGGAAGTGAAGCAGTGCTTGTTTACTGTGGTAAACAAGCTCTGTGTCACTGAGAAAATAGGACCCAGTCACTAATGCATTGGGTTCAAGTCCTCTAAAATAGGCAACATGGGTTATAAACGATTGACTGACCTTGACTTTATCTCCATATTGTGGTCATGATTAGTTATTGTGCAGAAGTATGTGACCTTAAACACCAGTAAATAAATAAATAAATATTTAAACACATCAGTTGGTGGTAGTTGAAGAGATGAGGGGGTAATTTTCACTGAGATGTCTAGTTTCAGGAATATTCTATGATCCTGGAGAGGACAGTTTTGAACCGAAAATTTGAAGCTAATATTCAAGAATCCAGTATGGCTCAATGTGAACCCTTTAATGGAGGATTACTTCTGTTTTTCAGTTTACTGCAATGTACTGCATTGGGGAGTATCAAATTGGATGATGTATCTTCATAATATTCATGAAATTACCCTTGTATTTTTATGAGGTGGCCCTGAATTTGTTTGGACGGAAATCACCCTTCTCCAAAAGCTGTCCAATATCTCAGAAACCGATTGAGTTAGGCATCTGAAATTTTTTCATGTGGCAGACTGGTCATGTTTCTAAATATAAATACCAAAAATGGCAATCACTCTTGGAAAATACATGTGTAATCCTAATTTGAAAATTTAGAAAAATGGAATGTCCCCCTAAAAATGCTTAAAATCAGGGATGAATGAGGAAATGTCGAAAAATGGTGAATAGCAGCTGGCCAATATAATTTCTGTAGCTTGCCTGGGTACCAAAATATTACTTAGATGCGAATCCAGCATTCATATGGACATATTCTATATTGTGTAAAGGGAAAACTCCATTCAGGTAAAAAGCAACCTTTAATGTGAAAGCACCCAAATGGACATCCAGGGGTTAAATATCCATATATCATGAATGTTGACCACGTTAACTGGTATTCTACCCATTTGTATAGATCTTGAATTTTTAACCCTTAAAGCTTAATTCCAACTTTGATCACTTTCTACTGCTACAAAACTACCCCAACATGTTATCCCTGAGTAAAATTGCAAGTTACATTCCTTCTACCTTGGCTTGTGCCTAAGGGTTAAAAATAAACATCCACAGTTTAAATATCTAATTATCATGTATCTTGACCTGGTTAACATGCATCCACCCTATTTGTATAGGTTTTGATTTTTAACCTTAACCCTTTGAACAGGAGTGCGGTGGCTTCATGGTGACGGCATTGGACTTCAAACTGAAAGGTCCGTGGTTCGATTCCTACTAGGGGTAACTGTGTTGTGTCCTTGTGTAAGCCACTTAATCCTGTTTGCCCACATAGGGCACAGTGGTGCTGTGTACTAAGGCCTACTGCATGCCGATGATGCAAATGTCTTTAGCCAATGCTAACCCTGTTTGTGCAGTGTTAGCATGTTGGGAAGTCTGATGGTTACTTGCCACAGTTTAGTGTTCTCTCTGGGTACTCTGACTTATTTCACCTGCAAAACTGTCTGACGTGAGGTGATCCTGGCTGTCAAAAGAGTCATTAAACATCAATAAATAAATAACCCTTTGAACACAAAAGACTGTTTTTCCAGCTCAGGGTTTTGATACTTAATAATTTCATAAAGTATGATGGCTGCTAAGTGAAGTGAATGCATATGGTAGACCAATCAATATTATTAACATGCTGCCCAAATAATGAATATGGACTTTTCCAGTTGCTGCCATTAAAATGACCTGGAAGATACCACCAGGGTTCAAAGTGCGAAGTCCTAATTCTGACTTTATTACTTTTTGCTGCTGCAAAACAGGTACCCCAACATACAGTCCTTAGGTACTCTTGTAAGTTATATTTCTAAGTAATTTGGCAGTTATTTGTAGGTAAGTATTGAGTGCCAGTATAAGTGCCAAGAGTTGCCTTGAAACATCTGCAAAGCCATACAGTGTAGACAGTCAAAGTGTACCCAAATGTATAAAAATCTCCAGTCACTAGAGTTAATGCAACAAGCACAAAATAGAAATGTTCCTGTAACTGAAATATGATGATGATTGTTTGTTAACATACACCAGTTCTGATATGAACTGTTTCTTCCAAATTGCCTTTTCTTCTGAAACCTTATATCTGTATTTTTTCCCTTTTTCTAGTAAAGTTCCAGCATTTCTAAATGTTGTTGACATTGCTGGTTTAGTGAAAGGAGCTCATGAAGGCAAAGGCTTGGGAAATGCCTTTCTGTCAAACATCAATGCTTGTGATGCCATATTTCATGTCATGAGTGAGTAGACTTTTATGTAGCAATATAACCCTGAACTCCAAAAAGACCATTTTACCAAAACATTCTTGAATAATTGAAAATTTTTATTTTTATCCTTCAAAACAGAGGATATGACCCCCTCATTGATGAGCGCATTCCAGTGAGGTTATTAGAAACTTTGAATCAATATTTACAGGGAAAAGAGGGTCAGCTTCGCCATTACGTTGGGTAAAGGGTTCATTTGAAGGCAAACTATTCTTTATAAGGTTGAAGTTAATGAGGCTCGAGACAGGTTACTTGAATTGTTTCAAGACACACTTTTTTTGTATCCATTATTTAAAATTTATGAATTTAAGCCCTTGCAGTCTTAACCCTTTTATAGTGCCTAACATAACTGGAACACCACTTGTAAAAAAAAAAAAAATTCTTGAATAATTGATAACTAGATCCTTGAGCACCTTCCAGTTAGTGCACCGTGATATACAATCATACAGCATCGACATAGATCATATGACCATTCATTTCAACAAGCTTGTCAAGCTCATTCCAGTGATGGGTCACATGGTTTTGTTGAATTTTTTTTAAAATTCGAAAAAAAAATTAACCCTTGAGTCCCTTGTACAGCCGCAAACAGCCCCTTTTATATTGCTATGGAAAGGTTGTCCCAAGTGTACTCTGACTTGAGAACTTGACTGAAGGCTGCATTTATCGTGACAGTGATTTTACATCATTGTTGTCTGCCTGTATAAGCAGCCAACAATCATGTAAATACACTGTAACGTCATCTGCAGCTGTGTCATGTAAATATGGTAGTTATTAACTAGGGACCTGCGAACTGCCGATTTTGCTCGAATATTGAATCGAATTGGAAAAAATGAATCAAATTTCAAATCAAATTTCAAATCGAATCACAATTAATGCATACGTTGTCAAAAGAAAAGTTTTTTTTCTAAAATAATCCCCCGGTATTTAAAAGAAACACAGTTATGTAGAGTGCATTTTTTGCCTCATCACTTCCCACTCTATAAATTGAGATATAAACCACTATACTAGCTATTGATTGAAACTATTCAAATTGTTGACTCTGTAGCATCGAAACACCAGCAAAAACATTTTTAAACGAACTTGACTGATAGGGCTGATACCTCACTTTTATCGCATGTTTTCTTGGAAAAAACTTTGTTTCAATTTGGATCAACTCCATTTGGTCTTGAAGCCATTTGTTTTTAATAAAAATGCTGAATGACTAAAACAAAATGATAATTTAATGCCAAATGGAGTTGATCCGCTGGTAAATTAAAGCTTGCTCTACTTCTGCTTACATAATAATCAGGGGTATTTTTAGCTCATCTTGACAAAGTCAAGCTGAGCTAATCCCATCGCTCCCCATCCGTCCGTCTGTCCATCCGTCCGTCCGTCTGTCTGTCCGTCCGTCCGTCCGTCCATCCATCCATCATCCATCAACACCGTGTTTTGGTCTTCTCCTCCAAAGCCACTAGGCCAATTCAAGTGAAAGTTTGTGTGAGTGATGGTCCCAAAGGGGCATTGCATTTTTGTTCAACTCAGCATGCCCAGCCCCATAGGGAGGGAGTGGGGGAAAAGGCTCCAAAATATTTTTAAAATCTTCTTCTCATGAACCAGTATGTACAATGACTTGATATTTGCTATGGAGCTTCCTTTTGAGGTGTAGAATCAAGTTTGTTCAAACGAAGTTCGTGAAGCAATATTTGGCATTGTAATGGGAGGGGCAAGATTTTTGGCCCCGCCCAAAATTTCTATTTTCTGAACCCATGGTCTGGATTGAACCAAATTTGGTATGTAGTATTATTGGGTCATAAGTACTTGACTCATGCAAAAAAAAAAAAAAATTCCCGCATCCCCATGGGAGCTAAAAATAGAAATATTTTCAAATGCCCATATTTCCCAAACCACATGGAACAGAGAGCTGTTATTTGGTATGAAGTATCCTTAGGACCAGTAGAATTGAATGGTAAAACAAAAAATTGCCATTGGTTATGTTAAGGTGTTCTGTAATGGGCATTGAAAAAATGCTGAGTCAGCATATTTGCAAAAATTTAAAAAAAGTCTTTTCTCCAGAACCAATCATCAGAATATTTTGATATTTGGTATACAGCATTCATAGGGGGTAAGATACAAGTTTGTTAAAATAAAGCCCATTCGCTCGTATTTGCGCTCAATACAGGAGCCCAAATTTTTAACATAGGGTAATATGGGGAATATTCTTTAAAAATCTTCTTCTTCAGAACCACCAGTCAGAATCTTTTAATGTTTGGTATACATCATTGTTATGAGGGTCAGATTCAAGATTGTTCAAACCAAGTCCCTAGGATAATATTTGGGCTTTCTACGGAAGCCCAAATTTTAACTTTGTTCAATATGGGGGATAATTTTAAAAAATCTTCTTCAGATCCACCAGTCAGAATGCTTACATATTTGGTATGCAACATCTCTAGGGGGTCAGATTCAAGTTTGTTCAAATCAGATCCCTAGGTATATATTTGGGCTCGCTATGGTAGCCCAAATTTTTACTTAGTGTGATATGAGGGAATTTCATCAAAAATCTTCTTCTTCAGATCCACTAGTCAGAATGCTTTCATATTTGGTGTATAATATCTCTAGGGGGGTCAGATTCAATTTTGTTCAAATCGGATCCATAGGTTAATATTTGGGCTCGCTATGGTAGCCCAAATTTTAACTTAGTGCAATATGAAGAAATTTCTTTAAAATTTCTCTTCTTCAGATCCAACAGTCAGAATGCCTTCATATTTGGTACACAACATCTCTAGAGAAGTCAGATTCAACTGTGTTCAAATCGAGAGCCTGGGTTAATATTTGGGCTCCCTATGGGAGCCGGAATTGGCCATGTTGCTGAAGAATTAAAAATTTTGTATTCAGGGACCCTCTAGAGGTGTGTAACTAAGATTAATCCACAAAGGTTGTATCAAGGGGCTTCAGAGGGAAGCTCTACATTTTACATTATGATCAACTGAAGAAAAGGCATGAGTCACTCCTGTGGGGCACAAGGATTGACAGTGTATCCTATGGAAGTGGATTGCTTAATGTAGACTCATTCTTGGACTCTGTTTATATTGTGTTCTGTTCAAGATGAGCACTTCAGGCCCCGTGGGGCCTCTTGTTAGCTTAACTTGACAAAGTCAAGATAAGCTATTGACATCACGCATGCGAAAGTCTGAGTCTGTGAGTCTCTTCACATTTTCCTTTAGCACAGGCTACACCCTGTAGTTCTTGTCTGATAGTCACAAAATTTCATATGCAGGTTTGGGTCATGTCTAGATGAGAACGTCCCCTTTTGGTCACGATCGATCAACCGGTATGGCTGCCCGAGCCCAAAACCCCAAAACCATTAGCACAGTCTAAAGGTCGCATTTATGAAGGGATTTCATGGTAACTTGGTAGGATTCCTCTGTAGAATGTCTAGATGAGAACGTCCCCTTTTAGTCATGATCTGTCAACCCTGATCGCTGCCCAAGCCCGAAACCCAAAAACTTTTAGCACAGTCTGCAGGTCATGTTTAATATTGAAGGATTTCATTGTAACTTGGTAGTATGACTCCGTATGATGTCTAGATGAGAACTTCCCCATTTGGTCGCGATCTGTCAACCGTGACGACTGCCTGAACCCAAAACCCGAAAACCTTTAGCACAGTCTACAGGTCATATTTATGGAGGGATTTCATTGTAACTTGGTAGGTTGACTTCATATAATGTCTAGATGAGAAAGTCCCCTTTTGAACGTGATTGGGCAACTGTGACGGCTACAGGAACCCGAAGCCCGAAAACCTTTAGCACAGTCTACAGGTCATATTTATGAAGGGATTTCATTGTAATTTGGTAGGATGACTCCAAATAATGTCTAAATGAGAACATCCCCTTTTGATCGCGATCATTCAGCCTTGATGGCTGCCTGAGCCCCAAAACCTTTAGCATAGTCTATAGGTCGTATTTATGGAAGGATTTCATTGTAACTTGTTAGGTTGACTCCATATAATGCTTAGATGATGACACCCTCCTTTGGTTGTGATTGGTCAACTGTGATGGCTACAGGTGCCTGAAAACCTTGAGCACAGTCTACATGTCATATTTATGAAGGGATTTCATTGTAACTTCGTAGGACCATGCCAGATGATGCCCAGATGAGAATGTCCCCTTTTGGTTGTGATCATTCAATCATGATGGCTGCCCGAGTCCAAAGCCCGAAAACCTTTAGCACAGTCGACAGGTCATATTTATGAATGGATTTCATTGTAACATGGTAGGTTGATTTCGTATAATGTCTAGATGAGAACGTCCCCTTTTGAAGACGATTGGGCAACTTTGACGGCTACAGGGGCTCGAAGCCCAAAAACCTTTAGCACAGTCTACAGGTCATAATTAGGAAGGGATTTCATTGTAGCTTGGTAGGATGACTCCAAATAATGTCTAGATGAGAACATCCCTTTTTGGTCATGACCATTCAGCCTTGATGGCTGCCCAAGCCCAGAAACCTTTAATATAGTCTATGGGTCGTATTTATGGAAGGATTTCATTGTAACTTGATTGGTTGACTCCATATAATGCCTAGATGATGACCTCCCCTTTTGGTCGTTCAACTGTGACGGCTGCGGGTGCCGGAAGCTCAAAAACCTTGAGCACAGTCTACAGGTCATATTTATGAAGAGATTTCATTGTAACTTCGTAGGATCACTCCAGATGATGCCCAGATGAGAATGTCCCCTTTTGGTTGCGATCAACCATGATGGCTGCCTGAGCCCGAAGTCCGAAAACCTTTAGCACAGTCTACAGGTCATATTTATGAAGGGATTTCATTGTAACTTGGTAGGTTGACTTCATATAATGTCTAGATGAGAACGCCCCTTTTGGACATAATTGGGCAACTGTGATGGCTGCAGGGGCCCAAAGCCTGAAAACCTTTAGCACAGTCTACAGGTCATATTTATGAAGGGATTGCATTGTAGCTTGGTAGGATGACTCCAAATAATGTCTAGATGAGAATGTCCCCTTTTGGTCGCGATCATTCAGCCTTGATGGCTGCCCGAGCTCAAAAACCGTTAGCATAGTCTGTAGGTCGTATTTATGGAAGGATTTCAATGTAACCTGTTGGGTTGACTCCATATAATGCCTAGATGATGACATCCCCTTTTGGTCGTGATTGGTCAACTGTGATGGCTTCAGGGGCCCGAAGCCCGAAAACCTTTAGCACAGTCTGCAGGTCATGTATACGAAGGGATTTCATTGTAACTTTATAGGATTTCTCCAGATTATGCGCAGATGACAACGCCCCCTTTTCGTTACGATCATTCAACCATGATGGCTTCACGTCATATTTTATGAAAGGATTTCATTGTAACAAGGTTGACTTCATATAATGTCTAGATGAGAACATCCCCTTTCAGACACGATTGGGCAACTGTGATGGCTACATGGGCCTGAAGCCCGAAAACCTTTAGCACAGTGTACAGGTCATATTTATGAAGGGATTTCATTGTAACTTGGTAGGATGACTCCAAATAATGTCTAGATGAGAACGTCCTCTTTTGGTCACGATCATTCAGCATTGATGGCTGCCCGAGCCCAAAAACATTTAGCATAGTCTGTAGTCGTATTTATGGAAGGATTTCATTGTAACTTGTTAGGTTGACTCCATATAATGCCTAGATGATGACATCCCCTTTTGATCATGATCGTGATTGTGATTGGTCAACTGTGACAGCGACAGAAGCCCGAAAACCTTCAGCACAGTCTACAGGTCACATTTATGAAGGGATTTCATTGTAACTTTGTAGGATCACTCCAGATGATGCCCAGATGAGAATGTCCTCTTTTGATTGCACTCATTCAACCAGGATGGTAGCCTGAGCTCAAAGCCCCAAAACCTTTAGCACAGTCTACAGGTCATATTTATGAAGGAATTTCATTGTAACTTGGTAAATTGACTTCATATAATGTCTAGATGACAACGTTCCCTTTTGGATGCAATTGGGCAACTGTGACGGCTACAGGGCCCCGAAGCCTGAATACCTTTAGCACGGTCTTTAGGTCATATTTATGAAGTGATTTCATTGTAACTTGGTAGGATGACTCCAAATAATGTCTAGATGAGAATGTCCCCTTTTGGTCGCGATCATTCTGCCTTAATGGCTGCCCAAGCCCAAAACCCCAAAACCTTTAGCATAGTCTTAAGGTCGTATTTATGGAAGGATTTCATTGTAACTTGTTAGGTTGACTCCATATAATGCCTAGATGATGACATCCCCATTTGGTCGTGTTGGTCAACTGTGACGGCTTCAGGGGCCTGAAGCCCAAAAACCTTTAGCACAGTCTGCAGGTCATGTATACGAAGGGATTTCATTGTAACTTCATAGGATTTCTCCAGATTATGCGCAGATGACAACGCCCCCTTTTCATTACGATCATTCAACCATGATGGCTTCCCGAACCCAAAACCCAAAAAACTTTAGTACAGACTATAGGTTGTATTTGTGAAGGGATTTCTTTGTATCTTGGTAGGATGCCTCTCTATAATGTCTAGATGAGAATGTCCCCTTTTGGTCATGATCTGTCAACCCTGATGGCTGCCCAAGCCCGAAACCCAAAAATTTTTAGCATAGTCTGCAGGTCATGTTTAATATGGAGGGATTTCATTGTAACTTGGTAGGATGACTCCGTATGATGTCTAGATGAGAATTCCCCAATGGGCCGCGATCTGTCAACCGTGATGAATCAGTATAATGTCGTGATGAGGCCATCCCCTTTTAGTTGCAATCGGTCTACAGTCATGGCTACACAGTCCTGAAGCCCAAAAACCTTTAGCACAGTCTACAGGCCATATCTATGAAGGGAATTCAATGTAACTTGATAGGATGACTAGTTTTGGAATAATTTCACTGTAACTTGTTAACTTTTGTTGACATACGTTAACTATGAGGGCCTCTTACATTAACTGTGAGGTTATATTAACCTACCCCTCAGCTCTTTAGTACAGTGTACACCTCATATTATTTTTATTAAAAACATAGCATAAAGGGAACAGAAATTAACATATTCCCAATTATCACAATTCTTGTCTTATTTCATAATCCTTTCATAAACGTTGAACATTATCCTTTTCATCAAACACAATACACAGACAAGTTAATCTACAGTGTCATTGACACTTTCATTTTTGGAAAACCATTGGTTTTGATGATGTAGCCAATAAGTGTGATCAAACAGAACAATACTCAGTATAAAATAATGTGATCATGTTATGGAACAAATCATTTATTGAAGTTGAACAGCTGAATAACTTTTCAAAGTTCGAAACTTGAAATTTTTATAAGTGGTCCCTTGTCATAATGAACAGTAAGTTGAAATGAACAGTTGTAGTGGTAACAGTGTTTGAGAGATGTAGCTACAAGTGTTGTACAGTTGTAGCTACATTGCTACAAACACTGTTACTACTACAAGTCAATTACATTTCTCCTCCAAACAATGGTCAATATAAAATAATCTGATCAATTATAATCTGTAAACACTCACGGTTATGGCCGAAGTATATTCAAATTTACGATTTAGAATCGAATAATGACTTTCAAATTTCGAATCAGATTTCGAATTTTCGCACCAGCCTATTATTAACATAAAATTAATCTGAGGACTTAATGATTAAAATAAAACATTTTTGATATAGTATTCTTTGGGTGAGGATTAAATATCACAATATCATCAGTGCTACACACAATACCTAAAAAAGTTTTGAGTTGAAAACAACAGATGCATACAGCAAACATATAAGTTTTTAAACAATTGATTTGCAATATAATCGTGTATATGATTGTGAAAAAATCTCTGATTTGGTATTGAAAAATCTGTGACCATTACATGCCTACATGCTCATGTATGCTGGTTTCTGAAATAAAGCATTTAAGACCAAGGTAATTAAATGAAATGGAATGCCCAATTTGAAAACTACATGTTACCGAACTCACAGTCATGGTTAATTGTTCAGTATTTGACACATCACTTGTTGATATTTTCATCTCCGAATATTGAATCCATGAGGATATTCAACAAAAGATAGCTTGATTGTTGAATGAAGGCAGTACACAATATTATCTGCAATTTATGCATGGTGCATTTAAATCCTTGTATGCTATTGATGAATAGCCCAGGATAGGAAGTCTCTTCCTGCTAAAATAAGTATTATTTGTTCATTTATACCCAATTTGTCTCCTGTAATTGAATCTGTGTTTAGACTAATGATTTCTTAAATTAAATTTTCAGGAATTTTTCATCATATCTATTTGTGGTTGATCCAGTGCAGAAGTTTTTTCTGTCATCCTTCAATCGATCTTTTCCCAACTTGGCCTGAATAATAACCACAAAAGGAACCTGTGCACCTGCACTTTGGAGGCACATCAGATTAACCCTTTCAGAGTTATGGCCAGGTGGGCCTGGATTTTTCACTGTTCTCGGAAGAAAAATTGCTACAACTCGAATTGCTCAATGGTTATATTTAGCTATGCCTGGCATTGCTCTTCTTATTTTTTAAAGGGACAACATTATCATGACACCCAAACACATAAATTATGCAGAAAATATGTTGATTGACATGACAAAGGGTGAATTATGCTGTAATTGAGAGAAATATTAACAATACAGACCAGCCCAGTTTATGATATAGCACCAAATGGTTGGTTGTCTGTTTTACATTAATATTCATTATTGAATACACTCGTGCTTACGAGCCAGGGAAGGAACCATTTTCAAAACATGAAGGACTATAGCTTAGGAGTGGTAAGCAGTATTCAAGAACAACAACAATATATAACTAGAGAATTGTAATTTGTTGGACAAATTACGGGCGTTCCCATCTTTTTAATGTAAAAAGGCAACCTGTATTGTACACAAAACTACCGATCATTTTTTAAAACAGCACAATTTAGTGAAAATCAAAGTTTTTGTGATGCTACTAGTTTTTATGCAGCCAAAAGAGATAGTTGAGATAAAGCAGGACACCAAAACATATAACACAAAATTTGCTCTTCAATAATTACTGAATATTTTCATGGAAAGCAAAACAAGCCATGTCCTTTCTGCTTTGGAAAAAAAAAGTACAGATGATTCATAGACGTACGATCCAGTGTGTCATTGAGGGCTGTGCACCACCCCTGAGTCAGGAAGGAGCCAATTCTTCAGGCAATTTGCTGGAAAATATCGGGAATTCAGTTGCCAGAAATGACCAAAAAACATTTTGGTTTTCCATACAAAAATGTTGCCATTTTATGTCACATTTCCTATCTCATAGCTTAGAAGTTGCATGTAAACTGACCAGTATATTTTACAAGTTGATTCAGTGGAAATTTTTCCATGTTAATATTATTCATTTATAATCACACAGATACATATAAAAAGTTCTGTTACTGCATATTATGGAGCCCGGTGGCTCAGTAGGTGGATATGCTGGTTGCAATCCGAGATGTCCTCTGTTCGAATCCCACCTCCTGTGGCAACCCCATTGTGTCCTTGGGCAAGACACTTCATCCCAATTTAATTGCCCATGTGGGTGCCTGGTGTCGTGTACTAAGGCGTACTGCATGACTAGGGTGTACTTGTCTTCAGCTAATGCTAACCCTGCTTTTGTGGAGTTAGTATGTTGGGGAGTTGACAGTTGCTTGCCATTGGTCGGTAGTTCTCTCCAGGTATTCCGACTTCCACCATCCGTAAAGCTGTCAGACACAAGGTGACCCTGGCTGTCGAAAGTGTCGTCAAACCTCAATAAATAAATAAAATTCATGAAAATGAAAGTTTTTTTCTGGATAATGCTGTCAAAACATGTGTTGGATTATGTGTGACACCGAAACTTATCACAGAAAATTTATTTCCCTATAACACACAATCCACATACACAAAAGAAAATAGACTATTCTAATCTTGCCCAGGGAAACTGTGTACAGAAAAGTACGAAATTAATCGGAAAATAAATTTTGTTTGACGGTACTCATGTTTGTACAGCCAGAACTGGTATTGGATTAAGCGGGGCACATAAACCTATAACACAAAATTTGTTCGCCATTGATTTTTGATGCAGTTATGGAAAGCACAATGAGCTATTTCTTGTTTCTGGACAAATGAGTACAGAAATTTGCAAAATTCACTAAAAATCTGTTTTTTTCTGACAGTACTATTCTTTAAGTGGCCAAAGTGTATGTTTGATTAAGCCCCAAAGCATAACTTACCATCACGGATTTGTTCATCAAGCATCTCTACATATAGCAAAGCAAAGTGTTTTAAATTAACCTTTCCAAAATGTTAGAAACAAGCAACCAAAGTTGGCTACTTATGGCATTTTCAAATGGACTCCCATTCTCGCCATCATTGTGCTTGTGGGTTAAATCTGAGTTTAAAAGTAAACAGTAACTTTCTTCTGTAATTATTGTTGCATCTATCCTCACCAAAATAATTGTTACAATAGCCTTGCAATTAGACAAATTTGCCCATGAAGTTAGTCAATTTTGAAATTTATATCAGGTTTGGCCAAGTGAGGTTAAATTTGAAATATTTCTGTGGTGATTTTGGTGTATCATATTATGCACTAAATGTGTGGACATCAGTCAAAGACTGGGTGCCTGATAACAGACATGGAGGAATCTTGAATCTTGGTATTTGAATGAACATGCACAAGTTGAGGGTACTTCTATTCAAGGCCTGACAACTGGTTGAGGGTTAAATTTTTGAATAAAACATATAACAGCAAAACTGTTCTTGGATGAATGCCCTATCTTCTCACTGGAAATGTTTTGAGGAAATATGGTTCCAGTGCTGAGAAATTGCATGTAAAAGCTGGCGAAAATAACAATTATTCCGACAGTACCCTTATGGAACGTCTCAAATCTGGCAAGGGTTAAACTTTTAATAATAACATATAAAACAAAATTTGTCATACACTGACTGCTGCATGCAGCCATAGAAAACATTCAGCGCTCAGTCAATTAGAAATGGAGTAAATTGTCACATAAACTTCCCACATTCTGAAAAAATGGGAATGTTTTTTTGGACAATACCTACTTTTATGCAACCAGAATGGGCATAGGTGTCAACTTTACAACCAAACTTACAACAGCAGATATGCTCTGTAGTCAATTGTGAATACAGTCATGCAACATGTTTGAATTTAACCCATTCCAAAATGATAGAAAAAAAGCAACCAAAGTTGTATAATTTTGACATTTTCAAATGGTACTCTTATTCTCACCCTCATTGTACTTGAGGGTTAAATCTAAGATAAAAAAAATAAACAGTAACTTTCTTCTGCCGTCATTGTTGCATCTATCCATACCAAAAAAATTGTTACGACGACCTTGCCATTAGAGAAATTTGCCCTTGAAGTTGATCTACTTTGAAGACAAAAATTCTATATTCATATCATTTTTGGCCAATAGGGGTTAATTTTGAAATATTTGTGTGGTGATTTTGGTGTATCATATTATGCTCTAAATGTTTGGAACATTTGAGCTAAATAACTGTAAACAATTTTGAGACTTTTGAAAAAACGGTGAAATTTTGATGGTTTTGACAGAAAATTTTGAAAATAAGCGTTTTCACGAATATGACGATACCTCATTTCACTAAATTTTGTGACAATACATAAGTTTGCCAAATTTGGTTGAAATCATACAGCTTGTTTTTGAGCTATGTCGAAAAATGGTGAAATTTTGAAGGTTTTGGCAGATTATTTTCAAAATAAGCGTTTTCACAAACATGATGATACCTCATTTCACTAGATTTTATGGCATTACATAAGTATGCCAAATTTGGTTAAATTGTCCTGCTTGTTTTTGAGCAGTACAACAGACAAATTTGACGGCAGAAAAAAAAAATTAAAAAAGAAGAATAGAGAAGAAAAATTTTGAAAAAGAAGAATAACAAAGAGTCTTTCCCAAACTGGGTTTGGGAAAGCCTAAATATATATATTTAATGATTTTCCATTATCAAGATGAAGAAATCATGCAGCAGAATGCATGCACGACATACCTTTTCCACTTAAGATCAATAGGTTAATTCTGTTAATGATAATTAGAATTCTAAAAGATAACTGTTTGAGGGCTTCTAAATTGTACAGCATATTCCTTGCATTTCTTTCATTGTACTTATGTTATGCTATGGTATGCAAACATTTGGCTTATGGTGCACCATACAAGGATCCCCATTGTAAAATTAACCACATGGAGATTTCTTTTCTAGTTTAGCATCTAACTGTCACTCACCTTTACAATACTTTACCTGTACATTTGTTACAGGATACGGTCAGTATTTATGTAGAGACCTTTACAATACTTTACATGTACCTTTGTTATCAGGTCATTACCTAGATGTGTGTCATTGCTGTGTCACATGCTATACATGTACATGTCTTACACAAGTTGAGCTACAGTGTCATTGACACTTTCATTTATTTATTGGTGTTTAAGGTCACATATTTCTGCACATTGGCTAATCATGACCACGACAGTTTTACGGGTGGAGCCAGAGAGAACCACCGAGCAATGGCGAGCAACTGTCAGCTCCCCAACATACTAACTCCACACAAGCAGGGTTAGCATTGGTTGAAGACAAGTGCACCATCGGTGTGGTCAGGGTTCCCACGGGTCCTTAGATTCAAGGAGTGGCCTTAAATTCACTAAAGTATTGTTCAAGTACTTGAAATCCTGGAAAATTGTCGATGAAGCCTTGAAAATCCTTGAATGTTTGCAAAATAAAAACGTGTCAGCGATAACGGTAATGAAAAGCCTCCAACGTTGGGTACACTTATGATCATATATCATCATTCATGGTGGCAAGCCCTTGAAAATCCTTGAATTTGGTTGCTGCAAGTCCTTGAAAAATGCTACAAAATATCGGGAAACAGTCTTGAATAGCCTTAAATTTAATCAGTCCTTGCTTGCAAGAACCCTGGTGCAGTCTGCCTTGGTACACAATGCCACCATGCCCTCAGTGAGTGAAGTGTGTTGCCCAAGGACACAACGTGGTTGCCGCAGCTGGGATTTGAACCAAGGACCTCTCGGCTTGCAGCCTGCACCTCAGCCTACTGAGCCACCTTGCCCCCAATCCTGTGTCAAATAACCACCCAAATATGCAAGTAAATTGATTTAATGCAACTGTAATTAATCTCTCTGTGATAATTCCAGTTGTGAAAACATTGTGCAGTCATTGCCAGTCATGCAATGCGTCAATCACATGGTGTCACCCACCTTTCATTATTTGGGTTCATCCTTGATAAACAAGTAAAATAACATGTTTTAATTCATCTAGTGGAAATTATAGAGTATTTTGAGTGGAAAATGAAAATTCCAGAGAATCCACGATTTTCCATGATAAATTAGGGTAAATTTTAATTTTCTATCAGAAAAAAATGTATAGATTGAATATTTACTAATGGCAGCAAATCATTATTTATTTATTTATTGGTGTTTTTAAGGGCACATACTTATGCACAATGGCTAATCTTGACTGTGACAGTTTTACGGGTGGAGGAAGTACCCGGAGAGAACCACCAAGCAACGACGAGCAGCTGCCAGCTCCCCAACATCGTAACTCCGCATGTGCAGTATGCCTTAGTACATGGCGGCATCGTGTCCCCAATGCAGACAATCGGGGTTAAGTGCCTTGACCAAGGACACAACACGGGAGTACGAATTGATCGCTCAGACGGTCACCCATCCGAAGACTAATAGGGCTCGACGACGTTGCTTAACTTCGGTGATCTGACGAGAACCGGTTACCGCAATGCCACTCCCCCTCCCCCCAACAAATCATTTTCAAAGGATTTGCTGCGCCTCGATCAATCAAATGAGCTTTGATAATGCTAAATCTGATGTCGCCTGTTGGCTTCCATACATTGTTTTTTAATGTGTCTAAAAGTTTAGGTCAATCACGTTTTTCCAGTGTGCACGGGCGTGCGGTATAAATTATTTATTCAAAAGAACATAATTTATAAAGCAAATGATCAGGTATTAAAGTTTGGGGACTTGTTAGCTCCGTCTGACAAAGTCAGCAGAGCTTTTCTGATATCGAGTTGTCCGTCCGTCCATCTGTCATCCAGCATCAACATTTTGTTTGTCCAAGCCATAATTTCTTTACCACTGGATATTTTTTTAACAAAAGTTTATAACAGTATGGATTGTAAATAGGCAGTGTGCCATCAATCACAATAAGGTCTGTATCCATCAAGCTCAAGGTCACAGGCGACATGGTAAAGGTAACATTCAGGAAAACCTCGACATTTTGTTTGTCCGAGCCATAATTTCTTTACCACTGGATATTTTTTAACAAAACTTTATAACAGTATGTATTGTCACTAGGCAGTGTGCCATCAATCACAATAAGGTCTGTATCCATCAACGTTAAGGTCACAGACTACCTGGTCAAAGTAACACCAATGTATTTGCCAAATTTTATTATGTTTTCAATTTTTGTCTAATAAACAAAGCTAATGATCCTTCATTGAACAAGCTCAACAAACTTGTTCCAATGAGGGGCCATAAGCTATGTTTTTGAGACAAAAAATGATGATGTTGTCTTCTATCCATGTTGGGTAAAGGGTTATCAGAATCAGAGATTGGGGATCAAATGTTACCCTGTACTCCTGAAAGTAGATGCCCTGGGCGGAGCTATCTTGGCCGAGAGGCCTCTTATATTTTAATAAAATGATCAGTTGTTAAAAGTATCTGCAACATAAAATTTCAATGCTGAATTGAAAGAAATGCTATAAAAAAATCGCCGAGAATCGATATCCATAGGCAGTATTACCGTTTGTATGTCAAGTTGCCAATGTATTGAATTGTCAATGCTGGTGGATTATTTCCAACCAATTGTCAACCAGTCAACCACTCACCTGACCCCTAATGTACCCTGCCAATAAATCGCACAGTAATTTCCAGAAAATATATTGAATCAGTCTGAATGTTAGGAACACTGGAACTGGGCCATATATCTTTAGAAACGAAAGTACCAAGTTAATAGCTTGCCATTTTTATATCCCCCGCAACGAGTTGTGGTGGGGTATACTGGAATTACCTTGTCCATCCAACCATCCGTCCGTAGACATAATTTTTTTTGTGGAGATTTTCTCAGACCTTTATAGACCATTGTCACCGAAATTTGGTTTGAATGTTCACCACCATAGGAACCTGTGCACCTGCAATTTATAGTTGTGGTCAAACTATTTTTTCCAAAGTTATTCCCCTTTTTCATGTCTTATAATGCTAGAATTTTGTCTGGAGATTTTCTGAGATGTGTATGGGTCGATTCCTTTGAAACTTGGTATGGATATTCACCTCCATGGGAACCTGTGCACCAGTGATTATAGTTTTGATCAGACTTTTTTTGCTAGGGTTATGCCCATTTTCATCTTAGAATAATTAAGTTTGTCTGGAGATTTTCTCAGATGTTCATGGGTCATTTCCTTTGATCAGACTTTTGTTGCCAGAGTTATACCACTTTTTGTCTTGGAATGCCTGAGTTTTGTTGGAGGTTTTCTCTGTTTATGTGTCGATTCCTTTGAAACTCTGTATGGATGTCCACTACCATGGGAACTTGTGCACCTGCGATTATAGTTTTGATTGGACATTTTTACCAGAGTTGTGCCCCTCTTTGTCTTAGAATAATCATAGCAGTGGGTCCAGCGGCAGGTATGGACAGGCCCATCTGGGGCAGTTACACCTCTAGTTCGTTTTTCTGCCGTCGCTGTTTTATTTCTTTCTCTGACGTATTTGCCACATCTACTGCTACCTGTCACTTAAAACGTTTACATTTTTCGGTATCCCCATAACACCGAAACCATACCAAAAAATCAGTATACCGCACAGCGTTAATCTTGGATTTTATTTTATATTCTCCAACAATTCCTTTAGCAAACCCAACAGGTTGCAGCTCTCAACCAATTAGTATCAAATTTCATATGTTGCTTTGGTGCAATGTTTAGAAGGGAGCTATCAAATTTTTTCCGAATTTAGTTGAAAAACATGGATGCCAGCAGCCATCTTAGATTTGTCATATAAATTGTCAACAAGTCCATTAGCACACCCCACAGGCCACATCTCTCACCCAATCTTTTTCAAATTTCATATGTAGCTTTGGTGTGATGTCTAAATGGGAGCTATTAAATTTTTCTAAATTGTTTTCAAAAACATGGCTGCCGGCAGTAGGGATGCTGACCGGACCACAAAAAAACGGTATGGTCTGCGGTTCAGGGCTGTCTGCGGACTGGACTGCTATCATTGGACTGCTTTGGACTGGTCCACATATGATGGTCTGGTACTGGACTGGTTCGCAGACTTTAATACATAGATGTATGTCTAGCTTTAGAACTGGGGTTATCTGATATGGAAATCCAAAGCTCCAATCACCAGTCAATAGACTCAGTACACAGTGTCGCAAATGTCTGGTCATCTGGTGTGAGATCTCATAACAGCTCGTCAGATACATTCTTTGATGTCGGTGACATTAAACGACAGTGACTACCGAGTACCACCTTTATCTTTTGATTCCACTGACTTCTGAGAATGCCCGGATTGTAACGCACTTGGTTTAGTGACAAATTAACAATCTTCAATCACAACGATGTCACATAGCAAACTTTCACTGTCTTGAGAGTTCTGCCGTTGGCAGATGCCAGATGGTTCCAAATAAGTCATTTGTAATTCTGTAACTACCGGTCGTTTGTTTAAAATATTGCTTAACCGTTTGTTAAAATTTAAAATAATAATGGTGTCTTCTAGAGAGTCGATTGATACTCAGTGTAGTGAAATTAGTGAATCATCCAGTAATTCTAATACAGTGACATGTACAGGAACAATACCAAAACACAGGAAACTACTGGACTCGCACCTGGCTAAATATTCTTTCTCAGAATGTGGGTATCTGTATTCAGAAAGAATAATGCAGCTGGTGTTTTCCGATGTGTAAAATGTGAAGAAAAAATAAAGAAAGGTGGTGGTGGACAGTCCAACTTAAAAAAATATTTTAAGAGGCACCATAAAGGCATTTTCGATACAGTGATTGAACCACCAGCCAAAAGACACACGTCCATGTTGAACTTTTTAAAAAACACATCCTCAACTGCATTATCATCCTTATCTATCCCACTTCCACAAGGAATTACTGTCGGTGAATCCGAGTTCGGATCAGAAGAATACTACAAGAAAGATAGTCTTCGATACGTGCAGTGTAAACAGAATCTCGCCGAGATGATATGTTCAGATATTCAGCCTGTATCAATAGTGAATGATCCTGGATTTCTACAGTACTCTTACACATTAAATCCAAGTTTCATAGTTCCTTCGAGAGACACAATGGACAATGAGATCACAAAACTATACAACGATAGGAAAGCTACAGTGCAGAAACTATTTGAAAAAAACACATCACATACTTCTGTGCCACTTTTGATATAAGGACATCTAAGGCAATGCATTCATATATCAGTTTGACTGTACGTTTCATTTCAAATTCATGGGAATTAGAAAGTGTTAGACTTGAAGCTGTATCTTTTCCTGTAGAACACTCAGGGGAAAGTATCGCTGACAAAGTTCTTGAAATGTTGGTCTCGTGGGAGCTGCCGAAAGAGACATTAATAGCGGCATCATGCGACAATGTCAGTTCGAACATCAAATTTTGCAGAGACTTCTTACATGTTGAACGATTTCCATGCCTCAGCCATGTTTTGAACTTAGCTGTACAAGATGGACTCAACTGAAGCTGTAGACTGGTGTAAGAAACTGGTAATGCATTTCCGCAAGAGCAAGATTCTGCTTGATAAAATGGAGGCTATACAGCGAGAAAAGAAACTTAAGACATTGAGACTCATTCAAGATGTATGTACCTGATGGAACTCAACGTATTTAATGTCAAGGTAATTTCACTACTACGACCATTTTATGATGTGAAAGTTTTGTTGAGTTTCTCTTCGTATGTGACAATATCGGCGGCTGGACCAGCTGTAGCAATGTTAGGGCAACACTTGGAAACGAAAGTAAACGACATGCCCATAATCAAGAAATTCAAGGAGCAAGCAAAACTGAAGATGAACAAATAAACTGATATGACAGATGAAGAAAATCAAGTGGACATGAGGTCATATGTTGACCCTCGTTTCCGTGCTTTTGGTCAAAAGTTGGTGGCAAGATTGACTATTGAGGCGAAGGTGACATCAGAACTTAGGGGCTAATTGGGTGTATAAAAGCACAGACATCAGATACTGGCAGAAGTGATTCTGTGGTGTCAGGTGGTGGAGATCTGACCGCACCAACACCATGCAAAGAGAAAGGACTTTGCCGTCTTCTTGGCACCATGCTTGGAGCACATATGTCACGTAATTTGAGCAATTCAGACATCGCAGTGACAGAAATAAGTAGGTACAATCCCCTGCCGTGTGCTGGTATAAATACTTACCCACTTGATTGGTAGAAGTTACATAAAGAAACGCTTCCATACATGTCTGAATTGGTGAAAAAGTTGATGTGTGTAGTTGCTATTAGTGTGCCAAGTGAGTGCTTGTTCAGTGTTACAGGAAACATTATTACTTCAATATAAAATCATCTATTACCCGATACAGTAGCTAAGTTATAATTTTTGCATGACAGTGTTGAGAAGCACCACCTTCCCCAATACCTATGGATGCATAGTTTGTGAAGCTGCGGGAACTGCAAGCGTCTTGTCCGAGAAGAAGGAATTGAAAACCTATAAATTCCTGACTGACAAGGAATACATGTGTATTGTGTTTACTGTTTATGTGGCGCCCATGTGACAATCATCATGATGCAACAAGTTAATAATTACAAGTGTTTTGAAATTATTTTTCTGTTTATACTTGCTCATTGGCAAGTGACCAGTTTACAAGAATTATGCATTGCAGATTACACAAATATGAAATGATAGTTATAATTTTTAGCTCACCTGACTGAAAGTCAGGGTGAGCTTTTCTTATCACTCTTCGTCCGTCGTCCGTCCGTCCATCGTCTGTCGTCTGTCGCCCATCGTCCTGCGTGAAGGTGGTGTTTGAGCCTCTTTCTCCTAAACCACTGGCCACATTTTAATTAAATTTCATGTAAGTAGTGGTTATATAGGGACATTTGGGTTTTTCTTCAAATTGGATTTCTGCACATATTGTGGAGTGGGGTGGGGCCAAAAGGCACAAAATTTTAAAAAATCTTCTCATGAACCAGCCATAGCAGAGACTTGATATTGGTATGCAGCTTCCATTTGAGGTGGGGACTCAAGTTTGTTCAAGAGAAGTTTGACGGGCAATATTTACCTTTGTTCTGAGAGGGGCAAGAATTTTTGCCCCGCCCAAAATTTCTATTTTCTGAACCCAGAGGCCGATTTGAACCAAATTTAACATGAGGTATTATTGGGTTATAAGTACTTGATTTATGCCCAAAAATATTTTCCTCCAGCCCCGTGGGAACCGCAGGAGCTAAAAATAGAAAAAAATTAAAACGCCCATATCTCCAAAACTGCACGGCACTGAGAATTTTTATTTGGTGTGAAGCTTCCTTAGGACCAACAGAAAGGATTGGTAAAAAAAAATTGCCATCAGTTTTATCATAGGGTACAGTTTCCAGGACTTTGAAAAAGTGCTGAGTCAGCACTTTTAACACTGTAGGCAATGAGAAAAACATTAAAAAATCTTCTTCTCCAGATCCAGCAGGCAGAATCGTTTGATATTTGGTATGCAGCATTGTAGGGTGGATCTGATTCAAGTTTGTTCAAATTGGCCCCCTGGGTTCATATTTGGGCTCAGTATAGGAGCCCGATTTCGAACTTAGTGCATTTCAGGCAAATTTCTTCAAAAATCTTTTTCTCCAGATCCAGCAAGCAGAATCTTTTGATATATGGTATGCAACATTGTGAGGTGGATCTGATTCAAGTTTGTTCAAATCGGCCCCCTGGATTCATATTTGGGCTCACTATAGAAGCTCGAATTGGAACTTAGTGCATTTCAGGCAAATTTCTTTAAAAATCTTCTTCACCAGATCCAGGCTGCAGAATCTTTTGATATTTGGTATGCAACATTTTCTTTAAAAATCTTCTTCAGATCCAGCAGATGAATGCTTTTGATATTATTTATGCAGCATCCTTAAGGGGGTAAGATTCAAGTTTGTTCAAGCCATGTCCCTAGGTCCATATTTGGGCTCATTGTGGGAGCACAAATTGTAACTTGGTTCAAAATGAGGAATTTTCTTTAAAAATCTTCTTCTTCAGATCCAGCAGTCGGAGTGTTTTGATATTTGGTGTGCAGCATCTTTAGGGGGGTGAGATTCAGGTTTGTTAAAGCCAAGTCCCTGGGTTCATATATGGGCTCCCTGTGGGAACCCGAATTATAACTTGGTTCAATATGAGGAATATTCTTTAAAAATCTTTTTTTTTAGATCCACTGTCAGAATCTTTGGATATTTGGTATAAGCTTTTCTTAGGAGGAGCAGATGCAACTTGTTGAAATCAGTTCTCTGGGTTGATATTTAGGCTACCATGTCTGGTGAGTGCCCTCAGGCCCCCTGGGGCCTCTTGTATTCTGGTTGGGACAAATGGGCAAGTGACTATGTAGTCTACAATATGCATTATCAATTACAATAAGCCTTTTTAAAAAGTCAGACATTGCCGCTTTAGAGGTTAGATGTTTAGTGGGACACTTTCTAAAACGCGTTTCATACAGCCATCTTCTCTAACTTGACAGCTTGCATCCAGGACAAAAACAGCGATCCTTGATGAAACAAATAAGCATTTTACAGAAATATCCTCTTTAACCTTTGATCTCTGAAATGACAATCTGAAATTACAAAACCGCTTATACAGTTACCATGTTCTCGACATTTGGGCCTATATCTGACACAGTTAATTTGGGTAATACCCATAGTGGCAGATATAGGCCAAAATGTTGAGAACATGGTAGTTGTATAAGTGGTTTCACGAATTCCAATGGGTAATGGTATGCATATTGCTAGTGACAATGACTGATGTCTGACAAGGTAGCAAATTAGGAATTATCTTGTCAAGTTGTCATCTGACCCTCATAGGCTCATATACATTTCAATGTACTGAAGATAGGTTGCAAATCGTAACATAGCCTATAGTTGGCAATATCTAACTCCAAGTCCCTACATCCAATACCAAATACCGATATGCATACCTGTATGTCAGAAATTGACCAATCTATCTGGAATATGTCAAGTGCCAATGCTAAGAACAAACACGTTTTTGTGCTGTAAGACTTGGAGCATTTGCACCATCTATCTTTAAGTTCTTAACCCAATCATATACTATATGATATATAGTATATGATTGGGTTAAGAACTTAAAGATAGATAGTGCAAATACTTCAAGTCTTTCTGCTCTAATAACATTCAGTCTGTAGTTCACGTTTCCGCTATCCTCCACATGCTATATGACATACAGCATATGCAGGATAGTAGGAAACGTGAACTAGAGATGCCACAGTGAGTCACAGTCACAAGTTGTAAGCACGTTTATTCACTCTCTATCTTCTCTATAATGATGGATATGAGAAAACATTTCAATATACACTACACATTTCCACAATGTGCATACAATGTATTATTTAACATGCCCGGAGTTACCAAGCATGCCTGTCAGATGGCAGTAACTTGATGCTTTCTTTAACACAAACGCATATACAAATTAAATCATTATAAAAATCTTAAATAAAGCAGATGTGTTAAAATCTTAATTTGGTATTACCAAAAGTAAGATTTTAACACTTTTCACTTCATTTAAGTTATTTTATAATGATTGGACCAATCTGGAACCAGTCCTGGCAAGAATATTGGACCACCTAGGGTTGGACCAGACTTGACCACCACTGGCGGTCCAGTCCAGTCCACATCCCTAGCCAGCAGCAATCTTGGATTCAGATATAAATTTTCAACAATTCCATTAGCACACCCTACAGGTCGCATCTCTCACCTGAATTTCATATATAGCTTGGGTGTGATGTTAAGATGGGAGCTATTAAATTTTTCTGAATTTCGTTAAAAAATATGGCTGTCAGCAGCCATCTTGGATTGGTCTTTGAATTGTCAACAATTCCATTAGCACCCCCTGCAGGCCGCATCTCTCCCCCATTCTTTTTCAAATTTCATATGTAGTTTTTGTGTGATGTCTAGATGGGAGCTATCAAATGCTTCTGAATTTTGTTGAAAAACATGGCCGGCAGTGGCCATCTTGAATTTGGCAAATAAATTGTCAAAAGTTCCATTTGCAAACCCTATGGGCTGCATCTCTCACCCGATCTTTTTCAAAGTTTCTATGTAACTTAGGCCCCATCCCTCACCCAATTTTTTTTCAGCTTTCTTTTGTAGCATTGGTGTGATGCCTTTTTTGTAGAAACTTGTGTGAGTGACATGGCATAACTGGATATTTCTATTTAGTTCAGTCCCTTTTTGGACAAGTTGAGCTGCAGTGTCATTGACACTTTCATTAATTATTTTTTAATTATGTATTGTTGGTGTCTAGAGGAAGCTTCCTTTTGATTTCGTTATGCCCCCGAGAAACTTCCCTTCCCTTTTATGACACTGTCGGCGGCATATGTCACACTTTGCATTGCTCTTGTCTTCCATTTCCAACGAACTTTGAACTAAGTTTAGTTAGGCATCCATATACTCCTTTGGCATGCCCTACAGGGCACATTTATGGTCGGGTTGCTTTGAAACTTGGTATGCTTGTTTGGGGTGACCTCTAGATGGGAGGTATCGATTTTCTTCCATTTCCGTCGAAAAATGTTGCCACAGGCAACAGCCTTTGAACTTAGTTTAGTCAGGCATCAGTCAGGGTCCCTGCGGGGCCTTTGATTCAAGGAATGGCCTTAAATTCAACAATGTGTGGTTCAAATTCTTGAAATCCTGGAAAATGGTCAAAGGAGCCTTGAAAATCCTTGAATTTTTGTAAAATAAAAACATGACAATATCGGTAATTAACCCCCAGCACACAGGTAGTTCAACAGAATTTTCTCCAATCACTCTGTCTTTCTCTTGTTTAACTGTAAATTTAACCAACTATATGTTGTATGAGAGCTCATGGAGCTCAGTCAAACAAGGCATATTTGGTTAAATATCAAACTGCATTATGGGAAATATTTGCTGCTGGAAACTTTGCCATTTTGACATCAGAGCGCAGAGGGTTAACAGACTCCATCGTCGGGTAAACTAGTGATCATATACTGAGTCAAAAAAGAAAGTATAATAGAAACAAATGTGAAAAAATAGCATAAAAGATGAAAAATAATAGTTCTAATGTTGCATGTTTGTGGACAAGAAGTCGTGAAAAGAGTTTAATGACATGCTGTTGTTGTCCACCCAGTATACAATTTTGCTACAGATTTCAAAATAGCATGTGCTACCCGAGAATGTCAAAATGAATGGGTGACCGACGATTTTCTTTGTGTTATGTCGTGCTAGAGAGCCTGGGTTATTGAGAAAACACGCTAGTTTTTGTCTTCCGACATTTTAAAAAATGCTAAGGTTAACCGAAAATCAGAGGTTGCGTGCCATTGGTATGGATGAGGCTGGGATATCTCCAGATGAGCTCGCTGCTGAGTTCAGAGTCACTGTGGCCACTATTTACCATCTCATTGGAAAGTATAGAACCACTGGATCTACGGCCGACCGACCACGTTCAGGTCGACCAAGAGTTACGACCCCTCCACAAGACCGACACAACAGAACGTCTCACTTGCGGGATCGCTTCCTTCCGGTGCCGAGGATAGCAGCAATTACTCCTGGAAGAACTAACAATAAAATCGGTGCACAAACTGTCCGCGACAGACTCGCTGAACATGGCATCTGCAGTTGGTGCCCATACCATGGACCAGTCCTTACCCAATGTCATCGTACCGTCAGAATGGAATGGGTACGTCAGCGTGTTTGCTGAACTCAGCAGCATTGGAACACAGTTCTTTTTAGTGATGAATCACGATTTTGTCTACGGCACACTGATGGTAGGGAAAGAGTGTATTGCCGATGATGAGAATGCTTTTCTGATGCTTGTGTGGGGGAATGTGTTAGCTTCGGTGGGGGTAGTGTAATGGTTAGGGCAGGTATTTCCTTGCACCATCAAATGCAGTTGATCTTCATCGATGGTAATCAGAATGGACAGCAATTTTGGGACAAAATTGTTAACGCTGTTGTCCCGTTGTTCAGCGCTAACATTGGATTGCAGTTATTCCAGCAAGACAATGCCCGATGTCACGTGGCGTGTATCTGTCATGACTTTCTTGAGAAGCAGAACATCGAACTTCATCCCTGGCCACAACTTTTGCCAGATTTGTCGCCAATCAAGCATCTTTGGGATCGGATGGACCGTCGGGTACGACTTCATGATCTTCAGACATTAGGCGATTTACGTAACGTTCTAAGGCAGGAGTGGAATGCAATACCATATGGTGACATCCAGAGACTTACCAGGTCCATGCATCGTCGATGTCTTGCTATCCAAGAGGCAAACAGTGGACATACACGCTATTGACTGCATGTGTTAACTTTTCATTTCACCCCATGTCTGAATTGCGACATCCTGACGTGACACTGGCAACAGTAAGAACATGAAATTATGCAAATTCACACAGCTAGACTCGAAGTATGAATTCACAATAACTTGTTTGGGATAATACTAAAATAATTGCTCCTCGAAGTTTATTATACTTTCTTTTTTGACTCGGTATATATCATAAGTCTTTGCAGAATACCTTGAAAATCCTTAAATTTGGTTGCTGCAAGGGCTTGAATAATGCTACAAAATGTCAAGAAATGGCCTTGAATAGCCTTAAATTTGATCAGTCCTTGTCTGCAGGAACCCTGTCAATATATTCCTTTGAAATACCGAGAGGGCACATTTATGATTGGATCGCTTTGAAACTTGGTATGCTTGTTTGGGGTTACATTTAGATGGTAGCTATCAATTTTCTGCCATTTCTATCAAATAATGTTGCCGCTGGCAATGACCTTTGAACTTAGTTTAGTCAGGCACCAATATATTCCTTTGCCATGCCCTACAGGGCACATTTATGATTGGATTGCTTTTAAACTTGGTATACTTGTTTGGAGTAACCTCTAGATTGGAGCTATCGATTTTCTTCTATTTCCATCAAAAAATCACCTTTGATGAACTTAGTGCAGTTATGCATCAATATTTTCCTTTGGCACACCCTGCAGGCCACACTTATGATCGGATCACTTTGAAATTAGGTGTGCTTGTTTGGGGTGACCTCTAGATAGGAGTTATCAATTTTCTTCCATTTCTGAAAAAATTGTTTCTGCTTTCAACAACCTTTGAACTTGGTTTGGTCAGGCATCAATATTTCCCTTTGGCACAGCCTACAGGGCACATTTATGATCGAATCACTTTGAAACTTGGTATGCTTGTTTGGGTTGACCTCTAGATGGGAGCTATCGTTTTCTTTCCTTTCTTTCAGAAAAATTTGCTGTTGGCAATGACCATCGATGAACTTAGTGTAGTTATGAGTCAATATTTCCCTTTGGCACACTCTGCAGGGCACCTTTATATATCGCTTTATATATCACTTTGAAACTTGGTGTGCTTGTTTGGGGTGATCTCTAGATGGGAGCTAGTGATTTTCTTCTATTTCGATAAAAACTGTTGCCGTTGGCAATGACCTTTGGACTTCAATAAATATATACCACTTAATTAAACGTCCTTTTTGTTCAGGCCAAATGGTTGTAGTGTTTTTAGTGTGAAGATCCAATGTACTTCACTAATTCGGCACTGGTCCATATTTTTTGGAGATTCTGGTTCGGAGTGTAGTACCTGTTTAATACAGTAGCGAATGTAGGAAAATGGATGATTTTAGCCATTGAAGTGAATGGCAATGGGTGTGTCTTGTGTGTGTATGATGTCCGCCAGGTGTAATGTGGGTCAAAGTCCAGTAGGTGATAGGTTGGAGGACGCACATTTTTCGAGGAATGAGGCTTGGTGTTCAAGTTTTAATTGTTTGATACACAAGTTTCCAACAGTTTTGTGAATAGCCTTATTGTTATTACTAGTGAAGATGACTGGAGCCGTGGAGGTGGCAGGAGCCCTGCGTAGTCTCTTTGCATTCGGCTCATCTGTGTCCGACATTCAGACGGTAGTGTTACTGATACTAGAGTTTAAGCTGAAGGTGCTGATAGAACTAGATGCGGTGGCCATACATTGACTAGCCGTAACTATTGTGACAGGTCTAAATTTTTATAGACAATGAAACAACTCAATAGAGTTCAAGGGGACCTGTGCATAGGAATCCCGTAAGTAAGTCTGATTGGCACGCCTAACTGGTTTCATTCTGATTGGAGAACTTCGTCAGAGGCAAAGGTAACTACTTGTGGCTCAGCCTTATATACTATCTCAGCTCAGTGTGGCAGATGCAGAGTGATGACATGTTTGGCAAATGCATGGGGTGTTTGTGTCGGCCTGTAATCAGGGTGGTGAGATTCATACAAAATCGATATATATCGAATGACGTCATCCTATTGTTTCCATTATTGAGTGGAAAAACCCGAATGTGGGGTAAAGGGAGGTAACAATAGTGTGATTAACACTCTGTTGTAGATATATACATTACCTGTGATTGTGGTAACAGAAATGTGATGTTAAGGCTCAAATAGTCGGAGCAGAAGTAGCTGTGAGTGAGGGGATAGGTACAGACTGAAAAGGAAAGGAGCGATTCAGTATCATAGGATACAGACATCAGCATTTGTGACAAGAAGCTGAGGGTATGGGGTGGAAATGAAATAAAATAAACTTATATACTGTCTGTATTGTTTCTGTGTTATTATTAGATTTTTCCTTTTACCTCAGCTGTAAGGAATTAAGTGCGAGAAGTGATCTGGTCAGTGATAGTCGTCTGGTAGTAAAAGTAGAGCTGCTGCATATGCAAGGACTTTTGCTGTGTAGTACAAGTCGGTGATGTTGGTGGTATCAGGTGGCATATTTCCCACATGGCTAAGGATCCGAGGGTGTGAGCTGCCAAGATCTGGATTGATGGTGTAGTTCTCGAACAACGTTGGAGATAGGATTCAGCCGTGGATAGCTGCGTTACAAGTTTCCAGTACAGGCTGTGTCTCATGGAGCGACTCTGCGTCAGTTCCTTTTGGAAGTGTATAATGTGGAGGTGTCATTCCAGGACAAGGCCTGGAAATTGTATATAAGGCCACAAAACTCTCATAAATAAGTGGCCATATCACCACTGATGAAAAACGTAACCTGTCCTCCCTTGGCTAGAACTGTAGTTATGTCGCTTTTATTGTGACGTTTGGGTGTCGTACAACTTTTCCTTTTAAGATAATAATCGGGCAGGTAGCGAGTCGAACAGAAAGTAGAGAAAAGAAATCAATAAATATATACCACTTAATTAAAATTCCTTTCTGTTCAGGCCAAATGGTTGTAGTGTGTTTAGTGTGAAGATCCAATGTACTTCACTAATTCGGCGATGGTACGTATTTTTCAGAGATTCCGGGTCGGAGTGTAGTACCTGTATAATACGGTAGCGAATGTCGGAAAATGAATGGTTTTGGCCATTGAAGTGAATGGCAATGGGTGTGTCTTGTGTGTGTATGATGTCTGCCAGGTGTAATGTGGGTCGAAGTCCAGTAGGTAATAGGTTGGAGGACGCACATTTTTTGAGGAATGAGGCTTGGTGTTCAAGTTTTAATTGTTTGATACACAAGTTTCTAATAGTTCTGTGAATAGCCTTATTGTTATCACTAGTGAAGGTGACTGGAGCTGTGGAGGTGGCAGGGGCTGTGCGTAGTCTCTTCGCATTCAGCTCCACATTCAGGTTTTTCCACTCAGCAATGGAAACAATAGGATGACGTCATTCGATATATCGATTTTGTATGTACCTCTCACCAAACACATTACAGGCCCACACAAACACCCCATGCATTTGCCAAACACGTCATCACTCTGCATCCGCCACACTGAGCCTAGATAGTATATAAGGCTGAGCCACAAGTAGTTACCTTTGCCTCTGACGAAGTTCTCCAATCAGAATGAAACCGGTTAGGCATACCAATCAGACTTACTTACGGGATTCCTACGCACAGGTCCCCTTGAACTCGATTGAGTTGTTTCATTGACCTTTGAACTTCGTTTAGTTAGGCATCAGTATATTTCCCTTTGGCACAGCCTACAGTTCACAGTTATGATCAGATCACTTTGAAACCTGGTGTGCTTGTTTTGGGTGACCTCAAGATGGGAGCTATCATTTTTGTTCCATTCCCGTAAAAAATGTTTGCCGCTTGCATCAACCTTCGATGAACTTAGTGCAGTTACGCATCAATAACTTTCTTTGGCACACCCTGCACATTTTTGATCGGATGGCTTTGAAACTTCGTGTGCTTGTTTGGGGAGACCTCTAGATGGGAGGTATTGATTTTCTTCCATTTCCATAAAAACTAAAAAATATTGCTGCTGGCAACGACCTTTGAACTTTCGTTAGGCATCAATATTCCCTTTGGCACACCCTACAGGGCACATCTATGCTTGTATTGCTTTGAAAACTGGTATGCTTGTTTGGGGTGATCTCTAGATGGGAACTATTGATTATTTCCATTTTCTTTAAAAAAAAAACGTTGCCATTGGCAACAACCTTCAAACTTAATTTAGTCAGACATCAATATATTTCTCTGGCACTTTGTTCAGGGCACATTTATGATCAGATCGCTTTGAAACTTGGTATGTGTGTTCAGGGTGACCTCTAGATGGAAGATATTGATTTAATTCAATTCCAACAAAAAAATATTGTCGTTAGCGCCAGCCTTTGAAATTAGTGCATTTGTGCTGCAACTTATCCACTAGCAGCGACCTTCAAACTTAGCATCTTCCTTTGGCACGTCTCAGAGGGCGCATTGATTATTGGGTTGTTTTGAAACTCTGTATTCTTATTTAGGGTGACCAAGATAGGAGCTATTGATTTTCTTTTCATTTCCATCAAATACTGTTGCTGTTAGCAACAACCTTTGCATTTATTGAATTGTGCATCCACATTCTTCTTTGACATGGCCTACAGGGCACATTAATCATAGGATTGTTTTTGAACATGGTGTGCTCATTAGTCGAGACCTCTAGCTAAGAGCTATCGATTAGCATTCATTTCTGTGAAAAAAAGTTGCCATTTATAATGACCTTTTAAACTTACTGCGTTTGTGTATCAACAATCTTCCTTTAGCCAGCCTTACAGTTTACATTTAAAAATGCATGGATTGCTCTGTCGTTGTGCATACACAATGCTGTTATGTTGAAGTTTCAGCAAATAACATTGGAAACAATGATCTTCAATTTTGCCATTTCACTTATAACTAGGAAGTTCAAGTTTGTCAAGTTGAGTTACAGTGTCATTGACACATTCATTGATAACAGTAATTAAATAGGGGCGCGGTGGCGTTGCGGTAACTGGTTCTCGTCAAATCACAGAAGTTAAGCAACGTCGAGCCCGGTTAGTCCTCGGTTGGGTGACCGTCTGAGCGATTGATTCGGACATCCGCATTGTGTCCTTGGGCAAGGCACTTAACACTGATTGTCCACATGGGGGCACGATGACTCCGTGTACTGAGGCGTACTGCATGTCGATGGTGTGCATGTCTTCAACCAATCTAACCCTGCCTGTGCTGCAGTGCGGAGCTACAATGTTGGGGAGCTGGCAGCTGCTCGTCGTTTCTCGGTGGTTCTCTCCACGTACTCCAGCTTCCTCCACCCGTCAAACTGTCACGGTCATGATTAGCCATTGTGCATAAGTGTGTGACCTTAAACTCTAATAAATAAATATAAATAACAGTAATTAAATGATATATAAATCACCACCTCAACGCAATAAATTAGACAAGATCATTTTTGGTCATTTTGATATTTTATACAGGCCTGCAATGCGTTAAACCTGAAAAATGAAACATAGAAATGACCATCTGAAACACTACTAAATTTCAGCGGTTGTAGTACTGTTAGAACACTGAATGGAATTACATCATGCACAGTGCAAGATCGCAATATTATCATGTCATGATTCATAAAAATCAATTCATAGACACCAAATGATTGTCAAAAATATATTGGAACAAGACAAGAAGGGAGGAATATTGTAAGATAAATCGGTTATTACCACCAAGTGAGTTTCTGAGATGGTGTATTCAGTCTTGACCTCACCTCTGGTTCATATTTCGACGTGTCCTAATGGACTCAGAGAAGAAGTTCCAACTTCAATATACCATCTCAGAAACCCACATGGTGGTAATAACTTGTATGTATCCAACTATTTACTATTTGTTTAATTTTCAGGATCATTTGATGATGATGAAATTGTTCATGTTGAAGGTGATGTTAATCCATGTCGAGATTTAGAAATTATAAGTGATGAACTTCGACTGAAAGATCTTGAATATTTAAAAAAACACTTGGAAGGTTTGGAGAGGTCAGTTTTGAGGGGAGGTGATAAAAAAAGACAAGGAGAATATGTAAGTTTGTGTCAGTCTACATTCTTCTTTTTTGGGGAGAAAGATTTGTTTAGGATCCCTTTCAAGCTCTTAGGTCACCAGTCCAATTCTGTTAGGAATGCAAAGTAACTACTTTTGATTATTCCATTAAAAAGTATTTTATACACCTTGAAAACATCAACCTATTAACACAATTAGTGGAACTATGTGGCATAATCATAGAACTATAGCTGTGGTGAGTCTTCATTCATAATGTTTAGAAAACAAACATATTTAATATTAATGTCATCAAAGATTCGGCAAATGAAGTCACGATTGAAAAACATTTCTTGCGTTGATTCAAAGAAAATGAATGTTTCTTGTATTTTTTGCGTCAATCAGAAATATTTACTCGGTATACTCCGTGCAACTAATATATTCAACAAGCCAATGAAAAAATGCTGTAACAACTAAAAACTTTTTCTTCAAAATCATAGCTTTTGTCCCCTCATTGAAATGCTTCAATGAACTCATTCCAATTGGCGAGCATCAGCTATGTTCTTAAGGACATTTAAAATCTCATCTCTTATGCCTCATGGCATATACAGATGGGGTTTATTTATGTTTATTATGGCTTAACGACACTTTAACAGCCAAAGTCATATCGTGTCAGTGACAGTTTTGCGGGTGGAGGAAGCCAGAGTACCCAGAGAGAACCACCGTGCAACGACGAGCAACTGCCAGCTCCCCAACATTGTAACTCCACACTGCAGCACAGGCAGGGTTAGATTGGTTGAAGACATGCACACCATCGACGTGCCCAATGCACATGATATCAAATGTGTTGTTAATATTCTGTTTTTTTTTTTCAATTTGTCCAAAAAAATTTCCACAAAATCATATCGAGTGAATCCTCATTGAAACGAGCTTGTTCCAGTGGGTCACATTGGTTTTGTTGATATTTTTTTTAAAATGTTTTTTCTTCAACTGCTCGATTTTTAATTTACGTGTGCAGATGTGGCTGATTCATTAGGTAAAGTGTTTGTAAGTGTGTGATGCTTGGGACATCTTAACATCTGCACTCACTAACTCCTCAGGCACAACCTCAAAATGATAGTGTAAGTAGTGTGAAAATGTCCTGGAGACTAATGAAAAATAACCTGTAAATAATCAGCCTTTCATGGTTATTGATGGGCATCAAATCAGTTTTATCTGGCGTAATGATCACTACACTTTAATAAAATTAAGTAATAAAATAAAATTTAAATTAAATTTAAAGTTATAAAATTCAAAACAATACTTGTTATATTTATACCCCCACTCTCGAAGAGAATGCAGGAAGGGGTGGGGGAGGGGGGGTGGGTATATTGGATTAGATGCATCCATCTATCTGTGCATCTGTCTGTCCATCTATCCAATCATCCATGCATCCATCCATCTGCAGCAATATCTCAGCAGTGAGTGGATGGATTTCAAAGACATTTGATATGAGGGATCCTTGTGACAAGCTGCTTCTGCATATGTTATAGAAAAGTGGCCCACATATTTTTCACCAGTGTTATGGTCCTTTCTTTGGCAATTTTTTTTATGATTTTTTGTTTACTTTGTTTTAATTCATTTATGCTTCATCTGTCCAGTACTGAAGTGGGGGTTTAATTGCCTTCAACAATAGTTCTCGTTAAACCAATTTTTACTATTTGAAATTAATAACACATTCTTCTGACATGATTTGACCCTTGGTGTTGAAAGTGTTTTTAAAACCCAACATGTAAATAATTAGATAACACGTCACGTCCATTGAATTTTAGTAGGCATCACTAAATTTTCTGACTTATGATCACAAATGATAACGGGCATTGTTTATTAACAGATCTACCAAAACAGATAACATGTTTGTGAACATTAATAATGTAATGTGTTCCAGAACTCACACTCTGAATTCAGGAAGATAAAAAATGGCAGGCTGAATTTGATGCGAGTCAGAGACCTGAACTAATTTTTGCTTCTCATGATAACAGGTCCATGAACATGACTTCGGAAAAAAGAGTTTCCAATTTTAATAGATCAGTCAGAACGTACTTCTTGTATATCAGACAGGGTCTACTGCCCAGAAATGTTAAGCTGCTTCCCACACCTACACAGAAGTATATCATTTTTTCAAAGTAATGGTAAACCACACTACTGTGTTATAATCCATGCGACTGGTGCCATGTTTGAGATGATAGCCCCAAAATGTCCAATACCCGTCACTGTGCAAGGCACCCAAGCAAGTATTATATGCAGACTTGAATAAAACCCAATGCCTCAATGACTTCCATGTGGAACACAAGTAAAATGTCCGAGTGACTAATGGAATTTAATGCCTGACAGAACGGAACTGTGAACAAACAGTAAAAGGAAAGCTGTAAAAATCTGTAGCTGTATTCCACATTGCAGAATACAATGACAGTATGCCCCTGTCTTCCTTTTTTATGTCCTCGACCTCTTTAGGAGGTTCGGTAGGTATATAGTCGAGACCTTCATCCATCCATACATCCGTCTGTACAAACGTTTTTATATGCCTGTGCAAACTCAGTAATATCAAGGGCCAAACACAAATTTTGACCCCCCCCTCCTCCCCCCCCCCCATCCCCAAAATTTGTATGCAATACCGAAATTTGAAAGTCCTATCTGGCCCTCCATACTATTAGTACTGCGCAGTACCCAGGAAGAGACCGGAATTGGCACCAAGTATCATTCTTCCTAGTTGTGCCTACTAATGTTATAACTCAGCGGGGAGGTATGAGTGCCTACTTATGGGAGGGCCATGCCCATCTGGGCCATTGGTAAGTATAAAAAATATACAAATTACTTTAAATTTATCATATTTTTATACTAGAACCAATGGCCCAGACAAGCTGAATAGTAAAAAGGCTGGAGGGCCAAGGGCTTAAAGGAATAGCAGACTACAATTCAGCTCCTTAGACTGCAGTAGGACTCCAAAGGTGAATAGAAGATTAAAATTTGAGGAATTACATATATCCCTGTCTATATAACAATAGAGAAGGATATACCACCGAAATAAGGAGCAATATCCAAGTGATTCCTTATTACTTAGCTTAAATGATTATGCTAATTGGGTGTAATGAACCCCCAATTTTAAGGCAAGTCTGGAATAAGACACTTAAAATTAGGACAAGCGTGTACGAGAGTTGGAAACCAATACCCACAGACACACGCCGTATACAATGCAACGAGCTGTACATAAGATCAGTATTATCTTTTGACAATAACAGCTTCACCCATAGTTACACAGTTACTATAAGGCCAGAAGAGGTAAAAAGAAATCCCCCCCTCTTTTTTGAAGGAATTAGCCTTCAAAACAAAGACGAAAGCCGCCTGGAATCATTGATAAAGCGGTACTGAATAATATATAGTCACCTAAAAGGCTCCCAGTTACTAAAATCGAAAGCTTCTAAAATTAATGTCGCATCCGGAATACGGAGATAGGTCGAGAACCGGTGATATTTATATGTACAGCCTTAAACTTGTCCAATTGAATCCCAATGGAAAGTAATCTGAGAGAACTTATATGCTTCTGAGCCAACCAACAGGCAACCACGTTCAGGTGTACAAGTAAATTCCAATAATGAACTTCCAAATTGTAACCATTCAATCTACGAGAATTTACCTGCGGGAACCCCCGGGAAGTGAAGCAGTGCCTGTTCACTGCGGTAAACAGGCTCTGTTTTACTGGTAAAATAGGACCCATTCACCAATGCTTGGGAGGTGCAAACCCTCTCTAAAATGGACAACATGGCTTATTAACACTCACCCCTGGTCTTGAGTTGATACTCATGTTGTGATCATGATTAGCCATTGTGCAAAAATATGTGACCTTAAACACCAATAAATAAATAAATAATTTACGAGAATGAGAGAGTAGGATTCCCCTTTGTGTACCACTTCCAGTTGAAGACTGGATTCAGAACCTGGAACGGGATATGAATAAAAACCCGTCAAGGACCGCCCCAAATAAATCATTGTTCCCCAGGTCCGTTAAAACCAATGACTGTTCGGACAATGAATATACCACTCTGAATTATGAAGACAAAAATAGAGAACGTATGCATAGACGACCTGTAGGAATATCCAATACTGATCTAACTAGCCCAAAATTCTCATTAGCTCTTATACTGACACTGAGCAAGAATTTAAGAGATTCTATTCAAGAAATACGTCTGCCTAATAATTAATACATATTAAGCACTCAACCAACAGAATCCTGCTTGTACCCCTGAATACAGCCTGTATCATCGGCGTAGCCGAGCGATTCAAAATATAATCAGGAAACTGAAGGAATAAAAGTACGTTAATGCGATTTATAACATGAGGAATAGAATCATATATTGAAACAAAAGCAGACAACTCTGAACGAAACTTCTCAGAGTGGACTAATTGCCATCTTTGGAGAATGTCGCCCAGATAACCGACATGCCTGCCACACAGATACATGAAGGCTAGCAATATCAACTGACACTACTGTATACACCACCATTAAAATGCAGTCAAAATGCCATTAAGAAAACCCATTAAAAAACCCATTAAATCCCCATTAAAATCCTCTTATTCTTTTATGTTTTAATGGCACAATCTGCCACACAAATTTATTCAACACATTAAAATGCCATGAGAAATCACATTAAAATGAGGAAAATATGTTTAATGGTGCCATAAAAATGGCACTCTAATGGCCATTAAAGAAATACCATTAAACTTAAAGTAAGGGCCATCAAACACATTAATGGGCATTATTTAAAGTAATGGCATCAACATTAATGGTCATCATTTTGGTTCTTCCAGGCCCATTAAATAACCATGTTCATATTTAATGGCCATGTGCGCCATTAAATCATAAAAGAATAATGGTGCCATCAATATATTTTTGCAATCTAATGGGCATTACCTAAAATTTAATGGGGTATTAAAAAATTAAGGCCTTAATAATGCCCATTAAATTGATGGGAGGTAATTGCATTCATGGCCATTACATTCTTTGCAAACAGTGAGTGGTAATGGCCATTAAATATATGCCGTTAATGGCTATAATCTAATGCCCATTAATAAAAATAAATAATAAATAATAATATTAATACGAAATGTGCTAGTCGGGAACCCTTGGGTCTCTGTAGCTATAGGGGTTCCCGACTAGTGCATTCGGTATGTTGGCAGAGCATTTGGGCCGTAGCGTCCCGGGTTAGAGTCTAGACTGATCTGGTGAGACGTCATTGAAGAAACAGTTTCCAATGTCGCCAAGAACCAAACAAGAATAGTCTTAATGGATCAGATTAAGGTGAAACAGTGCCAATAGTTTTTAATCCTTGAGTGGACCTGTTATTAAATTCTTATTCTTGATCATCCAGTGTAAGTATTGCAATTGTAAGTCACCATCACCAAAGCTCCAATAATTGGAAGTGAAAGCCAGTACAGTGGCCATGGTTCTGGTCACAAAGTGTACCAAGGCATCTCTGCATGTCTGTAATATATTGTTTGTATATAAATATATTGTTTCAGTTCATCAGCAGATAAGGCATTGCAGATACAGACATTCTTCAGTAAACTGAACACAACTATGTTTGTAAACAATGCTATACCTGTTGTGGTAGCCAACAAAATGATCAGTGGCATGTGTGTGAACATTAATATTGTGATAAAATTTTTCACTGTAAAAATAAAGAGATAATATAATGTTTATGTAACTTGTAATACATATAGAACATAAAATAAAGAAATAATCTTTGATTGAACTTTAATGAACAACTATAAATAACACATGTTAAGAAAAAAGTGAAAATTTCAACAAGAATAACAATTTTTGAAAGTACACTGTACATGGGCATAAATTTTATATCATCTTTCTTTCGAGAAAATAAAATGGGTAACATATCTCCATGATAACAATGTGCCAAAGTCTAAAAAAAATGCTGAAATATTTAAGATCCTGCCATATATAACACATATCACACTGATAAACACACAAGAGATTCTTTTGGACAAAATGGGTGCTGTGGTATTACATCACTGAGTTATATTAATTACTTGTCCAATTTGAAAATTGTGCCTTTAAAATGTAGACAAATCTCAAATCAGTACATAAATTTTGCCCCTAGTTCTGATGAGAGTGAAAGCACTGTTCTGAAGTGGTTTCAACTGTTCATCAAGTTAGCATGCAAGAAATTAGAGCCATAGTGCCAAAAAGGTTCCAATAGTTCCAAAGTTGTTAAAATTGAAACTGCACGTTTATGTAGCCTGCACTCACTACAGTTAAGAAGTGGTATATGATTTCACACTGCCAAAAATAAATCATGTTCACCTGGTTGTTTAACCCTTTATCTTATGCTAGTAGCAGACGAGTCACTACACTCGTAACAAATTTCTCGTGTAACTAAAAATTTTCATGTTTTGCTTCCAAAACATAGGTTAGATGCACCTCCACAGGATCGATTGTCAACCCTTGAGCTTCTTAAGAGTGACTAAAATAGTCCAAGCGTCAAGCCTTTTCTTCAGTTAATCAAAACGTAAAAAGTGGAGTTCCCCTATGGAGCTCCTTGATACAAGATATGATACAACATATGTGGATTAATCTTAGTTACACGCCTCTAGAAGGTACTTAATAAAAATTTTTCTTCAGCTACCATAGCTACCCATAGGGAGCCCAAATATTAATCCAGGCACTCCATTTGAACAAACTTTAACCTCACCCCAGTATATATGTTGTATACCAAATATGAAAGCATTCTGACTGGTGGATCTGAAGAAGATTTTTAAAGAAATTTCCTCATATTGAATTACATTAAAATCTGGGCTACCATAAGGAGCCCAAATATTAACCCTGGGATCCGATTTGAACAAACTTGAATCTAACTCCTCTGGAGATGGTGTAAGCCAAATATGAAAGGAAAGTGAGCCCAAATGTGAAGATGATATTTGAAAAAATTCCCTCATATTGCAATAAGACTAAGTTAAACTTTTGGTACCCATGGGTATTTTGAACTAAGTTATAATTTGGGATCCCACAGTGAGCCCAAATATGAACCCAGGGACTTAGCTTGGACAAACTTGCATATCACCCCCTATGCATGCTGCATACCCTATATCAAAAGATTCTGCCTGCTGGATCTTGAGAAGAAGATTTTTAAAGAAATTTGCTTGAAATGCACTAAGTTTAAATTCGGGCTCCTATACTGAGCCCAAATATGAACCCAGGGGGCCGATTTGAACAAACTTGAATCAGATCCACCCACAATGTTGCATACCAAATATCAAAAGATTCTGCCTGCTGGATTTGGAGAAGATTTTTTAAGAAATTTTCCTGAAATGCACTAAGTTCGATTTCAGGCTTCTATAGTGAGCCCAAATATGAATCCAGGGGGCCTATTTGAACAAACTTGAATCAGATCCACCCCATAATGCTGTATACCAAATATCAAATGATTCTGCCCACTTGTGCTGGGAAAAAAGATTTTTTAGTAATTTCTCTAATATACATAGGGTGCTATAAGAGTTATGCCCCCTATGGAGTCCCAAGTGGGCGTGTCCATTTCATTTGAACAAACTGAAATTGACATGGTAATGAACATCCATACCAAGTTTCGAGCGAATCGACCTAGCGGTTTCAGAGGAGAAGTTGTTTGAAAAATGTTCAATGGAAAGTGATAAGTTTAGCTCCCTTCGGTGAGCTAATAAAACAAGAGGCCCCTGGGGGCGCTCACCTGACATGGTAGTCTAAATATCAAACCAGGGACTTGACTTGAATAAGCTGCATACGCCCCTCCTAAGAAAAGCATATACCAACTAGATGAAGCGATTGTGCCCACACATTGCACACAATACAGGATTTTCCTTCTATTTTCAGTTCCTGCACTTTTACGTCCCAAAATTGAGATAAACGCATAAAAAATAGATTTTTTTCCCAAACAAAATACTTTCAGCCTAAATTTTTTTTTTCTTCTTAAAACGCATAAAAAACAAAAAAAACTAATTTCCGGATTTTTTTCCAAAATTTTATAAGTCCCACCCGGACCCCAAATTTTCAGTGTAAAAAAAAAAAAATTTTTGTCTTAAAATTAACTGAAACGCATAATAAAAAAAAAAAAAATTCCGGATTTTTGTCCAAAATTTTCTAAGTCCCACTCGTACCCCATATTTTCCGTGTAAAAAAAAAAAAAAATTTATCTTAAAACTGACCGAAACGCACAAAAAACAAAAAAAAAGTCCCACCTGGACCCCAAATTTTCAGTGTAAAAAACAAAATTTTTTTTTTGTCTTAAAATTGACTGAAACACATAAAAAACAAAAAAAAACTAGAGAATTGTAATTTGTTGGACAAATTACGGGCTTTCCCAACTTTTTAATGTGAAAGGCAAACTGTATTGTACACAAAACTATCGATCAGGTTTGAAAACAGAAAATTTAGTGGAAATCAAAGTTTTTGTGATGCTACTAGTTTTTATGCAGCCAAAACAGATATTTGAGATACAGCAGGACACCAAAACATTTAACCCTTTACCTAACATGAAAAGCAGACGAAACTTGCAAAAAAAATTCTTGAATAACTAATTTTTTTCATTTTTTGTCTCAAAAACATTGGTTATGACCCCTCATTGGAACGAGCTCGTTCCAACGAGGGGTCATAACCTATGTTTTTGAGACAAAAAATGAAAATATTTTGAAAATTAATTGGCGATTTTTGAGATAGCGCTGGCCGGTTTTGGCTGTTACGTTGGGTAAAGGGTTAACACAAAATTTGCTCTTCAATAATTACAGAATATTTTCATAGAAAGCAAAACAAGCGATGTCCTTTCTGCTTTGGAAAAAATTAGTACATATGAATTATGGGCGTACGGGCCGGGGTTTCATGAAGGACTGTGCCCCAACCCACCCCTGAGTCAGGAAGGAGCCGATTTTTCAGCCGATATGCCAGAAAATTTCGGACAATTTAGTTGCCAGAAATGACCACAAAACATTTTGGTTCTCCACACAAAATGTTGTTTTCCTATCTCATCACTTAGAAGTAGCAAGTAAACTGACCATTATACTGTACAAGTTGATTCAGTGGAACCGTATCCACGTTAATATTATTCATTTATAATCACACAAGTACATATAAAGAGTTCTATTACTGCATATTACGGGAGCACGGTGGCTCAAAAGGTAGAGATGATTGTTGCAATCCAAGAAGTCCTCGGTTCGAATCCCGCCTGTGGCAACCACATTGTGTCCTTGAGCAAGACACTTCATCCCAATTTAATTTCCCACGTGGGGGGGGGGGGGGGGGGGGGGGGGGGGGGCATGATGGCGATGTGTACTAAGGGTACCTTGAGGGTGTACTTGTCTTCAACCAATGCTAACCCTGCTTTTGTGGAGTTAGTATGTTGGGGAGTCTGAGTCGCTTGTCATTGCTTGGTGGTTCTCTCCAGGTACTCAATGAGAGGGAGACCCCCTCCCCTTCCTCCCATACCCACATTTGGAATTTTCTCCTGAGATTCAACTTTTTCGGGCTAAAAGGGTTCATCCCCACCCCCCACCCCCACCCCTGAAAAATAGCCCTGTACGCCTATGCAATGAATACCTGGACTTGAATAAATACCTATATTATGGTCATGATATAGCTGTAGATGCTGAAAGTGACCTTAAATATCAATAATTAATTTATTCTCTATCATTCTGTCTGTTTGTGAATGTGTGGGATTTGTCAACAAATGAGGGTAAGCTTCCTACTCCATAATTTCACAATTTTTCCAACACATCTGTTTCAGATACAATGAAATACATGTAATATGAGTTACTGTCCTGCACAAATTAGTTGTTTATTTGATATAGTTTAAACGATCTAGAGAGCTAGTATACACAGTGATGGGTACAGTTCAAGTCAAAATGAGTTAATTAACCCTTTACCCAACGAATCGCCCGCATCCGCCCGCGTAATATGCAAATTCAGCAGCTGAAAAAATATTATTTTTCGAAAAAATTCAACAAAACCATATCATGTGACCCCTCTTTGGAACGAGCTCGTCGAGCTCGTTCCAAAGAGGGGTCACATGATATGGTTTTGTTGAAATTTTTTGAAAAAATTAAAAAAATGATATTTCAAATAATAAATTTTGAAATCGTCTGCGTTGGGTAAAGGGTTAAAGGGATGTTAAACAGCTTGTTAATATTTCTTGCATTACATTACTACTTTGCTATTTATTGACAGAAGGATTTCACAGAGGGTTTCCCTGACAGTATTTATTTATTGGTGTTTGCGGTCACATACTTATCCACAATGGCTAATCGTGACCGTGATAGTTTTACGGGTGGGGGAAGTCGGAGGACCCAGACAGAACCACTGAGCATTGACCAGCAACTGTCAGCTCAACATTCTAATTATGTTCAAGCTCCGCTGAAGCAGGGTACCAGCGGTTGAAGACATGTGCACCATTGACATGCAGTACCCCTTAGTACATGGCATCATCGTGTACGCCTTAGTACATGGCATCATTGTGCCCCCATGTTGGCAACCGGGATAAAGTGCCTTGCCCAAGGACATTACGTGGGTCGTCCCAGATAGGGATCAAACTCAGGACGTCTATCATAGAAGTCAAACAGTCTACCACTGAGAAAATGTGTTTTCTTTCCTGGCAGTATTCATATTTTTACGGCCAAACTGGTGTTGGATAACACGGAACACCAAAACATATAACACAAAATTTGTTCCCCATTGATTTTTGAAAGCAGTTATGGAAAGCTCAAAGAGCTCTTTCCTTTTTGTTTTTGCACAAGTGAGTATTCACTCTAAGTCAATTTTTGCAGACAGTGCTATTTTTAAGTGGCCAAAGCACATGTTTCAATAAGTCCCAGAACATAACTCAAGCCGGATTTATTGATTAAACATCTCTGCATAGAGTAAAGCAAAGTGTCTCAAATTAACCCATTCCAAAATGATAGTAGAGGGTAACCAAAGTTGGATAATTTGGGTATTTCCAAATGGTACACTTATCCTCACTCTCATTGTGCTTGAGGGTTAAATCTGAGTTTGAAAAGGTATACCAATCTTACTCAGGGAAGGTGAGTACAGAAAAGTACGAAATTAATCAGAAAATGAATTTTGTCTGACGGTACTAATATTTGTACGAGCAAAACTGGTACTGGATTTATTTATTTATTTATTTATTTATTTATTTATTTATTTATTTATTTATTTATTTATTAGGTTTTAACGACACATTAACAGCCAAGGTCATATTATGTCGGTGACAGTTGTATGGGTAGAGGAAGCCGGAGTACCCAGAGAGAACCACCGAGCAATGACCAGCAGCTGCCAGCTCCCCAACATAGGCAGGATTAGATTGGTTGAAGACATGCGCACCATCGACGTGCAGAATGCCTTAGTACACGGCGTCATGGTGTCCCCATGCGGACAGTCGGGGTGAAGTGATCGGGACATAATTGGAATATATCCGACAGATACAATGTCGGATATATTCCAATTATGTCCCGATCATGCAAGGCAGCAACTTGACATTCTCAGAATGTTTCCTACTGTCCCTGCCCGACAGTTTAGTATCTCTGTCAAGTGCCGAGACCGCGTGGAAATACCGTGGATCAGGTGGAAACCTAGGGCACGATTCGTCCCTACTTTATTCTCAACTCAACAACTTTTCCATTCATTATTTACCTGTCATCGGCTGAGTTAGGTATTATATTTGTCTATTTGATGAACTTTTCAACCTTAACTATTTGCGGCTTCATGTAGTACCACTGAAAGGCCACTGCACGGTTACCAATATATTCAGGGATTGATTTTACGAAAATAACAATTATTCCGACTATACCCACATGGGAACTCCTAAATATGCCAAGGGTTAAACTTTTGATAATCACGTATAAAACAGAAGTTGTCATGCTATGCTTGCTGCATGCAGGCAGGCATAGAAAACATTCAGTGCTCAATGAATTAGGAATGGAGTAAATTGTCACTAAAACCTTCGAAATTCTGAAAAAAATGAGTTTTTTTCGACGACATCTACCATTATGCATCTGAGACAGGGATTACGTTAAACTTTACAGCAACCTTATAACAGAAAATATTCTTGGAATTGAACTGTGACTCTGAATTTCGAAAGCATTTTCGGATATTCTATTCCAAACCACCACTGCACGCTTATCAATATTCAGTGATTTTATGAAAATTAAAATTATTCTGACCATACCCATATGGGCAGTCTCGAATCTGCCAACGGTTAAACTTTTAATAATGACATATAAAACAAAAGTTGTCATACTATGACTGCTGCATACAGCCATAGAAAACGTTCAACGCTCATTAGGAATGGAGTAAATCGTCACTTAAACTTACCAAATTCAGAGAAAAAGCATAGGGTTAAACTTTACAACCAAACTTACAACAGCAAATATGCTCGGTAGGCAATTGTAAATACAAACATGTAAATCATTTTTCGATATTCCTTTCGAAAATGGAAGAAAAGTGAGCTCTAAATTAGCCAATTTTATGAAAAATTTTAGGGCACTCAAATTCAAGGCCCGAAAACTGGGTGAAGGTTAAAACTTTGAATAAAATATATAACAGCAAAATCGTTCTTGGATGTAGGCCCAATCCTCTCGTGGAAAAGGTTTTGGTACAATATGGCTCCAGTGCTGAGAAAGTGCATGCAAACGTTGGCGAAAATAACAATTATTCTGACAGTACCCTTATGGGAAGTCTCAAATCTGCCAAGGGTTAAATTTTTAATAATAACATATAGAACAAAATTTGTCATACTTTGACTGCTGCAAGCAGCTATAGAAAAGATTCAGAGCTCAAGCAATTAAAAATGGAGTAAATCGCCACCTAAATTTACCAAATTCTGAAAAAATTGGAATTTTTTTGGACGGTACCTACTTTTATGCAACCAGAATGGGATAGGGTTAAACTTTACAAACAAACTAACAACAGCAAATATGCCCGATAGTCAATTGTGAATTCGTTCACGAAAAGTGTTTGAAATTAACCCCTTTCCAAAATGATGGAAAAAGCAACCAAAGTTGGCTAATTTTGGCATTTTCAAACGGTACTCTTATTCTCACCCTCATTGTGCTTGGGGGTTAAATCTGAGATCAAAAAGTAAACAGTAACTTTCTTCCGCAATCATTGTTGCATCTATCGAAACCAAAATAATTGTTACAACAGCCTTGTTATTAGAGAAATTTGCCCTTGAAGTTGGTCAATTTTGAAGAAAAATTCTATATTCATGTCATTTTTGTCCAGTGGGGGTTAAAGTTGAAAGATCTGAGTGGTGATTTTGGTGTATCATATTTATGCTGTAAATGTGTGGAAAATTTGAGCTAAATAACTGTAAACAATTTTGAGACTTTCTAAAAATGGTGAAATTTTGAAGGTTTTGGCAGAATATTTTGAAAACACGCGTTTTCACAGATATGACGATACCACATTTCACTAGTTTTTATGGCATTACATAAGTGTGCCAAATTTGGTCAAAATCGTACAACTTGTTTTCGAGCAGTTCAACAGACAAAATTCAGGGAGGAAAAAAAAAATATAAAAAAAATAGAGAAGAAAAATTTTGAAAAAGAAGAATAACAATAGTCTTTCCCAAACTGGATTTGGGAAAGCCTAAAAATTCCGGATTTTTGTCCAAAATTGTCCCACCCGGATCCCAAATTTTCAGTGTAAAAAAAAAAGAAATTTTTTTTTGGTCTTAAAATTGACTCAAACGCATAAAAAACAAAAAAAAAATTCCGGATTTTTTTCCAAAATTTTCTAAATCCCACCCGGACCCCAAATTTTCAGTGTAAAAAAAAAAAATTTGTCTTAAAATTGACCGAAACACATAAAAAAAACAAAAAAAAAAAATTTCCAAATTTTGTTCCAAAATTTCTAAGTCCAGAATGGGGCCCCAAATTTTCAGCCTAAATATGAACCCAGGGACTTGGTTTGAACAACCTTGTTGAATCTCCCCCCCCCCCCCCCCCCCCCCCTTAAGGATGCTGCATACCAAATATCAAAAGATTCTTATTGGTAGATCTGAAGAAGATTTTTAAAGAATATTCCTCATACTGCACTAATTTAAACATTTGGGCTCCCATAGAGAGCCCAAATATGGACCCAGGGAATTGATTTCAATAAACATGTGAAACAATCTTCCAAAGATGTTATATGTGAAATTTGAAAGCTTTTGGAGCAGTGTTTTGGGAGAAAAGTAGTCTTACATGTTTTTCCCATTACCCACAGTGTTAAAAAATGCTGACTCAGCACTTTTTCAAAAGTCCCCAAAAAGTACCCCATGATAAAACCGATAGCAATTTTTTTTGTCCATTCCATTCTGTTGGTCTTAAGGAAGCTTCACTCCAAATAAGAATTCTCAGTGCCGTGTAGTTTTGGAGATATGGGCATTTTAATTTTTAGCTAAACTTGACCAAGTCAAGCTGAGCTATTGCCATCACTTCTCGTCCGTCGGCGTACGTACGTACGTTAGTACGTACGTCCACAATTTCCTTTGGCACACCTCACAGGTCACATTTATGATCAGATTACTTTGAAACTTGATATGCTTGTTTGGGGTGACCTCTAGATGGGAGCTATCGATTTTCTTCAATTTCCGTCAAAAAATGTTGCCACGGCCAACGTTCTTAGAACTTAGTTTAGTCAAACCACAATATTTCCCTTTGGCACACCCTACAGGGCACATTTATGATTTGATTGCTTTGAAACCTGGTATGCTTATTTAGGGTGACCTATAGATGGGAGCTATCGATTTTCTTCAATTTCCGGCAAAAAATGTTGCCACGGCCAATGTTCGTAGAACTTAGTTTAGTCAGACCTCAATATTTCCCTTTGGCACACCCTACAGGGCACATTTATGATCAGATTGCTTTGAAACCTTGTATGCTTGTTTGGGTAGACCTCTAGATGGGAGCTATCGATTTTCTTCAATTTCTGTCAAAAAATGTTGCCGCGGCCAACGTTCTTAGAACTTAGTTTAGTCAGAAGACTCAATATTTCCCTTTGGCACACCCTACAGGGTACATTATGATCGGATTGCTTTGAAACCTGGCATGCTTGTTTGGGGTGACCTCTAGATGGGAGCTATCGATTTTCTTCAATTTCCGTCAAAAAATGTTGCCGCGGCCAACGTTCTTAGAACTTAGTTTAGTCAAACCACAATATTTCCCTTTGGCACACCCTACAGGGCACATTTATGATTTGATTGCTTTGAAATGTGGTATGCTTATTTAGGGTGACCTCTAGATGGGAGCTATCGATTTCCTTCAATTTCCGGCAATAAATGTTGCCACGGCCAACGTTCGTAGAACTTAGTTTAGTCAGACCTCAATATTTCCCTTTGGCACACCCGACAGGCCCCATTTATGATCAGATTGCTTTGAAACCTGGTATGCTTGTTTGGGGATACCTCTAGATGGGAGCTATCGATTTTCTTCAATTTCCGTCAAGAAATGTTGCCGCGGCCAACATTCTTAGAACTTAGTTTAGTCAGAAGACTCAATATTTCCCATTGGCACACCCTACAGGGTATATTTATGATCGGATTGCTTTGAAACCTGGCATGCTTGTTTGGGGTGACCTCCAGATGGGAGCTATCGATTTTCTTCAATTTCTGTCAAAAAATGTTGCCGCGGCCAACGTTTTTAGAACTCAGTTTAGTCAGACCACAATATTTCCCTTTGGCACACCCTACAGGGCACATTTATGATTTGATTGCTTTGAAACCTGGCATGCTTGTTTGGGGAGACCTCTAGATGGGAGCTATCGATTTTCTTCAATTTCCGTCAAAAAATGTTGCCACTGGCAAAAAAAAATGACACTGGTACCAATGATCTTCAATTTTGCCATTTCATTTATAACTTACCAAGTTCAAGTTTGTCAAGTTGAGCTGCAGTGTCATTGACACTTTCATTTTCTATTTTTAGCTCCTGCGGTTCCCATGGGGCGACGGGAAAAAAAATTGGGGCATAAATTAAGTACTTATGACCCAATAAGCCCTCATATCAAATTTGGTTCAAATCTGCCTCTCGGTTTGGAAAACAGAAATTCTGGGAGTGGCAAAAATTCTTGCTCCTCCCATAACAAAGGCAAATAATGCCCGACAAACTTCTCTTGAACAAACTTGATTCTAAACCTCAAAAGGACTCTGTATACCACATATCAATTCTCTGCTACTGGTGGTTCATTAGAAGAAGATTTTCAAAAAATTTGGCCATTTTTTCCCTACACCTCTGCTCAATATGAGCTGAAACCTAATTTGCATAAAAATCAAAATGTCCCTATATAACCACTACTTACATGAAATTTAATTAAAATGTGGCCAGAGGTTTAGGAGAAAGAGGCTCAAACACCACCTTCACGCAGGACGCCGGACGAAGAATGATAAGAAAAGCTCACCCTGACTTTCAGTCAGGTGAGCTAAAAAAAGGCAAAATTACACCAATATGTGTTACTAGCAGGGTTACCCGGCATTGCTCAGGCTGAGCAGCATATTAAAATTAGCCCTAGTAGACCCCTTTGAAGATCTATATCGGTGAGAAATTTTGGTCATAACTTTGGTCATTTTGGTCACAACTGTTGGTTCCCCTCTACATACCCACTCGGCACTTTTTTAAACCTCACCATTATATTCCTGGTAAAAAATTACCCCTAGTAGACCCCTTTGAAGACATATATCGGTAAAAACAAATTTTGGTCTCAACTTTTGGTGCCCCTCTACACCCCCACCCCACACACTTTTTTTAAACCTCACTATTAGATTCCTGATAAAAACTTACCCCTAGTAGACCCCTTTGAAGACATATAACGGCCAAAAAAAAATTTGGTCTTAACATTTGGTGCCCCCCACACCACACACTTTTTTAAACCTGACGAAGACCTCCGCCATAAAAAAGTACTCCTAGTAGACCCATTTTGGACACTTGGGGTGGTCCCATATTCATTTCTATAGCGGACAGACAGACATACATACAGACATTCTAAAATATAGAAAGAAAGAAGAAAGAAAGAAGAAGATTAAAAGCTGGGAGTCGCCCATCAGCCTCTAAGGTAGAGTGTTGTGCTGCTAATATCTGGACGTGTAAGCCATATGTTAGAATTATTTTGTAATTATTTATGGAGAAATGCCAAACAATGCATTCCATATCTTGATGATAATAGGCCTTATTTACAAATGGGTCAGGCCTGCCCCCTCCCCCAGTGCCAAACAAAATTTAAAATACAGGCTTTCAGGCCATGTTTGGACTAGCGGGAGCGTAAAACTGCACCCGTGAATTTTGTTCATTTCCAGCACTGTTAGATGTAAACAATATTCAATCACTTGTGTAATAATGGTCACTGTTGAGACAAAACACATGAACAGTTGATGTAGAAAAGTAATAAAGATTTCATGGTCTGCCAGGGCAGAGGGGGGGTGATGAAAAGTGAAGACACACAAATTTAAACCAACATTAATCCACACTAGTGAAGTAAAATTACTTCTTGTAAACCGTGACATTAATTTAAAGCAAGTTGAAATTTGTATACCGCCTCACCGGGATAAAACCAACTTTTTCAGGTACCGATTATGATTTAATTCGCCAGTTTCGGTGATGGTATTGACAATTTTACCGATTATAGTCGGTATACCATAAAACCACACAGCACTACACAGAGGCCTACTTTAAGTTGAAAAAGTTATAAACTGAGTTAAGGGAACTGCATTCTGAAGAAAAAAAAATAAAATAAAATAAAAAAGTTTACCGACCTACCAACCATAATTTTTTTCATTCCGTTAGCGGAAACAAACATATATCTTTTTTAGGCCTTATTATTGAGAATTTGAAACATGCTGCAGCTTTGCTGCTAAAAAATTAAAATCATGGCAAAAAATGCAATTTTTTTAATATCAAAAGCTGCCAGAAGTCTCCATTTATAACTGATTTAAAAAAAAAATTGGGGGGGGGGGGGGAGGCACCCCCACCCCTATCATCGACCATGACTTGTGTCCCACCCCATCAGCACTTTTGCCTGCCTTTGGCATCTGCATCAGTATCCCAACACTTTTGAAAGGAGCCATGTCACAGAATTAACTCTGGGATTCGAATTTTCATTCCCAGGTACAGATAAGTATTTTCTGTTCATAAGGCACGCACTAAGTTAGGGGTGACATGCATAAACATTGGCCTGACAGAAGCAGGGTTATTTATAATTAATGTTTTGTAAAACAATAAATTTGTTTTAAAATAACATTGCAAGTTATTTCAATGGTCCCAGCCAAGAAACAACAAGGGGACGTTTTGACCAACTACTGTACTGGGGGACGTTTTGACCAACTACTGTACTGGGGGACGTTTTGACCAACTATTTGGGGACGTTTTGACCAAAACATTAGGGGACGTGTTGGTTTGGAGATGTTTTGACTAGGATTCATCAAAAGAGGAAAGATCTCTTGAAAAATGTGAAGAGACACATTGTCACAAAATGAATTTCCCGGAGTTGAGTACGAGTCCCCATCTCATTATACCCCCGCTTCGAAGAAGTGGGGGCTATATAGGAATCGCCCTGTACGTCCGTATGTCCGTACGTCCATCCGTCCGTCTGTCCGTCTGTCCGTCCGTCTGTCCGTCCATCCGTACGTCCGTCCGTACGTCTTTCCGGACATGAAATTCTTGTGTGCGCAACTCCTCCTACATTTATCAATCAATTTGGACAAAACTTTTCAGACATCATCACTACTAAGTGAACATGCGCATATTCCAAGATTTTTGATCTGCGACAATTTTAACCAGGTTTTCTCCCTTTGACTTAGATTTATTGTGTCTGTCCATCCGAACAAATTCTTGTGTGCGCAACTCCTCCTACATTAATGAACCGATTTTGATGAAACCTTTCAAACATCATCTCTACTAAGTGAACATGTGCATATTCCAAACTTTTTAATCTGCGACAATTTTAACCAGGTTATCTCTCTTGAACTTTGATTTAATATGGGTTTCTACATGAAATTCTTGTGTGCGCAACTCCTCCTACATTTATCAATCAATTTGGACAAAACTTTTCAGACATCATCACTACTAAGTGAACATGCGCATATTCCAAGATTTTTGATCTGCGACAATTTTAACCAGGTTATCTCCTTTTGACTTAGATTTATTATGTCTTTCCGTTCGAACAAATTCTTGTGTGCGCAACTCCTCCTACATTAATGAACCGATTTTGATGAAACCTTTCAAACATCATCTCTACTAAGTGAACATGTGCATATTCCAAACTTTTTGATCTGCGACAATTTTAACCAGGTTATCTCTCTTGAACTTTGATTTAATATGGGTTTCTGCATGAAATTCTTGTGTGCGCAACTCCTCCTACATTTATCAATCAATTTGGACAAAAGTTTACAGACATCATCACTACTGAGTGAACATGCGCATATTCCAAAATTTTTGAGCTGTGGCAATTTTAACTAGGTTATCTCCCTTTAACTTAGATTTATTATGGGTTTCTGCATGAAATTCTTGTGCGTGCAACTCCTCCTACATTTATCAATCAATTTTGACGAAACCTTTCAAACATTATCACAACTAAGTGAACATACGCATATTCCCAAATTTTTGATCTGCGACAATTTTAACCAGGTTATCTCCCTTTAACTTGGATTTATTATGGGTTTTCAAATGGGATTCTTGTGTGTGCAACTCCTCCTACATTAATGAACCGATTTTGAATACATGTTGCACATTGTAAATGTGTTTTTCCAAATGTAAACCATATATGTGTGGGCTCTTTAAGTATTCAGTGCTGTTCTGTGGAAGGCCACATGCAAATACAAATTTCAGCAACAAAAAATGATCTTTATGTATACATTTCCTTATGGCCTTCGCCTACATGATCAGAAGTGCATTCCTCTAAAAACCCAAAGCGGGGGTATTAATCACCTTCAGTGATAGTTCTAGTTTAACATAATTTTACTAAAATAAATAGTAACAAACATACCAGTATCAATAATTAAAATAAAACCATTCCGGATGAGAAATTTCAACTTGGAATTAAAACAAGCATATCTCGCACAAAACGTCTGGTTTCGATTTCTATACGAACTGCCTATGGGACGAAACGGCTGTTAACCACATTGTCATTGACATTGTGGAAAAAGAACTTACTTCGAAAATCGCGCGCCAGTCAAAGTTCGTTTGGGAGATGCAATTAACAATAAGAAGAGATTTTTTGCACCTGTGCGTTTGTAAATAATCAGTGATATGCCGATACCATACAGAAGGAATAACAGTACGTTTATTTTTTGTTTGGTTTGAGCAAATACATTGAATGATTGATATACTTTCACAAGCAAAATATCGGCTTTCTGTTTTCGAATTCGTCACACAGCGCGTGCAGTCTGCAAGTGACGTAACTTTCCGGTGGCCTATTTTCCTTTAGTATTTCTCATTATTTGTCAGTCATAGTGGTTCAAATAAATCACTGTGTCGTCAAACAAAATTATCAAGAGTTCTTGGAATGCATATGTTGAAATGTGGTCCGTAGGGATCAGTCTTTGAAAAAGCACCAGATTGCTTCGAGACTTTCACGTGTTGGCGGTGCTTCCACATGTTTTTTACAAGAGTACCGGTAACAAGAAAATTCTGTTGCGAGGCACAAATACGCAAAAAGCTGAATTATTGTGTTTTTTCGTTTACTGACACTCTGTTATGCGATGCTTGTGTTTGCCCATTTCCTGGAGTTGTTGGGGGCGGGGGGGGGTGCAAAAATGTTGTAGGGCCCAGGCCCCTGGTCCACTCCACCCCACCACACCCCCATTACACCCAGGCATGCATTCACCATCTTACATGTAGTTGGTAGGAAGTGTGGCTTAAAAAGACGATTCCCTATGGGCACTGTTTTTTGGGGTGGCAAGTCTTTTGTTATATTCACATTTTACAAAGTGTGGCATAGGCGTCGACGGGGGAGGGGGGGGGGAGATACAAGTTTATAAGCTCCCCTGACTGAAAGTTAGGGGGAGCTTAAGTGATCACTTTCTGTCCATCCGTCCGTCCGTCTGGTATGAACTTTAAATTATCGACTTCTCATCAATAAACCCGGGACCAAATTCAACCAAATTTGGTACGCATGTTCCTTATCACATTTCAATTCAAGGTTGTTCAAAAAATAAAGTTGCCATGTCCACAGGGGGCACCACAAGGGGCATTATTCTGACAGCACCCAAAAATTGTTTTCCAAAATTAAAAAATCAACTTCTCCTGAACCATCAATTAGAATCTTCTGATATTTGGAAAATAACATCTCTAGGAGGGGTAAGATTCAAGTTTGTTAAAATCCAGTCCCTGGGTTAATATTTGGGCTCACTGTAAGAGCCCGAACTTTAACTTAGTGAAATATGAGGAAATTTCTTTAAAAATCTTCTCCTTTAGATCCACCAGTCAGAATCCTTTCATATTTGGTATACAACATCTCTAGGGGGTCAGAGTTTAACTTGGTGCAATTTGAGGAAATTTCTGAAAAAAAACATCTTCTTCAGATCAGCAGTCAGAATCCTTTCATGTTTGATATACAACATCTTTAGGGGAGGGGGGGGATCAGATTCTAGGTTGTTCAAATCGAGTCCCTGTGTTAATTTTTGGCCTCCCTAAGGCAGCCTGAATATTAACTTAGTGTAATATGAGGGAATTTCTTTAAAAATCTTCTTCTTCGCATTCACTAATCAGAATCCTTTCGTATTTGGTATACAACATCTCGAGGTAGGTCAGTTTCAGATTTGTTCAAATTGGTTACTTGCAAATATTTGGGCTCCCTATGGGACCCCAAATATGAACTAAGTGCAATATGAAGAATTTGTTTTAAAAAATCTTCCTCTTTAGACCATGCAGTCAGAATGTGTTCATATTTGGTATACATCTCTAGGCAGGTCAAATTCAAGTTTGTTCAAACCTGGTCCTTGGGTTGATATTTGGGCTCTCTATTGGAGTCTGAATTTTAACTAAGTGCAATATGAAGGAATTTCTTCAAAAACCTTCTTCTACAGAATCATCAATTAGAATCTTCTGATATTTGGTATACAACATCTCTGGAGGGGTGAGATTCAAGCTTGTTCAAATCGGAACCCTGGGTTGATATTTGGGATCCCTATTGGAGCCCAAATGTTAACTTAGTGCAATATGAGGAAAAGTTTCTGATAATTTGGTATATAACATCTCTAGGAGGGGTAAGATTCAAGTTTGTTCAAATCCAGTCATTGGGTTAATATTTGGGCTCCCTATAGGAGCCCAAATTTTAACTTAGTGAAATATGAGGAAATTTCTTTAAAAATCTTCTTCAGATCCACCAGTCAGAATTCTTTCATATTTGGTATACAACATCTATAGGGGAGTCGGACTCAGAGTTGTTGAAATCGGGCCCTTGGGTTATTAATTTGGGCTACCTATTGGGACGTGAATTTTAACTTAGTCCAGTATGAAGGAATTTTTAGCTCACCTGACTGAAAGTCAGGGTGAGCTTTTCTAATCACTTTTTGTCCATCATTCGTCGTACGTCGTGAAGGTGGTGTTTGGGTCATTTTCTCCCAAGCCACTGGCTGCAGTTCAATGAAAATTCACATGTGTAGCGGTTGTATAGGGGCATTTGGGTTTTTTTTTCAAATTGGGTTTCTGCTCATATTGAGGAGGGGGTGGGGCTAAATTGCACAAAATTTTAAAAAATCTTCTTCTCATGAACCAGCCGAGACTAGCAGAGACTTGATATTTGGTGTGCAGCTTCCATTTGAGGTGTAGACTCATGTTTGTTCAAGAGATGTTTGAATGGCAATATTTGCCTTTGTTCTGAGAGGGGCAAGAATTTTCGCCAAGTCCAAAATTTCTATTTTCCACACAGAGAGGCAGATTTGAACCAAATTTGATATGAGGGCTTATTGGGTCATAAGCAATTTATGCCCAAATTTTATTCCCATTGCCCTGTGGGAACCACAGGAGCTAAAAATAGAAAAAAATTAAAACGCCCAGATCTCCAAAACCACATGGTACTGAGAACTCTTATTTGGTGTGAAGCTTCCTTAGGACCAACAGAATGGAATGGTAAAAAAAATTTCTATCGGGTTTTATCATGGGGTACTTTTTTGGGACTTTGAAAAAGTGCTGAGTCAGTGCTGAGTCAGCATTTTTTAACACTGTTGGTAATGGGAAAAACATCTAAGACTACTTTTCACCCAAACCACTGCTCCAAAAGCTTTCAAATTTCACATATAACATCTTTGGAAGATTGTTTCACAAGTTTACTGAAATCAATTCCCTGGGTCCATATTTGGGCTCTCTATGGGAGCCCAAATGTTTAAATTAGTGCAGTATGAGGAATATTCTTTAAAAATCTTCTTCTTCAGATCTACCAATAGGAATCTTTTGATATTTGGTATGCAACATGCTTAGGGAGGTGAAATACAAGTTTGTTCAAGCCAAATCCCTGGGTTCATATTTAGGCTGAAAATTTGGGGTCCCGGTCCAGACTTAGAAATTTTGGACCAAAATCTGGAAATTAGTTTTTTGGGGGGGTTTTTTGCACTTAAAATTTGGGGTCTGGGTATGGACCAAAATCTGGAAATTAGTTTTTTTGTTTTTATGCATTTTGGTCAATTTTAAGACAAAAAAAAAATTATTTTTTTTTACACTGAAAGTTTGAGGTCCGGGTGGGACTTAGAAAATTATGGACCAAAATCTGGAAATTATGTTTTTTGTTTTTATGCATTTTGGTCAACTTTAAGACAAAAAAAATTATTTTTTTTTTTTACACTGAAAGTTTGGGGTGGGACTTCGAAATTTTGGACCAAAATCCGGAAATTGGTTTTTTTTCTGTTTTTTATGCGTTTTGGTCAATTTTAAGAAGAAGAAAAAAAAATTTTAGTCTGAACATATTTTGTTTGGGACTTCGAAAATTTCAGAACAAAAATAAAAAAAAATCTGTTTTTTATGTGTTTATCTCAATTTTGGGACATAAAAGTGCAGGAACTGAAAATGGAAGGAAAATCCTGTGTATTGTGTGGGCACAATCGCTTCATCTAGTTGGTATATGCTTTTCTTAGGAGGGGCGTATGCAGCTTATTCAAATCAAGTCCTTGGTTTGATATTTAGACTACCATGTCAGGTGAGTGCCCCAAGGCCCCCTGGGCCTTCTTCTTCAGATCCTCCAGTCAGAATCCTTTCATATTTCGTTTACAACATCTCTAGGTTGGTCAGATTCAAGTTTGTTCAAATTGGGGTGTGGATTCATATTTTGGCTCTCTACTGGAGCCCAAAGTTTAATTTAGTGCAATGTGAGGACATTTCTTTAAAAACTTTCCTCTTCAGATCCACCAGTTACAATTCTTTCATGTTTGATTTCTAACATCTCAAGGAGGATCATTTTCAAATTTGTTAAATTTGAGTCCCTAGCTGGCTTAATATTTGGGCTCTCTAACTGAATGTGGCCCCAAATACTTCTTTCAACCACTTTGTCAGGTGAGCGATTAAGGCCCCTCGTCTGTCCGTTTTTCAGTGGATTTTTACGAAACTTGGTCTGAAGTGTTATTATCAAGTGTAGATGTGCATGTGGTCAGGAATTTCTGATGCGATTTATTTTGCATGGTTATGGCCCTTGGAAGTAGCACACTTGCCATCACAAAGGCTTGTCCGCTTAACTCCTGCAATTTTTTGTTGGATTTTTATGAAACTTGGTCTGAAGTATCAGTATCAAGTGAAGATGTGCATGTGTCAGGAATTGCCGATGCGATGATTTTTGTGTGATTACGATCCTTGGAAATAGCAAAATTTACATCACAAAGGCTTAACTCCTCTAACATTTTTTACTGGAGTTTTACGAAACTTGGTCTAAAGTATCAGTCTCAAGTGTAGTTATACATGTGGTCAGGAATTTTCGATGCGATGATTTTTGTGTGGTTACAAACCTTGGAAATAGCAAAATTTCTATCACAAAGGCTTGTCCACTTAACTCCTCCTACATTCTTATTGGATTTTTACGAAATTTGGTCAAGAATGTTTGATGCGACAAATTTTGGGTGGTTATTATGGCCCTTGGAAATAGTAAAATTTCTGTCACAAATGCTTGTCCACTTAGCTCCTGCATTTTTCGTTAGCTTTTTTACGACAATTGGTGTGCAGTATGAGTATGATGTGTACATGTGCATACTGAAAGGAAGTTTTGATTCAGATAATTTTTCCAGAGTTATAGCCCTTGTAGACTTTGAATTTACCAAAATTGCAGGTCTTTAAGAGATATCTTCAGTTGCAATTAAAGAAATTAAATATTTGGTGAGTTACATTATTAGGTATAAATACATGTCCAGGTCGATAATGAGATTATTTCTGTTATAACATTATAAAGTCTTAATAAAATTAAGCTCCATGGTTCATATTTGAGTTGAATTTTAACTTAGGAAATATGGGGAATAATCTTTAACAATCGTTTTCAGATCCAACATTCAAAATTAATGCTTTCATATTTGGTATACAATATCTTGAGGGGGGGGGGGGGGGGAGATTCAGGTTTGTTCAAATTGAGTGCTTAATATTTGGGCTCCCTACGCAAACCCAAAAAGAAAAAGTCTGTTCGCAAATAATATCATGTTACACTGGAAATGCAATTAAAATTAATTAATCCAATCATAGCACATTTCTAATTGGTCTATGATGAGGAATTTTATTCATTCCTGTACAAGCCAGAAAATAAGCAGACTGTCATCTGCAAAATTAGGTCCCCAGAGGGTGAATGTAGTGATGCTACTCTGCACAGCAGGGTAGCATCACTAAATTTACCATCTGTGAACCTCAATCTGAATCAGGGTCTCAAATCTAAACAGAAAGAGGTACCCAGAGGATACACTGGCCCATTGTATGGGATAGCATCATCAAATTCACACTTTGGGGACCTCATTCTGCAAATGTCAGACTGCTTATTTTCAGACCTGCTCCTGCAGCCATACATAGATAAATGTCAGACTGGTTCGTTTTATAACACACTGCATTTTTAGTAAGAATTATTTATTAATTATATCCATTCAGATTTAATGAATGTCTGAATAAAATTTTACAGAAATTTTACTGAAATGTGGAGGGCAAAATTTCACTAAAATTTAAAAAAAAGATTTCAGTGAAATTTTGAAAACATTTCATGACATTTCTGTGAAATTTCACTGAATTTCATCCAAATTGTGAAATACTGCCAAAATGTCACCTTTTTACCAAAATTCACTGCATTTTTAGTAAGAATTATTTATTAATTATATCCATTCAGATTTCATGAATATCTTGTATAGGGCAAAATTTCACTAAAATTTTAAAAAAAGATTTCAGTGAAATTTTGAAAACATTTCATGAAATTTCTGTGAAATTTCACTGAATTTCATCAAAATTGTGAAATACCGCCAAAATTTCACCTTTTCACCAAAATTCACTGAAATTTTACTGAAATTTCAGTGAAATTTTGGTGACATTTTCTCTTGGGAATACAGGTTTTTTTCTCGTGCATAAATTATGCAAATTAGACCAACTTTGATTTATTTAGTGTTACTTTCAGCACTGTTTGTGCAAATCCAAATACGGCTCAGGCTAGAGGCCGTATTTATGAATCGATCTTCACAAAACTTCTTGGGTACCTTTGTTATCACCGTGGGACGAGAATGAGTGTTTTGGGGTCCGTCTGAAATTCAAGATGGCCACTGGCAGCCATTTTGTACAAAATTTGATGCAATCAAAATCCGAAAATTAGTTTTTTGTTTTTTATGCGTTTTGGTCAATTTTAAGGCAAAAAAAAATTATTTTTTTTACTCTAAAAATTTGGGGGTCCGGTTGGGACTTGGAAAATTATGGATCAAAATCAAAAAATGAGATTTTTGTTTTTTTATGCGTTTTGGACAGTTTTAAGACAAAAAAAAATTTTGGTTTTTTTTACACCAAAAATTTGGGGGTCCGGGTGGGACTTTGAAAATTTTGGACCAAAATCCGAAAATTTGATTTTTGGTTTTTTATGCGTTTTGGCCAATTTTAAGACCAAAACAAAAAAAAAAAAAATTTTTTTTTACACTGAAAACCAGGTGGGAACATGGAATGCATCACATATGTTACTTTTTTTCTCGTGCATATATTATGCAAATTAGAGGAACTGTGATTTATTTGGTGCTACTTATATGCAATTAGGGCACATGTCAATATGGCTTGGGCGAGAGGTCGTATTTATGAACCGATCTTAAATCACTGTGAGTCGAGAATGAGTGTTTTTGGTTCCAGTCCAAAATTCAAGATGGCGGTCACCTTGTAAATCTGTTATTATTTTTGACTTGGTCACAGCAAATACTAATTCCTGTCATATTCACTATTGTTGACTTGGTCAGTCACAACAAGTACTAATTCCTGTCATATTCAAGTTGAGCTACAGTGTCATTGACACTTTCATTTTTATTACAGTCAGTCGGTATTCAGAGCCCTGTTGTCAAATTTGCTCGTGTCCAAGCTAATTGTAGGTGACTTACAGTCATCATGAAAGTGGTAGTCCTCAAAAAGAAGCAGCCAACAATTGCCTGAACTTCACTTTTATAAATAATCTTATGCTCACAATTGGCTATAGTTGCAGAAAAGTGACCTTATGGACCAATGAATAAATCAATTTTATTTAATGGATTTTTGACAGTTGAAATGCCTTTCTATTTGAATTGTAGAACGGTGCATACAGAATTAATGGCCATAAAAACTGGCTGGGGGAATATTAGAAAAAAATAATGGCCATTATTCTTAATTTACAAACTATTTTTTGAACTAATGGCCATTAAACCACAAGTCATCTCTTTAATTGGCATTACTTAAATTTGTTTTTCAAATCAGACATTTTTTAAATCCCCCTCAAATAAATGGCCATTAAAATTACCATTAAATAAATATATGTTCGATGGGAATTAATGCCAATTAAATTTGGTGTTTACAAGAAGTAATGCCAATTAAAAAATAATAGGTCTCTAATGGTGTTATTTAACCCACAATTAATGGGATTTTAATGAGCTAAAATTTGTCTTCATGGTTATTGAATGGGTTTACCTTGTGCCATTAAAATATCTGAAACAAAATTTAATGGTGTTTTTTTATGGGTTCATGGGTTTTTAATAGCAATTTAATGTGGTTTTAATGGATTCTGTGTCCAGTAGTGTGAATGAATTCATGAAAGAATTCAGCATCCAAAAACAGTTACTGTTCAGGAATCATATTCTCATATACAAACTTTGATGAACAACCGCAGGAAGCAAACCAACTAAAGAGTGGATGCGCCTCTGAAGTCGCTGTTAGACCACAACTCACCCGCCAATCAAAGAGCAATGAAAGACTTGCATATAACTGAATGCATTTGAGGCTTACGGGAAAAGAACTACGTCCTGCCCTGTAATCGTCTCTCAACATAACATAAATCAATATTGAAAAGGAAACCTCACACTACATTCCTGAAGCTATGCTGCTGCTACTATTCTCAATAAAAAAGTAATAACAGTGAATAGAAGCATATCATAACAAAATAACTAGTCAAAAACCAAGCATGACTAGTTTTTTGACCCGGCATGACTCATAACACTCTAGTGTTAGTCATCTAGAATAGTATAAAGCCATAGGACTCCATCACATCTGACCAACTCCATAATGCCACTAAAGGACGGAGAGGGATGTGATGAACATGGCACTAGCGGGCTACGAAAAACTAAGTTCCGGCATCTGATCATAAAAACCTAGATGAACTCCTTGTGCCTCATTCCGATTATTGCAGGAAACATATTCCTGAAAAAGGAACTAACTACAGGCATCTGAAAGAACGCTCATTATTTCTCACAAGGTTAATATGGCATCAATAGGGCAAAAAGCCTCAGACAACTAACACAAAAAAATACTGTTAAGGAGAGAACAACCTCTTTCCTTATAATGGTACCTTGTCCGAGAGGACAGTGGTCTCTGCCTAGCTGATGCCACTAAAGGTCTTCCTATTCATGAAGATAATTATATGGCTGTAAACTGCGGCCTCAGAAACTTACTAAAGGGGACTTAAAATGCTACCCGCTAATGATAGGGAAAAAACACCGCGCATAATTCTAGCTGGGTTACTATCGTGTCAACAGTTAGACTAACGGTCGTATTATGTGATTGGTCTGTCCATCTGTCCGTCCATAAACTTTTCTGTTTCCGAATGATAACGTGAGTTTGAATCTATAGCTCAGGACCAAACTTGATTTGTGCCTCAATTATATCAAAATGAAGATTAAGTTCAAATTGGGGCCTGGTCCGATGTTGTTTTCAAGAGTTATGGATCTTTTGGCTAAGAAAGTGCACATTTCCCTCAACATTTTGGTTTTCGGATGATAAATTGAGTTTGGATTCATAGATCAGGACCAAACTTGGCTTTTACTTCAGTTATAGCAAAATGAAGGTTAAGTTCGAATTGGGGCCTGGTCCTATGATTATTACAAGAATTATGAGCCTTTTCGACTTAGTAATTTTTCATTTCCATCAACATTTTGGTTTGTGGAGATCGCTTGAGTTCTGTTTTTTTGATCAGGACCAAACTTGCTTTATGCCTCAGTTATATCAAAATGAAGTTCAAATTGGGGAATGGTCCGATGATTTTTACAAGAGTTATGAGCCTTTAGAAAGTGCACATTTCCATCAACATTTTGGTTTCTGGATGATAAATTGAGTTTGGATTCATAGATCTGGACCAAACTTGGCTTTTACTTCAATTATATCAAAATGAAGGTTAAGTTCAGATTTCGGAATTTTGATCATTACCAAAACTGGCTTTATGCCTCAGTTATATCAAAATGAAGGTTAAGTTCGAATTGGGGCATAGTCTGATGATTTTTACAAGAGTTATGGGCCTTTTCAACTTAGAAATTGTATATTTCCATCAACATTTTGGACAAACTTTATGCATAACTTAAACACTAGTTAACAGATTTCAATTCTTTTTGTTAAGTGTCTCTAGAGTAAAAATGTCAACATCAAGTTCAATGACCAAGAATATCTGATGAAAATTGTGGCAGTTATTGCCCTTTGTTTAATAAAAAATATGTAATGCTTGTTTATGGCATAACTTGAACAATATATAATAAATTTCAATTCTTTTCGGTATATATCTCTATAGCAAAAATATATACTTCAAGTTCGACGACCAGCAATATCCGATAAAAATTATGGGAGTTATTGCCCTGCCTGCTGCACTCCACCTCCCCCTCTATGTCAATTAGGCAATTTGTTTTCTTTACTCCAAAATGCATTTTCAAGGATTTAGAGTGATTACATGCAGAAAACAATGTTGACTCCTATGACCTCACCCTTGGCGATGAGGCCTCTTGTTTGTTGGACGATGCCTAACAGGCGTACCATATACTGCCAGGTGTAGTTCTTGTTTATTATAATTTTGGCATTGGTAGTCAGATTTTGATGTCCTTTGGTATGGTAATAGACCAGCATGGGGGAAGTGATTACCACAAATCGCGGGTTTTAGCAACACATTCATACCAGAGTTATGGCTCTTGTAGGACTTAGAAAAAAGACTTTATTATTAGCTCACCTGACTTTCAGTCAGGAGAGCTATAGTGATCACTCACCGTCCGTCGTCCGGCGTCCGGCGTCCGTGAACATGGTGTTTGCATCTTCTCCTCCCAAACCGCTGAACCAATTTAATTGATATTTGAGATAATAGTTTGTTATGACATCGCAATTTGATTTTGTTCAAATCAAGTTGCCTCGCCCGTGGGTAGGGTCACACCCAAAAAGTGTGCTGAAATCTTAAAAAATCTTCTTCTCATGAACCAGCAGTAGCAGAGACTTGATATTTGGTGTGCAGCTTCCTTTTGAGGTGTAGACTCAGATTTGTTCAAGAGAAGTTTGTGGGGCTATACTTGGCATCGTTATGGGAGGGGCAAAATTTTTTGCCCCGCCCAAAATTTCTATTTTCCAAACCGAGAGGCTGATTTGAACCAAATTTTATGTGAGGGCTTATTGGGTCATAAGTACCTAATTTATGCTGATTTTTTTTTTCCCGTAGCCCCATGGGAACCTCAGGAGCTAAAAATAGAAAAAATTAAAACGCCCATATCTCCAAAATTGCACGGCACCGAGAATTTTTATTTGGTGTGAAGCTTCCTTAGGACCAACAGAAAGAATTGGTAAAAAAAAATTGCCATCGGTTTTATCACAGGGTACAGTTTCGGGACTTTGAAAAAGTGCTGAGTCAGCACTTTTTAACACTGTAGGCAATGGGAAAAACATTAAAAAATCTTCTTCTCCAGATCCAGCAGGCAGAATCTTTTGATATTTGGTATGCAACATTGTAGGGTGGATCTGATTCAAGGTTGTTCAAATCGGCCCCCTGGGTTCATATTTGGGCTCAGTATAGGAGCCCGATTTCGAACTTCGTGCATTTCAGACAAATTTCTTAAAAAATCTTCTTCTCCAGATCCAGCAGGCAGAATCTTTTGATATTTGGCATGCAACATTGTGGGGTGGATCTGATTCAAGTTTGTTCGAATCGGCCCCCTGGGTTTATATTTGGGCTCAGTATAGGAGCCCAAATTTGAACTTACTGCATTTCCGGCAAATTACTTTGAAAATCTTCTTCTCCACATCCAGCAGGCAGAATCTTTTGATATTTGGTATACAACATTGTGGGGTGGATCTGATTCAAGTTTGTTCAAATCGGCCCCTTGGGTTTATATTTGGGCTCAGTATAGGAGCTCAAATTTGAACTTAGTGCATTTCAGGCAAATTTCTTTGAAAATCTTCTTCTCAAGATCCAGCAGGCAGAATCTTTTGATATTGGGTATGCAACATTGTGGGGTGGATCTGATTCAAGTTTGTTCGAATCGGCCCCCTGGGTTTATATTTGGGCTCAGTATAGGAGCCCAAATTTGAACTTACTGCATTTCCGGCAAATTTCTTTGAAAATCTTCTTCTCCACATCCAGCAGGCAGAATCTTTTGATATTTGGTATACAACATTGTGGGGTGGATCTGATTCAAGTTTGTTCAAATCGGCTCCCTGGGTTTATATTTGGGCTCAGTATAGGAGCCCAAATTTGAACTTAGTGCTTTTCAGGCAAATTTCTTAAAAAATCTTCTTCTCCAGATCCAGCAGGCAGAATCTTTTGATATTTGGTATGCAACATTGTGGGGTGGATCTGATTCTATTTTGTTCAAATTGGCTCCCTAGATTTATATTTGGGCTCACTATAGAAGCTCGAATTCGAACTTAGTGCATTTCAGGCAAATTTCTTCAAAAATCTTCTTCTCCAGATCCTGTAGGCAGAATCTTTTGATATTTGGTATGCAACATTGTGGGGTGGATCTGATTCCAATTTGTTCAAATCGGCCACCTGGATTCATATTTGGGCTCACTATGGAAACCCAAATTCAAACTTAGTGCATTTCAGGCAAATTTCTTCAAAAATCTTCTCCAGATCCAGCAGGCAGAATCTTGTGATATTTGGTATGCAACATTGTGGGGTGGATCTGATTCAAGTTTGTTCAAATCGGCCCCCTGGGTTTATATTTGGGCTCAGTATAGGAGCCCAAATTTGAACTTAGTGCATTTCAGGCAAATCTTCTTCTCAAGATCCAGCAGGCAGAATCTTGTGATATTTGGTATGCAGCATCCTTAGGGGGGTGAGATGCAAGTTTGTTCAAGCCATGTCCCTAGGTCCATATTTGGGCTCACTGTGGGAGCTTGAATTGTAACTTTCTTCGAAATAAGGCATTTCCTTAAAAAATCTTCTTCTTCAGATCCAGCAGTCGGAATGGTTTGATATGTGGTGAGTAGCATCCTTGGGGGGGGGGGGGGGGGGATTCAAGTGTGTTAAAGCCAAGTCCATGGGACTATATTTGGGCTCCCTGTGGGAGCCCAAATTATAACGTAGTCAATATGAGGAATTTTTCTTTAAAAATCTTCTTCTTCAGATTCAGCAGTTGGAATGTTTTGATATTTGGCATGGAGCAACCTTAGGGGGCTGAAATTCAAGTTTGTTCAAGACAAGTCCCTTGGTTCATATTTGGGCTCACTATGGGAGCCTGAATGACAACTTAGTTCAAAATGAGGAATTTTCTTTAAAAATCTTCAGATCCAGCAGATGAATGCTTTTGATATTTTTTATGCAGCATCCTTAGGGGGGTAAGATTCAAGTTTGTTCAAGCCATGTCCCTAGGTCCATATTTGGGCTGATTGTGGGAGCTCGAATTGTAACTTGGTTCAAAATAAGGAATTTTCTTTAAAAATCTTCTTCTTCAGATCCAGCAGTCGTAATGTTTTGATAATTGGTGTGCAGAATCCTTAGGGGTGTGAGTTTCAGGTTTGTTAAAGCCAAGTCCCTGGGTTCATATATGGGCTCCCTGTGGGAGCCTGAATTATGACTTAGTTCAATGTGAGGAATATTCTTTAAAAATCTTTTTTTAGATCCACTGGTCAGAATATTTGGATATTTGGTTTCAGATTTTATTAGGAGGAGCAGATGCAACTTGTGGAAATCAATTCTCTGGGTTGATATTTAGGCTACCATGTCAGGTGAGCGCCCTCAGGCCCCCTGGGGCCTCTTGTAACTCAGTCATTTGTATGTGGATTTTGATGTCCTTTGATATGGTGATACATCCACATAATGCGGCTTTTGTCCATGCATACAGTCCATGCGTACGTACCACAGTTATGCTCCTTTGTAGACTTAGAAAAACTGTCTATGTGACATTTTTGTATCCTTTTTAGCTCAACTTGACAAAGTCAAGCTGAGCTATTGCCATCACTTCTCGTCTGTCGGCGTAGGTATGTCTGTACATCAGTCTGGGCATACATACGTCTGTCCACAATTTCCTTTGGCGCACAGCACAGGTCGCATTTATGATCAGATCGCTTTGAAACTTGGTATGCTTGTTTGGGATGACCTCTAGATGGGAGCTATCAATTTTCTTCCACTTCTGTCAAAAAATGTTGCCGCTGGCAACGTTCTTTGAACTTAGTTTAGTCAGACCTCAATATTTCCCTTTGGCACACCCTACAGGGCACATTTATCATCACATTGCTTGGAAACCTGGTATGGTTGTTTGGGGTGACCTCTAGATGGGAGCTATCCATTTTCTTTGATTTCTATCAAAAAATGTTGCCGCTGGCAACAACCTTCGATGAACTTAGTGCAGTTATGCATCAATATTTCCCTTTGGCACACCCAGCAGTGCACATTTTTGACTGGATTGCTTTGAAACTTGGTATGCTTGTTTGGGGTGACCTCTAGATGGGAGCTATCGATTTTCTTCAATTTCCGTCAAAAAATGTTGCCTCTGGCAACGTTCTTAGAACTTAGTTTAGTCAGACCTCAATATTTCCCTTTGGCACACTCTAAAGGGCACATTTATGATCGGATTACTTGCAAACCTGGCATGCTTGTTTGGGGTGAGATCTAGATGGGAGCTATCGATTTTCTTCCATTTCCGTCAAAAAATGTTGCCACTGGCAACGACCATTGAACTTAGTTTAATCAGGCATCAATATATACCTTTGTCATGCTGTGCAGGACACATTTTTGATCAGATCAGTTGAAACTTGGTATGCTTGTTTGGGGTTACCTCTAGATGGGAGCTATCGATTTTCTTCGATATCTGCCAAGAAATGTTGGCAACAACCTTTGATGCATCAAAATTTCCCTTTGGCACACTCTGTAGGGCACAGTTATTATCGGATCGCTTTGAAACGTGGTATGCTTGTTTGGGGGTGAGCTCTAGATGGGAGCTATCAATTTTCTTCCATTTCCGTCTAAAACTGTTGCCGCTAGCAATGCTATTAGAACTTAGTTTAGTCGGACCTCAATATTTCCCTTTGGCACACCCTACAGGGCACATTTATGATCAGATTGTTTTAAAATCTGGCATGCTTGTTTGGGGTGACCTCTAGACAGGAGCTATTGATTTTCTTCCATTTCCTTCAAAAAATGTTGCTTTGAACTTCGTTTAGTCCGGCATCAATATATTCCTTTGGCATGCCCAACAGGTCACATTTATGATCAGATCAGTTTGAAACTTTGTATGCTTGTTTGGTGTTACCTCTTGATGGGAGCTATAGATTTTCTTTAATTTCTGTAAAAAATGTTGCTGCTGGCAACGACCTTTGATGAATTTTGAGCAATTATGCATCAATATTTCCCTTTGACACACCCTACAGAGCACATTTATGATTGGATCGCTTGAAAACTTGGTGTGCTTGTGTGGGGTGATATCTATATGGGAGTTATCGATTTTCTTCCATTTCTGTAAAAACATGTTGCTGCTGGCTGTGACTTTTGAACTTAGTTTAGTCAGGCTTCAGTATTTCCCTTTGACACACCCTTCAGGGCACATTTATGATCGGATCAATTTGAAACTTGGAATGTGTTTTGACCTCTAGATGTGAGATGGTGATTTTGTTTCATTTCCATAAAAAAATTATTGTCTTTATCACCAGCCTTTGAACTTACTGCATGTGTGCAGCAACTTATCCCTTTTGCACTCGCTGCAGAGTATATTTATGAATTTCCATAAAAAAGAAGAGAAAAAAACATTGCCACAAGCAATGACCTTCGAACTTAGTGCATTTGTGCATTAACATCTTCCTTTGGCATGCCTCCGAAGACAAATTCATTATCAGGTTGTTTTGAAACATTGTATGCTTATGCAGGGTGACAAAGATAGGAGCTATCGATTTTCTTTTCATATTCATCAAAAACTGTTGTGCATCAACATTCTTCTTTGACATGGCCTACAGGCCACATTTACCATAGGATTGTTTTTGAACTTGGTGTGCTCATTAGGCGAGACCTTGAGATAAGAGCTATTGATTAACATTCATTTCTGTGAAAAAAGTTGCTGTTTACAATAACCTCTGAACTTACTGCATTTGTGTATCAACATTCTTCCATATTAGTCAGTCTTACAGTTTACATTAAAAATGCATGATTACTCTGACGTTGTGCACACACAGTGCTGCTGTTATGTTGAAATTTCACCAAATAACATTGGTACCAATGATCTTCAATTTTACCATTTCACTTATAGCTTACCAAGTTCAAGTTTGTCAAGTTGAGCTACAGTGTCATTGACACTTTCATTTGTCCATGGGAATAGTTTTGTTGAATGGGAGCAGAAAATTGAATAATTTTTGTATTGCCCATATTGACAATGCAGGAGGGGGCATATGCAATGCTTAGCATTGCACTATATTTTTATACTGTACCAATGACCCAGACTTAGCTGGTGCTAACTCTAAAATATCTAGGGCCAAACACAAATTTTACCCCCCAATCCCCAAAATTTGCATCTAAAACCGAAAATTACATATCCTATATGGTCATCCATACTTTTACTCCACTGCGCATGCGTAGTGTCAAGGAGGTCTCGAAATTGGCGCAATTATCATTCTTTGTTTGGCCCTCAATATAGTTACACTTCACTGTTATTTGTGCTTGTAAATCTCAGTTTTAATGATGCCAGACACATAATTATGAGAGAAATGGTGGATATAAGGAGGATATAGAAGGAGGAGAGGAAAAAACAGTGGAAAGAAATGTTCAGGGCTGTAACTTATAATTATTTTACGAAATTATTCATGTTACCTATTTTTGAGGCATGACCTTGTTGTGGTCATTCTTGCTATGAAAGTTCCATTGTTTAATCAGTGTTTCCTCTCTCCCTTTCCTTTATTCCCCCCTAGAGATTCTCCCATGCTTTTGGCTTATTTTTTGTAATATTTATTACTAAAATTTCTTGGGAGTTTTGGCTTGGAAACAGAATTATTTTCTGTTTTTTTCCCCATGTTTACGTCCTCACTCTTGGGTGTTTAGGCGTTTTGGTCTGCATCTACCATTTGATGTTCTGGAGTTTCTTCTCTGGAAGTCTCTCTTTTGCATCAGATAGTGTTTAAATTGGTAACTGATTTCGGGCCATGTTTATCAGTGCCTGGAGTCCTGTTTCCGGTTTGTTTACACTTTTTATGTGTACCCATACTATGTATGGTACACATAATGCCGGCATCCAGGGTGACCATCCGTCGTTCGTCCATCCTTTGTCCGTCCGTCTGTCCATCTGTCCGTCTGTCTATCTGTCCATCCGTCTGTCCGTCCGTCTGTCTGTCCATCCGGCGTCCATATCCATTTCTTTGGCATTCGATAACTTGAAAAATATTGCTTGCATTGTCAAGTTACTTTATATTTGTGTTCAGGTTACTGATGTGCCGAGCTGTATAGTTTTTGGTATAAATTGGATAATTTGATCCTGAGATATTAACCCTTTATCCTTCAAATTGAAAATTCCTCCAATCCCTTTGGCATTCGATAACTTGAAAAATATTGCTTGGATTGTCTAGTTACTTTATATTTGTGTTCAGGTTACTGATTTGCCGAGCTGTATAGTTTTTGGTGTAAATCTGATGATTTGATCCCCAGATATTAACCCTTTATCCTTCAAATTGAAAATTCCCCCAATCCCTTTGGCATTCGATAACTTGAAACATATTGCTTGGATTGTCAAGTTACTTTATATTTGTGTTCAGGTTACTGATGTGCCGAGCTGTATAGTTTTTGGTGTAAATCTGTTATTTTGATCCTGAGATATTAACCCTTTATCCTTCAAATTGAAAATTTCTCCAATCCCTTTGGCATTCAATAACTTGAAAAATATTGCTTGGATTGTAAAGTTACTTTATATTTGTGTTCAGGTTACTGATGTGCTGAGCTGTATAGTTTTTGGTGTAAATCTGATAATTTAATCCTGAGATATTAACCCTTTATCCTTCATATAATCCCTTTGGCATTCGATAACTTGAAAAATATTGCCTGGATTGCCAAGTTACTTTATATTTGTGTTCAGGTTACTGATGTGCCGAGCTGTTTAGTTTTTGGTGTAAATTGGATAATTTGATCCTGAGATATTAACCCTTTATCCTTCAAATTGAAAATTCCTCCAATCCCTTTGGCATTCCATAACTTGAAAAATATTGCTTGGATTGTCTAGTTACTTTATATTTCTGTTCAGGTTACTGATGTGCCGAGCTGTATAGTTTTTTGTGTAAATCTGATGATTTGATCCCGAGATATTAACCCTTTATCCTTCAAATTGAAAATTCCTCCAATCCCTTTGGCATTCGATAACTTGAAAAACATTACTTGGATTGTCAAGTTACTTTATATTTGTGTTCAGGTTGCTGATGTGCCGAGCTGTATAGTTTTTGGTGTAAATCTCTTATTTTGATCCTGAGATATTAACCCTTTATCCTTCAAATTGAAAATTCCTCCAATCCCTTTGGCATTCGATAATTTGAAAAATATTGCTTGGTTTTGTCAAGTTACTTTATATTTGTGTTCAGGTTACTGATGTACCGAGCTGTATAGTTTTTGGTGTAAATTTGTTATTTTAATCCTGAGATATTAACCCTTTATCCTTCAAATTGACAATTCCTCCAATCCCTTTGGCATTTGATAACTTGAAAAATGTTGCTTGGATTGTCAAGTTACTTTATAATTGTGTTCAGGTTACTGATGTGCTGAGCTGTATAGTTTTTGGTGTTAATCTTATAATTTGATCCGGAGATATTAACCCTTTATCCTTCAAATTGAAAATTCCTCCAATCCCTTTGGCATGAGATAACTAAAAACATATCAATCCGATTGTCATGTTACTTTATATATTTATTCAGGTCACTGATGTGCTGTGCTGTATAGTTTTTTATGTAAATCTGATAATTTGATCCGGAGATATTAACCCTTTATCCATCATATTAGACACTCCTCCAATCCATTTCTATATGTACCCATACCTTGTATTGTGTACATAATGTCGGCATCCGTGGTGGCCCTCTGTCATACAGCTTTCTACTAGTTGCGCGTATGGGTACACATCTGATGATTTCATCGGCCTATTTTTGTTTATGTTGACAATGGTTACTTCTTATAGTGATTACTTGTCCTATGCTTAGTTCAGTTCATAGCAGGATACATTTTCTTTTGAAATGTTATAATGGATTATAATATATTATGTATATTTATTTCAAGGGTTAGTGCGAGTAATTTGACTGAATATTTTTTCATGTTGAAAAAAATATTGTTCAAATTGTAATGCGAGGATATCTTCCTCTAATTCACAGGTTCATTGTGTTTCTTATAATCAATGTATTTTTATACTGTACCAATGACCCAGACATAGCTGGTGCTAACTCTTAAAATATAGGGCCAAACACAAATTTTGCCCCCCAATCCCCAAAATTTGCATCTAAAACTAAAGTAAACATGTCCTGAAAGGCCCTCCACACTTCGCCCCCACTGCGCATGCGCAGTGTCAAGGACGTTCCAAAATTGGCGCCATTAATCATTCTAAGTTTGGCCCTTCATCAGTTAACATCTGACTGATCTTTGTGCTTATAAATCTCAGTTTAAATGATGCCAGACACATAAATATTAGTGAAATGGTGATTCTAAGGAGGATAGAGAAGGAGGAGAGGAAAAAAATGTGTGACAGAATATTATCAGGGCTGTAACTTAGAATTTTTTAATGAAATTGTGTTAAGTTACCTATTTTCAAGGCAGCAGCCATTTTGTTGTCATTCTGATTATTTAGTTACACTGTTTTTTTTAAGTGTTTTCCTCTCTCCCTGTCCTTTAAGTCCCCCTTGCTATTCCCCCATGCTTGTGGCATAGTTTTTGTAATTATTATTACTAAATTTTCTTGGGAGTTTTAGCTGAATAACAGAATGAATTCTGTTTTTTTTTCCCCATGTTTACGTCTTCACCTACGGGTGGTTAGGCGTTGTGTTCTGCATCTACCATCTGATGTTCTGCAGTTTCTTCCCTGGAAGTCTCTGTTTTGCATCAGATAGTGTATTTTTGGTAACTGATTTCGGGCCTGGGTGCCTGGAGTCTTATTTTAGTGTTTTTACACTCATTGTTTACATTTACAACAGCCCTCTGTGTGAGGGGGGGATTTCTAAAAAATAATATCTTGATGTTATTTTAATCATAACTAGATACATTATTATTGTTCGTAAGTGTTGAATAAATTGTTTAATATATTTTTAAAATTTTTGTCCACACTTAGGCTTGGGATCCATTGGGGCTCAACGTTACTTTTCAGAAACTTGGGCTGTTCTGAAAAAATATTTTTTCAAAATATTTTGATTTCAATTATTTTTTCTATATTAATGGATCATATTATTATTATGTATTTTGATTGCCAGGGATTAGTGCGAGTACCAGGACTTGTTTTCTTTTCACATTGAAAGGATATTGATCAATTGTTTTAAGAGGAAGTCTTCCTCTGACTTTATTATCATTCTATATGTGGTCAGTGTACTCGCATTAACTCCTGTTCTGTATCGTATGATTTCGATGACAATATGGGAAGCGTATGTCACGGTATGTTATTGGGGATTTGGACTCTCCGGTCCTTTCCCCGCAGGGTCACTCTACTTTATCAATTTCTATTTCAGACGATCAAGATTAGGGTGATGTATCTGTGATGTCTTCTAACAGTGTGCCTCCGTCGTCACAATTAATGAAGGGCTAGCGGAAAAGTGCTCATGTAAATACGCCAATTGCCTAAGAGGACCCTAGTAGGTTCGACGGCCTTTGACGTCCGCTAGCTCGCCCGGTGTAGCGTCCATTCACCGAATGGTTCGGCAGCCGGGTTCGTCCGTTGCGGTCTAGAAGGAATTTTGGGGTGATGCGAGCACTATAAATTAACCTAATGCACACCCAGTGACGGCGGATCGGAGGGAGAACAGAGGAAGCCTTTTAGTCCGGTTCATAGCTCGTTCCGGTCCATCCGGACGGCAAGCGAGAGAGGCCCCTCTCTCGTTCAACAACATCTGGCCCCAGATGTTGTGGTACAATGTGTCGCAAGCGGAGCATACGTCCGTCGCTCGGGACGCTCCGTTGTATAGGCAGTCCGCGGAGACTGCTAAGGCTTCCTCTTCTCGTCAGCGCACACGACCGCACCTTGGCTGCGTGACCGCCGATATATTACCAGCTTCGCCGATCAAGGATTCTTCGGCGACCAGGTCACACCATCCGGTAGCCAGGGACACGAGGCCTGCAGACTCCGGACGTTCGCATAGGAAGTGTGCGGGGGTCAACGTACACGGAGCCTCTGGCGGCAATGCATCGTAAGACCGCTACTGCACAGGCCTCGGGAACGGACGTGCTTTCCTTAATAGCACAGTTTATCGCAGCATCCCAGCATCAACTGAATCTGTCGCATATATTTTATCCGACGATGCTGGGTCGGGACGCTCCGCGGAAACGGGTACGGACGTCCGAAAGTTTCATCCGGTCCGACGGGATACCGAAAGGGATTCGGAGGATTTCGAGCTTTCCCTTTCGGAACAACATATGCTGTTGTGTATGTCATCTGACTTGGTCTTCTACAGCTTCTTTCGTCGGACCAGAATGCTGCGATGCCGGATAAGAAACTGATAGCGTCGGTGGATTTAGTAATTTTTGGTTCGGTTCAGGGACATCATCCCTCAGTTCCGACATAGTCCAATAATGTCACACAAACTTTCGAATTATTGAACGACGCTATATATATATTATTATTTTATGCTTGCTAACCAAGCATTTCTGGTTTCTTGTTCGAAGAGTTATGGAGATGTCTTTCAAAAGTGTGCCTCTGTCGTCATAGTTAATGAAGAGTTAGCGGCAATAAGTGCTCATGGAATATGTCTATCGCCTACGGAGTGACATTCGCTAGCTCACCCGGTGTAGCGTACATTCATCGAATGGTTCGGCTGCCGGGTTCGTCCGTTGCGGTCTAGGAAGGAGATTTGGGTGATGTGAGCACTTTAATTACTTTAGTACTCACCCAGTGACGGCAGATTGAGGACAGATCGGAGGAAGCCTGTTAGTCCGGTTCCTGGCTTGTCCAGGTCCGTCCGGGCTGTGAGCGAGAGAGGTCCCTCTCTCGTCCAACAACATAGGAGACCGCATGTTGTGGTTCAGATATTTTACATTCGGAGCATATGTCCGTCGGTCGGGACGCTCCGTTATATTGACAGTCCGAGAGACTGTCCTTAATGCTTCCTCATCCTCACAGCAGGGCACACGACCGCACATTGGCTACTTGACCTCGAGTATCCGATCAGTTTCGGCATTCAGTGATTCCACGGCGAATAGGTCGCGCCATCCGGTAGCCAAGGGACACGAGGCCTATACACTCCGTTTGCTCGCATATTGGTAGTATGCACGGGGTAAGGATTACGGAGCTTCCAGCGGCAATGCGTCGTAAGACTGCTTCTCCTCAGGCCTCAGTGACGGACGTGCTATCTGAGTTAGCACAGTTGTTTCGCAGCATCCCAGCAATTGACAGTTTCTCGGTCGAATCAGGAATTATCCGACGGCGCTGGGTCGGTGCGGTCCGCGGTTGCATCAGCTATGGACGACCGAACGCTTTATAGGGTCCGACAGGATGGCGAAAGGGATTCGAAAGATTTCGAGTTTTCCCTTTAGTAGTATCGGAAGATGCCTTTCATATCTTCTGGCATTATCTTCCAGTGATTGTTATTTCAGACTTCATTGCTGCGATCTTGGATAAGAGACTTATAGCGTCATTGGACTCGGATTTTTCGATCGGTTCAGGGACATTGTCCCTGACTTACCGACGCAGTCCAATATTGTCATTACAACATGTGTTTTATTTTTCGACGCTATATATATATATACAAGCCTGCTACTAAGCATGATAGTTTAGTTTCTTGTCCGCGTTGCTCATTTCTGCCATTTTATCATTTATACGAATAGTTTATTTTGGCAGAGCAGGGCATACCGAGAGTTCATATGCGTCTAGACGGTGTTATTAAAGACTGCATATATTCTTTTTTGCCGTTTATGTCTTTTCCAATTTCAATGTTGGGAACGACATTATGTATAGTAGACTTAACTTAGACGCTTTATCATACGTAATCCGCCTTACTGAGGCGTTATCATTACGTCTTCAAGAAAAGATTTATGGGATATTATTCTCAATGTAATTTCTTTTGAGGGCAGTAGTTTGTTCACGTATAACTCCGCCCTTCAGTGGCTGATTGGAGTTAGTTAGACGTGACGCAGCCCTAGCTACATCCACACGTGTGGATAGTAAGGTTAAGAACTCTCTCAGAGTCGCTTCGTTCTCGGAGGAGCTTCTCTTCAACGGCAACTTTTCGGCAATCCATGAATTGCTCGATTTACACGTTCTCTTGTCTATCTAGTGTTACAAGAGATTCAGACTGGGGCAAACATTCGGTGGTTGACTCAGAGAGTGCCACCGCAGTTGCCGGACCCGAGTGTGGCTGTTATGACGGTTGCCAGTCAAACAGATTGGGATATAATACTGATCCCTACGGATTCGAAGTGCCAGGGTCTTTGGGTTCCGCAGTCTCTTAGCAATCAGTTTTCTTCCGCGGAATAATGTTTTTTAGGCTTGCTTTATGTCATTGCATGAACATTATTCAGAAACGCATGCCCAAATTCCTGTCCTTTAATTCGACAGTAGTGGCGTATCTCCGGAACCAGGGAGGCACTCTTTCGTTTCCGTTATTCAATTTAATGGAAAGAATCCGTCTGTTGGTTATAGTACACCAAGTTCAGTTTTGGTCCGTCATATTCCGGGTCGTCTGATTGTTTTATTGGACTTCCGTTCTCTTACGGGTCGCTTGTTGCTGTCGGAATGGACTCTCAACAAACAAGTATTCAATCAGATTTGCTATCTATGGGAGCGCCCAATGATGATTTATTTATGACACAGCTTGCTAATCAATTGCAGTCGTATGTGTTGGCTTGTCCAGATCTCTGAGCTAATGTTGTTAACGCTCTATTGATCTATAGGACGAAATGATAGGATACGCGTAGCCTCCGGCGCTGTTGTTTCAGCAGGTATTGCTAAGATAAACAACCACAATACATTTCTGTTGATAGCATCTCTATCTTCACAGAGATCATGAGTAATTTACTCTCTTGTCTACTGTGGGTCTTAACGTGAAATCTTCCTCTATGTGAGGATCTTTTTTCACTGGGTAAATCGTGTCATCTTTATCACAACCAGCAAGGTCGCAACCTTCATGTATTCCGTTGTGTGGTCCGTATTGCATTGTAAGCACTGTACTGGACGAGCTTTGGATGCGATTTCTTACTATAGGAGATCCTCTTCTTCGCTATTCTATGCGGCTAAAGTGGAGGCTCTTCCGTCGTAGTGTAGGGATCCTTATGTTCATATTTTTGATCCCTCCATACTACTCATTGCTATTTTTTAGTATACTTGTTTCACAAGATCTACTGCAGCCTGTTATTATTTAGGTTATAGGTTTATGTTACCTCATACCTATGCACTCTACGATAGTTTACAATTGAGTCTTTTGTCTCTTTATCTAAGTCAGTTAGTAACTTTTTGATAAATAGACTTAGAATCTTTAGATTAAATTCCTATACGGATTTTAACTTCGGTTCTTATTTAGCTAAGTAATCATTTGAGCCTCTGGAAACAGTAGTTTTCAAATTCTGACCTTTTAGACAGTAATTCTGTTGGTTTCTCTTTTACTGTAGAGTCAGTGAGTTTCATGCACTATCGATGGATGATTTTCACTTTCGTAGTTTCGGAATCACTATTTCCGTTACTATTTAGGTTGGATTGTTGCATAAGAGTTAGGCTCCTATTATCCGGAACCTATTATTTTAAGGTCCTTCCGTCTTCGTATGGGCATAGGCCTTTACTCTTTCCGGGTACAGTTTATGTATTTATAAACAGATATCTGTTTATTACTATGGGCGTAAGCTTCTTCTGTCTTTGATGTCTAGTAGAAGGATGTTACGCTCCATTTTATTGTTAATGGATTCTATTAACTATTGGTACTGCTTATGTTATATCATTGACTTAGCAGTTGTGCTTAAGATTTCGGCTCATGAAGTAAGAGTTCTTCTACTTCTTGGGCTTACATTAATAGTGTCGCTATTATAGATTTTTGAAGGCCGCTCATTGCGCTCAGCCATCCACATTCATGAATTTTATCTCAGAAATATCGAGTCCATTGAGGCCTCTATTGTTAGGTCTATTATCTACTGCTCAGAATGTCATTCACTTAACAGTTGCTACTATAGCTAGGTAGGCTGTCTGTTTCGGCAGTGTCTCCGTTCGGCTGCCCTCTTCACTCTGGGCTATTTGACCCAGGGCAAGAAAAAGGGGGGGGGGGGGGGAGGGTGTTCCCTTGGGTCACCTGTTTTACTATGAAAACAAGGGGATACCTCCTCCGGAGTTAGTAATTCTGAGCTGTTATTGGGATGGTTGTTTAGTGAGAAGTTTAGGTTTTTAAAATTCATTCAAGTCTTAGTTTTTAAAGTATAGCTTTTGAATATTGCATATGTCAACGGACATGATTATGCAATCCTCAGACACTTTTAGGAGTATAAGAGTCTCTATTCTCTAGACTTACTTTATTTATTGGCTTACTTTAAAAATTATTAGTATAAGGATTATATTGGATATTAATAGAGTACATGGATGTATGAAGCTCAATTTTGGAAGGTGTTGTATCTTTCTAATTTATCATAAATAAGAAAGATACATGTAAGGCCTATTACTTCTTTTTCCCTACAGGGGATGACTCTATTTTATTTTATTGAGCGTATTCCATTTTGCTCTATGTCCTTGGCCCTCCAGCCTTTTTGCTATTCAGCTATGTCTGGGTCATTGGTACAGTATAAAAATGTTAAAAAATTTATAGTAATTTATATATTTTTTATACTTACCAATGACCCAGACGGGGATGGCCCTCCCAGGAGTTGGGAACTCTTGCCTCCCCGCTGAGTACATAGCGCTTACCAGGCACTGGTTATTAGAATGATTAATGGCGCCAATTTCGGAACGTCCTTGACACTGCGCATGCGCAGTGGGGGCGAAGTGTGGAGGGCCTTTCAGGACATGTTTTCTTTAGTTTTAGATGCAAATTTTGGGGATTGGGGGGCAAAATTTGTGTTTGGCCCTATATTTTAAGAGTTAGCACCAGCTATGTCTGGGTCATTGGTAAGTATAAAAAATATATAAATTACTATAAATTTTTTAACATTCGCACTAATTCTTGCTCTGTGTGTGTTGATTGATATGGCAACGTTGGAGATGTGTGTCACAGTATTTTGTTAGCAGTGAGGGGTCCATTACGATCCTCTCTCCGTAGGGTCACTCTATATTATCAGTTTCTTTTTCAGAATTCAGAGTGATGTTTCCGTGATGTCTTCAACAAGTGTGTCTCCGTCGTTGCAATATTAGGGCTAGCGGGAAGTGCTCAAGGTATTACGACAATTGCCGGGTGTTCGCTAGTTCGATCGAAGGCATTGATCGCCTGCTAGTCCGCCCGGTGTCGCGACCATTCATCGAATGGCTCAGCACCCTGGTTCGTCCATCATGGTCCAGGGAAGCAGATTGGGTGATGCGAGCACTATAAAATATCAGATGTGCACACCCAGCAACGGCGGATCCGAGGATAGTACGGAGGAAGCCTGTCAGTACAGTAGCTAGCTCGTCCAGGTCCACCCGGACCGCGAGCGAGAGAGGCCCCCTCTCTCTTGCATCAACATCTGCGCTGCGATGTTGTTGTATGTTTGTTCGCTTAGTCGGAGCTTACGTCCACTCCTCTTGATTGGGACGCTCCGCCGCATGACAGTCTGACACGGCTGTTATATTGGCTTCCTCATCCTCGTCAACACACACGACCGCACCTTGGCTATGTGACCACAGATTTCCATGGGACCTTCGCATATTATATAAATGCAGGATTGAACGTCACTGGTTCTCCTGCTTCGCCGACCAAGGAATACACGTCGACCAGGTCACTCCATCTGCTAGCCAAGGATACGAGACCTTTCCAGTTGGGACGTTCGCATATTATATAAATGCCTGAATGAACGTCCCTGGAGCTTCCAGCGGATAATTTACATAGGACCGCAGCTCCACAGGTCTCATAGAGTAACATGAACAAGGTGTTGTTACCGTGATGTCTTCGTAAAGTGTGCCTCAGTCGTCACAGTCAAATGAAGAGTTAGCGGCAAAAGTGCTCATGTAGATGCATCAATTGCCTGGAGTTCCCTAGTAGGATCGATAGCTTTGGTGTCCGCCAGCTCGCCCGGTGTCCGACCATTCACCGAATGGCTCAGCATCCGGGATCGTCCGTTGTGGACAGAAAGGAAATTTGGGTGATGCGAGCACTATAAATACAATGTGTACACCCAGTGACAATGGATACGAGGATTGTACAGAGGAAGCCTATTAGTCCGGTTCCTAGCTTGTCCAGGTCCATCCGGGCTGCGAGCGAGAGAGGTCCCTCTCTCGTACTACAACATCTGGGCACAGATGTTGTGGTACAAAATGTTCCTCAGTCGGGGCATACGTCCACCGTTCGGGATGCTCTGTTATATAGACAGTCCAGAGAGACTGCTCTTTCGGCTTCCTCATCCTCAGGGCAGCACACGCGACCGCACCTTGGCTACGTGACCAGTCATATTCAACCAACATTGCCGACCAGGGATTCTACGGTGACCAGGTCACGCCATCCGGTAGCCAAGGATATGAGGCCTTCATACTCCGGACAGTCGCATATAAGAAATATGCAGGAGTCAACGTCCAAGGAGCTTCCAGCGGCTAAATTCTGTAAGACCACAGCTCCACAGGCCTCCGTTATGGACGTGCTATCACAGATAGCACAAATTATCACAGCATCCCAGAACCTGACAGTAACTGTCGGATTAAGAATTATCCGAGGAAGCTGGGTTGGTACGTTCCGCTGCAGGTTCAGGCACGGACGAAGAAGAATTACAAGGGGTCCGAATGGCGAAAGGGATATGGATGAGTTGTATTTTCCCTTTCAGAACAACATAATTGCCGTAGAGTGCATCCGGCATTATCTTCTGACGTTGTTCCTCCGGACCAAAATTGCTGCGTTGCCAGATTAGAGACTGATAGCGCCACTGGACTCAGAATTCTTATCGGTTTAGGGACATCATCCCTCAGTTTCCGACATAGTCCAGAAATGTCTCACGGACATTTGATCTGTTGAATGACGCTATATATATATAACTTGCTACCTAAATAGGCAGGTCAGGTTTCTTATTGGCAAATGCTCTACATCTGTTTTTCATCAATTCAAGGAATAATTTGAAACGGCAGAACAGAGCATTCTGAGAGTTCTCTGCATCTAGACGACCAGGCCAGGACCTAGTATTGTTTATACTGTCGACAATGTCAATTCCAACCACGATATTGGAAACAACAGTATCGTCCAGCAGGGTTAGCTCAGACGCATCATCGTTCGCAGATCACCTTACCAGAGCGTTGTCATTACGTCTCAAAGGAAAAACAATTCTAGGATGTACAACCTCCTTAAGAGTTCTTTCAAGGGCCTCACGTAAAACTCCGCCCTTTTAGTGGAAATATGGAGTTGGTTAGACGTGACACGGCCCTGGCTACATCCACACGTGTGGATAGTAAGGTGAAAAACTCTCTCACAGTTGCTCCGGTCTCTGGAGAGTTTCTCTTCGACGGCAAACTTTCTGCAGTTTATGATCAGATAACTAAGAAAGCTTCAGACTCTCTGCTATTCATATCCGGTTTCATATAGTCACATTCAGCGGAGAAAAGTTGGACAGGCACTTCTGGGATGAATACATCCAAGGGAAGTTCCTACAGGGGTTCGTTTGTGTCCTCTAGGTCTTACACTAGAGACCGTCAGGGTAGCGACTCAGGTAGGGGCCGTAATTCTGGCCGAGACATCCGGTCAGATGCCCCTAGGTCGACGGGGTGAGATGCGGGCCATGGAGGACATGGCTTCTCCTTCCACAAGCCTTGCAGGACCAGGAGGTAATGGTATTATCCTCTATTGTGTACCAGTGAGCGGAAAACTATCGAGTTGCTAAATTAATTGGGAGTAGATTACGGACGTCCCTTGGATTCGAGGGGTGATTTCGGAAGGACTAAATTGTCCTTCAAACGAAAACCTCCGTTAACTCGAAGTCCAAGATGGACTCCGTCTAGTCCTCAGGGAAGAGGCTCGCTTCCATCAGAAGTCTCTCTTCTGGAATGATCGCGATAGAGACCCTAGAAATCCAGGAATTTCCAGGTTTCTACAACCATCCTTTTCTGGTTCCAAAACCAGGCGGCTCGTTCCGTCCACTCATAAATCTGAGCTGGATAAACAAGCTGATCGTGGCTCCAAGTTTATATATGGAGTCCATCCGATCGGTCAGAGCGAGTTTTCGGGTGTACGACTATGCTACATGCATAGATCTCAGGTTGCGTACTTTCACGTCATGGTACATCAGGCGTTCAGAAAGTATCTTCGCTTCTTCATCATAGGAGTCGTGTATCAGCTCCGAGCAATGTGCTTCGGTCTGAATCTAGCCCCCTGGGCTTTCACTCGAATAACGAACTCGGTAATGACTCATTTCCGAGCTCATTCGTCTGCGATAACGTTGGCCTACCTGGACGACATTCTTTAGAGGTATGGCAATGAGTTAATGCTTCAGAATGATGTGCAGTATCTGCTTCTATTGCTCCGACGTCTCGGTTTCATAAGTAAACGAGGAGAAGTCGGATCTGGTATCGTCCAGGTCATTCACCCACCGGGGGATGAGCTTCGAGATGCACAACATTCTCGTTCCTCTGCCGTTAACCAGAGCGAAATTAATCAGTTGTTATGCTCACTATTGTCTTCGCTCAGACTAGGTCTCAGCGAGAGATCTCATGAGACTGATACGTTTGTGCAGAGCTGCCGCGATTTTATTTGATGGGGCGATTACGCACTTGTCCTCTCCAATTTCTTCTGATCCAGAATTGGAGGGTGAAGATTTTTTTGGTCGATACAGACATCTTCTTGTCAATCAGGTGAATAAGAGATTCAGACTATGGCAGGTTTTCAGTGGTTCACTCAGGGAGTTCCACTGCAATTGTCGGATCCGAGTTTTACAGTTTTGACGGATGCCAGTCAAACAGGTTGGGTCGTATCATTGAGCCCAACGGATTTGAAGGGCCAGGGTTTTTGGGATCCGTAGTTCCTAATCAAGCACATTAACATCAAGAATGATGTCATTTTGGCTTGAGCTACGTTATTGGATGAACGTTATTCAGAATGCCCATGTGCTAATTCTGTCCGAGAATTTGACGGTATTAGCGTATTTTCGGAACTGGGGAGACACTCATTCCATTCTGTTATTCATGTTAACGGAAGGAATCTTTCTGTTTGTACTAGAACATCAAGTTCTCCTATCGGTCCGTGATATTCCGGGTCGTCTGAACGTATTAGCGGACTCCCTTCACGGAGGGGCCGCTTGTTGCTGCCAGAATGGACTTTCAACAAACTAGTATTCAATCAGATTTGCTACCAAGGAGAACGGCCAATGACCGACTTATTCGTGACACATCTCAATAATCAGTTGCAGACGTATGTGTCACAATGTTCGGATCTTCGAGCTTTTGCAGTAGACGCTCTATCGATATCGTGAGACGGAATAATAGGATATGCGTATCTTCCAGCGCCGTTGATTCAGCAGATATTGCTCATGTTAATATCTCAATGCAATATTCTGTTGGTAGCATTCCTAGCTCCACAAAGACCGTGGATTAATCTACTCAGGCGTCTGTTGTGGGACATGCCGTGGAAGCTTCCTCCACATTTCGGTCCATTCTATGGTCAGATGGATTCAATTTACTATCAGTACTGCTTATGATAATATCTTCAATCAGCAGTCTGTTCTTTAGTTGTAAGCTCACGAAGTAAGAGTTCTTTCTACATCATGGGCTTATGCTAATAATGTTACTATTACAGATCTAATGAGGGCTACATATTGGTCTTAGCCCTCCACTTTCACGAATTTGTATCTGAGAAATATTGAGTCCATTTCTGCAGATCTGCATTGTTTAGGTCCGTTATTTTTCACTCAGAATGTCGTCCACTAAACAGTGGCAACTATATATATGTAGGCTTTAGGTTCCGGCAGTAACTCTGTCCTGCTGCCCTCTTCGCTCTGGAGAATTTGATCCAGGGCAAGGGGAAGGGGGGGGGGGGGGGGGGGGGACGAGTGTTCCCTTAGGTCACCTGCTTTATAGTGTAAAGCAAGGGAATACTTCCCTTGGAGTCAGTAGTTCCGAGTCGGTACCGGGATGGTTTTAAAGTAAAGCTAATGTTTACTCATCTGTGTAATTTCTTTTAAGTGTTGCTCGGTGTGAGACATTTGTATATATCACATGTTAATCGGGCGTTAATATACAATCCTCGGACACTTTTAAATGAGTATATAGAGTCTCATTTTGCTGGACTTCCTTATTTATTGGCTTTCCTTTAAAAAATATTAGTATAAAGGGTTATACTGGATGTTAATAGAGATCATTGATGTTATTGCGCTCAATTACAGAATGGTGTTGTGTCTTTCTTTTTGATACAAATAAGAAAGATACATGTAAAGCCTATCTCTCATTTCCTCCTTGAGGGGATAGTTCTGTTATATGTAATTGAGTCTATTGGATTTTCCTTTATGTCCTAGGCCCTCCAATCTTTTTACTATTCAGCTAAGTCTGGGTCATTGGTACAGTATAAAAATGTTAAAAAATTTATAGTAATTTATATATTTTTTATACTTACCAGTGACCCAGATGGGGATGGCCCTCCCATGAGTTGGGAACTCATACCTCCCTGCTGAGTACATATCGCTTACCAGGCACTGGTTGTAAGAATGATAATTGCGCCAATTTCGAGACCTCCTTGACACTGCGCATGCGCAGTGGAGTAAAAGTATGGAGGACCATATAGGACATGTAATTTTTGGTTTTAGATGCAAATTTTGGGGATTGGGGGGTAAAATTTGTGTTTGGCCCTAGATATTTTAGAGTTAGCACCAGCTAAGTCTGGGTCATTGGTAAGTATAAAAAATATATAAATTACTATAAATTTTTTAACTTTCTTGTTGTATAGATGTGTCATCCACTCAATGCTGCGATCATATTTGGCGCTCAGCTACACAAGGTCCTCCCATTCTGATGTCATGTGTCTTGTGAATGAATGTTTTATAAGTTTAATTTTCCCCCGAAGTTTTTATCTACACCGTCTTTAAATCCACCCAGTGATCTCCACCCCATTGCAATGAATACTTTTCTAATTCCTTCGATTGATCAGTCAAAGGTCCTTTTCTTAAGACATTAAATGAAATATGTAAATTACATTCAAATAGAAAATGGTATTGTTTTCACAAAATTGTGATGACAAAAGTGGTAAATGAAAACAATCTGCATGAACCCAGGAGTAGCTTCCAGCCGATTCTTTCTGGATCAGTGAAAGCATTAAATCTGTGTTTGTTATGTAATTTCTTAGAATTTTCTTTTTCAGGATACTTTATGCAAAGTAAGAGAACTGGTGGATGACAACAAATGGGTAAGAATGAAAAAAGACTGGGATGGAAGAGAAGTGAGTGTTAATAAATTAAACGATTTTTTCAAAATTTGACTCTTTTTATCATGCTAAACATTTTTTGTCTCATGGTCTTCATGGTAAGTATTGACCCATCTGTTCATTTGTCTGATCATCTATTTATATTGATTCTCACAAATGGTTCTTGGATGGAAAACTTTGATTTTCACAAAATGTTCTTTTGATTCTTGTAATAGATTCTGAAAGTGACCTTAAATGGCAGAGAATTCTACATACTAATTGTTCCCTCATAATAAGGTAACACTTTGACTTAACAGTGGTGTCTACTGAAGTCTTGGCTGCTAATACAGGCAGAAAAGACTAAACTAGAAACTGCAACCAATGTACTGTGACTTCCATCAGTAAGACGACCAAAAGCCTGTATGTAGGAACATGTGTTCCACATGTACATGTAAGGCAAGAAACTCCACAACTAGGAACTAGGCCCTTAGCGTTTAAACGCTCGTAAATATTATAATATGGGGTCTGTTTTCACTATGGAATATGTACTGGCTGAACTCATAAGGATACAATAGAACTCTCAAATTCTAAGTTATTTAAGAACTGAAAATTCAGTTTGCGAGAATCAAAAATGATTCATCAAGTCAGGAAGAAACATAACATAATTGCCAAAACTGTCTGTACCATTCTTAAAATCATCTTTCAGATTTTTGTATAATTTCATCAGTAACCTCACAGCCATAGCTTATGATTCATTAAGTCAGGAAGAAACATAACATAATTGCCAAAACTGTCTATACTATTCACAAAAATCATCTTTCAATTTTTTGTTTAATTTCATTAGTAACTTCACAGCCATAGCTTATGACCCATCAATGGAATGAGCTTGAGGGGTCATAAGCAGACGTGTAAACTCTCCCGGGATGCCCGGGAAAATCCCAAAATTTCAGTGTAGTTCCTGGCCTCCCGGATGGGAATCAGTTTTGGACCAAAAATTTCGGAAAACAACAGTCGAATATTCCTTTCCCGTTGTAACTTATGTAAAACGTTCGGAGTCAAATTACATGCATTTCAAACTCTGGTAAAAACTCATGAAGCAGTAAAATATGGGTTTAAGTTAAATTTATTTAAGAAAAGGGTATTTTATGATATATATTTCAACTGTGTTCATGTTTATTTCTGTTTTTTTCTTCGTAATCGGAGATTCGTGATCAGTGTGCGAGTGTCGAAGTGAAAATAGGTGACTCACTTTCAAAAAAATTGAAAACTCCACCTTCATTTAAATGCAGTTTTTGGGTAAATAAAATATACAAAAAGAAATTAAATAATATCTGTTTATTTATTCATAGAAGAGCTTTAATTCTCATTCCTTTTCCAAATCAAAACGTAAACAACACGTTGACCTCAACTATTTAACACAGATTAAAAATAGGTTAAAGTCGCTTAGGATGCCGAAAAATTATGGCTTCATTTTTATATATAATGGACTTATTTTCTAGCACTACATTTATTCCGTTGTGCTGACTACAGAACTGTTAACTGTTGGCCGTCTGTACACAGAAAATTTTGAATGGAATTAAAAAAACACACAAAAAAAAAAAATGCTTCAGTGATGAAAAGAAAAGGTTTGTGCTGTACTAATCTTCTTGAAGTAACTGAACATTAGGACATCTTTTCCTGTTAACATTTCCAGACTTTGGAAATTATTAGCTTAGGCCATAAAAAAAGAACCTGTTTCTCAGGCCTGCGCGCATGCTCATTTTTGGTGTGCATGCAACCTTTTTATGACCCCCGAAAATCTTTTTTATAAAAATCGAGATATTGTGCTCATTTTGGTAAATCGATAGTACCGAACGCTTGCATTAGCAAAATCTAAATTAACACATTCCAAGCTTATTCTTCATCATATGTTAATAAAGTAGGTGTATTTTAGCAATATTCACGACAGAAGATGTTTTATTCTGTAAGAGGTAAGTCATAAAGACAGCCTGAACGACAGTGGCTTTCACTGTTTCTGACTGACAATAAACAGTCACAAAAGGGAATGGTCGATTTGCACCAACCCCAAAGTCGCTTCACGCCATCCCATAAAATGGTGCAATTCGACTTTTGAGATGGTGCGAATCGACTTCGGCGTGGTGCGAATCAATTTTGGAGGTGATGCCAGTCGATTGTTTTTGTAATAATATATTCTCAGGGTAAACTCGTTTGGGGCGATTGACCGGTTTCGACAAACTTTCATTTCCAGGTTGTGTTTTTTACTCAACAATTTCAGCTTTGAGTTGCTTGGAAACGCGAATGTGCTGGTCAAGGTTGACAGCGATTTGATGTTTCAGCATATATATTTTCACACTGTCGTCCAACTTCTCAGCCCAAATTTGATATCTCGGGTTGCCAGGTAGGGGATTTTGATATCAGAGTTGAGGCCATTGAAATATGTGAGTATCGTCACTGGTGACTACCTTAGATGGTAGAAAGCATATTAAGTGAAAAAAGACATGTTTTTTTTAGCTCAACTTTGGCAAAAAAAAAGACATGTTTTTTTTAGCTCAACTTTGGCAAAGCCAAATTTGAGCTTTTGTCATGGCCCGTCGTCTGTCTGTCCGTACGTCAACAATTGGATGCGGCTCGGGTTAGAGGCCGTATTTATGAACTGATCTTTACGAAACTTCTTGGGTACCTTTGTTATGACCGTGGGACGAGAACGAATGTTTTTGTGTGCGGTCCGAAATTCAAGATGGCTGCCAGCCGCCATTTTGTACCGACGATGCAGAAATCCGTTTTTTGTACAGAACTTCCATATGAAAGCTCTGATTTGAAGAATTTTTTGTATGAATGTTTAGTACCATGAGATACATTACATATCATACAGGTTTTTTTCTCGTGCTTAAATTATGCAAATTAGACTAACTTTGATTTATTTAGTGGTACTTTCTGCACTGTCAGTGCAAATGCCAATATGGCTCGGGCTAGAGGCCGCATTTATGAACCGATCTTTACAAAACTTCTTGGGTACCTTTTTATCACCGTGGGACGAGAACGAGAGTTTTTGGATCCAGTCCAAAATTCAAGATGGCCGCTGGCAGCCATTTTGTTCAAAGTTAGGGGCAATCGGATTTTTGCGCAGAACTTCCACATGAAAGCTCTGATTTGAATAATTTTTTGTATGAATGTTTAGTACCATGGGATACATCACATATAATACGGTTTTTTTTCTCGTGCAGAAATTATGCAAATTAGATGAACTTTGATTTTTTCAGTGCTACTTACACACAGTAAGTACACATGTCAATACGGCTCGGGCTAGAGGCTGTATTTATCAACCGATCTTCATGAAACTTCTTGGGTACCTCTGTTATCACCTTGGGATGAGAACGAGTGTTTCTGAGTGCGGTCCAAAATTCAAGATGGCTGCCAGTGGCCATTTTGTACTGAAATTAGGTCTAATCAGTTTTTTGTACACAACTTCTATACAGTTCAGGCTAGAGGCCGTATTTATGAACCGATCTTTACGAAACTTATTGGGTACCTTTGTTTTCACTGTGGGATGAGAACGAGTGTTTTGGGGTGTGGTCCAAAATTCAAGATGGCCACCGGCAGCCATTTTATACCAAAATTAGTGCAATCAGTCTTTTGTACAGAACTTCTGTATGAAAGTTCTGATTTGAATAAATTTGTGTATGAATGTTTAGTAAAATGGAATACATCACATACAGTACAGGTTTTTTTCTCGTGCAGAAATTATGCAAATTAGATGAATTTTGATTTATTTAGTGCTACTTATACACTGTAAGTGCACATGTCAATATGGCTCATGGTAGAGGCTGTATTTATCAATCGATCTTCACAAAACTTCTTGGGTACCTTTGTTATCACCTTGGGACAAGAACGAGTGTTTCTGGGTGCGGTCCAAAATTCAAGATGGCTGCCAGTGGCCATTTTGTACCGAAATTAGGTCCAATCAGTTTTTTGTCACAACTTCTATACAGCTCGTATTTATGAACTGATCTTCACGAAACTTCTTGGGTACCTTTGTTTTCACCATGGGACAGGAATGAGTGTGTTTTGGGGTGCCTTTGTTATCACTGTGCTATGAGAACAAATATTTTGAGGTTCAGTCAGACCCACTCTGGGACTCAAAGATTTCTTTTCTAGTTTAGCATCTGACTGTCACCCACCGTTACAATACTTTACCTATACATTTGTTACAGGCTACGGTCAGTATTTATGTACAGACTGTTACACTACTTTATATGTACCTTTGTTATCAGGTCATTACCTAGATGTTTGTCATTGCTGTGTTACATACTATACATGTACATGTCTTGACAAGTTGAGCTACAGTGTCATTGACACTTTCATTTGTTGATTTGTTTTATTTGAAATAAAAATACAGCTTCTATTTAAAATATACATGTGCATTTTTTATTAGTCAGACTGTCAGACCATTATTCTGACATGTACAGCTTTACATCTAACACTATTTTTGCAGTATTCTGTATATTTGAGACCGTGAAACATAAAGCAAATGTTCTATAAAAGCCTCTGAGGAAAAAAAAAAAAAACGCCCACCTGCATGCTTTTTTGAAAAAAATGGCATGAAAAACAGACAATCAACTTTGTGTGGCCTTAGTAGACTTTGATAAAAGTAAACTACAGGTGGTGTGCTCTGTGGGTGGGGGTCATGAAGAAGAGGATGGCTTGGGGGGGGGGGGGGGGGGGGTCAAATCAACAATTATTTTATGATTTTTATCTCAACTTTGGCAAAGCCAAATTTGAGGTATGTCTGTCCGTCCGTCGTGCTGTCAACACGGCTCGGGCGAGAGGCCGTATTTATGAACCGATCTTTACAAAACTTCTTGGGTACCTTTGTTTTCACCGTGGGACGAGAATGAGTGTTTTGGGGTTCAGTCTGAAATTCATGATATTTTATGATTTCTATCTCAACTTTGGCAAAGCCAAATTTGAGGTATGTCTGTCCGTCTGTCGCGCCGTCAACACATCTCGGGCTAGAGGCCGTATTTATGAACCGATCTTTACAAAACTTCTTGGGTACCTTTGTTTTCACCGTGGGACTAGAACGAGTGTTTTGGGGTCCAGTCTGAAATTCAAGATGGCCGCTCTTAGCCATTTTGTACAAAATTAGGTGCAATCTGATTTTTGCACAGAACTTCCATATGAAGGCGCTGATTTGAATAATTTTTTGTGTGAATGTTTAGTACCATGGGATACATCACATATAATACAGGTTTTTTTCTTGTGCATAAATTATGCCAATTAGACTAACTTTGATGTATGTAATGTTACTTTCAGCACTGTAACTGCAAATGCCAATACGGCTCGGGCTAGAGTCCGTATTTATGAACCGATCTTTACAAAACTTTTTGGATATCTTTGTTACCACCGTAGGATGAGAACAAGTGTTTTTGGGTCCTATTCAAGGTGGTCACTGGCGACCATTTTGTACCGAAATTAGGTGCAATCAGTTTATTGTACAGAACTTCTATGTGAAAGATCTGATATGGATAAATTTTTGTACGAATATTTAGTAACATGGAATACATCACATATATTACGTTTTTTTTCTTCGTGCATATATTATGCGAATTACTCTTTTTCTCTTATTCATTATTGTTGACTTGGTCACAACAAATACTGATTCCTGTCATATTCATTATTGTTGACCTGGTCACAGCAAATACTAATTCCTGTCATATTCAAAGTTGAGCTACATTGTCATTGACACTTTCATTTAACATAGCATGAATGCATCAGCATAATTGACAACTAGATCTGGATATAACCTAGTGTTAATGGTGGTCCATGGGCTTAAAATTCTCAAGTTTTTTCTTTTGTTTTGTCCCCGCTGCGAACTTTTCCCTGAAATCCATCCCATTTCCCTGAAAATCACCCTCAGGTTCCCTGAAAAATTATTCTGGAGGTTAACATGTCTGGTCATTAGCTATATCTTATTGGTAAAAAATGAAAATGTTTAGTTATTAAAGAAATTCTTTTGCAAGAGCTATTCATGTTCAGTAAAGCGTTAAGTGCTTTTCTGTATTACTTTTCAGTGTTGAATGACTCAAATATAGATCAGTGCACAGTTGCCTCCAATTTGATTTCTTTAAAATGGTACAGGGGACCCTGTGAATTGAATAGCTACTTTGTGAGTTAAAAATATTTAACAGGAATTGGATCATTTTTCATACATTCATGTGATGAACTGATCATTTATCCTCTTATTTCATGTTTAAGTTTGACTGAGCTCAAAGCTCTCTCAAACAAGATATACTATTAAAAAAAAAGTAAGGGCTATCCAAACTGATGTTGATATTTTCGGAAAATGGTATTGGATATGCGTGATTGGACACATCAATATGTTACCAAGTTTAGTGTGGATCATGAATGTCACCAGCCCACGAAAACTTTGTGCAGGTTTTTCGCACGAGTGCTGTGTGGGGTACATTTTAAAATTTTCATTTGTACTCTGTGGGTTTTTTCGGAGGTCATCGTTCTTTTCTCTGCATAAAAAATTTGTTCATCAATAATTTCTTGTCGAAATGTAACTTTTGAGGTGTGCGAAGACTGACACGTGATGATTGTTTACACGCCATTGGAAGCTGGCAACAGACAGACTGCAGTGGCTCAAATTCTCAATGTTACTCAGTCGATGATTAGCAGGTTGTGGTCATGCTACCATCAGACAGGCAATGTTGATGACAGACATTGGTCAGGACGTCCAAGGGCGACAACTGCTAACCAGGATCGTTTCATCCGAACCACAGCATTAAGTAACTGCCATCAAAGTGCCTCAGAAATTGGACAGCAGCTTCACCGAGCGACAGATGTGCGAGTCAGTGGTCAGACTATCGAATCCGCCTACACAGCTGGAATGTATGCTTGACTACCTCGAATAATTCCACGTTTGACTGAATGTAACATCACAGCAAAGTGTAATTGGTGTGGAGCATGACAGCTCTGGGACAATCGTCGGTGGAGCAACATCATGTGATGAATGTGTTAACTAGTGGAGTGCTATTCTGAAGTGCAGGTACCATGACTTAAAGACTGTGGATGTGTTTCATATTATCTTTAAAGTCTGCATGCATGTGCCTTGTTACAATTTATTAATCAGTTTGGCAGAGGGATTATATTGAACTCGAAGCCTACAGCTTCTTGTTCAATATTATCCCTCCGCCGAAATCGATCTCGCGTGGTAAAAATGACAGTTCGAATGTGTATACTGTTCTGTATTTATTGCATGCCTACAGTTTACTAAAAAAATTATTAAAAACACAAATTATTGCCAAAAATAACCAAAACATAAAAAAGTTAAATAATGATTTGTATTGTTCAAGGACAATACAGAAAAATTTATTGTTTGCTTCGGTTTTTGCAGAAAAAGCATGTATTTTATGAAAATAAAAGCATAGGCGTGCAATAAAGCATATTTATCGATGTTTTAATCCTAGAATTGTGTTTCTATCTGTAGAATATGTCCATTGAACTGAATAAAATGCCCAGAAATCTCATTGATAATGAACTTAAAACCTGGTAACTATTCGAAACTATTATCTGACCCTCAAACTTGAATTGAATTTGTATCGAGTATCAGAGGTCAAATTGAATGATAGGCAAATATTCAAAATTCTCAGGGGCCTAGTTCAGGAATAAATCTATTTAAGTTTGCTTGTTTTTAGCTCACCTGACTGAAAGTCAGGATGAGCTATACTGATCACTCACTAGGCTTGGGACGATATCCCGGGACTCCAGTATGTACCGATACCGCAACCCACGATACGGGTATGGGTGCAGACGTCCAAATTTTGTCGTATCGCGATACCACTATATACATGTTTTGTACGTGAGTCTGGAAGTCTGGAAAAAGTATGGAATTTTTAAAAATGTTTTCCCTGCCTGGAAAAAGTATGGAAAATGATATTTTCATGTAAATGGTATGGAAAAAGTATGGATATTTAATTAACTGTATTCAGAAACACTTTCACTGTTCATGAAATTCCAATTTCTTGCTAAATTTCTCTTTATTTTAGTTTTTATTTCGTTTTGAATCAAATTTTGAAACTCGTAAAATTTAGGCCTTTGTAACCCAACACAGAAATAACGAGTATTAACGACCATTAATCGATCCATATATTTCCGTGATCAAAATGGCTGCACCCACTGATAATGTGTTTATGTTGTTAATGTCAAGACAAACAATACACAAACTTGAAAGTTTGATCTGCTAAGTTGAGCGATTGTGCAATACTGTCAATAAATTAAAGTGAAATGAAATGGGAAAATGTTTGTTTTCAGAAACATGGTTGGAAAATCCCAAATACACACACTGGATTAGCGGGAACACGAACTTCAAAACAAAGTCAGAGGCAAAATGTCTCGTTTGTGACAAGTGTTTTGACGTCTCAGATACATGGTAAGTGGCATTAACAAGACATAAGGCCTCCAGAAAACATACTATTTTGAATCGAAAATTCTAAAAAAAACCCAAAACAAAACAAACAAAAAAACGCAACACAGCCAACAGTAACTGTTGTTAATTGATTTGTTACTCAAGTAAAAGAATTTTAATAGTTTTGTTTCATTAGTTGTGGTAATTGGTGGTAAAACTCAAGAGAACTGGCAGTGAGTCTAAACTCCAATACACTGCATGTACATGTAAGTGTTTTGTAAGATACATTTTTATGTGTACGCATACTATGTATGGTACACATAATGCCGGCATCCAGGGTGACCATCCGTCGTTCGTCCATCCTTTGTCCGTCCGTCTGTCTGTCCGTCTCTCTGTCCATAAACAATTTGGTTTCCGTTCATTTAAAGTCGAACGCCTTGACGAATTGACATCAAACTTTCAGAAGTTGTTTTTAGCATTAAAATACAGGTCAAGTTCGATATTGGTGTTTCTCGGTCCATCCGCTGCAGAGTTATGGCCCTTTGAAAACACAATTTTTCTAAAAAAATTGGTTTCCGTTCATTTAAAGTCGAATGCCTCGACGGATCGACATCAAACTTTCAGATGTTGTTTTGTAGCAATAAAATACATGTCAAGTTCGATATTGGTGTTTCTCAGTCCATCCGCTGCAGAGTTATGGCGCTTTGAAACCACAATTTTTTTTAAAAAAATTGGTTTCCGTTCATTTAAAGCTGAACGCCTTGACGGATTGACACCAAATTTTTCAGATGTTGATTTTATACACCCGTTTGAAAAACGGGACGTATTATGTGAATGGTCTCTCCACCCGTCTGTCTGTCTGTCCGTCCATGGAAACATTTCGTTTCCGGACGATAACTTTAGTTGTAATGGATTGAGCTAAGTTAAATTTGGCATGTGGATTTAGTATGACAAAATACAGGATGGGCTCGATTTCCATTTCTAGCGGCCCATTTGCAGTAGAGTTATAGCCCTTTATTTATGGGAATTTAGCCCAACTTTTCGTTTCCGGACGATAACTTTAGTTTGCCCTGACCGATTTATTTCAAATTGTCAGTTTTTTGTTTTTGACCACAAAATACAGCTCAAGTTCACTTTTGACCACAATCGCATATATCTTTCCAAGAGTTATTCCCCTCGAATGATTGCAAATTTGTGGATTTTGTGGTTTCCGGATGATAACTTTAGTTTGCCTTGACCGATGTTTTTCAAATTCTCAAGATTTTGTTTTTGACCACAAAGCACAGCTCAAGTTCACCTTTGGCCATAATCACATGTACCGTTCCATAGTTATTCCCCTTGAATGATTGCAAATTTGTGAATTATGTGGTTTCCGGATGATAACTTTAGTTTGCCTTGACTAATTTGTTTCAAATACTCAGATTTTGTTTATGACCACAAAGCACAGCTCAGGTTCACTTTCCGCCAAAATCGCATGTACCTTTCCAGAGTTATTCCTCTTGAATTTGTGCATTTTGTGTTTTCCGGATTATAACTTTAGTATGGCCTAATTGTTGGACATAGAATGCATCAAATATTTGGTTTCCGGATGATAACTTTTATTATTTGTTTTCCGATTGGTTCCAAACTTGGTATGTTGTTTAATCACAACAAAATACAGGTCAAGTTCGAATATGGGGTTGGTCCAAACAATTTTCACCCTCACCCCCATCCTTACCCCAACCCTTCAAAAATACAAAATGGGCGTATATTGTCCTGCTATGCGGTGCTCTTGTTAACGGATACCATCCTTTTTACCGGCAAAAAGTATTACCCACATAGAAGAAAAGATCATAAGAAATATCAAAGATGTGTTGCAAGAAAGATGTGTGATAATCGTATAATTACAGAGGCACTGTTTCTTAGGAAGCACACAACTTATTGGTGTTTTAACAGTAGCCAATCATTATTATTTCATATTTGAAATCAATGAGATAATGTCGTTTGAAACATAAACAGCCCTCTGAAAACAATATATTAAATAAGTTTTAACAATGTTCTCGTGCTTGCAGACCTCGCAGAAAAAAAATAACACCAGAAATTCGACAAAAGATTGTCTGTTTACACAGAGATGGGAGCAGCTTTAAAGACATTGTCGCCATACTTTCTGAAAATTTTGACAGACAAGTTCACAAACGAAGTGTGGAGAGATTAATTGAAAAATTTGAATGTTATGGAACTATTGCAGATAAACCTAGGAGTGGTTGGCCTAAAAAACTAACAGACCTCCAAAGACAATTACTAGATGAAAGTATTTACGATGATGATGAAGCAGCATCTAACACATTACGTGTGAATTTCGTATTAGAAATTTCCAAGTCTACCATCAACAGAGAAAGGCGTATGCTGGGATGGGTGTGGAAATCAGTGCAACACTGCCAGGTTGTGCGATTTCAAAATCGACCCAAGAGAATTCAATTCGCCATTAACTGTGTGCAGACGGGTGAAAACTTCAATGATGTGCTGTGTTCTGATGAGTCAACGATTAAATTAAAAAGTGGGTCCAAAAAGTACTATAGGAAGCTAAATGAACCATTTCAGGGAAAAGGCAAATATTCTGTGTATGTGTGGGGAGGAATAAGTAGGAGGGGAAAAACTCAACTTCATATGTTCACAGGAATTATGGATAGTGAATATTATCAAAACATTCTACGTACCTATGTTGTGCCTTTAGTGAATTAAACCTATCCCGGGGGCTATAGACTCTACCAGGATAATGATCCTAAGCATACGAGCAAAGCGACGCAGGAATTTATGCGTAATTAATGAATCAGTTGGTGGCCTACCCCTGCCGAATCACCTGATTAAAATCCAATAGAAATGATATGAGGAACAATGAAAGAATACCTGTGTAACCACATCAGACCAACATGCAAAGAGGAGCTGATTCACGGAATATGTTTTTATTGGGACAGTATGGTGACAGTTGAACAAATAAACAGAAACATTGCCCACATTCAAAGTGTGATCGTTAAGTTATAGATGTAGAAGGGAAAGCTAGTGGCGAATAGGTGTTTTATCTGCAGAGCAGGGGTGGGGGGGGGGGGGGGGTGCCCACTGATGTGGATGAGACAATCGCCCCAGAGACAACTCGCCCTTGTCTGTGGGTATTGCCAGGAACTTTAAGGGGGGGGGGGGGGGGTGGTGGTGGCAGGGGTGGGGGGTGTTCATAGGGTTTAAAAAAAATTTCGGAGCGAGAAAATGGCGTTTTTGCATACATGTAGACTTGTTTTTAAATTTTGTCACACTGGACCATGGTTCGGGCCCTTGTGAGAAAATTTTAAAATAAGCCGTAAAAAAAAACACAATTTAGCCGCTCAGAGAACCCAAATTATGGCAGCCATGACCCCAGTCCAAACTTGGACCCACAGTCAGTAATATAATTTTTTGGTTTGGTACAACCTGTGACAGGTTGTACCGAACCAAAAAATTATATTACGGACTGTGGGTCCAAGTTTGGACTACCACGATCCAGCAATGCACCTGCTCCCGACCATTTGCTAATAATGCCAAGAAAAAATATCCCCCCCCCCCTCACCACCATATACCGTACAAATATACGTGTGAATATATCTATACAAAAGGGAAGGGGTATATTTTCTCTCGGCATTCTTTTTCATCAAATGGTCGGGAGCAGGTACCTGTGCTATATTACACACATTTGATCACAACAGAATTCATTAAACTGCGACAGACCATTGGTAGCCTAAACTGACCGCGATGTTTTGTTTAGAGCCACTAGTAGCGCCGGACTTGCCGATCGGGTGATTTCCCGGTGGGTCAAGTGGGCCAGTCTTTCGCAAGTGTTGTCTGCTATCCTTGGGGTAAAGGGTTAAACACCACTAAAAAATATAAAACAAAGAAGTTATTGAACTATGGCACCATGTTAGCAAAAGATGATGCCATTTGTCACAGTCCACTCTATCTGTTGAATAACCAAAAGTTTAAACGCCGATGAAAGTCTTGAAAAGATGTACCTGGAGTAGGTATCAATTGTCTTGGCTTGTCTTTCCATATTTGAATTTCGTTTGCTCTTAGCTCAGGTGGAATTGCTCATAAAACACTTAATCTAATTGCCTTGATTTTTAAAGTATTTAGCTGTCCTTTGAGGGCATAAACCTTTCTGTTCACACATATATTTCTCATTTCTCCAAGGGTGAAAATTTTACAAATCAGTGTTTTGGTCAAATCCTTTCGTGAAAGTCTACATTCTTTGATGGCTGCAGTTGCAGTATCTGGGTTTATGACATAACCCCCCATTGCTAGAATGGGTGGTTTGGCTGATGACTCCCTTATAGCATGCTCAATGGTTTCCTCATTTAAATTTGATGGCAAGTCTCCAACGTAAATATTCCAAAAGGAAGGGTTAGTCACTGTATATTTACTGTTGTTCCTTATTGAAACATTTGATGATGGATTTTTGGATTGAAAGTTTTCGATCAACTGTTTTTGCTTTTCAAGTTCTAATTTTTAGCTTTCTATTTGATTTGCCTGTTCCTGGATGACTAAGTCAAACTATTCATCCTATCATTTAAAGAAGCAAGACCTTTCACCTCAACCTCGGTTTTGCCTAAATGGTCCATTAGTGAAAGCTCATCCACCATTGAGCACTCAGTATTGTTGAAAATAATTGCTTCAAGCTTCTCGATCCTTGCATTTATGCTCACACTATCGATGGGGACAGCTATCACAGGTTGGTTCATTTCCTTAACAACCCCGCCCCCAAGACAAACTCTGTCAGAAATTTTGACCTCTTTCTGAAATTTTGGCCTCATTTTTACTAGAATTTGTTTGCAAAATGGAAAATTTTTTGGTTGTTTTCCTAATACTTTAACCCTTTGACCAACGTGGATAGCAGACCACAAATGCAAACAAATTTCTTGAAAAACGAAAATTTTCATTTTGTCTCAAAAACAGTTTCTATACCATCAGCAATTTTAATTTACCAGACCAGGAAGTGTCTCGCAAGAGGATAATTAAAAAAAGTAATACATCATAAATTCCCAATTCCACATGCATACATGTTGGTCAGTCAGACTTGACAATCTTCAAATTTGACTCATCGCTCATCGAATCCATGTGAATGGAGGGGGCATACAGTTAGTCAGTTACAGAATTTCCACTTAAATAAATAGTAAAAACTCCCGCTCAATCTTACCAAAGCAATACTGCACAATTATAGTTGTTGTAATTTAGAAACTCTAACATTAGCACTAGTGGCAGACCGCAAAATGGTAAGCCTGCGCAGTAAAAGAAAAACCAAAAATGGTGTACTTTTCATTGAGCTGCTAGTTGCCGCTTGCAGCTCAATGGAATGTACACCATTTTGGTCATACGGTGGTCTGTGATATTTCAGACTGTTTAGGGACATGGTCCCCATGAAGGGAGGGGTGAGGGCAGACTCTTACCTTTTTTTCACAATTGATGTCTTTCCAGCTGGAATAGCTTTCTGTGTCGCTTTTGCTTTGCCTTTCTGGGATGGTTTAGTCTGTTAAAACTGTCCCTGTCCATTATCACATGAATAGACTATTATTGTCTACATTGAAGCCCCATTCCACTAGTTTATTTGACGATGAAGGGTCAGTGAAGAAGGTTAAAAAAGCAACTTTTTTGCCATGGGAACCCCGGGAAGTGAACAGTGCTTGTTTACAGTGGTAAACAAATCCTGTTAACTAGTAAAATAGGTCCCAGGAACCAATGCCTGAGGTGGAAGTCCTTTAAAATGGGCAGCATTGGGATAAAGGATTGGCTATTGACTTCACCTCTTTGTTGCATTTACAAATAGCCATAGTTGCAGAAAAGTGGCATTAAACACCATAAATAAATAAATAAATAAATAAATAAATAATTAACCCACCTTTTTATCCTGTGACATAAGCTGTTTTCTTCTTTTTCCATGTCTTGCCAGCTGCCTTCTTTGCTTATGATACCTGATGCAATATCTTCTTTCTTCCCACCCCATTGGGCATTCTCTACTGTTCTGCCTTTAATGAGTCTACCCTCATCTCTTATACGTCCACGAGGGAGTACCATAATATCACTTTCATCGAATTTGACCAAAAAGGGACTTGATTCTTTGGTGTCCATTCTAGATAACATGTCTGGTGTTAGATACTTATTAGATGAAGTGACCAAGAGATATCACGCAGACATATATCCATTCAGAACAGTCCCTTTTTGGACGTGATTGGGCAACTGTGATGGCTACAGGGGCCCGAAGCCCAAAAACCTTTAGCACAGTCTAGAGGTCATATTTATGAAGAAATTTAATTGTAACTTGGTAGGATGACTCCAAATAATGTCTAGATGAGAACGTCTCATTTTGATTGCGATCATGCAGCCTTGATGGGTGCCCGAGCCCAATATCCTTTAGCATAGGTAAAAGGTCATATTTATGGAAGGATTTCATTGTAACCTATTAGGTTGACTCCATATAATGCCTAGATGATGACATCCCCTTTTGGTCGTGATTGGTCAGCTGTGATGGCTGCAAGTGCCCGAAGCCCAAAAACCCTGAGCACAGTCTACAGGTCATATTTATGAAGGGATTTCATTGTAACTTTGTAGGATCTCTCCAGATGATGCCCAGATGAGATTGTCCCCTTTGGTTGCGATCATTCAACCATGATGGCTGCCCGTGCCCAAAGCCCGAAAACCTTAAGCACAGTCTACAGGTCATATTTATGAAGGGATTTCATTGTAACTTGGTAGGTTGACTTCATATAATGTCTAGATGAGAATGTCCCCTTTTGGACATGATTGGGCAACTTTGACGGCTAAAGGTGCCCGAAGCCCAAAAACCCTTAGCACAGTCTACAGGTCATATTTATGAAGGGATTTCATTGTAACTTGGTAGGATGACTCCAAATGATGTCTAGATGAGAACGTCCCATTTGGTTGTGATCATTCAGCCTTGATGGGTGCCCGAGCCCAAAAACCTTTAGCATAGGCAAAAGGTTATATTTATTGAAGGATTTCATTGTAACCTGTTAGGTTGACTCCATATAATGCCTAGATGATGACATCCCCTTTTGGTCGTGATTGGTCAACTGTGATGGCTACAGGTGCCCGAAGCCCGAAAACCTTGAGCACAGTCTACAGGTCATATTTATGAAGGGATATCATTATAACTTCGCAGGATCACTCCAGATGATGCCCAGATGAGATTGTCCCCTTTGGTTGCGATCATTCAACCATGATGGCTGCCCGAGCCCGAAGCCCGAAAACCTTTAGCACAGTCTACAGGTCATATTTATGAAGGGATTTCATTGTAACTTGGTAGGTTGACTTCATATAATGTCTAGATGAGAACGTTCCCTTTTGGACACGATTGGGCAACTGTGACAGCTTCAGGGGCCCAAAACCTAAAAACCTTTAGAACAGTCTACAGGTCATAATTATGAAGGGATTTCATTGTATCTTGGTAGGATGACTCCAAATAGTGTCCAGATGAGAACGTCCCCTTTTGGTCATGATCATTCAGCCTTGATGGCTGCCCGAGCTCAAAAACCTTTAGCATGTCTGTTGGTCGTATTTATGGAAGAATTTCATTGTAACTTGTTAGTTTGACTCCATATAATGCCTAGATGATGACATCCCCTTTTGGTTGTGGTTGGTCAACTGTGATGGCTACAGGTGCCTGAAGCCCGAAAATCTTGAGCACAGTCTACAGGTCATATTTATGAAGGGATTTCATTGTAACTTCATAGGATCACTCCAGATGATGTCCAGATGAGAATGTCCCCTTTTGGTTGCGATCAGTCAACCATGATGGCTGCCCAAGCCTGAAGCCCGAAAACCTTTAGCACAGTCTTCAGATCATATTTATGAAGGGATTTCATTGTAACTTGGTAGGTTGACTTCATATAATGTCTAGATGAGAATGTCCCCTTTTGGACATGATTGGGCAACTGTGTTGGCTACAGGGGCCCAAAGCTCTAAAATCTTTAGCACAGTCTACAGGTGATATTTATGAAGGGATTTCATTGTACCTTGGTAGGATGACTCTAAATAATGTCTAGATGAGAACATCCCCTTTTGGTCATGATCATTCAGCCTTGATGGCTGCCCGAACCCAAAACTCCAAAACCTTTAGCATGGTCATATTTATGGAAGGATTTCAGGGGCCCGAAGCCCAAAAACCTTGATCACAGGTCATATTTATGAAGGGATTTCATTATAACTTTGTAGGATCACTCAAGATGGTGTCCAGATGAGAATGTCTCCTTTTGGTTGCGTTCATTCAACCATGATGGCTGCCAGAGCCCAAAAGCCCCAAAACCTTTAGCACAGTCTACAGGTCATATTTATTAAGGGATTTCATTGTAACTTGGTAGGTTGACTTCATATAATGTCTAGATGAGAACGTCCCCTTTGGACGCAATTGGGAAACTGACGGCTACAGGGGTCCGAAGCCCGAAAACCTTTAGCACAGTCTACAGGCCATATTTATGAAGGGATTTTAATGTAACTTGATAGGATGACTCATTTTGGAATAATTTCACTGTAACTTCGTAACTTTTGTTGATATATGTTAACTGTGAGGGCCACATACATTAACAGTGAGGTCATATTAACCCACCCCTCAGCTCTTTAGTACAGTGTACACCTCAAATTTTTATCATAAACATAGCATACAGGGAACAGAAATGAACATATTCCCAATTATCACAATTCTTGTCTTATTTCATAATCCTTTCATAAACATTGAACATTATCCTTTTCATCAAACACAACACACAAGTTAAGCTACAGTGTCATTGACACTTTCATTTGCAAAACCATTACTTTTAACACTGAACAAATGCATCTCTTATCTTGGTTGAAATGTTGTTTCAGCAGTCAACACCTCAATTTGTAAGAACCCCCCATTCACAAAATACAGTATTTTGAAAGTAGTGTTCAGAATGACAAGTATTTGGAAGTTGCAGTTTGGCCCGTATACATTCATCAGAAACATTTTTAGCTCAACTTGTCTAAGTCAAGCTGAGCTATTGCCATCACTTCTCGTCCGTCGGCGTACATACGGACGTCCACAATTTCCTTTGGCGCACAGGTCGCATTTATGATCAGATCATTTTGAAACTTGGTATGCTTGTTGGGGGTGACCTCTAGATGGGAGCTATCGATTTCCTTCCACTTCCGTCAAAAAATGTTGCTGCTGGCAACGTTCTTTGAACTTAGTTTAGTCAGACCTCAATATTTCCCTTTGGCACACCCTATAGGGCACATTTATCATCACATTGCTTTGAAACCTGGTATGCTTGTTTGGGGTGACCTCTAGATGGGAGCTATCGATTTTCTTCGATTTCCATCAAAAAATGTTGCCAGTGGCAACGACCTTTGATGAACTTAGTGCAGTTATGCATCAGTATTTCCCTTTGGCACACCCTGCAGTGCACATTTTTGACTGGATCGCTTTGAAACTTGGTATGCTTGTTTGGGGTGACCTCTAGATGGAAGCTATCGATTTTCTTCTATTTCCGTCAAAAAATGTCGCCACTGGCAACATTCTTAGAACTTAGTTTAGTCAAACCTCAGTATTTCTCTTTGGCACACCCTTGGCACACCCTTGGCACACCCTACAGGGCACATTTATGATTGGATTGTTTTGAAACCTGGCATACTTGTTTGAGGTGACCTCGAGATGGGAGCTAGCTATTTTCGTCCATTTCTGTCAAAAAATGTTGCTGCTGGCAACAACCTTTGAGCTACAGTGTCATTGACACTTTCATTAATTCATCTAAAAAGGTGAGGGGTTTTAGTCATCATTCATTTTGACAAGTCTTCAGTTTTCCAAAGATGACAGTTCCCTTTCTCACCAAAGTATGTCCAGTAAATTGTTTTGTTGAATATTCTGTACTAGAATTTTAAGAGTCACCTGGGTGGAATTTCCATGTGGTGAGTGTTTCCCAAACCGGCCAGGATCGATGTACTATATCTGAGTTTGCTTGAGGTTACAAGACAATGAAAAATCAAAATATGTGAAGAATGGTGTCTAATTTAATTTTTAATACGATGGTTCGAACTGTTTGGCACAAAATTGCCTTACGCGTTATTTCTCAGACTTCTAAAGCACTGTATTCATAGTTTGATGGTCGTGAAAAACATTGTTCTTTCATCAAAAAGCAGACTTCCCAGGGTGTTCTTTCAAATGTTACTAATGAATAAATAGATGAAACACACTTGCATTGTTTTTCTGTCATTTGAACACGCTTCCCTTCTTCCATTCAACTCTGGTTAATACATGCGACCAAAATATACATTCACCACAAACTGCTGTCTCAGCGGGGAATTGATGCCCGAGTTACAATTTACTTGCCGACTTCTAGGGCAACACAGGCTACATTAAATATTGCCTCAGATTCGATCTTGGAGCACTCAATTTTACAAAAATATTTTGGGGAGGCCTTGTCTTAACTAGGACCCTCTAGTAATTAACCCTTCTCCCACTTTCCTTTCATAAAGGGAAGTGCGAGGAGGGTGTAACGATGGAGGGACCCTAGTTAGGACTGGGGGGGGGGGGGGACCCTGAAACCCTACAACAACCTTTCAAATATCGTGGTAGATCCCCCAAAAACTGGCTAGATCACCCCCCCCCCCCCTCCCCTGTATAGAATCATGGCTACACCACTGACAACACCAATCATATGTAGGTCATTTGGACTGTAGTACCGTAAGGACACAAACAGATGCATGGGAAATGGTGGGGGGGGGGGGGGGGTTGGGCGGTGCTTAGACATGGTAGGCTCTACCACTTTTTCAGACACTATATTTTGCCTGTCCCTAAGGTAGATTTAGCTTACCTCATTAAGAACGATTTCTTGAAATCAATATTTGAATGACTTAATATTAGTTAACCTTCTCCTTGCACGATTGGAGGATGAACAAATTTCTGCAGCAGGCCAGCTTTTATGATAGAAAAAGGTTTCTGCCCCAACACTACAACAAGCACATCCGATGAGGATTCGCAAGCTATATTTATGGGGAAAGAATTTAAAAAATAAATTTGAATTGCAATTGTGGGTGAGAGGGACCAGAGCCACCAGAAGATCAAATGGGCAGGGGGGCCAGAAGGGGGCACCAATATTGTTCAGTGCAATTTACTGAGGGCATAATACCAAATATGAAAGCATTGTAACTGGTGAATCGGAAGGAAGATTTTTAAACAAATTCCCTCATATTGCACACGAAGTTAAAATTTGGGCTCCCATCGGAAGCCTAAATATTAATCCAGGGACTCAATTTGAACAAATTTGAATCTGCCCCCCCCCCCCCCCCCCCCCCCCCCAGAGATGTTGTATACCAAACATGAAAGCATTCTGACAGGTGAATCTTAAGAAGAATTTTAAAAATGATTCCCCATATTGCCGTAAGTTAAAAATTCGGGCTCCTGTAATGAGCCCAAATATGAACCAAGGGGTTTCGTTTCAACAAACCTATATCTGACCCCCCCCCCCCCCTCCCTAGCCCCACCCACCCCCCATGGATGCTGTTTACTAAACATCAAAAGCTTCTAACTATTGGTGCTGGAGAAACTTTTGTAATTTTTCAAATATGCCAACTCCCCATTTTTTCGATATCCCCTATATAACACCCTGGCATAACCGATGGCATTTTTTTTTACCATTCATTTCTACTGGTCCTAGGGATGCTTCATACCAAATAAGAGTTCTCTGTTCTGTGTGGTTTGTGTTTCAGGGCTTGAAAAACTCAAAATTTGAACAAATGTGAAACAAAATTAATTTTCTTAACCCATTTTGCTTTGCATAACCTTTTTTTGAAATTGTGTAATACACATGTAAGTTATCTATATATTACGTCTCCTTCACCCATTTGGCCTGTAGTACCGTATGGGCACAAACAGAGGCATGTGAAATAATAATAATTATATGGCATTTTTTAATATGCCAAATGTTGGCTAAATCACAATGTTTCCGAGTTTCAAGTCCCAAGATGGCTCTTTCCGGGAATCTTTTTTAGGTGATTTCGTTTTAACATGTTACAAGCGCACTGGAGGACATTCAGTTTCTGGGCGAGTCGGGGAAGCTTGCCACATTGGCCCTCTTCGTGACGTGCCGGCATGTGTTGACATGTTCATATCCATTATTTTTCTCCTTTTTCCATTGATGTTGATAACTTTTTGCCAGTGGGAGGGGAGGGGTGGGGGGGGGGGAGGGTTGAAAATTTGTGAAAGACAAGTCATATTTCAACTCAATGTCTGTCACGGCACTTTTGCTTCCCATTTAGAATGTATGCGAAATTGCACACCCCCACTTTTCAGTGTCATCACCAGTTTGGTGGAATAACAACATGTTTTATAATCTTATACCATTTCCTTCGAATATTAATGAGGTTTTCAAAACAGCATGTCAAAATTATATGCCAACATCACAGGCTTGTCTCAGAACCTCGAGGCGGAATTGTGCAATCAATTGATCAACCAAACGAAAAAAAAAACGTTCAATAATTTATTTCTAAGATCTACTACAAATAAAGCTCTGTCATTTATTTGTTTTTCCCACTCCGTTTCTTATCAACCTACCTTAGTTGTTTACTACAGGCTTGCACTACAGTGGAAGACCCTAACTCGGAAAATATACTCTCTATTTTGACCTTTCCCAAGCGATTTCGGAAAGAAAAGTGGTGCAAAAGCACCAAGAAAAAACAAGCCAAAACTGGGTCGAGTGCTACCGGCACAGACCCAGTAGGTGACGCTCTTCTTTTAGTACAATTCCATGACTTCCGTAACCAGTGCGCAGACAGTCACCAATGAATCATTCTTTTTTTCATCCGCCATGTGGCAGGACGTCTATTTCGCATTCAGTAACAGTGATAATTCAACTCGTTGATAATGGTTTCCTGTGACTGGAATTATGGATCTGAGGATTGTATAATAACAGGACTGTGTTTTATATATCCTCGTTATTATTTTCAACCACATTTTCATTGTATTTTATATATTTTCTGTGTCGCACGCGACTTTCGCGTACCGTACGGTTCATACATAAACTTTTTTGATTGATAAATTTTATTATTATTATTATTATTATTATTATTATTGGAGTTAGGTGTCAATGGGGAACTGTATGGACAGGATTTCTCCCCTCTGTTGAGGGCAGAATTTCCGTTTTTAGCTCACCTGACTGAAAGTCAGGGTGAGCTTTTCTGATCACTTTTCGTCCGTCGTCCGTCGTCCATCGTGAAGGTGGTGTTTGAGCCTCTTTCTCCTAAACCACTGGCCACATTTTCATTAAATTTCATGTCAGTAGTGGTTATATAGGGGCATTTTGATTTTTATCCAAAATAGGTTTTGGCTCATATTGAGCAGAGGTGTTGGGAAAAAATGGCAAAATTTTTTGAAAATCTTCTTCTAATGAACCACCAGTAGCAGAGACTTGATCTGTGGTATACAGAGTCCTTTTGAGGTTTAGAATAAAGTTTGTTCAAGAGAAGTTTGTTGGGCATTATTTGCCTTCGTTATGGGAGGGGCAAAAATTTTGGTCACGCCTAAAATTTCTATTTTCAGAGCTGTCAGGTCGATTTGAACCAAATTTGATATGAGATGATAATGGGTCATAAGTAGTTGATTGATGCAAAAAAACATTTTCTCATTGCCCCGTGGGAACCTCAGGAGCTAAAAATAGGAAAAACCTTAAAACTGCCATATCTCCAAAACTACACGGCACAGAGAATTCTTATTTTGTACAAAGCTTACTTTTATCCAGTAGAATAGAATGGTTAAAAAAAAGCCCTATCGGTTTGATCACAAGGTACTTTTTTCAGGACTTTGAAAAAGTGCTAAGTCAGCACTTTTTAACACTGTAGGCAATGGGAAAAAGATTAAAAAATCTTCTTCTCCAGATCCAGCAGGCAGAATCTTTTGATATTTGGTATGCAACATTGTAGGGTGGATCTGATTCAAGTTTGTTCAAATCGGCCCCCTGGGTTCATATTTGGGCTCAGTATAGGAGCCCGATTTTGAACTTAGTGCATTTCAGGCAAATTTCTTAAAAAATCTTCTTCTCCAGATCCAGCAGGCAGAATCTTTTGATATTTGGTATGCAACATTGTGGGGTGGATCTGATTCAAGTTTGTTCAAATCGGCTCCCTGGATTCATATTTGGGCTCACTATAGAAGCCCGAATTCGAACTTAGTGCATTCCAGGCAAATTTCTTAAAAAAATCTTCTTCTCCAGATCCAGCAGGCAGAATCTTTTGATATTTGGTATGCAACATTGTGGGGTGGATCTGATTCAAGTTTGTTCAAATCGGCCCCCTGGGTTTATATTTGGGCTCAGTATAGAAGCTCGAATTCGAACTTAGTGCATTTCAGGCAAATTTCTTCAAAAATCTTCTTCTCCAGATCCATCAGGCAGAATCTTTTGATACTGGGTATGCACCATGCTTAAGCGGGGGTGACATTCAAGTTTGTTCAAGCTAAGTCCCTGGGTTCATATTTGGGCTCACTGTGGTAGCCCGAATTATAACTTAGTTCAAAATGATGAAATTTTTATACTGTACCAATGACCCAGACATAGCTGGTGCTAACTCTTAAAAAACTAGGGCCAAACACAAATTTTGCCCCCCAATCCCCAAAATTTGCATCTAAAACCAAAAGAAATCATGTCCTGAAGGACCTCCATACTTTGCCCTCACTGCGCATGCGCAGTGTCAAGGACGTTCCGAAATTGGCGCCAATTATCATTCTCTGTTTGGCCCTTCATCAGTCAACATCTCACTGATCTTTGTGCTTGTAAATCTCAGTTTAAAGGATGCCAGACACGTAATTATTGGAGAAATGGTGATTCTAAGGAGGATATAGAAGGAGGAGAGGAAAAAGGAGTGACAAAAAATAATCAGGGCTGTACTTAAAATTTTTTATGAAATTATGTTAAGTTGCCTATTATCGAGGCATGGGCCTGTTGTTGTCATTCTTGCTTTAAAGTTGCACTGCTTATTCAGTGTTTCCTCTCCCCTGGTCTTCTAAGTCCCCCCTTGCTATTCTCCCATGCTTTTGGCATATTTTTGAGAAAGATCATTTCTAAATTCTCTTGGGAGAATTAGCTTGGTTACAGAATGAATTCTGTTATTTTCCCCACATTTACGTTTTCACCCATGGGTGTATAAATGTTGTGTTCTGCATCTACCATCTGATGTTCTGCAGATTCTTCCCTGGGAGTATCTGTTTTGCATCAGATAGTGTGTAATTTTGATGACTGATTTCGGGCCATTTTTGTCTGTGCCTGGAGTCATGTTTTCTGGTGTTTTTACACTGTTTGTTTACATTGGCAACAGTCTCTTTTGAGGGGGGCTGTTTGCCTTTGGAGTAGTTTATCTCACTATAAGATACATTATTATTATCCGTAAGTGTTGCATTAATTATTTAATATAATTTTAAAATTTTTGTCCACACTTAGCCTTGGGATCCATTGGGGCTCAACGTTACTTTTCAGAAACTTGGGCTTCGCTGAAAAAATATTTTTCAAAAATTATTTTGATTTTCAATTGTTTTTTCTATATTAATGGATCATGTTATTATGTATCTTTGTGTTTAGAGGTTTGTGCGAGTACTAGGACTTGTTGTTGACTTTTCACAATGAAAGGATATTGTTCAAATTGTAACAGGAAGAAATCTTCCTCTGACTTTCATGATCATTGTATTAATTGTAGTCAATGTACTTGCACTAATCCTTGTTCAATATGTCAATATTGGGATGACAAACATTGGAAACGTGTGTCACGATATGTTGTTAGTGGAGAAAGGGTTATGCCGGCTCTTTCTCCGCAGGGTCACTCTACTCTATCAGTTTCTATTTCAGAGGAACAAGAACAGGGTGATGTTTCCATGTTATCTTCCGCAAGTGCGCTTCCGTCGTCACAAATGAATACAGAGCTAGCGGCAAAAGTGCTCATGGAGATAAGACAAATGTCGTCCGCTAGCTCGCCCGGTGTAGCGTCCATTCACCGAATGGTTCGGCAGCCGGGTTCGTCCGATGCAGTCCAGGAGGAAATGTTGGGTGATGCGAGCACTATAAACATTCAACGTGCACACCCAGTGACGGCGGATAGTAGGAGAGATCGGAGGAAGCCTTCGAGTCCGGTTCCTAGCTCGTCCAGGTCCAGCCGGGCCGCGAGCGAGAGAGGCCCCTCTCTCGTACAACAACATCTGGGACCAGATGTTGTGGTACAAAATGTGTCGCAAGCGGAGCACACGTCCGTCGCTCGGGACGCTCCGTTGTATAGGCAGTCCGCTGAGACTGCTCAGGCTTCTTCCTCTCACCAGCGCACACGACCGCACCTTGGCTACGTGACCGCCGATCAGGGATTCTTCGGCGACCAGGTCATGCCTTCCGGTAGCCAGGGACACGAGGCCGGTTGACTCCGGACGTTCGCATAGGAAGAGTATGCGGGAGTCAACAGATGCGGAGCTGCCCTCGGCGAAGCAGCGGAAGACTGCACCTCCGCAGGCCTCGATGTCGGACGTGCTTGTTCAAATAGCACAACTTATCGCAGCATCCCAGCAACCGACAGAAACGGTGTCGGATCGGGAATTATCTGACGGCGCTGGGTTGGTACGCTCCGCCGAAGCATCGGGTGCGGACAACCGGGAGCATCATGAGGTCCGACCGGATGGTGAAAGGGATACGGATGACTTGGATCTATCCCTTTCGGAACAACATAAAGCTGCCGTGGACTTCATCCGGCATTTTCTTCCTCAAGTTGTTCCGTCGGGCCAGACTGCTGTGGTACCAGACAAGAGAATTATAGCGTCATTGGACTCTGATTTCTTTGAGCGGTTCAGGGACATCGCTCCTGAGTTTCCGTCTCAGTCCAATAATGTCGCAAGAACATTTGAATTATTGAACGACGCTATATTCAAACTTGCTTCCAAAACAGGAAAAGCGGGTTTCTTGTCCGCCAATACTCTTAACCTGCCTTTCATTAATGCAAGGAATAAATTCGATACGGCAGGACAGGGTATTCCGAGAGTTCCTCTGCGTATGGACGACGAGGCGGAAGACTTAGAATTATCATTACCGTCGTCTGCGTCTATTCCAACCGCGGTGTTGGAGACGACTATTTCGTCTAACAGAGCCAGTTTAGATGCTTTATCTTACGCAGACCACCTTACTAAGGCGTTATCACTGCGTCTTCAAGGGAAAGAATTCCAGGATATACAATCCTCTTTAAGACTTCTTTCAAGGGCAGTAGCTTATTCCACGTGTAACTCCGCCCTTTCAGTGGCAAACCTGGAGTTGGTTAGACGTGACGCAGCCCTAGCTACATCTACACTCGTGGATAGTAAGGTGAAGAACTCTCTCAGAGTCGCTTCGGTCTCCGGAGAACTTCTCTTCGACGGCAAGCTTTCTGCAATTTACGATAAAATTACTAAGAAAGCTTCGGATTCTCTGCTGTTTAAATCTGCTTCTAAGAAGTCGGATACGGCAGATAAGAGTAAGACAGGCACTTCTGGGTCTAATGCGCCCAAGAGAGGTTCCTATAGAGGTTCCGGTGCGTCCTCTTGGTCTTATTCACGAGACCGTCAAGGCAGCGACTCACGTGCGGGACGTCCTTCGGGCCGGGACAACCGGTCGGATGCCCCGAGGTCGACGGGACGAGGTGCGGGTCGCGGAGGACGTGGTTTCTCCTACCGCAGGCCTCGCAGGTCCAGGAGGTGATGGCTTCAACCTCTATCGCGTGCCGGTTGGCGGAAGGTTGTCGAGTTTTTCACAAGAGTGGGCGTCGATTACGGACGACCCTTGGGTGAGAGGGGTGATTGCGGAAGGTCTAAAGATATCCTTCAAACGAAAGCCTCCATTAACTCGAAGTCCAAAATGGACTCAACTTCCGTCAAATCCGCAGAAAAGAGACGCTCTGTTATCAGAGGTGCAGTCTCTTTTAAGGAAGAATGCGGTAGAGGTCGTAGAAAACCAGGAGACACCGGGATTCTACAGCCATCTGTTTCTGGTTCCGAAACCAGATGGCTCGTTCCGTCCAGTCATAGATTTGAGCTGGATAAACAAGCTGATCGTCGCTCCGAAGTTTTATATGGAGACGATTCGATCGGTCAGAGCGAGTATTCGGGTGAACGATTATGCAACAAGCATAGATCTCAAAGATGCGTACTTTCATGTCATGGTACATCCGACATTCAGAAAGTATCTACACTTCGCAGTCCCAGGGGTGGTGTATCAATTCCTGGGCGATGTGCTTCGGATTGAATCTAGCACCCTGGGCTTTCACTCGGGTAATGAACTCGGTAATGATGTATTTCCGAGCTCATTCGTCTGCAGTAACGTCGGCCTACCTGGACGACATTCTTCAGAGGTACGGCAACGAGTTAACGCTTCAGAACGATGTGCAGAATCTTCTTCTATTGCTCCGACGTCTCGATTTTATAATAAACGAAGAGAAGTCGGATCTGGTGCCGTCCAAGTCATTCACACATCTGGGAATGAGCTTTGAGACGCACAACAATCTTGTTCGTCTGCCGTTAACCAGAGCGAAATTAGTCAGTTGTTACGCTCGCTATTGTCTGCACGCAGACAAAGTTACAGCGAGGGAGTTCATGAGACTGATAGGTCTGTGCGGAGCCGCTGCGGATCTCATTCCGATGGGGCAGTTATGCACGCGTCCTCTCCAAATTTTCTTGACTCAGAATTGGAGTGTGAAAATTCATTCGCTCGACATAGACGTTCTCTTGTCAGATCAAGTGAAACAAGAGATTCAGACTTGGGCAAACATTCAGTGGTTAGCTCAGGGAGTTCCACTGCAGTTACCGGATCCGAGTTTTACCATTATGACGGATGCCAGTCAAACAGGTTGGGGTGCATCATTGATCCCAACGGATTCGAGATGCCAGGGTCTTTGGGATCCGCAATTCCTGAGCAAGCACATAAACATCAAAGAAATGATGTCAATTTGGCTTGCGTTACGTCATTGGATGGACATTATTCACAATGCTCATGTCCAAATCCTATCCGACAATACGACAGTAGTGGCGTATATACGGAATCAGGGAGGCACTCATTCAATTCCGTTGTTCAATCTAACAGAAAGAATCCTTCTGTTTGCTCTAGAACATCAAGTTCTGCTTTCGGTCCGTCATATACCAGGTCGTCTGAACGTACTAGCAGACTCCTTTTCACGAAAGGGTCGCTTGTTGCCGTCGGAGTGGACTCTCAACAAACAAGTATTCAATCAGATTTGCTACCAATGGGAACGGCCAATGATAGGCTTATTTGCGACACATCTCAACAATCAGTTGCAGACGTATGTGTCTCCGTGTCCGGATCCAAGAGCATTTCCAGTAGACGCTCTGTCGATCCCTTGGGACGGAATGATAGGATATGCGTATCCTCCAGCGCCGTTAATTCAGCAAGTATTGCTAAAGATAAAACAATCTCAATGCAAGATTCTGTTGGTAGCATCTCTGTCTCCACAGAGACCGTGGATAAATCTACTCAGGTGTCTGTTGTGGGACCTACCGCGAAAGCTTCCTCCACAGGAGGATCTTCTTTCGCAGGGGAAATCGCGTCAACTCCATCACAACCCGCAAGGTCTCAACCTTCACGTTTTTCCATTGTGCGGTCCTTCTTGCATGGCAAGCACTTTACAGGACGAGCAGTGGACGCGATTTCTAACTGTAGGAGGACCTCCTCTTCGCTAAACTATGCGGCTAAGTGGAAGGTTTTTCGTCGTTGGTGTGGGGATCATTCTGTTGATGTTTTTGATCCCTCCATACCAGACATTGCAAACTTTCTAGTATACTTGTTTGACAAAATCAAACTGCAGCCTGTTACTATTAAGGGTTATAGGTCTATGTTATCTGATACCTATGCACATCATGATAGTTTACAAATTGGATCTAATGTCTCTTTATCTAAGTTAGTTAGAAACTTCTCGATAAATAGACCCAGAACTCTTAGGTTAATTCCTAAGTGGAATTTAGCTTGGGTTCTTCTTAAACTGAAGGAAAAGCCATTTGAATCTCTTGGGACAGTAGATTTCAAATTCTTGTCTTATAAGACAGCTTTTCTCTTAGCTTTCTCTTCTGCTAGAAGAGTCAGTGAGCTTCATGCACTGTCGGTGGATGATTCTCACTATCGTAGTGTCGGGAACACTATCACCTTCACTACTAATGTGGGATTTTTAGCTAAGAATCAGGCTCCTAATAAATATCCAGAACCTATTGTTATTAAGGCTCTTCCGTCTTCAGACGGGCGTAGGCCTTTACTCTGTCCTGTTAGAGCATTACGTATCTATAAACAGAGATCTCAGTTTATCAGAAAGGGACGAAAACGTTTCTTTCTGTCTCTGATGCCTAATAGAAGGGACATTTCGGTCCATTCTATTGCTAGATGGATTCAATTAACTATCCGTACTGCTTATGAATATTTATCTTCTTCTCAGCAGTCTGTGCTTAAGATTTCTGCTCATGAAGTAAGAGCTCTTTCTACATCTTGGGCTTACGCTAATAGTATTGCTATTACAGATTTAATGAAGGCTGCTTATTGGTCTCAGCCATCCACATTCACGAATTTTTATCTCAGAAATATTGAGTCCATTTCTGGAGACCTGCATTGTTTAGGTCCGTTATCTGTTGCTCAGAATGTCGTCCACTAAACAGTTGCAACTATAGTTATGCAGGCTTTCTGTTCCGGCAGTGACTCCGTCCGGCTGCCCTCTTCGCTCTGGGCTATTTGACCCAGGGCAAGGGGAAGGGGGGGGGGGGAGGGTGTTCCCTTAGGTCACCTGCTTTATAGTGAAAAGCAAGGGAATGCCTCCTCCGAAGTCAGTATTTCTGAGTCGTTTCCGGGACGGTTTTAAATTGTAATATTAATGTTAAAAATTCATTCATGTCATATTTTTAAAGTGTAGCTCGGTGTGAAGCATTTGTATATGTGAAGTGTCAAACGGGCATTAATATACAATCCTCGGACACTTTTAAAGAATATAAAGAGTCTCAATTCTCTGGACTAACTTTATTTATTGGCTTACTTTAAAAATAATTAGTATAAAGGGTTATACTGGATGTTAATAGAGAACATGAATGTTATTGTGCTCAATTATGAAGGGTATTGTATCTTTCTAATTTAACATAAAATAAGAAAGATACATGTAAAGCCTAATACTCCTTTTCTCCTTGAGGGGTTGACTCTATATTATATAGTTGAGCTTATTGGATTTTCCTCTATGTCCTAGGCCCTCCAGCCTTTTTACTATTCAGCTATGTCTGGGTCATTGGTACAGTATAAAAATGTTAAAAAATTTATAGTAATTTATATATTTTTTATACTTACCAATGACCCAGACGGGGATGGCCCTCCCAGGAGTTGGGAACTCATACCTCCCCGCTGAGTACATAGCGTTGACCAGGCACTGCTTGTAAGAATGATAATTGGCGCCAATTTCGGAACGTCCTTGACACTGCGCATGCGCAGTGAGGGCAAAGTATGGAGGTCCTTCAGGACATGATTTCTTTTGGTTTTAGATGCAAATTTTGGGGATTGGGGGGCAAAATTTGTGTTTGGCCCTAGTTTTTTAAGAGTTAGCACCAGCTATGTCTGGGTCATTGGTAAGTATAAAAAATATATAAATTACTATAAATTTTTTAACTTTTCTTTAAAAATCTTCTTCAGATCCAGCAGTTGGAATGTTTTGATATTTGATATGCAGCATCCTTAGGGGGGTGAGATTCAAGTTTGTTCAAGCCATGTCCCTAGGTCCATATTTGGACTCACTGTGGGAGCTTGAATTCTAACTTAGTTCAAAATGAGGAATTTTCTTTAAAAATCTTCTTCTTCAGATCCTGCAGTCGGAATGTTTTGATATTTGGTGTGCAGCATCCTTAGGGTGGTGAGATTCAGGTTTGTTAAAGCTAAGTCCCTGGATTCATATATGGGCTCCCTTTGGGAGCCCGAATTATAACTTAGTTCAATATGAGGAATATTCTTTAAAAATCTTCTTTTTTTTTTTAGATCCACTGGTCAGAATCTTCGGATATTTGGTATAAGCTTTTCTTAGGAGGAGCAGATGCAACTTGTTGAAATCAATTTTCTGGGTTGATATTTAGGCTACCATGTCAGGTGAGCGCCCTCAGGCCTCTTGTTTGTGTACCTGTCGGCCGTCTGGGTTCCGTTGTGTTCCCTCCGGTACTTTTTCGCCACCTTTCTCTCGTAGATGGGGGTGTTCTTCTTTTTTCTACGATTCTGTTAAGTTCACCTTTTTCTTCTACTGCTCTCACCTCTGTTATATCCAGTACGGTTCCTTCAGGGCAATGCCTTTTGCCCTCGCTTATGTGTTCTCGTGGCCATTCCTCCCACACCTGCGAGGGGGAGGGGGGGAGAACGCTGTCGTTTCGGGGCCTCCCAACATGACCACGTCTTGTGAGCTGTTGAGTTGTCTGGTGAAGAGATGCCTGGTTCCGGGACTATGGTCCCTCTCCAGTCGACATCTGAGGCTGTCACTAGGGTTGCAACTCCTCCTTTGGAGGCCAAGCTTGGTTGCTCTCTCCCCTTCTCCACCAGTTTCAACATCTCCCGTTGTATCTGCTGCTACCGCTGTTCTGTCTGCAACGTCATCGGTCACCATTTCAGCCGGCCTCCGCTTATACCTGCAGGGGTCTGCAGCAATGTCTGGTAGTGTAGATGTGGGATATCGTCCTCAGCCTTCCCTGACTTCAACTCGGCGAAGTCGGAAGTGGCTGCCGACCGAACCCCCTGCTGTGGCCTCTCGGCCTTTGAGCACAGCAGTTTTATCCCTGCAGGGGTCTGCAGAGATGTCTGGTAGTGTAGACGTGGGGTATAGGTCTCAGCCTTCCCTGACTTCAACTCGGCGAAGTCGGAAATGTCTGCCGACCGAACCCCTGCTGTGGCCTCTCAGCCGTTGAGCACAGCAGTTTTATCTCTGCAGGGGTCTGCAGAGATGTCTGGTAGTGTAGACGTGGGGTATCGGCCTCAGCCTTCCCTGACTTCAACTCGGCGAAGTCGGATGTGGCTGCCGACCGACCCCCCTGCTGTAGCCTCTGGGCCGTTGAGCACAGCAGCTTTATCCCTGCAGGGGTCTGCAGAGATGTCTGGTAGTGTAGACGTGGGGGTATCGGGCTCAGCCTTCCCTGACTTCTACTCGGCAAAGTCGGAATTGGCTGCCGACCGAACCCCCTGCTGTGGCCTCTCCGCCATTGAGCACAGCAGTTTTATCTGTGCAGGGGTCTGCAGAGATGTCTGGTAGAGTAGACGTGGGGTATCAGCCTCAGCCTTCCCTGGCTTCAACTGGGCAAAGTCAGAAGGGGCTGCCGAACCCTCTACTGTGGTCTCTCCGCCGCCGAGCACCGCAGTTTTCTCATTGGATTCGGATGTTCATGGTGGGGCCACCATGAGCTCCGTGGCGTTTCCGTCCACGCACTCTGGTCCCATGGACAGTTTTGTGGGACCAACGCCATTTGTGCAGCCTGGACCTCCTGTCCCTCAGAGGTCCACAGCGACTCTCCTGAGTTTCCACTCTGTAGATCCTCAGGGTATGCTATACACATCTGCCTTCAGATGTTTTTGGCTGCAGCCCTTCACCCCACGTCAGGTGTATTTGAGGATCGTGACCCTTTGCTGGTTAAAAGGGTCAGGAGTGAAGCCACTTTGCCGGTTCATTCCCACGTCGAACCGGATGACACGGGCAATGAGCTTAGGGAGGCCGTCTCCTTGCTCACTCAGGTTCTGTCCAAGAGCCTTCCCGTTGCTTCCAGCGAGGCTTCGAGTGGTTTCCTGGCCCCCCCCCCCCCCCCCCCCCTCTGTGGCACGCCACTTGGGATTGGATACAGGCTGCTTTCTGATCCCCCTGGGGTGCCTACACCATGGGAGGCATCTTCTGGTTTGCCCATGATGGGCTATGTGTCTTCCGACTCAGGGGACGAGTCCGACATACCAGACATCGAGAGCCAACAGTCTTCTGACTTGGGGGCAACTCTTGACTTTGTATTTGGGTTCCTTCCAGATCTCAAACCGTCAAACCAGCCGACAGGGTCAGCCCGGCCGCAATCATCGGTCACAGCCTGTGGAGCAACCTGCTCCTGGGCACCTTCAACCATGCATGTCGGTGCAGGTGGTTGAAGCTTTTACAGCTTTGGACTCTAAGCTGAGTTCCAAGGCTATGAAGACGTCGTTCTTCACCAGGGTTGACACTTCTTTGCGTCCGGTGCATTATCGTTCCTACGATTCCGCCAGTCTGTCAGTTTGCCAGACTTTGACGGTCTTGGATCAGGACTCCAACTCCCTCGGGCTTTCCAAGCCCAAGTCGACCGTTATTCATATGGAGACTCTGGAGTCCATGTTGGGCTTATCGAGAGAGATGCTGAAATGCTTTCTCTCTCGGATCACGTCGTCTCTGCTTTGCTGCTTATCTGCCCCCAGATAAGTTTGATGACGTACAGGCTCCTTTGCGTGTGCTGTCCAAGGCGCTCATGCATCTTACTCACACACATGCCTGTAACACGGCTAACTTGGAATTAGTTCCTGAGGGGCAGCGCGCTGCTCTTCAATTTGCCTCTTTGGCGGGTCTGCAACTATTCCATGGTTCCGTGGCGATGGGCATTCCATAGATCAGCTGCTGCTTCATCAGCTTGATCAGCCTTCTGTTGGAGGCAGGGGCCATCCAAAGCTTAACAAGCGCCCTTCTGTTTCCTCTGTGAAGCCAAGGGATGATCCTCCTGTGGCCGCTTCTACTAACTCAGAGGTTAAGGGTAGGTGTCAGCAGTCGTCACCTCGATTCATCCCAGGTTGAGGCATCCAACTCAGTCGAGAGTGCCTTTTCCAACACAAGTCCCTTTCGATGTGCCACGTTGGGAACTTTTGATCACGGAGATTGGCAATCTCCTGTCAAATGGGGCGATTGAGGTCATCAAGAAATTCATTCAGTGGGATTTTATTCCTGCCTGTTCTTGGTGCCGAAGGAGGATGGCCAACTCCGGCCGGTTATTGATCTGTGTTTCCTGAACCAGTCTATCATTGCTCCTAAGTTCAGCATGGAGACTTTCAGGTCGGTTCACCACTTCATTCACCAGGGAGTTTTCGCTTCCACCATCGACCTGAGAAACACTTACTTTCACATTCCGATTCATCAGACATCGCGAAAGTATGTCAGGTTCGCTTTTCTGGGGCGAGTTTACCAGTTCCAAGCCATGCCCTTTGGCCTTAACCTGGCTCCTTGGGCCTTTACCCGACTGATGTCGCATTTGTTAGCCTTACATCGCACACAGTCCAGGGTGACTACTTCGGCATATCTAGACGATATCCTCCAGAGGCATTCCAATGCTGCCTTTCTGGAGTCAGATGTCGACACACTGTTGAGCCTGCTCACGTCACTAGGGTTCAGAGTCAACATGGAGAAGTCGGACCTGGTCCCTTCTCCGCCGTTTTGTCATCTAGGGATGGACTTCCGTACCCAGCTGAATTCGGTGGCGGTTTCCCGGGCAAGGACTGTGATTCTCTCAGCTTTTGCCCTGACTCTGTCCCAGTCCATGTTCGCAACAGCTCGGAGTCTTCCCTGGCTG